>CM042143.1:2543787-2596287 GCA_023376005.1 Doryteuthis pealeii | reverse complement strand
CTTCCTTTCTTTCTTTTTTCCTTTCTTTCTTTATATGTTTGGCTTTGACTTTCTTCTTTCCTTCCTTCCTTTTTATCCTTCCCATACTTTTTTTTATTCCATTCTATCTTTCTATCTTTCTTTCTTTCTTTGTACGAATTCTTCTTTCTTTTCTCTATCGTTCTCTTCAGCAATGGGAAAATAGTAAGGCAGACTGGAATTAGACTTGGTTAGACAATTAATGTATGTGAAAGAAAACTTTACCTTCAGATCAGCTTTATTTCTCTGAATATTTGAGATGAAGCCTGATAATTTGGATTATTTGGATTATTAGGACTATTGGCCTCATCTTCATTGTTATCTACACAACGTTTCGGCCGATGTTCCCTCCGACCTTCTCGTCTGACTACCCTCTCGAACTTGGGAACCTTCATGTCAAACCCGTGAACCTCCACGGAACTTCGAACATAACCCTTTATCTAATCCACACAAGTAGACTGTTCTCATTCCGTTAACCATGACTGAGTACAAGGGGTTCTTCCTTTTCATTCCACGGGCTGTTGCTTCAGCTACCTCCTACTCCCTGTTATGCTTAACTCTTACTATACTCTAGTAGTGTTTTTACAAATTACTACTATGCAACGTTTAATTTCCATAGGCACCCATCATACTCTACATAGATGTTTATACACCAGATTTAGTTGTAGATATAGACCATCAATGTCCTACAATATGTCTTTGTGCTATAGAAGATATCAAAGTAAACTCGTCATAAAGAAATGGTTAGCAAGCTCGCCTAAATAAGAATAAGAATAAAATGTATAGCCACAATGTACTAGACTGAGTTGAATTTTGTAAATATCAAAAAAATCCGACTTTTGGTTAACTGAACAAATTAACAGGTCATTGAAAGGGGAGAGAACAAATGATTTGATAAAAGTGACGCCCAAAATATTATTGCTTTAATTAATTACCTTCTACATAATACTCTCTCTCTCTCTCTCTCTCTCTCTCTCTCTCTCTCTCTCTCTCTCTCTCTCTCTCTCTCTCTCTCTCTCTCTCTGACTTCAGAGACTGCAAATTAGACTGAAGTATATCAGATGTTGAGGTGGGTTGATTGGTGCGTGGATTATAGCAGCCTGTGTTCTGATCAAAGAAAAGACTGAGGAAGACGATTCTGGCTCAGAATTGATATCTTTGTCCAGTCACGTGACGTTCGATGTCCAACGCCACACTGTGCTGTACAACCTCTAGAATCATAAATCATTTACTTTAATTGTGAATATTATAAACTAGCCTGGAAAACACATTACATTTCTGCTGGTCGAATCGGATTCTGTTCTAAAACCTTTATTACTATTTGTAACCAGGAAATGTGCAGTCAGTGCACTAAAAACTGTCAGTCAAGAATTGGCCTGCACTGTCACTTGCGAAGATGCAGATATTTTTTTTTTTTAAAAAAAATATTTTTTGGACACGACGCCATCGTCCTTAGTGGACGGAAAGGTGCCAACAACAGGCGGGAAAATCAGTTTTATTCTTTTTTATTGATGCTGTTGTTGCCATTGGTGATGTCCATTATATCAGTAGCAATAGTAGCCATTATAATTATATGTCTCTAAATGCAATGAAAAGAAATTCAGGCCAGACTTACGGTAAAATCACGCTGAAAGCATCAGTGCCCATCAGATCTCCGACATTTAATTAATTAATCATCGATGAACTAATTTAATGATTCGATGATTGACCACTTAGTAAGTGAAGGTAACTCTATGGAACCTGTATTCTAGACTAAACAAAGTTTAGTAGATAACAATTTAGTTCATACCAAATGTCACAAATCTTTTTTCAATATTTTAGTTGACTTCAATGCTCTGTATAATTTCCTTCGCGTGGCTTTCCCCTCGGGCAGCATCTGCTTCCATCACCGAAAAAGGGCGAGGGCTGTGTTTATTGTCCGACACCTGAGACGCTCCTGACGGAAAATGCAGACGGGACCAAGCTTTTTTTTTTTTTTTTTTTTTTTGCACAAGTTTCTGTTTGAGCATAACTCTCTACGCAAAACAAGCCTTTATGCCAATCCGACCAGGTAGGAGGTCCAGAAAATAAATACTCTATATAACTCCCATTTAAATTTTATATTTCTTCAGCAAGTAGCAGTTAGTAAGTGGCGGCAGTTTTGAGCATGGGACATTTTGTCTATACAACTGCTCTTCAGGTATTTTTTGATTCTCTTCTTATTCTTATTCTCTTAATTCTGCACATTGGGGACATTCCCAGGTAATCACATTGTCCACCTGTTGCAAGTGATGACACTTATGTTGGTGACACTTAGTTGATTTAGAATAAAATAACAACATTGCCTAATTGGTAAGGCGTTTTCACGGTAAGACAAGGTTTCCAAGGATAAAGTATGCGAATTAAAATCCCGTCGTTTTTATATGATAGCTACAGAACGATTTTTCTGGCTTTTTGTGTGTTGTGTTTTTGTTTTTGTTTTTGTTGTTTCTTTTAAATTGGCTAGTTTTAAATTTGGTGCGTCGTCGAATTGAAGACGAGTGGGTTTATATTAAGTAAAAAAAATCCCGCTTTAAAATTGTTCAGATATCAATTTGTTTCTGGTAAATATTGTTCAATATTATGCAATTTTGTGCTTTACATTTCCTCTACAGTTTTTTGAGTATCTGTTAAATAAAATTATGTTTATTACTTTTCTTTGTTTAAATTTCATTCGATATATCATGTATATTATGATGTATGGTATTCTATGCAGGTATCTTATGAATTTTAAGTGTATTAATTTGTACCTGTATCTGTTTAATAAAATTATATTATTCATGGTATTCTATGTAGGTATTTTAAGAATTTTAAATGGATTAATAAAGATCAAACAAATCCTGCTTTAGAAATTTATTGTTTTATCTGGTAAATTCAGTTTTATTCTTTATTTTTCTTTGTTCATTTTATATTTTAAGAATACTAGCAAATATATGCACCCTCCGGGTGCAAGTATTTAAGTTTTAATGTAATAAAATATTGTATTAAATTAGAAAGGCTAATGAAACTAAATAAGAATACAGATAAAAAGATTTGAAACAGAGGGGTATAATAAAATTTGAAACAGAGGGAGTATAATAAAAAATGGAACAACTGAAACTTACTCTTCCATCACTCTCGTCTTTCATTGTTATTTTTTCTAATTAAGTATTTAGTTATAAGAGGAATTTAAGAATAAAATGACAGTTATTTATCTTGTTAATGAATTTCATTTAAGATTCATTTAAGAGATTTTGCTTATATTCATTAAAAAAACCAAACAGTTAGAAATCAATAATACTAAGCACATATTTATTAAATTCGATTTTTTAATATTGATATGCAAATTAGCCTTCTCGTTCACATTGTAAACCGCTATTTTGTTGTATATATAAATATAATTGCATGTTGTCAGTATGTAGACATAGTTAACAGTATTAATAATGTAAGACAATTTTATTAATAATTGAGGTTTAGATATAAATAAAATCATGGAGAATATGATGTCAATAACTAAGGGAATTGTGACTTGAGTAGGAATATAGTTTCGGTTACAGACAGAAAAACACACAATCTCCATTATAATAAGAAGATATTTAGCCTCTATTCAGAAATCTGCAAATCAAGAAATCCGCGAATCCAGAAATCCAAACTAAGCTTGCCGGATAAATTATTCAATATCATTTTATTCTAAGAGTCGTGTAAAATTCTATGTAAGGGCTTCACCGGGGGTGAGGCTTCATTTTGTATATTGTTCTAAATGAAAGAGTTTTTTGTATCTCAACTGGTAAAGCAATTATCCTACATAGACTTATGAAGGTTGGGAAAATACGAGTCTCACCTGGAGAAGCTTATTCTTTAATTTCAGATCTGCACTGCTTGTTCACTATCACAGAATCTGAAGTAAGTAAAATTAAGATATACTAATAAAATTGTAATAATAGTTGAAAGAACATCATCTAATAAAACTAACAACAAAATCTACCTCTAAGTTAATTTTTACATAGTCATAGAGACTTATACAGGCTATACAAAGTAAAGAACTGGAATCTTTAACAAATGTCATGCAAACTGAGGCCAGTGTTTTGATAAAAGAAGAAACCAGAGAAGGGATTTCTGTGCTCAGAATTGCTATCTTTAAATACTTGCCTTGGATATCGCTAATAATTCCCTTGTTAAAAATGTTCTCAATAATTGTAGGTTAGTGGTAATTTAGACCAACACATTCTCGCCTCCAGTTAAAGACCCCAGATGTATGGCTGCTAGGCCTTTGACTGGTATAGCCTTGTCTTTAACTGTTTCTCCGCTAAACTTTTTCTTCTTCTTCTTCTTCTTCTTCTTCTTCTTCTTCTTCTTCTTCTTCTTCTCGATAAATTCAACTTTATAGACATCTCCCTATTCAAATTATTTATCATTTCATTTTATTTTTTTATTTTTGCTTACAACAATCTTTTTCTTGGTTCTCTTATAAAAATTATTTTTTAATTAATCTCATTTTTCAAATTTTTCGACTTAAAATCTAACATACATTTTTAAAGAAATTATTTTCCTCGTTTTTCTTTTTATTGTTTTTATCATTGTTCATCCTCTTTTTCATTTTTGATTTATATAATTTCCTTCTTTTTTTAAATTTCTTATTTTCATAATTATCTTTTAAATTTACTTCTTCGAAAAATTCTGCTTCCTGCTATTCCTTCAACTCTAAGTTTCTTTCTCCTTACTTTTTAAATTGTACCGTTCTAGATTTTTTTTTAAATTTCAAATTTATCTTATTTGAATATTTTTAAATTTTTCTTCGGATTCTTTAAATTCTTCCATAAAAGTTTTTTTCCGCTTCCAATTCTCCCTCGTCGCTTTGTTCTACAAATTCTAACTTTCCACTTCTCATTTTTGACGCATGCGTATACAAACGGAGATTTTGGATGGCGCGAATGTCTCTCCGTGTCTGTGAAAACGCATTGCCACCCAGTATATTCGCCTTATATGCTCCTCTTTGTCCAGGTAATTGTATAAGTGTGAAGGTTTTGTTATCTCTCTCTCTCTCTCTCTCTCTCTCTCTCTCTCTCTCTCTCTCTCTCTCTCTCACACACACACACACACACACACACACACACACACACACACAAACCACTCTTACACATTTCCCCCTCTCTCATACACACCCTCTTTCTCACACATACGCCTCCGTACGCTTTCTGTCATCCCTCTCCTTCTAACGCATCTCTCTTTCTACCCTCTCTCACACCCTCTCCCAACCTCTCTTATCTCCGTCTCTCTCTAACACCCCTATCCTTCATCTTTTTCTGTCAGCCACTCTCATGCTCCCTTCTCTCTCACACACTCTCTCTAACCTCTCTTTCTCTCTCTCACACACACCCCTTCTCTCTCACACATTCTCATTCCTCTCTATCACCTCCTATTTCACCCACACTCGTCTCTCCCATCGCTCCCTCCCTCCTCCCTCTCTCTCTTCTCTCTCTCTCTCTCTCTCTCTCTCTCTCTCTGACATTTTTATGACCAGCATAATTTTTTTCTTCGATAGGAACTTATTTATTACTCTTTTCTATTGTCTACTTGTGTCAATTCCTTAACTCCCCACTTCGAATAAATGTTACTAAACAAAAATTCTATTCGATTTTTCATAACGTTATAATGAAGATCATTTCAGAACAGAATATCGCATAGAAACAAAATTATTTTCATAACAAATTCATCCTTTCTACAAGGTCACAGTAGTAAGACACTCAGTGAGATCGAACTCATTATACTAGCGTATCACTAATGGCATCATAATGTTGACTGAATAATCCCACTGGAGAGTGTTTACATATGCATAGTAAGGTTCTCTTAATTTCCTTGCCATGCTGGTTCTTGAGATATTCAAATTGGCGAATCTGGACAGACATTCTATTTTCCTGGCTATGATGCAAGAAACTTATGTATCATATCACTAGTTCCAACTTGAAGGTTTATCTCAATCTCTAAGAGTTCGATTCCAGCTGGAATTGGTAAAGGGACGGCGTGATCCCTTCAGAAAGAAACAGGAATGAAAAATCAAAATATTGAAGAAGATATGGTTTTTTGGTTGTTTTCTTTTTTTAATGGCATATCAACCCTAGTGGGCTATTTAATGCCAAATCTTGTTGTTGGCTTTTTGTATATATGATTTGTAAGCGAATGATTTGTAGATGAATTTTTGTTTGGTTTTGTTTAGTAGAAATCAATTTAATTAACTCATGTGTATCAACAACTTGTTAGAAATAATTTATTAACTGCAATAACTACTGATTCAATCACAACTGAGATGATTTAAAAAAAACTTGCTAAGTTACATACTGATATATGTTATTCGGAGGTGCACTTAACATAATGGTTATCACCAAGGAAAATGGAATCGGTGATCCGAGTTCAAATCCTGGACGAGTCTGCTTGCTTTTCACCTCGCACTAATGCTCTTAGGAAAAGCAGAAATCCGTCTCTTCTCTCCAACTATGTCATACGAAATGGAAGTCAATGAGATTTTTTTTTTAAATAATGAATGAATAAACTTTACAATCAAGATTCGACTTGTCTCGTTTCTAAAATAGATATGTGTGTTCAAGCCGAGACAACAAGCAATATTTTCAATGGTAATTTTAAAGGCATTTTCAAGTAATTTTCAAGGCCCATGGTACTTGTTAATATGACATCACACAATATTCCTGTGACGGGGAACGAGTACCACCGTACTCATTTGGAAAAAGAGCAAGACATTGTCTTGCCTGCCGGAGTCGAACCCGCGCCCTCCCGAATGCAAAGAAATGCGATTTAGGCACTGGATGGACGGCAGATGCAATTCAGGTGCCCGGATGTTGGGGCCTACACGCGTCCATTCGAATGCACGAGAATTGTGCGTTGCACGGGCGCGAGGTTCGACTGATGTGCCCGGATGTTTGGGGAATATGCCCATAAGTAGCCGAAGCGAGTGGAGCGTTTGGAGACAAGTAGTTGGCCTACGCAAGACTGCAATCAGTAAAGAAACGCTGTGTAGACGACCCTGCATAAGAATTTTCTTTTTTAATCCAACAAAATTCCCAATCATTTTTTTTTAAATCTTGAGTCTGTTTCGTAGCTAAGTTGTTTGATTGATTGATTTTAACGGCATGTCAACCCGTCTGAGGTTATTTTATGCTTAGATGTTAGGAGATCGCGTATATTATATGTTTACATTTTTGTGAGATTTTTTTATATACGGTGATATTCCTAATCCAATAATTTTCAAACAAATCTATTTGATGCACACATGGGTCCCTAAAAAGTACTACTCCGGGTCATAGTGGACCTGGTAGTAAAGGCAATGAAGGGCTACATACTCTCCAGAGCTCCCAAACGGGCCTCACCGACAGATTCAATTTAGTGTGATAACTAGGACACCCCTTTTGAGGAGACCTAACCTCTCTGCTGGAGATGTAGTCAATGTATTCTATGCATTACCGACAGGACGGCTGAGATACTTATGTATTTTTCCACGGTGCCAGTGGTCGGTGTTCAACGCATAGTAAAAAGCCAAGATTTTCAATGCTGATTTTCAAGGCAAGCAGATTTTTCTACTTTTTCCAAAATGTACACAAAATGTACAAAAGTGAATTTTTCATTGGTCCCGTACCTGATTTGGTCGAGGAGGGTGCTACTTGTGTAGTGGCATTAGTCAGGAATAGTCTCGAGGTACTCACCTCTCTCAAAGTCTACAACTTGAATTCAGATTTTCCTTCTCCTAGATCGGTTGTCATAGCAATGTTAAAGAGCCCCAGACTTCTCTACTAATTACCCATAGTTCGAGGTAGAATAGTTGGATTCATACCTTTCCAAAGAGTATTAGTGCAATGTGAAATGCAAAAGTCCTCATTCAGGATTAGTCCACTTTGATAATATTTACGCAAGAGGCAACTCCGTACAGGCACCTGACTTAACATTTTCAAAATTGAACATTTCTTTAATAAGAATAAAAAAGGGAGAGATGTTCTTTCTTTTAATTATATTTACTAGCAAAAGAAAACACTCTCCGGGCGTCGTAAAAATTAATTTTCGAAATACATTGCCTGAGAGGGTGGGAGTTAAAAATTCAATGTCAGAGGGTTTGTATCATAAGTAAGACAAATCCTCATATTTATTAAAGGATTAAAAAAAAATAAAACAATTTGAAATGAAAACTGAGCCCCGTCCCTCTCAAATAAAATGTTGCATGCATGCAATAATCAAACAATTATTTTGAATATTTTCCACATCAATTTTACACAAAATCGTAGGTATTTATTTATTTGTAAACTTTTTAGTTAACTTCTTGTTACTGTTAAAAAAAAAAGGACGAGAGTAAATTTTTTTTTAAATTGCTTACTCAAATTTTGGGTGTATATAGCATAAGAATATTGTGACGTAAACTGTGACGTAGAGCTATGACGTAGTTTTTGTTACAGACAGAGATACAGACAATCTCCATTATTAATAGATTTTGACTCTTGAAATTATTTTGAACTAATAGTGAAATATCATCCTTGAAATAAAATAGATAATAAACAAAAAAAAGTTATTTATTTTTTAGATGGTAAGGGACTTTTGCGCCACTCTATACGTATATCGTCAGGGTTTTGTTGAAATGTGATTCAGTCATATAAAATAAGTTTTGGTTAAAAACTCGTGTTATAGCTAACGTTGTGGATATACGCTCATATCTTTCATGATTTATACTGAGGGGATGTTGGATGTGATGCTGGTTGTGCTGTTAATGTTTGCAGAATTTGTAACATGCGGTGATGGTCGCTTTAGAAATCAGGTGAAAAGAAGAAAAAGAAAAAAAAGTGTTGTAAAACAGGACTTTATTGAAGAGGCTAAATCAGCCGAGAAAGAGGAATGTCAACAGATTTTATGACCGGGACGATGGAGACACTGTGTCTATTTTCAGTTTTTACGATCGCGTCGGGAAACCTCAGCTACGGATCATGTCAGATTTCCAGAAATTTTCTCAGAATGTTTTACCTTTTCTTGGAACTTCCTGTTCAAAAAATACATGTGACCTATTCTTCCGATTCTTTCTAATCTCTACTTAGTTTTAAGCGCACTTCGCGTGGTATAAGGATTGACGAGCTAGGTTAACAGATCATTGTTGCTGAGTTCGATTCTCACCGGGTGACTCATATTCCTAGCTTTGTACTAAACTAAGCTAATCTTAGTAAATGACATTAAAACTGAGCAGTGATGAGCCTGTTCAAATCTGAGATGTGGGAGCCGTTACGAACACCACGAGTAGGATGTGACACAAGGTCGCAAGTTTAGGACATCCAGCAAGAATCAAACTCGCTCTTCAATAGAAATGGATCTGCAAGACTAGCTTGCTAACCATTACACCACACAATGTGTCAAACAAAATTAAGCTTGTTAATTTAGCCACATTGAAGAGACTTGATAAGCGTAAACGCAACGCTCTCCTATAAAAGGGATGGAGCACTCTATGGCGGCCTTTACATACATACAGATGTGTGTATTCAAACAGTTAAAATCCCCTTCGCATTCTGTGGGAGACGATAGCCGAGTGGTTAAGCTGTCCGACTGATCCTGAATCGATCGGAGTTCTATCCCGGCTGTAGGTAGCTTACAAAATATCTAGCCACACTGAAAAAACTTAATGTCGAAACACGTGTCTGTGGATGACTATATATATATATATATATATGTGTGTGTGTGTGTGTGTGTGTGTGTGTGTGTTTTCCCACATTGTCATATGACTATAAGTTTCATGTATTTTTACAAATCCTAACAGTCACTACCACTCCAACCTAGAGTGTGCCTGGGAGTAATGCCGATGAATTGGTACTCCAAACTTCACAGATCTCAAGAACTGGCTGGTTGATTGATTGGTTAGATTTTACGGCATGTCAATCATTATTGGGTTATTTTATGCCGAATACGTTTTGTTTTATTCATTCTTGATGGTATGCAACTTTTTTCAAACTCAATTTTTAAACACATTTTTTTAACTCATTTTTTTTATCTAACCCATATGTGAGGCCCCAACAGGTACTACCACTGTGGTTCAGAGTGGACCTAGGAGTCATAGTGGTGAAGGTGTATTCCACACTTCCCAGACTCCAGAATTGGAGCTTCACTATTAGATGTAGTTTAGTGTCATACCCAGGACACCCCTTTTGGAGGGTCTTTCTTAGGCGGAAAGATGGACCGGATACAGACTGGGTATTCTAAGTCCCGTCGAATTTGTTTACATAGAGAAAGATAGAAGTAATCGGGAATACTTGCAATCAGTGACAGGTGGTTGTTGAAGAGTTAAACGGAGCGTCAATGCTAGGATTCTTTTCTCTTTTTTTTTGTCATCGTTTTAATAGGGAAATGTGTCTCGATGTGGTGTCTCGATGTCACTCTGCGGCTTCATGAGTCCAGCTTCATTCATCAAATTTATCTTTCTTTCATTCCGCTTCCAGTGTTAATTATATAGGAACTGGTTGTTAGGAAAAGATAATCGTTTCTTTATTATCAGTCGATTGCAAAAATAGATTTTTCATGACCATTGCTGTCATTAAAAAACGGTCTCTCAGACTTACAAGTGTTCATTGGGACTCTACCTGTCTTTGTTATATATGTATTTTGTAGATTTGAATTTAAAAAAATGAACAAAAAACCCATTCGTCTCGGAATGATTTTCCTACCCACTAATTACGACGCTATTTTGGAAAAAACAAAAAACAAAATACGAATTTTACTTTTTTTTCTGGTACGGGCCTGAGCAAAGGTGTATGGAAGACCGTCAGTTGCCCATGCAGCAGGTCTTCTATCTTGACCATATGTTGTCCTGAATATGTTGTCTAAGGGAACACAATTTGCCGTAGTTTCAATGCAGGGATTACCAGGTTGAGCATAACGTCGAATTCTCAAAGGGATTGCAGCTCCAGATTTTGCCACTATGTTGTGGCCTGGTTAGGGTCCAGAATAAAGACACAAGAGAGGAAATGGGTTAAACAAATATATTAACAAAGATCAGTAGTACAAACATATACAAATGGAAAGGTTACTCGCGAGGCGTTCTTATTAACTAACCGCTGAAATATTGACTCGCTTAAGAGCAGAACCTGCTGCTGTTTATAGTTGGAAGAGTTCATGTGTGTGTGGTAAATTACCATAACACACTACATAACGGCAAGTTATACAGCCACACTGGTTGTGGTGGGGATGAATTCAGAGTTTACATCTCCTAGATCGTTTGAACTTACCAAGAGAATCCGTACTTGTCTACTCATAACTGTTGAAAAAATGAATACATGACTTTTTCAGGGACAAGAGTAGCAATGCAGATTGTGTCCTTTAGTCTTGTTTCGACAAGAAAGAAAGAAGGAAAATTCCACTTTACTATGATTAAAATGTAATGTTTTATTACATCCTGTCGTATCAGAGGAAATTGAGTCATCTAATTAAATTCAATGGAACTTAACACAGATATAACTAATAAAGGGAACAAAACGGCAATTTTTGATAGAGAAGATTTTCTGCAACAGATCACAATTCTTCCAAATACCGTAACGGTTATCGAAGTGGGTTTGACTACCAGAGTTCATATCCTGGCGAGGCTGTATGCATGTTTGCCCACGATGAAGAAGAACTGGGATGCTGTGCTTGTAAGAGCTTGCTCTGAAATTAGATTTAACCCTCATATATATATATATATATATATATATATATATATATATATATATATATAGTATTGCTAAGACTAGCCACACTGAAGTTAAACGTCAAAACATGGTGTCTCTGAATGACTATATATATATATATATATATATATATATATATATATGGCTTTATTTAGCCGACACTTTTTGGGAGAATATGTACTTAATTGAAGTCGTACCTAATTTTGAAAATTAATTAATTAATAATTAAGGAATTAGGCGGGCATACCTATTAAAATGTAAGGCTAAACAACTAAGATTTTTCTCGATTTGTTTAGCCTTACATTTGAATTAATTAATATAATTAATTAAGCACATATTCTCCCCCCCCCCCCCAAAAAAAATATATATATGGGGTGTACGCAACGATTACCGGTCTAGGAGAACGAAATGTCTGAATTCGAAATATGAGGCGTATTGTTCGAAAGAGATTTGGCAAATTCTTCTGTCATTCTCTTATCAAAAATGTGTCGCTAATTCTACACAACCTTTTACCACAATAAATAAATCACTCTTGTGGTTTTACATCGGTTCGCGTCTTTAACTGAACTTGAACCCTTATACTTCGAGATCGACAAGAGAGTCCATCACATACAACGCAGACGCACGCACACACACACACACACACACACACACACACACATACACATATTCAGATCATGAATTCAGACTAATGAGTTCGATTCCTATAAGACTATACATGTCTTGTGCTCAAGTGAAGCTATACTTAACTGTATGTTTGTATGTATTTACCCAACCCCTCGGCCACTGGCAGGATATAATACATGGTAAATTATTTAAGCTAAGTATGGCTGGTTTGAATTCAGAGTTGTTGTTTTAGACTGGTTGCCATTCCAAAACTAAAGTGTCCGGTACTAGCTAAAGGGAAAAGGCGTGGACCCAGGTCTTTCCCAATAGCTTAAATACAATGAACCGCAAACAGCTTTGTCCAGGAAAAAAAAACAGTCGCTCTATTACGTTCAACTTCTGGCTATGCTCTTGGGAAAGAGCTATGGGTTAAATAGTACCACTACTGTTCTTCTACAAAGATTGCTTTGTCATTAAATAACCAACGAAGGTTGATATCATTAAACAAAAGAAACCAATCTTCTGTAAATGAAGAGCTAAAATGTATGTATGTATGTATGTAATTGGAATGTCAAACATGTGGTCGAATTCTGCTTTCTAAGGCTGGATATGTCATTCATAGGAAATTCATCAGGGACAATTCATGCAAATTCCAGGAACAGACAATGTGTCTTGTGCAATCTGTAACAAAGTCTGTAAGTCAGCTTCTGGTCTTATGAAACATATGGTGGTGCATAAGCATCAAATTTTATCATCTGATTCATTTGATACAACGGGAAGGACGTCCTTCCTATGTCATATTTGCATCAAACTTTGTGGATCTTCAGCGGGTTTGATGGGTCATTTGAAGGCTCGTGAGAAGAAAGGTTCTGGTGGTGGGTTATAGGATTATTAGGGATGGCAATTATCTGTAAAGATTATGCTATTGCTATGTAAATATAATATATTTATTTGGTCCGATGTTTCATAAGATTCTGCTGATGCAAAATTTAGTCAATCTTAGTCGTCAGCATAAAGATGTTCGACTGAGATTCTTCGTTTTGTTTTTTTTTTTTTTTTGTTTTGTTTGTTTGTTTTTTTTTGGGGGGGGGTTCTTGTTTATTTTTGTGGGGGTACAAGTTATCTGCGTGATGAAAGTCGAATGCTGATCGCTATTGTTTGAAAACATAAAATACTGTATTAAAAAATATTTCATTTAAATGTAGACCTTTATTTTCAAATTCACGATCAGTGAAATGATTTCCGATCTTCAATCAGTTTATTTTGCTTTGATATTTTCTTTTCCTTTCATTTATCTAAACATTCTTTTATCTTTTTTTAAGCATAAATTTCATACCAATTTATTCTGTTTACTTTTAAATTCCAGGAATTATTTGATTTTAGCTAATTTCTAAGTTTCATCAACTTGATGAAAGTTCATCTTTGCAATTAGAGATTTTGTCTTTTATTTTCTATTTCTTTCTTTTATCTTATTCTATTTTAATTTTTTGCTACGATTCTAAATTTCAATTTTAATTAAAAGTTATCCCTCTCCCCTTTCCCTCTCCGGTATAAATTTAAACAAAACCTTATATAAAAGTGCAGAAAAATGAGACACTTTAGAAAAGACATTCACATCCCCAGAAGCGAAACTAAAAAGTCCCTTGGGCAAAATTCGTGTTCATCGTTTAAAAAAAAAGAACTAAATTGTAAATGTAAAACACTTGCTTGATCGTTACAGTTAAGATAAATCTTTTTTCTTAATAATTTTCCTGAATATTTTGCAAATTGAATTGACAAATCATTCGTTGATTTAACCAGGTCATCATGATTTTTTTTCAAGTTGATATCATGATATATTAAACATGTTTAAGGATTATTTGAAACGTTCTTTCAAAGTGGAAAATGTTTTTGTATGAACTTTTGCTATAACTTTTTTTGTTTTAGATATTAAAAACCCCAATCTAAGAAAACTAAAGTGGAATAAATGTACGTCACAATCAATACCACCCTGTCGGTGGGGCTTTTAATACGCTGGCTGTAAGGTAAGACGCCCCCCACTAAAAAAAGGAAACGTGTGGTGTTATGGTTAAAGTCATGGGAAATGGACTCGTCGCCACGAGTTCAAATCCTGGACGCGGTAATTGCATTTCACTTAGCGCTAATACCCTTGGGAAAGGTATGAATCCAATTTACCCTCCAGCTATGGTAAATAGTAGGGCATACCGGGCTCTTTAACCTTGGTTAGGCAACCGGTCTAGGAGAAGGAAAACTCTGAATCCAAACCTGTTAAATTCGTTGGGGTGGTCACTACTACAATAGGCTATGTCCTAATTAGTAATCTATTTCACTATCTAATAAAAAGTCCTAGCTATGACATTAAACTGCATCTGATAGTGGGGCCCCAGTTCTAGAAATCTGAAGAGATTGCCATTATTCCCATGGCCACTTTGATCCGGGGTAGTAGAACCTGTTAGGGTTTTATCTATGGGTCAGAACAGTTTTTAAAAAAATATTTGTATTCGATATAAATGTATGTAAAAGAACTTTAAGAGACAGCTATGCAAAAAGTAAATATGAACGACCAATGAACTCGATTCTCTAACCTCTATAGATAAAATATCCCTAGTCTGATTGACATGCCATTAAATCATCAAGATCAATACCAATTGACAGTAATTAATTAATTATAAAACAAAAGTAATAAGAGTAAAACTTTAACGAATGAAAAAAATAAGATTTTAGTTTTTTTTAAATTTGAATCAACGTTAACTTTTCATCACCATCAAGGCTGGTAGACTATACAGATGATTCCTCTCTCTCTCTCTCTCTCTCTCTCTCTCTCTCTCTCTCTCTCTCTCTCTCTCTCTCTCTCTCTCTCTCTCTCTGTTCCCATTGGTAATCGCTCCTGGTAAGTTCTCTAGATATCACCCAGTATCCGCATCTGAAAAATGTAATTTTTTGCTGGTAGTCCAACACTGGTGTGTCTATGTATATGAGTCCATATGAGTTCATAGGAGCTGCTTATGAGTTTTTCATTGCTTCCCCACCAGTGTACATCATGTCTTGTTCACCCTTCTTGGATGGTTTGTAAGAAACGGGGGTACGTGTTTTATACTTGCTTTTTTGTAGGGTACTGTTTCCTGGATTTGTTCAAAACAACACACAACATCCTTGTGTAGTTCATATCAAGCTTTTTTCCTGGCATACGATTAAAGTCCAAGTGATGCAACCATACACCATGACACATCTACAACTTGGAAGAATTCCCGTTTTATTTTATCACAGTGATCGGATTTTCACACGGTCGTTAACTTCTCAATAGCAGTCCATACTATACCTATACATATGTTTCTGTATATGGGATATTGCTACCTAGATATATAAACGGGTCTAATAATTTTAGAATTTTGTCAATTAATGAGGAGATGGTACTATCTTCAACTCCGTTTTGTCTGAGTTCCCGAATAACCGTACAGTCGCTCTTTCGTAAGGTACTTTTTTGTAAGGTACCTTTTTGAAGTACCTTGTCAAGTTTCCGATAGGAAAAATGTGCTCATTTTATCAAAGTTTCAAAATGTCTTTTATTTGATAAAAGTTTTGTTTGTTTTTTAATTGGCTTGGTTTTTTGTTTGTTTTGTTGTTTTTTGCTTTGTTTTGTTTTGTTTTGTTTTTTGTTTTTTTTTGGGGGGAGGGTCTTAAATAAATAAGTAAATAAAAAACAGTCGTTTGCTTCTAGGCAAACCTCTAAGTCATCCTCAAGAAATTTTACATTCATCTTTTGAAATGAATTCAACATGAAACGAACAGTGTTTTTTTTTTATTTAATACAAATGGGAATAGTAAATATAATTTTTATTATTTGAAAGGTAATAAAAAGGTGAAATTTATGAAAACCTAACGAGAATGCAAAACTATCGTTTACATCTTTGACCAAACTCATATCTAAAAAAAAAAAAAAAAAAACAGAAAATATCCTATTTTCCATGGACCCTACGAGTCATCATTATTAGAGTTCGAAGTAGACGACAGCCTGCAGCAAGTGGAACTTAACACCAGACAATTGTGGTGTTTGATCTTCATACTGATGACCTGATTGATCACTAAGAAAAAAATGAAAATAAAACTCCAAAGAAAAAGTGAAGAAAATGAAAACAAAAATATTTCAGGCAAACATTATTGAAGATATTGCTTGTGGCGGCCAAAGCTGTAAAATCGAGAAAATGCGCAAGAAAGAAAAAAGCATTTAAAACGAATTTATCACGAAACAATCTTGAGGCAATAACGTTGTTAATGCAATTTTTATTAAACAGATCTTTTATTTTATTTTTTATTTTTCTCTTTTTTTTAAATTCTTTTCTTTTTAGGCGTTATTGATATATCACTTTATTCATTTGTTTATTTTTGGAATTTTTTTCTTTGTTTTAACATGCATATTTTTCTTTCTTTTTTCTACGTGGTAATCATTTTCTCTTCTCTTTTTTTTCTGGTTCTTTCCTTCTTTATTCTGATTTTATCTTCATTTTTACTTATATCAAAAATTTCCTTATTCTTCTTTTTCTTTTTCATTCACCTTTCTTATTCATCGTAGTATGTTTTCTTTTATGTTTTTTTTTTTAGTTCTTCAATCTAAATCGCTTTTCTTTCTTTTTATTTCCCTTATAATCCGTTTCATTCTCTATTAATTTCATGATAATACGTTTGTTTTTCTTTCTTTTTTTCTTCTTTTTTTTTTTTTTTTTTTTTCATTTAAGTTAATCTTGTCTCATTCTTTCTTTTTATATTCAGACCAGAGATTTTATTCTTATTATTTATAATAATCTTTTTTTCTTTCTATTTTCATAGAATCTTTTTCTTTCTTTTTTTCTTTCTTTCTTTCTTCGTTTTTCCCATTTTATATATATTATTTCTTCGTTTTATTTGTTCTTTCTTTTTTCATTTTTTCTGTTACTTCTTTCTTTCGTTTTGTCTCTTCTTTCTTCTTTTTTCATTCTTTCTCTGTTTTGTTTGTTCTTTCTTTCTTTCTTTTTTGCTTTCTTTCTTCGTTTTTTCAGTTCTTCATTTCGTTTTTTCTTGTTTTTTCTTTATTTATTTATTTTATTAGTTCTTTCTTTCTTTCTTAGTGCTTTCTGCTCTGTTTTTTTTTTATTCGTTTTGTCAGTTCTTTTTTTTCATTTTCATCGTAATCCTTCTTTCTTTCTTTCTTTCTTTCTTTCTTTTATCCTATAAACTTATTTCCACTCTGTTCCTTAAGAAGTTCCTAACACATTTTTGTCATCATTCATGTTTGTGTTTCATTTTTCGTTAGTTTTTGTTTTTGTTTTTTTGTTATTTTTCACTCTTAAAGATATTTTATTATATTTTGCTTGTTTATCAATTTATCCCTGTTTTTAGTTTTTGTTTCCTTCTTTATTGGGGGAAGCGTGAAGCGAGCGTCAATGATCCGGTCAAATTTTTGGCGCGCATGCTCAAGGTATTTATGACAGCGCACGATGTTCGTGTGCTACGGAGAAAAAAAATGAAAAATGACAAAAGAAAATTAATTAAGAACGCAGTGGGGGAAGAAAGAAAGAAAGAAAAAAAGAAAGAAAAGAAAGAAAGAAAGAAAGAAAGAAAGAAAGAAATAATATAATTGCAATATATTGCAATGAAGGACTTTGCATTGAGAGTCGTTTAATCTGAAAAGTGTTCCAAGTTAAGCCTTGAGGCTTCCATGGAAGACCACACAGTTTTTAAAATTGTATCGTCATCATTGTAGATATTTAATGCTCTAGAAATTACACCAACGTTTTTTTTCATTTAGACTGATTTTATTAAAGAATTCAACACGTGTTTTACGGTAGCATTAATGTACAAATCTCGTTCAAATCGATCAGTTTGTATACAATAATGGTTTTGGTTGGTTGGGTGACTGGTTGGTTCGTTGTTCATTCGTTCGTTCGTTCGTTCGTTCGTTTTATGGCTTGTCAACTCTTATTGACTTATTTTATGCCAAAATCAGTTTAACATTTATGATCTGAAAGGGATGTTTTTCTTGTTTTTTTATCGCCATGATAAACTGAAGTCATTCAGATGTCAGTAGATATGGGTATCATTTTTAAAGTACTTTTGTGTTGGTGTCTTTACGAAGGAAAAACGGTTTTCTTTTCCGGAAGTTCGGACCTGATATATTCAAAGGAGAAATCAGAGGTGAAATAGAAGAGTTTCATCACAAGATCGTGACGGTTGGATTTGCTTATCTTCCACTAGAGTTGGTTACAAGAAGAACATAGAAGAGTTATGAGTCGCCTTTAGGCACAAAATGGCATAGACAAGGGACTAAGTCTTCGTTTGTCGTCTATCCGCTATAGTCAACGTTTGCTTGACTTAGGCTAAGTAGCCAAGTATTATACATTAATGGATTGAGAGAGATTGTCATCAATAAAAATGACCATACGATTTATTCTCGAGTTCGTTTTGTGTCTTTTCACTTTGTGGACCTTAAACGTGCCATTTTCCATTCCCATCTCCAATACTGTTATCAAATTTGGGGTCAGCCTAATGGCGGTACTTTGATTAATCGTATTACTGTTCTTCAAAACTTTGCGCTGAGACTTATGTCCTTTGTGCCTCCTAGGACATCATCTAACAACCTGTATACAAATTTGGAGATTCTCAAATTTTCTGATATGGTCCATTGTGAAAATATTTTGTTCATACATAAACTGTTCCACGATAAAATGCCTATTTCTGTTCAGAATGCTTTTGCAGTTGACTTCACCCATGCTCAGGTCACTCGTGCTGACCAAACTGGTTTGTTTAATTTCCCTATCATCAACACGGTTAGTTTGGGGCATAATTCGATTCGCTTTAATGCACTTAATTCTTGGAACACTGTTCAGTCGGTATTGTTTGATGAAGAAAAGGAGGAAAAGGTGAAGCTTGTTTCGGTAAATTATTTTGTCCTTAAAAAACTTTTGAAAAAGCATTTTATTGCCTCTTATAAACAACAGATTTGCAATTAGATTCTCACACGGCTAATTTGTCTCATGATATATATCTATATGTTTTTGTTGCCTGGTGTGTCTTGTATCGTTTCCTGTGAGCGTCCAAGGGTTGTCATGTCCATGGGCTTAGCTTCAGGCTATTAGGCATGGCCAATAGTAGTTTAACAAAAATAAAGTTTTTTTTTACTTATTCTTTATAACTTGTACCTACTATTAATAAAGAAATTTCTTATTTCTTTCTTATTTCTTATATGGTTTCTATCCACATCTGTCCGAATGATAATAAACACAATATGTGAGGAGAGACATCAGCTTGCCGACCAGACTAGGTGAACCACGGATGATATTGCCAAAATGTGAAAGTTTCTTGGAATGTTATTTCACGGATTGTGTTGTCTATCATTACTGTTTTCAAAGTTACAAAGAAATTAAAATAGTTTAAACACAAGTTTTTAAAAAGGTGGTTGCATCCTTTTTAATTACCTTGTATAGCTAGCAGCTACTACCACTCAGGGTCATATAGAGGGATTGGACTATCTATCACAACTGTTTTTAGGTTTTCAAAGAAGTTAAAATAGTTTAAACACAACTTGTCAAAAGGACGAGTAAAGCATTTTTTCAAACACGCTACTAATAAAAAAGTTTATTTGTGCCTTGATGATAGGATGCATGGCATGTAAACTCCATAACTTCCTCAAATCATTTCCTATGTTCTCTTTCTTAAGCCTCACGTTTTATTTACAAACACTGTCTAAATCTTTTTTAAACATAAATTGTTAGTGAAAAGTTTGGAGAATATGAGAGATGAGAAAATGTTTTCAGCGTAGTGAGCTTTTGCCACGTTATGTATGCAATGTTCGACCGATCTTTTCTATGAAGAAATGAGTATTTCCTTTGACTAAAAAACAAAAAAGAGTCGAATAGAAAAAAGCATTTTCGCTGCTTTAGTTCGTCAATAGAATTGCAAAAAAAAACATTATTCAGTTTCTCTCTGATTTTCTTTTATGATTTTTTCATGCAATCAAAATTATCGTTATCGTCAGCATTTTTATAGGCTTGTCAGCGAACCATATTCTCTGCAATGAGATAAAGTCCCATAAAATGGGTGTGTCTAGGGTATGACACTAAACTAGATGTGGAAGAGAGACTCCAGTTCTAGAGATCTGATGAGTATAGAGTACCCCTTTATTGCCATTACTCACAGGTCCACTCTGATGTAGAGTATTAGTGCCTGTTAGGGTACCATAATATCACCAGGCCTTGGTTTTTGAGCAAAAATAATAGAGATTTGATTTATATTCACGAAGATGATTAAAAAAATAAAATTTAAATGATAACAGCATGCTTTTTTTTTTTCATTTAATATTTTAGATAGTCGACATTAACATTTCTTTTCAGAGTAGCTCGATCAATGCAAGGTTTTTTTTTTTTTTTTTACATAGTGATTTAAATGGGGCATCCCACGAGGATTCACCTCACGATTCAGTAATATGGATTTGTGGGACTAACTTTAAAAAGTCCACCTCTAACCAGGCGACGCTGGGTAGCCGCTGCTAGTATATATATATATATATATATATATATATTATAAACACGCACAACCTATGTATATATATATGTGTATATGTGATATATATATATATATATATGTATATCAATATATGTATTGATCAAAGCCTGAAGAAGATGCCAGAATATCTGAAAACACGTGTTGCATATGTGAAATAAAAAAAAAAACATTTTTTCTGAGAACGATACATTTTGCGGACCTTCTTCTTTTTTTATAAAATATTACATTTTCTCCCGTTGGAACCAGAACAACATTTATATATATATATATATATATATATATATATATATATATATATATATATATATATATATATATATATATATATAAACGAAAGAGATTATTTTAAATAAGATAAGAACGTATGCAAATAAAATAATAAGATTAATCTTAAGATTAAAGTGTCAATATGCACGTGGTTCCCTAA
Organism: Doryteuthis pealeii; assembly: GCA_023376005.1. Classification (NCBI taxonomy): domain Eukaryota; kingdom Metazoa; phylum Mollusca; class Cephalopoda; order Myopsida; family Loliginidae; genus Doryteuthis; species Doryteuthis pealeii. The sequence continues at coordinate 2,575,011 of CM042143.1, read as the reverse complement.
CATCTAGACATAAAATAACCCTAGACGGACTGACATGCCATTATAGTCAATCAATCCATCAATCAATCAATTAACATTGTTTCTGTTTTAATCATTTTCAAAACGAACAGAAAATCCTATCCCTGCTGATACTTTCAGATTGACATCTTCATTTTTATTGTTGTATCACAACGTTTTGATCAGCACACACTCCTGATTTCTTGAGGTGTATATCAAATCCGCTAAACATTCAAGGAATTTTTAAATGAATTCAAAGAGAGGCAACAGCTTCTTGGATATAAACATTGTCTGCTTCATTAACTGGAATCATAAATTCAATTCTTTTCTAGGTCAACAAGTGTACTGAGTCAGAAAAGAAAGAGTTCACCGTGTCAGGTCAGTGACACAAACGTTATTAAATGTCTGTCAAGGACAATCCAACTTCAGACAAGATTTAAAAACAACACACACTTCCTTTAATGCTTTGTTTAAAATATCCATTGCAAATTCATGCCAATTTTTTATTGATTTGAATTAATATATTTACGGTAGAAATTCTCCAACAAACTTGGATTGGCAACTTTTCTAGGCTGAAAGCCAACACCAGAATGTTTAGTTTATTGGATGAAGCATTATCGTTCATTTTGTTGTTAGTATTTCTTTTTATTGCAACGTTCAGGTTGTCACTCTACAACCATTTGTAAGCAATGTCGGATTGGAAATAAAGAAGACAGATTACGAGGGTCAACTGAAAAGTTCAGACGATGACAAGAATACTCTAACGGAATGTGACCAAATGAAGTTTATTTTTCAACTTTTTACACAGTTTATCAACAACAAATATATATATTTACCAATCCCTCCGCACAAAAAGGATGTGACACAAGGTCGATTTCTCAAGCGGAGGTTAACAGGTTTGAATTCACAGTTTTCCTTCTCTTAGACTAGTTACCTAACCAAGGTTAATGAGCCCAGTCTGCTCTACTATTTATCCCTGGATGGAGGGAGAGTAGTTGGATTCATACCTTTGCCAAGAACATTAGCGCTATGTGAAATGAAAACAGTCTTGTCCAGGATTTGAACTCGGGTCGACGAGTCTACTTCCTACGACTCTAACCATTACACCACGCACCTCCAACAGCAAATATGACATCATTATATGAATTTGTTGAAATGACTGATTAATATTTCTTCTTATTAAATGTCATTAAGTAAAATTGTTTCCCTTTAATTGATTAAAACTGTTCTTTATTCATACAACTTTCTTTCGATCTTCTTTTTTGTGAAGTGTAAATTATTTGTTTGTTTGTTTGATTGATTGATTTTAAAGGTATCATTGAATGTAAGTTTTTCCTGTTCGGCCAATACTGGTGTGGATATGCGTAGAAGTCCATAAGAGAATGTCGCTTATGAGTCGTCCTTACTTCTCCATCAGTGCTACACACGTCTTTCACGTCTTTCTTGTGTGGTTTTTATAGAAGTAAATTTCAGTGCACCTGCTGCTTTGAAATCAATGAACATTTATAAGGCGTTCGTACAAACACTTTTTGTCATTCCTTCATAAAAAAATGTTGATGGAATTATCTTTTTAAAAAGTCTGAGAATTCTTCATTTAGAAATTCATTAACTACGGCAATTGGGTTGACACAGGACAATAAAACAATAAAAGAAACCGTCTTTTATTGCTTAAGTACCGAAAATTATATTAGAATCCCATAATTAGCCGATTTGAGGGAAAGGGTTAAAAACGGCACTTTTAGCAGTTGCACGTTTCTATACAGGTTTACAATTATGTCTACAACATTTTTAAATAATTACCTCAAAATTACAGCTCTAATTTTAAAATAAGTAATTATTTTAAAACTTTTTGTGAGTTGCTCGGTATAAATAAAATAAAAAGGCTTTGCTGAAGTCACTACAATAGTTTGCGGATAAATACGATCTAAATTTAATTTTTATTTTTATTTATTCATTTATTTTTAAGCAAATGAATATAAATGTCTACTGTGTAATCATACCAATGCGTTTTTTGTGTTATATATATTATATATTATATATATATATATATATATATATATATATATTATATATATATATATTTAACTAGCTTTGAAGTTGGCAAAAATCCAGACAAAAAATTGCCCATCTACGTACTCCTATAAACTGACCTGGTGCCAAATGAAGTCAGCGTTTATTTTGGCCCGCTATTTGTTGATCATGGAAGTTACCGCTTGGTGTTGTTTTTGTTTTTTTATTCATTTGTTTGTTTTGCTTTTTATTTATATTTTTTCACTACTTTTTCTACTTTGTAGCACCCTATCAATGTTCGCCTTGACACCATTCGAAAAAGTTAAGGACATTTTTGTTGACATTGATTTTCATGCTTTAATATGTTTTGTTTGTTATTCCATATTGAAATTGTCAGCGTTTCTAGTATGAAACATTTTCATAATTCAGGCGAGTCTAAAATATGTACGTAACTAATTGATATAAGAGATAGGCTGAAAAGTTCAAAGGCTGAAATATGATGACGTCATATCTGCTGTTAATGTCTTTTTTACCAATGGGACTGAAACACCGATGAAAGAAGTGTGTGGACCACAGGGGACCAATGTTGGAACATACATCTCATTTAGTTATATTCCATGAGAGCATTCTGGTCAGCCTGTGAACTTTTCAGTCGATCGTCGTATATACACATTACTCGTAAATTTGATACTGAAATGCCCGAAATTGTGTCAAACTAGGCTTTGTAAATAATTATATTAATTTGTGTTGTAATTATCTTAAAAATAATTCTTCATTTCTGTCTGAACAAGTAAGACTGAAGAGAAAGACTGTAAATTACCCTAATGACCTGTGACTTAGCAAAAATAATTAAGAAAACAAATGAATAATTAATGAAAGTTGTTTTTTTAACTTTGACATACTCCTGGTTTATAAAAAGAAAACACAGAAAGAGTTAAATTACAAAACATTTTCTCTGTTTTAGTTTATCCATAGAAACAGGGTTTAAATTATCACAGTCTTTCTTTTGTGCACTTTTCATACGATAAAAGTTATTCATAACTTCGAAATCGTGATAACCCTGTTGATGGGGCTTTGAATACGCTGACTACATCTTTCACAGAGCGGAAAGACACCCAAAGGTGATGTTCTGGTATGATACTAAACTGAATTCCATGGTGAAGCTGCAGGTCTGGAAATCTGCGGATTTTGGCGCACCCATTTTGTTACCATTACTCCCAGGTTCACTCTAATCAGAAATTGTAGTACCTGTTAGTGTCCTATTTATAAGTCAAATAGATCTGTTTAAAATCTTCTACACAAAAAGTGTAAGTATGAATGTACAATAAACAATTAAGGATGGACCTCTAGGCATAAAATAATCCTAGACTGGTTCACATGCCGTTAAATTCTATCAATCAATATTATTAGTGCCATCATTATTTTCAAAACAAATAAAATATCCAGACCCAATTTTGTTACTATTCAATAATCATTCCAAAACTTGTTTAATTGATTGGTTTTACCGGCACGCCAACCCGACTGGTTTTATCTTATGCCTAAAGGTTAAGAAATTGAGTACGCTGTACATTTGTATCTAAATATTTTGTATATTTGTTTCCTACGAGTTTTTTGCACACTGTTATATGATATCAAGTATTTTTATCTGATACAAATAATTTGCAAACAATTTTGAGGTTTCAATTATGTCCATCTAATACTAATAATTATATGATTTAAATTAATTATTTCTGTTTGATAATAATCAAATTTGTTTGAACACAGTCATATGGTTTCAAGTAACTAATAATAATCCTTAGAAAACAATTATAACTTTAAGTAAACAATTATTAATGCAAATAATTGTGTGGCATCTAGTAATATCTAATGCTAATAATTTTAGAAATATATATTATGACCCATAAATGGGATCATAACAGGTACTGCCACTGAAGGCGTACTCCACACTCCTAGATATCCATAATTGTAGTATCACCATCATATGCAGTATAGTGTCATATCTAGGACACCCATTTGTAGGTGTACCCTTCTGCAGGGAATACAATCAGATTATTCTAAACACCGCCGACATAATAATTCAATCAGATTGACATCTTCATTTTTATTGTTTGTATCACAACGTTTCGATCAGCACACACTCCTGATTTCTTGAGGTGTATATAAAATCCGCTAAACATTCAAGGAATTTTTAAATGAATTCAACGAAGCAACATCTTCTTGGATATAAACATTGTCTGCTTTATTAACTGGAATCATAAATTCAATTCTTTTCTAGGTCAACAAGTGTACTGAGTCAGAAAAGAAAGAGTTCACCGTGTCAGGTCATTGACACAAACGTTATTAAATGTCTGTCAAGGACAATCCAACTTCAGACAAGATTTAAAAACAACACACACTTCCTTTAATTCTTTGTTTAAAATATCCATTGCAAATTCCTGCCAATTTTTTATTGATTTGAATTAATATATTTACGGTAGAAATTCTCCAACAAACTTGGATTGGCAACTTTTCTAGGCTGAAAGCCAACACCAGTATGTTTAGTTTATTGGATGAAGCATAATCGTTCATTTTGTTGTTAGTATTTCTTTCAATATATTTCTGGAGTTTGGGGGGATATAGCAACGCTCGGGTCGCTTTTCTACGATCGTTTGTAAACAGGGTGGATTAGAAATAAAGAAGACAGTGTACTTATTATCTCCGATTGTCGTTGCTGCATCTTCCTTTTTTTGCAACTTATACTATATTTCAAGAGAATCCCAAGTAGTTCCACCCACCGAAGAACGGATTTAAGCCAGCCAGCCCAACAACAGATACAGAATACCAGCAACTCCGTTCCAGAATAGCAGAGACCCAACCAGATCCAATCCAGAGATAAGTATGGCATTATAAAACAAGAAACTACACACTTCAATTAAACGCCATGTCAGATATCGAAAGGATAACCGTACACACACACACTCCAAATGGATCTCCCCACGTCATAAATAGAATTCAATTACTAATGACTAATTCTTCCAAGCCATTGTCGTATCAGTGCTGCTGTATGGCTGCACCATTTGGACCTAATATGTTAATCAGTAACAGAATCATCTGATTTGCGGGTGGTATTATGTTTAAATTATGCTGAGGATTTGGTTTATCATCATCCCGGACTTGTTTATTGGTATATGGCACTGTGTTTATGTTAGGAAATTTTAAAAGAGTATAGAGAAGTCTGCCATCATCAACATCATCATCATCAACAACAACAACAACAACAACAATACCGATCAATAAAGGAATTTAACCGATGATCGAAAAGTTATCCTCCAAATTGCACCTTTCTAAAGCATACATACAAATCGCATTTGTTTTATTTTGATTTTCATATGTAAGCATAAAATATAAGTAGAAAAAATCTATGAAAAAGTAAATTCAATTAAGACCGAGATTTATCTTCTAGATTGGCTCATCCTAAATTCAGGTAAAAAAAATAACTTAGTAGTGTAGTATTTTGGATAGTTTCGTTTGGTTTGTTTTGTTTTACGGCATATCAACCTCGGTGGGTCACTTAATGCATAATACAATTTTGTTTATAAACTCATGTTTTTCTATTCAACCTATAGATAGAACCCTAAAAGGTACTATCACTCCGGGTCAGAGTGGACCAGGGAGCAATGGTGATGAAGGGGTGCTCCACATTCCCCAAACCTCCAAAACTGGAAACTCACCATCAGATAGAGTTTAACGTCATTCCCAGGACATGTAGACCCTCAGCCACCACCTTCTAGCACCCATATGATAAGAAGGGGTTGGGGGTTGCCATAAGGGCGATAGGGTTGGGACAATCATATAGGTGCTAGGGCTTGACGTGGCCAGCCGATTGATCGAGTATTGATTTGTATTCAATGGGAATTATTAGTATTCGATAAGACCGTGTGCGCAAGAAATTCTTAAGAAACATCTCTATTCACAATATGTAAATGTAAATGTACTATGACAGAAAAATAACTCCAGACAGGTTGACATGCCGTTAAAATCAATCAATCCATCAATCTAAAACTGATCAAGAAATAAAATGAAATATCAACTAGTTTTGTTTTTTTTTTTTTTTGGGGGGGCTTGAATTTTAGTTTTATTTTACATATTCATTTGTTTTTAATTTCTTTGTGTGAAACTCCAAAAGTTTTAAACAAGTACAAAGTGTATTTTTTATTTTTGTATTTATCGTCTACGTTTTCTTCCCAGTGTGTGATCCATAAAAAAAGGTTATTGTGTGACGTTCCGGTTTAAATCTCGTCGAAAATCATTGACTCTTGCTTATTCTCGACACAAGTCTAAACAATTTCAAGTTTAACAATAAAATCAGGTCGCTTGACCCTCAATCCGCTTTCCTCTTAGATTTATTTTTTTTCTTTTCTTTTGGGACCCGTGCAGAGCCAAACTATTATTGGTGCGTGTCTGTATCTCAGACTGCGTGATTCGCTCTTCTGGGTAAAAGCCAAGAATAGAACGGAAATATGGGACAACATTCTAACCGGACCCCTTTTAAATGTTATGGACTTCTGCCAGGATTTGTGGTCGGAATCTTGGACAGGGGCATCAGAGGTTTGCAGGTTGTGTCTCTCTTTTCCACCGCCCACTTACAAAACCCACGAGTTCTTCTCTAGTCAGATGATGAGTTTAATGTGTGGAGATGTGGAGGGGGTAACGAGGGAAGTTGTACTGACATCCACGGAGATAATGGGGTGGTATGGTCTTAACCAAACTAGCATTATTTGCGGTGGTTGCACTGATGGTAGTGATGTGGTCTATGAAGGAAAATGATGAATTGTCATAAATTGAATGGTTGAGAGGTGTATTGGTGATAATGGTATGAACAATAGTAATGGTGAAATGGTGTTAATGGTGTTTACTGCAGGCATAGTAACTGTATAGGTGATTATATCAGTGTTATTGGCAATGATGCTTGTGAATGGTAGGAAAGCAGTCTCGGTGTCAGAATTCAATGTCTTGTCTGGCATAAGGCAACGAAGAGCGCTAAAAAGGGTCAGCAAGAATTTACCCAGTTCGTTTCTTTTCATTAAAAGGTGAAATTTGATTGATTGATTGATTTTAAAAGCATGTAAACCCGCCGAGGTTTATTTATGCCTAAAGGTTAGAGAATCGCGTTCATTGTACGTTTATATTTACATTTTTGTGTAGTAGTTTCTTAAAGCAGTTTGTTTTGCTTTGCTTTTTTTTTGCTCATGGTCCTATCGAATACGAATAATTTTGAAATAGACCTATTTGACCCATAGATGGGACTTTAATCGGACCAGAGTGGGACTATTAGTAATACAATGAAATAGTACTCGCACACATCTTGGTTGTTATCGTCCAAATGTTATGACTATTTCTGAAGTGAAGAATAATCATTATTATTATGAGCGGTGATAATTTGTCTTTGAATTTTTAAGATGAAAAATTTATCATTGTTATACATTCTAAACTCTGTCGACAAATGTACAAAACAAATTGTACAAATACAAATTGTACAAATTGGTGAATTTGCACGTGTGACCCAGAAAAAACAGAACCCACAAATTTTGTAATAAAACTGTTAATTTTAACTATGGGGGTCTAGGGTTAGGGTTTAGGGTTAGGGTTAGGATTGGGGTTAGGGTTGGGGTTCAGGGTTAGTTTAATGGGAAAATGAATAGATAATTTGGTTTCTGTTTTTTCTGGGTCCCCCTGTATACCGGTGACCCAGAAAAGACACAACTCACAAATTTTGTAATAAGACTGTTAATTTTAACCATGGGGGTTTAGGTTTTAGGGTTAGGCTTAGGCTTAGGGGTTAGGGTTAGGTTGGGGTTGGGGGTTCAAGGTTAGTTTAATGGGAAAATAAATAAATAATTTGGGTTCTGTTTTTTTCTGGGTCACCTTAATTTTGACACCTTTGTGCAAGTTCAGCCAAATTGGGTTTATGGCAAAGGAATTTTAGGTTACAAGTTTCAGTAATACTATTGATGGTTTCATCTAAAACACTTATGTCTTATTTTAACGATAAAATCAAAGAGGTTAATTTAAACATTATGAAATTATTATACTATATTTGAACCAAAAAGTCTGTTTCCAATGATGATAACGATAATAATCTATATATAATGGAGATAGACTGCATTTTTGTCTGAAGCCGAAACTATATTACTACTCAAGTCACAATTCCTTTAATTATTTACGTCAAATTCTCCATGATTTCATTCTTTTAAACCTTCAGTTATTAATAAAAAATTTTTACATTATAATACTGTTGACCATATCTACGTACTAATAACATGCAATGTATTATATATACAAACAAAATAGCGATTTACAGTTTGAACGAGAAGGCTAATTTGCATATTGATATTTAAAATTTATTTTAATAAATATGTGCTTGTTTATTGATTTCTAATTGTTGGGTTTTATCTTAGAAATATAAACAAAAATCTCGTAGATAAATCTTAAAAGAAATTTATTTACAAGAAAAATAACTGTAATATTATCCTTTACTTCCTATTTTAACTAAATAGTTAAATTAGGAAAATTTACCAATGAAACAGGGGAGTAATGGAGAATGATGGAATAGTTAGTTTCAAAGTTGTTCTATTTCGATTATACCCCCTCTGTTGCAGATCTTTTTATCTGCATTCTTAGTCAGTTTCATTAGCCTTTCTAATTTAATATGATATTTTATTATATTAAAACTTAAATACTTGCACCCGGAGGGTGCATATATTTGCTAGTACTTTTAATGATAATTCTAATATTAGAAATATTAAGGAGCATTTAAAGATAATTTTGGTAGGATTGATTACCAATAATGATATTTAAACGTTAGAACGATTGAAATTTGCATAGTTGGCACCTAATAATCGTGCAAGGTTGAGGTTCATGCCTGAACCAGTTGCGTACTTTCCGACCAATCCCAGGCGTTGGTTTTCTAATCCATGTAAAAATCCAGTATTTCAACTAGTGACTGTCAACATACAAAGGTCAAGCCCACCCACCCCTAGAAAAAACATTTTTCGTATCACACCTCTTTTGGTAATGAGACGTACTTAATATGGATAGCAATATGACTTCTGTAGTGTGACTACGATGCTTGTCGTGTACACTGTTACTTAAATTGGTCGCCACAATAGAATCCTACTACCATATGTATTTACCCAACCCTTCCACCTCGAGCAGGATGTAACACAAGGTCAAATCTTAAGCGGAGTACAGCTGGTTTGAATTCAGAGTTGTCCTTCTTCTAGACCTACTAATTACCCATAGCTTGGGGAGAATAAATGTATTCATGCTTTTCCCAAGGGCGTTAGCGCGAAGTGAAACGCAAACCGCCTCGTTCAGAATTCGAACTCGGGTCGGCGATTCCATTTCCTAGGGCGATAACCGTTACGCTAAGGAGTCTCGTTGTCTCACAGTCCAGTATGGATCGTCACATACACGACCTCGGAAAATTCATCCGGAACTACCGAATTGTGGTTTACGTTAATAAAATATTGCAAAACGTTTGACTTACCCAACTATGATCCCGACTTCTTTACCACGGTCAGGATGTGACACCGTCAAGTTCTAAGCAGATTTTTTCTTTTCCAAAACGGTTTCCTTACCAAGTTTAAAGAACCCTGTTTTCCCTATTATTTACTCATAGCTGGAGGGTGAATAGTTGGAAGCATACCTATCCCAAGGGTATTAGCATGATGTGGAATACAAAGAAGCTCATCGAGAATTTGAACAACACTTCAATTCCTATTACATAACGAACGCCTCCTCTACTCACCGTAGTATAATGAAGATATGGCAATCACTAAAGCTCTGTACTAAGTTATATATTCCCCTAATAATATTCTTTTCCGACCGTCTAAAGTATAAATAACGATACTTTCTTTACCTTTTAAATTATTGATTTTGCAGTAGGACCGCAACGCATTAGTAATTCAAGAGTCGCTCGTGTAGCTCGTTGGTGAAAAAGAATTTCTCAATAAAAAATGTAATGAACGTAGTTCAGACATGACATGGTCTCGTCAGAATCCTGGCTTTGGATTTAGCGAAAAGATTAAATTTCGCAAGTTCGACAAAGGATGGTAGAGGAAGTGAAAACGGCCATAAAAACTGCTGCTTCGAATTACAACCGTGAAGGTGGAAATGGAAGAAGCACAGTACAGTGTGTAAAATCCAATTATCTCCTGTAGGCAACGTAAAGATAAAAATTGTTGTTGTTTTTTTGTCGATGGATTATATTATATATATATATATATATATTATATATATATATGTGTGTGTGTGTGTGTGTGTATATAATATATATATATATATATATATATATATATATATATATATATATAAGCGAGGATAGCGTAGACACTGAGTAAACTAAGCTTGGTGACTGTTAGTTTGTCGCCTGAGCTATCACCGAAACAATGATAGCATAGGCGAGAAACTGAGAGTCCCCAAGCACCGTTGACTTTGCATCAACGCTATCGAAACTGAGATATATATGCTCTATCACCTATGTTAAGCACTCTTTATTTTAAAATATAGCAAACCACATTGCTAATTATTGATATATATGTGTATTATGTTCTATAATATACATATATGTATATATATATATTTATTTATTTTAATATAGGTCCAAGTGATAACCTACTCGAGTTTCACCATGTTTAGGATCTTCAGGGTTAACTCCACTGTGTAAATCAAGATGTTGGTTGATTGTAGACATATACATATAATTGTCTACAATCAACCAACATCTTGATTTACACAGTGGAGTTAACCCTGAAGATACTCAACATGGTGAAACTCGAGTAGGTTATCACTTACACCTATATTAAAATAAATTTGCTCTGCTAACATAGTGGGCACTTTTTTATTTGTTATATCACTGCCTTACCTTTAAGAATTTCACATGAACCATCGTGACCATATTCACCGGTAAGTCATCTTTTCCATAATATATAGAGAGAGAGAGACAGAGACAGAGACAGAGACAGACAGACAGACAGACAGAGACAGAGACAGAGATAGAGAGAAAGAGAGACAGAAACAGAGAAATAGAGATTGTTATGATTAAAAATCTAACGCTAACGGTGTATTTAATCAGTGAAATATTTACTGTGCTTAATGCAGGAAAATTCAGAGAGAGATATTTTAACTATAAAATAAGATATAAAACAAGAAAAAATCATAACTCAGAGGTTCATGCTCTTCAGTTGAGCAAGTATTCGACACATTTTCATATAAAAAATCCTGAATAGATAAACGAAGTTAGTGGTAGAAAACGTGTCTCGAGATCAAAGCTTGGACACTTTACGGACTATGAACTCGACGAAGTTCTAAAAATCAATCAAAAGCAAACAAGCTATAGGCCTCGACGAATTATCTCTTGAAAAAACATAAATAAGCAAATTTTATGACATAATTTTTCAATTATGCAAGGCAGTGTATAAACAAAACACAATAGAGAAGTGGATAAAAAGCTGTATCCTCCCCTTCCTTAAAAAAATCACTAAGAGCGACAGAGGTATAACTCTTACTGCGATAGCTGCTAATGTTTATAACGTCCTGCTTCAGTGGTATCCAACCTGAATTTGAGAAACGGATTTTGGAAAAAAATCAATCCACAGATTCTCAGATTCTGACTACTCCTAAAATCGTCGAAGGAGTACGAGAAAAAATCTCCAGGCAACATTGTTCGTAGATTTCTCCAGGGCATTTGACTCTATGCACAGAGAAAAGACGGAGCAAATATTTCTAGGATATGGTCTTCCCAAAGAAACTGTTACGCAATAATCTTGTTCTACAAAGACAGGAAATCCATAGTTCACACACGATTATGACAGATATATTTGGCATTGTCACTGAAGTTCTGCAAAGAGATACATAGCGTCATTTTCAATTTTAATTTTCCTAGATTACGAGCTACATGATGTATCCCACAGAAACTATAACAGATACAGACTATGCAGATGATCTAGCGCTTCTCACAAATACACCTGGCTAAGCCAAATTTCTGTTGCATATGCTAGAGCAGGCAACAAGAGGCATTGGCCTCTACGTGAACTCAGATGAAGAAGCAGCTATATACAGTCACCTACCCCCTATCAAACAAACTATCCAAGTAAGACGAGCAAGTAATGCTGGACACTGTTGAAGAAGTAAAGATGAATTCATGAGGGACTTTTTCCTGTGGACACCTACACATGGACACACCAATGTTGGTCAACCAGCAAAAACTTACATACAACTGCTATGTTCGCACACTAGATGCTGTGGTGAAGACTTGTCAGGAAGCGATGGTCGATATGGACGGGTGGCGAAAGAGAGTCAAGGGAATCATGTCTGTTAGCATGACTTAATATATATATATATATATATATATATATATATATATATATGGGGAGTGCTTTGGGAGATTATGTGCTTAATTGAAGTCATACCTAATTTGAATATTAATTAGTTATAATTAAATTAATTGGGCCTGCATATCGGTTTAAATGTAAGGCGTAAACAAATCGAGAAAAAGTCAGCCTATTAGGCCTCATCAGCAGAGTTATAGACAGGGCAGATTTTCTCGTTTATTTTAAACTGATATATATATATATCGCACTTTTTGGATGACTTACAGCACAACAGTATGAAGTGAACAAACAATCTGTTTGAGATGGCGATAGCCGACAATTATGTGCTTGATACCTAAATTGAGTTTTTGTGTGTGTGTGTGTGTGTGTGTGTGTGTGTACACCCCTTATAATCCTGAAAAGATATTTAAACCAATGACAACAGAGTTTTAATATTTCAAGTGAAATGTTATAGATTCAAAACGGATATCATTATATACTAGTTATTACCACACGCTACAGCATTGAACCTGTTCAGTACTGAGATAGAACATCAGTTACCATCAGTAAACTTAGGCCTATGTGCCAGACTAAACAACGTCTTCTAGCAATTGTAGCGATAGGAATGTTTCGTATTCTTTCAGATAATGACTTGAAGGTCGATTATAAAAATAATATTGATGTTTATTGGTAGTGGCTATGTTTTTCAGGCTTATAGTGATTATACGGTTAGACCAACGGAGCGGACAGTTGTATAGCAAAAGATAATGATGAGGCCAGTTAAACATCTATTGATCAGAAAGTACTTCCCATCCGTCTCAATAACCCCAATGTCCTGAATCTCTTTCGGAAGTTGCTCCACCCTCCAACCACCAACACGGAATTTGACTGACCGAAGGCGCCGTTCAATTTTCCAATTGAGCTTTATGTCTACAGAGCAAGGATCTCGTGTCATGATCCACGCAAAGGCCAGACTAGAGCGAGACAAACTGGGGTTGGTCCAAATTTTGTTTGTTTTCTTTTGTTTTTTATCTATTTTTTCTTTCTAGTGCAGATCGGGGGAATTAGTGCCTTCTCTCATTAATAAACGGTGTTCTTTCTAAATGTGTTCCTTCTAGATAAAAGTTCTTTGCTTTATTTTGTTGGAATTGTTCCTTCTCGATGAATGATCCTTATCTGTCTCCAACATCACAAAATCTGTAAATATAAGCGTACAACGAATGTGGTGTCCTTACAACTAGTCATAAAATAACCCTAGACGGGTTGATATGCCGTTAAAAACAATCAATCATATTTACGAGTATCATTCAATAAATAAGGAAATCTTTTACATAAGTTGGCAATAGGAAGTATTGTTTAAAGGTGCGACTTTCTTTTCTTGGAAATAAGTAATGATGGGTCATTTTATATACCAGAAGACTGTCAGTATGACCTTCTTTACTGACTGCTGTGTCAGAAACTTTATCTTTAGCAGTGAGTTAGTTTGTAGTCTATGGTCTTTTCGACTCACTGTGGCAAACGTATGTTTGGCCCATTTGTAAAATATTTTTGACTAAAATATACTTCTTCGAATATTACACATTCTGTAAATTACATTATATAGCTCTTAAGTAAACATATCAAACGTTGTTATAATTAAATTATCATACTGTGGTATATCCACAGGTACCACTAGTGAGTTTCCACACCAGCATTAGCTGATAGCCTTTCTCTGGAGCCTGAGTGACAACAAGTCTCCTCCGATCTCCAGCACTCTTCTGTGTATTCTAGCTGATTTCAACAATGCTGTTGTCTGAATGGTTTCAATTCTTCCTTTGATTTCCTGTTCCTCTAGTATTTTTTCCAAGTCTTTTGGGACCATTCCTAGTGTACTAACTCCAATTTGTCTCGTTTTTAGCTTTATATTCCATAACTTTTTTCAATTCCCTAGCAAGGGCCAGGTATTCGTCTATCTTTTCGTTTTCCTTCATCTTCACCCTGTGATCTGCTGGAACCGCAAAATTTGTTCTTTCTAGATGAGAGTTAAGTGCTTTATTTTGTTGGAATTGTTCCTTTTCGATGAATGCTCCTTCTTTTACACACACACACACACATATATATATATATATCGGTGGAGTGTCTTATTGTCAGTATCAGCCGGACAGCGAGGGAGTCTATCCTGTTTTCACTAGCGCTATATAAAAGGCAAACTGTTTTTGTGTCTGAGGTGGAGCACCACTTTTACCGTCAGCTTCTCACTTTACCTCACAGACTGAACTCAGTATATAAGTAGAGCATCTCCCTAGAATCACTCTTCCAATCTAGTATCAACTCATCATGTTCTTTAAAACATTATTTTCTTGGTATAAAGGACAATGAGGCACATATCGACAGATATATCTGCTTATTTATTATAGACAAAAATCAATATAGACCAACAATCTCATGGGTTTTGTTTTAATTTAATACAAAAATTCGTCAATAATCTGGTTTATTTATAAAAGAATTCTTTAAACAAGTGTAATGAAATTGAATGGAATTTTATTATTTTGATTCTTCGGACTGTTGTCCTCATCTTTATTGTGAAATGTAAAAACACAACGTTTCGGTCATTGGACCCTCCGGCTTTCTTCACGTGTTCGTTGTCTATCCGAGCATAGCAATCATTCAACTTAGGAAATTATTTTGAATAATTTTTCCGATGTTATTTTTCGGAGCTTGTAATGATGTAGCTCCCTCTGAATTGTGAGAGAAATAAATAATTCAGCTATCAAATTTGGCGCATCTAAATCATGGGACCAAAAGTATAAGCATGTACTTACACATCATTGGAGTCTCCTATATATATATAGAGAGACAGACAGACAGACAGACAGACAGACAGAGCAAAAAAGTACACGGATTTTAATTTTGCCACCAAATTGATTTATTCCCCCCCACCTTTCCTTTCAATTTATAGTTGATAATACAACTAAATCAACCAACCTTTGAAAAGATGTATCCAGTGTAACGAGTTCAAATCCTAGACGATCTTGATTGCATTTCACAAGCACAGGGCCTCTTTAAATTCACACCAAAATGTACAGTCATAAGGATTAAGTTCTCACATTAATACAAACTGGCGGGACCCGTGGAATTTCCATGAAACAAAACAGAAATCAAGAGCAGCTATTTAATCCAGAAACGATGTTTTGCAATTTCATTACCTATAAATCCTACTGTTGTCTTTGCAATAATACAAAAATATACAATAACAACCAATACAATACTGTACAAATTCAATAAAAAAGAAAAACATTTTAAAAAGCTGGTTTGTGAAATATCTACATTGATTTGCCGATAAAGATCTGGTTGGGTGGTGGGGGCGTTTAAAATATCTACATTAATTTGCCGACAAAAAGTGACAAAAACAAGACTCAGAAAATATCTAAGTTTGGGAGGCAATTCACCTGATGCTGGCTCGCTAAAACATAGTGTAAATTAGGACAGGTAACCTGGGACGATATAAGATCAAAGTTACTAAAATATCTTCCGTCATTCACAATTTCAATATTACAAATAAAACAAACGTAACTTTTTTTTTCAATTCATTCTAATTTTACGTTGGGCATTTAAGCGACGCAAGACCATTTGGAATGTTTTATTTTTAAGATTGGGTGAAATAATATGGGACAAATAAGAAATCTGCGATTAAGCGACACCAGATAATCTGGATGTACATTTTTACATTGCATCTTGGATGATTTGGGCGATCTCATTTTTAACAACAGGGTGTTGCAGAGGGGAATCGGACGGAAGATTTAAGAACAAGCGTATAAATATATAGATATTAAGATTTACAACATCGACACCAATATGAGTAATTAAGGGGGAAAAACGATCTATTTTCATATTACAAAATTATTAAAATTTTCTCATCGTTGGGACATATGAACACAATGTTTTTATTCATCTTATCTTGGTCTTATGTTTAGCTGGATTAATATCAATACAATTTCGTATAGTATTGTAATATATCATGGCTTAGACAAGTAAATACCCATATAAGGGTAATATAATCAGAAGACGTCTAGATTTATGAAAGCCATGACGCCAACCTATCAACAATTTTTCTTTAATTATAGGGTTCGGGCCATCAATGTCCAAAAAAGAGGACATATTGTATATACATGAGACAATGAAAAAAGATGTCTTACGCACAATGAAAAATAACATTCTGTCTGACTTATATACACCTGACAGTTTTATTTGAAAGAGACAATAAAACTGTCTTGCACACTTTTGGCAATACCGGCGTCTCCATCGAGACTTCAGTGTCTAAAAACAATCTTGGCGAGTGGGTCGATTTGAATTTGTTGTCGTCATAATGAATACGATCATGAAGTTATTTTCTTTTTGATGTTTCCAAATGAGGAATCAACTAAAATGTTTTGCTTCTGTAAGTGAGCGTACCATTATACTACAAAGGTAAAACTAAGAATGAGTCTTTGAACAAATAGAGATAAGTATTTGTTTTGTGCTGTTTAAAATAAATGGTGACACTTAGGCTAAGAGGTTTACGCAGCCAGTGACGACACACAACAGATTGACCCTAAAGGTTTGTTACATAACATTTCATAAATATAAAGCTATTCAAAAGAACTAATGCAACAGCTTGTTATTCTAGGCCTATAAACGAATGCAAAACCATCAGAGTCGACAGCTATAATTCACATCTACTATCGTTTCTTCCTCTAAAACAAATGTCTCAAATACGCAGCTGCAAACAACATGCATGAGTACGTAAGGGGAAATCCTTGATTTATTCAACTTGCATATAGCAATACAGAAAATTAAGACAGTATTAACAGCTTTTCGATAAAAAGACGTTTTACGTATAAAGCAGCGGTCTCAAACCCAAAAACCACTTTACTATTGCGCGCGACGGAACAATTTTTACAACTAATATTTTCCGGAAATCTAGTAACTTTTCCTTCACTCTTGAACGTGTTTTTTTCCCCAGAGAAGAGCAGAATGTACTTTATTATCCCAACCGCCTTCACTTCAGGATCAAAAACTGGAAATTAAAAATCTTAATCTTATATACATTAAAAATATTCTTAATAAAAACGTTAGTGAAGCCTACATCGATTTGTTTCCAAGACTAATTGAGGCGGAGGGTGTGAGTGAAATTATAGAAAATTAACTCGCACAAGAAAAAGAGGGGGTGTTTATTTGTTTCTATTAGGACTACCTCCTAATAAATCTGTTATTTGTACATCCCTGTTTTGTGTAAATGGTATTATACCCTTCACTACAGGAAATGAATATAGTAAAGAAAAATGCACAGTTTAGCCAGACGCTAAATGTCGGACTTAGTTTTCTTTTTTGACTCGACGAACAAGGCAAAAGAAAAAGATCCCATTATGCGAGAACATAACCGTTTCATAACGTGAAAAAGGGAAGATTTGATAACATATTGGCGTGGAAAGTGTACCTGATATGATAGACAACTAACACAAACAACAGAATGTGAGGAAATTTGTTTTGTTTCATATTATGAAAAAAAAACAGATTTGTCAACTCATATTTGCGTTTGGAAGGTGTACCTGAGATGACAGACAGTGAAATATAAAATCTAGTAAAGATGGTATTGCATTATAAAACAGGCAGAGAGATAGGCATTATACAACGGATAATCTATTTCCTCCTATAAATAAATAGTGAAAGTCGCTCCACTTCACATTTGTTCAGAGTATGTAAATAAATATCAAAAGAATAACAATTTCAATGAGGGTTCGTTTTTGTTAATCAAAGATTAAGATTCTGGAAGAATGTGTTTTGGTATCGTCATTTTCTTGCAACAGATAAGGAAATTTTAGATAGTATTTACACACACTCATATTTACATATATATATATATATATATATATATATATATATATATATATATATATATGTGTGTGTGTGTGTGTGTGTGTGTGTGTGTGTGTTCTTGTAGATGTGGGTGGGTGTGTATATGTGTATTTTATATATGGCTGTGTGTAGCTGTAACCCAGTAAAAAAAACTCACACCATAAAGAGATTTTTAATCGAGCAATACACTTGAATTTCGAAAATTTACAACTGAATGATAATTTTGTGGGGGGATCTGTATATAGACTGAACGTCATTTTTAATCATACAATTTCTCGGTAGAACAGAAAGAAATGCTAATTATAATCATTCCCTCCTTCCAATAATAGAAGCATCAATATAATCATGGACCACTGTGGCAATTGGAATTCTACAGTTTCAAGGGTTGTCTAGTTTTCATCAATAAAATACACACAATAAAAATACAATAAATGTGTTGGATTGTTTTTAGGGGGGAGTATTGTTGCGTTGTCTACCCTTTGCCTGGAAGAGTTTTCTTCCCTCTGGCTTCCCGTTTTGATCACGTCGGGGTCACCACTTGTAAGACTCAAGGTTATATATAAATTCTAACTGGTTAAAACAAACAACTCCTGGCGCTTCCTGCTTAAATACAGAAAGACGCCTGGTGGTGAGAATAAGAAACGAGAGGGAAGATAACTCTTCCAAATCCAAGAGAAGACAATCCAACAAATGTATCTCCTGCTGAGGACTAAAACTCAAAACTCCCCAAAAAGTGTTTCTTGGATATAACCTACAATTGTATTAGAGGGTGAGTCTCAAGTTCTGGAGATCTGGGGAAAATGGACTACTTCTTCATTGACATTACTCTCAGATTCGCTGTGACCAGAAATGATAGAACCTGTAAATGTCCCGTCGATGTATCAAATCAACATGTTTTCAAAATCCTTCGTATTCAGTTAGAATACTCGATGCCATATGATTGTAAATTATTTGTATTACGATTAGTCACTTGAAGCTATAATTGTTTATTATTAGTTACTTATAACCATAAGACTGTGCAAAGATATGACAATTATTAAATCTATTAATAATGGAGATTCGCTTCCGGTTTTTGTCTGTAACAATAATTACGTCACTGCTTACGTCACATTACCCAAAATCGTCATAACAAAATAAATACACTCAAAATTTGAACATGTAACATTAGACAATCCTCATTGTTTTTTTTTAAAACAAGTTTTAATAAATACATGACTGGTATTATATATCTATATATAGTTTGTTTTATTTTAATACATATTTAAAGTTTACATTTCAAATTGTTTTATTTTTTAATCCTTTAATGAATTTGATGATTTTACTTACTTAGGGTACAAACTTGCTGACATTGAATTTTTTACTCCCACCCCTCAGGCAACATGTTTCAAAAATCTATTTTTACATCGCCTGGAGTGCGTTTTTTATTTTGTACTAGTAGAAATAATAACTTAATACCATAAAGTTATTAGTATTAGATAGGAATTCTATCACACTTATGGGTATTAGATATGTTAACAATTATTCGTATTCGATACGACCGTGTGCATAAAAATGCTCTTAAGAAACCTTTACACAAAATAATGTAACTATGAAGGTAGAATGATCTCAATATCTAGGCATAAAATAACCTTAGACGAGTTGACATGCTGTTAGAATCAATCAATTCAGAAAGAGTCTTAGAATCAAATGTAATAGAATTTTATTAAAAAGATATAATTGTTTTGTTTAACAATTTAGCATTTTGTTTATTTATTTATTCTTAATCAGTAATTTCATGTGAAGATATCATATAATCATATACAAATATGCTAATATATAATTATATACGTGTATATATATACTTGGATAATTGTATATAATCATATACAAATATGATTAACTATCAATTTACCCACCAATATATAAAGACAGAATAAACTAATCTATCCAATATTCTAAAAAAATAATTTCAAGACAAACATTAATTAAATAATTAATTAATTAATTATCTAGATTGATATCAGTCAATCTACATGTCAATTTATCATGCACTATGCTAATTTAATTATCTACTTTCCTTCTACCTGCAACTGAAACAAGCAACATTTCTTTCTAACCACCTAGTCGTGCTTATCAACTGATCTACCTTTTTACCAGAGGGGGTGGCGCGTGTCATTGGAAGAGCCTTGTATTTGAGGAAGAAAAAAAAACTGCATTTTATTTTCTCTCTTTTTTTGAAATTTTCGTTTTCTTTCTTTTTTCTTTTTTTTTTTTTTTTTCGTACATCTTTTTTGGCGTGCCAATCAATTATTCATTCTCTTGGACAATCAGCAGACGGCGAAGACGTAAGAAGCTGAACTGGAATTACACTGTACCTTCCCCCCAAAGAATACCCAGTTCATTACTTTCACAACTTCGCAAAAGTCGCCAGAATACGTATGTTGGCATTAGGTGGGCCGTGGCGTTCGTTGATTGGCTGGAGACATCGACGCCGGCTACTTTTCCCGCCACTTCAGGTCGTTCGTACAGTCACCCAATTCTTTACTCTAACAAGCCAGGGAGAGCAAGGCGAAAAATGAGTACAAAAATAGAACGAAAAAAAAAGAGAGAGAAAAAAGAAAGGGGGGGGGAAATGACCGCAGAGAAAAGTAAGAGGCCGTGGTAATATATAAGTAAAAGCAAAAGCGAAAATGAGTAAAAATTATACATATATATATATATATATATATATATATATATATATATATATATATATATACGCGCACACTGATATATATATATATATATATATATATATATATATATGTGTGTGTGTGTGTGTGTGTGTGTGCGTGTGTGTGTGTGTGCGTGTGTATATGTTAAAGGAAAGGAATTTTTCTCAAACTTTTCTACTGCATTTTTATTTGCTTGTTCATTTGTTTATGACTGAATACGATTATCTGTTTGTGATTGTTTTTTGGGTATTTTGTTTTTCTTTTTAGTGTTTGCTTATTTTTTTTCATTTTTTTATCTAGTGTGGCTGTAAAGTTTTTTTTACAGACGATGTATGTGGGCCGTTCACATAAAACTATGTGTGTCGATCTGTATGTATATACATACATTTGAGGAAATTAACATACACACACACATATATATATATATATATATATATATATATATATATATATATATATATATGTATATATATAGAGAGAGAGAGAGAGACAGAGACAGAGACAGTGAGAGAGAGAGAGAGAGACTTGGTCTGAAGATCGCATAGGCGAGAAACTATCAGCAATCAGGCACCGTTGACTACACGCTACCTTAACTTAGATATAAATGGTCTGTCCATGATATTGAGCACTGTTTACTTACAAATATTGCACACACATTATCTATCTATCTACATATATTTACGTGGGGGTAGTTTGTATTAACATTTGAACGCATAATGTATATGAATGTACTTATACTCACACCTGAGTGCGGGTATAAGTACTCATATATATATATATATATATATATATATATATATATATATATATATATATATATACATATATATATATATATATATATTAAGCGTTTGAATGTATTTATATATGTGTATTTACGTGTATTCTCCATATGTGTGTAGGTGTATGTGTGTAGGTGTATGTGTGTATGCATGTGTATATGTATGTGCATGTTTATGTATGTGTGTGCCCCGCATTAACATATATGGGTGTGTTTATCCTCGTATTTGAGATTATTAACGTGTACATAATCTGTGTGAATATAATCATACCTGTATGAGTGAGGAGAGGTCGTACGTCAATGCTCTCCAGTGACGGTGTATAGGTAATATTTCCTAAATTGTCCGAGAGTATTTTAGAAAAATACGTACACATTTTCGGAAATGTAGAGCAGATAATGTTTGACACCGAAAATTGTGGCTCGTTTTGGGAAAACTGTGACATACACTTAAGCAATGTGTAATAAATACATCTCTAAAATGCACCAAGCAAAATGGGTGTCTTTTTGACCCAGTAACATTTTATTAATTTGCGTGGATATAAAAGAAGATGAAACTAAGCACTTCATTTCGTTTGCGTATACATTAGTTCATTATATATATATATAACCGACAATTTTTAGGGGAATATGTACTTAATTGAAGTCATTTGTTTACGCCTTACATTTAAACCAATATGCACGCCTAATTCATTTAATTATAACTAATTAATTTTCAAATTAGGTATGAGTTCAATTAAGTACATATTCTCCCAAAAATTGTCGGCTATCGCCATCTCAAACAGATTGTTTGTCCACTTCATACTGTCGTGCTGTAAGTCAACCAAAAAGTACGATATATATATATCAGTTTAAAATAAACGAGACAATCTGGATAAGCCAGCTGGTGTAATGGTTAGAGTCCCCGCCTGTCTGCCTTACAGGTAGGGTTCAAATCACGGACAAAGCACTGCCCTGTCTATAACTCTGAGGCCTAATAGGCTGAAATGCACATACAGAGATTGACTTTTTCTAGATTTGTTTACGCCTTACATTTAAACCGATATGCACGCCTAATTCATTTAATTATAACTAATTAATTTTCAAATTAGGTATGACTTCAATTAAGTACATATTCTCCCAAAAATATATATATATATTATTTACATTTTTTTGCTTGAAGGCAATTACAATGCGTATATCGTATAAAATTCGATAATTATTGAAAATAATCATGACAAGCGAACTCGGCAAACATTGTGCCCCACGTAGAACATCGTACATTCATTGTTCATTTCTATTTTGGTAAATACAGCCTCATACTCGGCACTTTTACGACACACCTTGTATATCGGCAAATATATATATATATATGTGTGTGTGTGTGTGTGTGTGTGTGTAAGTGTGTGTGTGAAATGTAACGGTAAAAGCGTTTGTAATTAGTGAAATACAGTATTCTATACACAAAAACGAAGAACATTATCACAATATTTTCAACTATAAGATTCAATCAAAACAAAATAAAAACTCATGATTACGAGTTTCACGTTGTCATTCTGACAGCCCCGACACGTATATATATATATATATATATATATATATATATATATGCGCGAATGTGTTTGTGCCTATGTCTGTGAGTGTGTGCCTATCTCTCTCTCTCTCTCTCTCTCTCTCTCTCTCTCTCTCTCTCTCTCTCTCTCTCTCTCTCTCTCTCTCTGTGTCTATGTCTGTGTCTGTATGCTTGAATATGGTGCATGTGGTAAAGGAAAGCTTTGCTCTATCCGCCTGGCACATAATTACACAGTGAAACCTGTTTCGTTTTAAAGAGATTAAAACAGTATTTGCAGATTATCTATAAATATTATTAAATATAAAATATACAACCTTTTGATAAATACCAGGAATGACAGCATGTAAATTTCATAATAATATAAAACTAGGATATACAAAAAGCCAAATCAGTTGGTTGATCATGTGATTTTAACGGCATATCAACTCGTCTAGGGTTATTGTCATTTATATCTATCATTTTTTTTGTTTCTTAAGTGGGTTTTTTTTGGGGGGTTGGGTACACAGTTATATGATATCAAGTATTACTATATAATACAAACAAATTGCTCGCACTTATATAGTTTCAGTCTTTGTTTAATGGTATATCAACCTTGGTGGGTTATCTAATGTCAAAGGCCTCCTTACAGGAGATCAGTAGTGATACTATTTAACCCACTGCTGAGGGGATTAGGGGTGTCCTGCCTTTTTCAAGGGTATTAGTCCGAAAGTGAATGTAATAGCACGACTACAGTTCGAACTCACTTACTACGAGGTCGCAGCCCATCACATTAGCCCCTACGCCACAGGGACACCCCTATTTCCTTTCAAGTATTCCTATCTAATACTAATAATTATATGGTTTCAGGTTAGTCACACAATTAAATAATTTCAAATAACTAATACTAATCCTTGAATATAAACAAGTATAACTTCATTTATGAGAACACATTAGGATGAGTCACAGATAAACTATTGGTGAGCAATTATTGAAGATGGAAAAATATAAATTTAGAGAGTGAGTGAGAGAAAGGGGTATGGGGTTACTAGATGTGCGAAATAGTGTAAACGTTATCGGTACGAAAAACATAATATAAAAACTAAGTTCAAATTCAGTCAGAAGCTGCTTATGTTTATTTACGAATAAGTTGGGAAATACATAAATCCACTTCTCCCTGGGTTTTTCCCAGCACTACATACAAGGTGTGTCAAAAAAAAAAGTATTGAATTTTTTGTACTTTTTGGCCACCTTGTATTCTGAAAAAATTAACGTCCCATTCATTGTTCATTTCTATTTTGGTAAATACAGCTTCATACACGGCACTTTTACGACACACCTTGTATATCGGCAAAATATCTTATCACTGGTACGCCACAACCAATGACAAAGAAGATGATTGCCCACTGGTATCTAAACCATTATCAATAGCTCCTTGCTATTCAAACAGAAGTAATAGTAAAAGGCCCTTACATCTATTGTCAACCTTGACAAGCACCAATTAAGTTTCATTATAGTCAATAATTGCTTGCCTTTTCCGATGTAAGAGAAGTGTGATCTATATATAAGTGATGTTGAAAAAAAAGATAGAAGTTGTTGACGATATGCTTAGTCTACTCTTAAGAGACAAGCTTTAAATAACTGGTAATGACGAGAACCAATCATCCCGTCTTGCTTACAGCAACGCACAATTTCTGATTTTATTACAAAAGTGGATCTAGATAAATTTCTTGAGCACAATTTCTCTATAAAGAAAATATGAAGCTTCCAATATATAATAATGTAGCACATAACCTTCAAAATTGGGCTTAGGGGTAGAGTAAAACAGCACAGCCTGAAATATTGGGCTTATGGTTTCAAAGTGTTAAGCCCATGTAATAATTTTCAAAATGTTCTCTATTTACAGCCTTGTGCCATATTTGATTTGAACATATGGAAAAGTTTAATTCAAAATATTTCGTACTTAGAGAAACCAGTCCATAAATCAAATGATATTCAACATTATCTATATTTATATTTAATGAACTTTACTTGGTATGTTTTGTTTTGTTTTTTTTTTGTGGGGGGGGGTAGCCCAGTCGGCTAGAAATCACAAGGTTCCCAGTTCGATACCGATCCTCGCCAACTCAGCGTTATGAGTAACACAGGGATCTGTGCGGTAAAGTAAGGAGCTGATGGTAGGTGTGGCGCTCCACCTCAGATGCAAAAACAATCTCTTTGGTCTAGCGCTAGTGAAAAGGGGATAGACTCCCTCGCTGATTGGCTGATACCGATATTAGGCCGCCCCGACTTTACTTTTACTTGGTATGTACTTACTAACCTCTCCGTACGAGCAGGATGTGACACAAGGTTCATTTTTAAGTGGAGTTTAACAGGTTTGAATTCAAATCTTTTCTTCTTGTAGACTGGTTGCTGTACCAAGGTTAAAGATCCCAATCCGCCCTACTATTTACCCATAGCTGGAGTAAGAATAGTTGAATGTATACCTTTCTCCATAGCATGTAAAATGCTACCAGTCACGTCCAGGATTTGATGTGGCCGTGTCCATTTCCTATGAAGATAACCCTAACACCACAGGATAAATGTAATTACTTTCTGAACAATCTAATATTTGCCAGCCTTTGTATGGTATAAGGTTACTAAAGAAGATTGAACTTACCTCATGAATAATGGACGTTAAACCGCCCAAAACTCAAATGTTTCTAGATTGAATTGAAGGATGATTGAATTGCGCCAATCTTGAAAAAAGGTCTGTTTTCCCAACCCTATTGCCCTTATGGCAAGCCCAACCCCTTTTTATCATATAGTTGCTAGAAGGCGGTGACTGAGGGTCTACATGTCCTGGGAATGACGTTAAACTCTATCTGATGGTGAGGTTCCAGTTTTGGAGGTTTGGGGAATGTGGAGCACTCCTTCATCACCATTGCTTCCTGGTCCATTCTGACCCGGAGTGGTAGTACCTGTTAGGGTCCCATCTATGGCTTAAATAGAAAATTGTATTTATAAAAGAATCGTATTATCCATTAAGAATTGATTTATTTCAAAACTTTATTGGCATTAAATGACCTACTGAGGTTGATATGCCGTAAAACAAAACAAAACCAAATCAAACCAAGAAAGGTCAGCTTCATCGCTTTCAGAAGCCAGCAAACGAAATCCTGGCGGTTATCTGGGCTTGAACACCGGCCACTGGAACCGGCTGGAAACATGTAACTAGTTAATTTCAATCGGGCCTTTATATTAGAATGTTCGGAAAGTAATTTTGGAAAGTAAGGTGATTACATTTTTATGATAACATTTAAATAAATTTAATTTACATCTGTTTTTATATCAAGTGGTCTTCCCACTTCAAAAGTCTATCGTCTTTGCTAGCTGCTTTTAGCTTTGATCTTGAGGTGGGATAGATCGATAGATAGATAGATAGATAAATAGATAAACACAACCACACACACACACACACACACACACACACATACACACACACAATATATATATATATATATATATATAGAGAGAGAGAGAGAGAGAGAGAGAGGGGGGATGGGAGAGAGCGAGAACATTGGGTAGCTGATGAATGTGCGTTATGAAACGATTATCGTCGGAGGAAATGAACGAGGTTGTTTGTGTTGCATTTCACGTTAATTCTCTTGGAAAAGGCATGAATCCATCACTTCTTCCTTTCAGTTTGTTGAGAATATATATTTGTTGACATATAAGGTGTGTGTTAAATGCCCGCTCCTACTTATAGACTAGGCCAGAATTATGTGATCTATCTCTTGGCCAATCACTGACAGTACTCTGAGGCGGATACAATACTTATCCAACCTTACTGGTCATAATTACTGTGATATTCTTTGACGACGGACATAGGATTAAAACACTGGACCTTTACCAATACGTAGGATAGGACTTATACGCTTACCAAAGGATTCCATAACATAGGACTTTCTTTAAGCCCTTTTCAATTGGCCAAGGATGGCACTTAAAAACTTTACACAGTTATGGATTAATAATGAGTCAAACTTGGTTCTTAAGCTTGGGTAAGAAAAACTCTAAATTCAAACCATCTTTATTCTGCAAAAAATTGCCCTTGTGTCGCTTTTTGCCTGTGGCGGAGGAATTTGGCAAGTACATACACGGGGGCTTAATCAAAATTCCTTTGACTTTAGACGGTGTGCACAAACTCAACGTAGTGCGAACTTTTTGCCGGTATAATTTGTGATCGAGTCTTGTGGATCACGAGGGACTACCCTGAAAGAGACAGCAGAAACTAGGTTTATGTTAAGTAATTTTATTTTCGTAGTCAAATTCCCAGAACGTTTGGGCAAAATCTTGTGTATATACACTTATGAAACAAAACATTACGACTACCTGTCTCATAAGTTGTAGTGCCTTCGTATGATTCCAAAAAAGATCTTACCTAATCAGGCATGAACACTAAAAGACCTCTGGAATTTAATGCAATGATTTTATCAGCATGTCTTTTAACTGTTCTGAAGAGCAAATTTGTTGGTTCAACAAGTCCTATTAGGAATCAATATGAAAGAGATCTGGGGAGTTTAGTAGCCAAGGAGACACAGTGGAGTCGTCTTCATGTTCCCAAAACTATTTCTGGCTGAACTTGCACAAATGTATCAAAATTAGGTTGACCCAGAAAAAAAGAACCCACAAATTTTGTAATAAAACTGTTAATTTTAACTATGGGGGTCTAGGGTTAGGGTTTAGGTTAGGGTTAGGGTTAGGATTAGGGTTAGGGTTGGGGTTTAGGTTAGTTTAATGGGAAAATGAATAAATAATTTTGGTTCTGTTTTTCTGGGTCACCTGTATACCGGTGACCCAGAAAAAACAGAACCCACAAATTTTGTAATAAAACTGTTAATTTTAAAGTAGGGGGTTTAGGGTTAGGTTAGGGTTAGGGTTAGGGTTTGGGGCTTAAGGTTAGTTTAATGGGGAAATAAATAAATAATTTGGGTTCTGTTTTTTCTGGTCAATTTAATTTTGACACCTTTGTGCAAGTTCAGCCCTATTTCTATACAATTGTGTTGTAGATCAGGGCGCATTATCCTGTTGAAAGATACTGATATCATATTAACTTTTATCATGTAACAGTGTGCTTGGTTTTCACTGAATCTGATGATATACGACAAAAGCACCTTTCATATGAATGAAAGACCCAGTAATTCCTAACTATCACGCAGCCTGAATTGCGTCCTGAATAACACACACGTTTCTTGTGTCCACCGGATTGAGCTGCATGGTATAACAATTATCATGACAGGAAACGGAATCGGCGACCCAGGTTCAAATCCTGCATTGGCTGTTTGGGAAAGATATTAATCCATCTATTCTTTTCGCTCCGTCTCCAGCTATGGGTAAGTAGTAGGACAGACCAGGTTATTTAGCCTACTTACGACAACCGGGCTATGAGATTGAAAACTGAAAACCATCTGTTTTCCGCTGAAATTTAACCATGTGTCGCATCTGCCCGTGTGACTGAGATTGGTTAAATACGTATATTTTATTCTAAAGAAAGCCAGACTCATCGGCCCTAATTCTATTGATACAACCTCCAATTCTGATGCTCGCTTTCGGCGATGGAGATGAGCTATGCAGTCTAACATACAACAAAGATACTGTCTGTTGTGACACATTTACTTCTTCAACTTGATTAAAGCAATTTGCAATTTTTCATTTTCATTAAATGTTATTCTATGATCAACTGGAACAAGAAAATCCACAAAGATATGACAAGTTTTATTCATTTGTAGGCCATAATCACTTAATTACATAAAAACGAGTCAGAGTTGGGGGTGCCAGAAATAGGGGAGTTGGAGGTTTTGTGTTCTGACTCCACTACCCTGACTAAAACAACTAAGTTTTGGAGTCAGTAAAACTATACCAACTCCAGTTGAATTTACACTTTATATGGCCCTAGTTTAGTCTGTAAAGTTATACAGTGCACGCTCCTTATAAATAGATTATAAAAAAATCATGGTTTTATATTCATTGGTAGGCCATGATCACTTAATTACATAAAAAGGAATCGGAGTCGGAGATGAAAAAAAAGAGGAGTTAGGGCTGGAGGTTTTTTGTTCTGACTCCACAACCCTGACTATAACAACTATGTTTCGGATATTTATCTGAGTTCCTTGGTGTATAATAATTTTCAAATGTTGTGTTAAAAAGTCATTTAAGTGACGCATTAAAAAATACCATTTATACCTGGTCTAGATTGGGTGGTCAGTTTGAATCTCACAGAAGATTTTACATTTTTCATTCTCTGGACAGATTGTGGTTTTTACATGTATCATTAGTTAGCATGGTTAGGTTTTAAATAGTGATATTTCATTGAAGTCTAAGTGACAGAAAGTCTTCTCTAACCCAAGGAATTATTTTAAATATCATACCTAATCTTAACAGCGCTGTGTTCTTAATGACCTTGGTTCTTCCTTTGGTTTCCAATTTCCACAATCTTTTCTAGGCCTTTGGGGAACGTTTCAAATCCAACAAGTAAAATTAGTATAACCACCATCTTCATGTTCCATAACTATTTCAGCCCTCTGGCAAGTATTTGTGTATCTTTTTCATTTTATTATATTTTATCTTCACGTTCAGGTGGAACAGCAAAATCCACTTGCAGGTTCTTTTCCTTTCGTATAATCAATACTAGGTCTGATTTTCTGGCAGGGATTGGGTAATCCGTTTATATACCATAGTCCCAGAGACTTTTTCTTGGACAGATTCTGGTTTCTTCATATACCATTTGTCAGTATGCTCACGTTCTAATGTATTGCACAATTTCCAGTTGATCACCTTTCCCACACAGTCGTGCCTAGCCTTTCATTTCTTATATGTCAGTTTGCTGCATTCGGTTATTGTTTTTAACCGTTTCATCTCTGTCTCCACATGACCTACACTTGTTATTCTGTTGTGTATTATAAATTTTTGCTTCGATATAATTGGTCTTATGGCATATAATTGCACTGTTCTTAAAAAGATTATTATTATTATTATTATTATTATTATTATTATTATTTCATTCCATGTGAGCTTTCCACATCAGCGTAAGTGGTCTTTCACTGAAATCTTAGTGACAACAAGTCTCGAGGACTCTTCTGAGTATTCTAGCCAATCTCAACAATCTGGTCGAGCCGATTTCAATAGTCTATTTTCTAAACTGTTAGGGACCGTTCCAAGTTCACCAATTACAATTGGTATCACTTTCACTCTCATATTCCAGTTTTATTTTTCAAAGCAAGATCCAGGTATTGTCTATCCTTTCGTTTTCTTTCATCTTGACTCTGTAATCTGCTGGAACTTATTATTATTATTATTATTATTATTATTATTATTATTATTATTATTATTTCCAGCATTTGCCTATTCATATCAATTCTATGATGTTATTACTCTGGACAAGACAATTATTCTTAGATGTCTAATCGTCACCAAAATCGAATCTTTTAATTATCTATTTGTCTTTACACAATTCTTAGCAAACCAAATATTTAGTGTATGGTTCTTAACTTTCATGTTTCTCAGTTTCCTCTGCTAATTTCTGTTATTTCTTAAAATTTTCCCAGTTTTACAATTTATTCTCTTCCTTCAAAGAAGCGTATAAGGATTTCTAGTTCTTTTTCATTTGTAGCAAATATCTTAATATCATCAATATATATGAGATGGTTTATCTTTTCCTCTGACTTTATTATTGCTTCAAAAACAGTCAGAATTTTTTTTATTGTTTATCTTAGTTTTTTATTGTGACCTTTACTTCTTATTTTACGTTTTCTTTTTCTTTTTTTTTTCTTTTTTTGTTGTCACTCATTACAGAGAAATGTCAGCTGATTGGTTTAACATCAATTATCGTCTTAATTTTAGATTCACAATTTAAAAAGAACAATACTTTCCGACTTGAATCAACTCATAAAATTCATCGCTGTCAAAAACTTTTCTTTTTTGCAGATGGATGCAAAGTTATAAAATAAATTCATT
>CM042143.1:2483787-2538787 GCA_023376005.1 Doryteuthis pealeii | reverse complement strand
TAAAGCCATATAAAAGGAAGAAGAAAAGTTGGGACTGGACCGTAAAAAGAAAGAAAGAAAGAAAGAAAGAAAGAAAAAAGAAAAGAAAAGAAAGAAAGAAAGAAAGAAAGAAAGAGATAAAGGTAATGAAAGAGAATGGAAAGAGAGGAAAATCTCATGTAAAAACACAAAGAAATCACTTCTTCAAGTATGGTCTTGTAAGTTGCAATGGCGGCAAATGGTCCTATGTAGCCAATAGGAATTTATGGCGTCCGAGATTTCCCGAGAGCGTCACGCACAAAATGTCCGCGGCCAGAAACTGTCTGACACATTTCGACGGTGGCTATTGCCGTCTTATTTAAACGTTTTCCCATGCTCGGACGCCGACAGCCATCGTGATTTATCAGCGCGGCAACCCATCGGTTCAGGACGGCCAGTTCAATCTTTTCTTCTTGACCACCACTTTCTCTCAAACTCTTTGTCACGTGACCTTCAGCTCTATCTACCATTTTGTATTTCTTTACTACTGGGTCGCCGGGAGTCTTACTCAAACCACAACGGACTTTTTGGACAAGAACCGTGCTTAAGAAGGGTCCAAATATACTAAAAAGAGAAAAGTGAAAAAAAAAGTGAAAAGGTACTTAATTGTAGGAAAGGGTACAGGAAGGAAATACGAAGAAAAAATCAAAGGAGAAAAACAAAGAAAATAGGATACGAACGAAAGACAATGCAAGAATATAAAAAACGATGAAGTGAAGAAAGAAAGAAAGAAAGAGAAAAAGAAAGAAAGAAAGAAAGAAAGAAAGAAAGAGAGAAGAAAAAAAAAAGAAAGAAAAGAGAGAAAGAAAGAAAATGCACGAATATAAAAACGAAGAAGTGAAAAAAAGAAAAAGAAAAAAGAAAGAAAGAAAATGAAAGAAAGAATATAAAATATGGTAAATTGAAGAAAAAAGATCAAAATTGTATGGATGAATGAATGATATGAAAGAAAGAAAGAAAGAAAGAAAGAAAGAAAGAAAGAAAGGGGCAAAACAAATGAAAGACAAATAGAATTCCGAAAGGGAAATGAAATTTGAACAGAAAGAAAAAGAAATATAAAAAGAAATTGGGTAAAGAAGAAAAGGATAAAATGAGATCGAAAACGAAAGAGAAATGGAATTAAATTTATGAATGAATTGAAAATTATAAATTGATATTCATTCAAATAAAATAGACAAGTCTATATAAAAATACAATGCTTGTGGGGTGTTTTCATCGAGGAAAAGGTAAATACATTAGGTTCAAGTTGATCACAAATGGAATATCGTAACTTAAAAAGGAATATAAGAAACGTTATAGACAGACAGATAGATAGATAGATAGATAGATAGATAGATAGATAGATAGATATTAAGTAATTAAACAAGAAAAATGTGAGATAAAGAATGAGGAAAAAAGAAGAAAGAAGAAAGACAAAAAGGAAAGAAAGAAGCAGTCAAAAACGGTGTAAAAATGAAATGAAAGAATCAACCTAAAAGGGAGCTAAAAGAAAAAGAAGAGAAAGAAACAAAAGATGTTAAAAGAAGAGAAAATTAAAAGCCTCAAAGAAAGAGGAAGAAAAAACAAAATAAAAGACTAAGAGAAAGTGAAAGTAAAAGAAGAGTAAAGAATGAGGTTAAAAATAAAAGAAGAGAAAACAGATGGGTTAAAAGAAATGGTAAAGAGGTTAAAAAGAAAAAAAGAAAGTGCCTAAAAGAATAGAGAAAAGAAATAGACGAAAAGAAGAGAATAAAAAGAGCATAAAAAGGTTAAAAGAAAGAGGCGAATTATAAAGAAAAGAAATAGGTTAATAAAAGAGAAAAGAAAGAGATTAATTTTTCTACTCTTTTAAGTAGAGAAAGAGAAAAGAAAGAGTATCAGAGAAAAGAAAGAAGTTAAGAGAAAATGCAGAGAATGAAAGGCTAAAAGAAAGAGAAAAAAGCTAAAAGAAAGAAACTACAAAAAAGAGAAAAGATCAAGACTAAAAGAAAAAGAAAAGAAAGAAAGAAATAAAGATAGGAAAAAGAAAGAAAAGTGGCTAAAATATAAGATAGAATATATATATTAACCAACCCCTCCGCACAAGCAGGATGTGAAACAAAGTCAATTTCTTAAGCGGAGTTTAACAGGTTTGAATTCAGAGTTTTCCTTCTCCTAGACTGGTTAACAATCCAAGGTTAAAGAGCCAAGTTTGCCCTACTATTTACCCATAGCTTGAGGGGGATTATATAGATTCTTACTTTTCTCAATGATATTAGCTCTACATGAAATGCAAATAGCCACTTCTAGGATCTTAACTCGGGTCGACGAATCCATTTCCTACGACTCTAACAATAACACCAAGCACCTCCTTACATATATATATATAAAATATAAGTGGTAAATAAAAAGAAACCGAAATCTACAAAGTTTGTGAAAAAGAAGAGAACAAAAATGCTTATGGCCAAGTCATGTACCGATTCCACTCAGATCCCCAATAATAAGCATATTCAATAGTAAACGCTAAGTGATAATTGATACTGTAAACAGTATGAGGCTTGTGTCAAACTAGGCAAAGCCTAGTAAATAACAAGACAATAAAGATGATACATAAAAATAAAAGAAAAAAATAAGGAAAGAAAAGAGCTTTTCCATAAAGAGGGAATGAAAACGTACAGAATGAAAAAGAGAAAACGGGAAATAACATGAAAAAGTAAAAATAAACAAAAGAGAAAGTAAGAAAAAAGAAAAAAATAGCAAAGAAAGAAAACGTTAGTTAGACCTAAAGAAGAAAAAAGAAGGAAAAGTCAGAAAGAAAAAGAAAAATGAAAGAATGAAATAAAAGAGAAAAGGGAAAAAAGAAAGAAAGAAAGAAAGAAAGAAAGAAGTGAGAAAAGTGCAAGAGACCCGTGTCGATAACACAGTTTTTTCAGCTGCAGGTGAAAATATCGTTGCTGATAAAAGCTGAGAATGAAATAGAAATGCGACTGAGGCAAATGTCTGAATATCATAGATTGTAACAAAGAAGTTAGAACCAAAGCAAATGAACACAAAACACAAACATAAAATTATCTATCGATATAAACTGATGAATACTTAACATAGCTTAACAATTGGTTATGGTTAACGGAATTACAACTGTCTACAGCAATCTATTAAATTAAGAGTCGATTCGAGTTTCTCTGCAGGTTCCTGATTACGAAGGCTCCCGAAACACCTAAAGAAGGCCAAAGGGTACATCGGCCGAAACGTTCTGTATATGACAATAAAGATGAGGACAATAGTCCAAAAATCTAAATAATGTAAATTATGAATAGGAATGTAAATTTAATCAATCATTGATTTAATATCAATGCAGAATATGACGTGTATAGCCCATGGGGTTGTAATTACTTCCTTCCATCTACGGCCAAATGACTTCACTAATTTGTCACATTGTCTAGGAATGATATTGTTCCATTCCTTTTGAAATTTCTATTTATACCAATTATTATCAGCGGTTCCCTAACCTCGACAGACTTCCAAAGATTCTAGCCTTTGACCGGACCATGCTGTAATCAAAGTTTTTGCAGTCTGTATTTGCCCCAACATCTCTGCAACGGGTAGAATGAGACACAAGGTTAATTTTTAGGCGGAAACATCGGAAATTTCCTTCTTCTATATCAGTTACCTGACCAATGTTAAATAACACAGTCTGACTTTCCATGATTGGGGAGAGAACTTAAGAATTCATGCCTTTCGAAAAAGCATTAGTGTGAAGGGAAACGCTAAAAATCTGATCCAAGATTTCTCAAGTCACCGATTTCATTTCCTATGGCGATAACCGTTTCGTTTAGCGCACTTCCACATATGTTTTGACTGTATATACGGACACATGTTATCAAAGATGGATCATACTTTCCTTGGCCATGTACCAAACTCCAGGTGATGTCCCCTGACCTTAACCCGCCACCACCTCAGAATTTAAGTTTTTCTCACATTTGAAAATAATATTTCACTTTTCTGTTGTCTGGTATACCATTTGCTGTCAAAAACAATCAAGTTAAACCTACTTTCATCACTAAGGAAAACCCTTGATCTAATTTTCCTTGATCCAGACAACGTACTTGTTTGATAAAGCTAGTCTAATTTTTAGATTCTTCTTGCAGGAAAGCCTTCTTCATACAAATGTCCTGATACTGTCAGTTAAAAAATAGCCATGCCAAATTCTTCAGTTACCCGTGTCAAAATAATCCATCGTGTAGAGTTCTTGAATCACCTGATTCTGGTGAGGTGTTATTTTCTGGATGGATACCTATCCATTGCCATTATTCCCACTGACCTGGAATTTACAGATGCTAAGACTTCAGACCCACTCGACCTCGAGTCAGCACCTGTTAGGGTCCCATTTATGGGTCAAGTACATCAGTTTAAAAATCATTAGTGTCAGATAGGAATACTTGAAACTGTATAAACTGTGTGTAAGCAAAGGATTTTGTTAACTTAAATTCTGGTCTGATCATTAGACTTAAATATGTACAATTACAGATTCATGTGTGAGGGAAATATGTTCTTTCTCATGGATGATTATTATAAGGGACTTTGATAAAATATTTTGAATCTGTATCCTATATTTACCCTAATTTATTTTTCAGCCTAACGCCACATAGACCAATGATCTGATGCTGTGGATGAAGTAATGTATTTGTAAGTCGTTTGCTTATAAATCTTTTATCAGTTCTTTTAAGTGTTTTGCAAATGCCGATATATATATATATATATATATATATATATATATATATATTGTAATACAGGTACAAGTAATAACCTACTCGAGTTTCACCATAAGGTATCTTCAGGGTTAAATCCACTGGATTAATCAAGATATTGATTAATTGCAGTCGATTACACGTGTGTGTCTTTCACGATAAACGGTTCGTACAAACCGTTTATCGTGAAAGACACACACGTGTAATCGACTGCAATTAATCAATATCTTGATTAATCCAGTGGATTTAACCCTGAAGATACTTATGGTGAAACTCGAGTAGGTTATTACTTGTACCTGTATTACAATAAATTTGCTCTACTAACGCATTGAGCACTTTTTATTTGTTATATCGCTGTCTTACCTTTCTGAATTTTGCATCAACTAACCATTGTGACCATCTTCACCGGTAAGTCACCTTTTCCAAAATAACACACACACACACACACACACACACACATATATATATATATATATATATGTTTGTGTGTGTGTGTGTGTGTGTGTGTGTGTGTGGTAAAGAATAGGGGGAAAGATGTGGACAAAGAACAACTCAAACAAGCAGATGTAGGAGATATATTTCGAGCTCTTCAGTCTTTGATTTGAAACATTTCTGATCTTACCTCTCTTCCTACCCAGTCCAGAAAGAATTCTTCCGTTCAAACAAATCCTCACACACTCTATCCCTCTCTCCTGACTTTATCACCTAACCCACCTCTCACCCGTTCACTTTCTTTACTATAAAAACAAATGTATGATGCACAAATGTTTCAAATAAAAGACTGAAGAAGTACTCAATGTGCAACGAAATATATCTCCTACATCTGCTTGTTTGAGTTGTTCTTTGTCCACATCTTTCCCTCTATTCTTTATCACATTCTGTTGGATTTAAATCCAATCATCCTATCCACACACACACACACACACACACACATATATATATATATATATATATATATATATATTATAATTTCTTAATTAACTGCATAGAATTGTGTATGAATTATTAGCATTTATAACTGATAGTTAAAATTATAATGGTTAACAAATGATTATTATAAGTTACTTGAAACTAAACAATTGCCTGAAAAAGACTGACTTCGGCATCCTCATGTCACACCCCTATTGTTATAAGTACTGAATGGTTATATAATCTACCCATCTCTGCTCTCTCTCTCTCTCTCTCTCTCTCTCTCTCTCTCTCTCTCTCTCTCTCTCTCTCTCTCTCTCTCTCTCTCTCTCTCTCTCTCTTCCTCTGCCTCTTTCTATCTAGCCTAATTTATTTTTCGGCCTGACGCCACATAGAACAATGATCTGATGCTGTGGCCGAAGTAATGTCTTTGTAAGTTGTTTGCTTATAAATTTATTATCAGTTCTTTTAAGTGTTTTTCTTCATTATCTTTTATCTTTCTTTTTGCTTCGTCTTTCAAAGTCGACAACGATGAGCAAGTGCCGCTATTTGACAAGTAAACGTCTAGACAATGGCTGTAAATAAACGTTTCATTGCTTTACAGAATACATAGCCCCACCACCCCCCACCCCCCAAAGAAGAAACAACGCCATAGATTCAGCAAACAGATTAACAACCCATTTTTATGGTTTAAGCCAACATCCAACCTTCGGGCTTTGTCGACCATTTACTATGTTTCGCCAAATGTTTTATTAACTTTATATTTTCACTTACGGTTTCCAGTTGAGATTTTTCTTCACATTTATGAATCCTGATGTTTATGACATTTAATAACGATGGATTTTACAAGTACACGAGTATAATCTCATTTTGGATGAGCAAGAAATGCACCACAAAGTTATGCCACTTCAAGGTGCTGATACACAAGAAAGCATTCAGATTATCAAATTCAGATTATCCTATGATCTAATAGATCGTCAAAATAACACTCTGGATCCTTCCTGGCATTTCCCGAAGCAATTCTAGCTACACGGCATTTATCACGTTTTCGACTGGTCGTATGTCTGTAAAGTTTTTAAATGGCATCCTTGGCCAGTTGAAAAGGGTTTAAAGAAATCCTGTGGTATGGAATCCTTTGGTAAGCGTAGAAGTCGAATCCTGCGTATTGGTAAAGGTCCAGTGATTTAATCCTATGTCCGTCGTCCACGAAGGTCAGAAGTAATTATGGCCCGTAGCGGTTGGTTTAAGTATTGTATCAACCTCAGAGTACTGCCAGTGCTTTGCCAAGAGATGGGTCACATAATTATGGCCGAGTCTATAAGTAGGAGTGAACTTTTGACACACACCTTATATGACAAATTTCTCAACAGTGTCAAGAGCAGGTAGAGACACAATTCAATTTTTAAACAGAGTATAGCTGGTTTTAATTTAGAGTTTTCCTTCGCCTAGACCGATTGCCATACCAATGTTAAATAACCCTGTCTTCCCTACTATTTACCCATAACTGGAGGGAAAACAGGTGGATTCATGCTTTTCGCAAAAGTATAAACGTCAAGTGAAATACGAACATCCTCGACCAGAATTTGAACTCGGTTTACTGATTCCATTTCTTATGACGATAACTGTTGCGCTACCCACGCCTCCATGAATTAATATTATGTAGTATTATAATAAAACTCCCTAAATCAGAACTTCTCAAACTTTTCACTTGATATATCCATTGTTGCCAAATTTAATTTCCATTCACCCCCACCCCCGCCTAAATAGATTAATGAATATCAAATTACAAAAAAATAACTAATTTACCATTGCTTAATACAATTTACATTAAAGACGAATCAATCAACTATAAATGTAATCGCACATTTTTTAATTATTTTTTAAAGAGAAGAATGGATTTGGTGGAGATCACAAATTGCAGGATTCTGGTTTTAAGCCACAAATTACCACGTTCTATATTGAATTATATAATAACATCAGTCGATGAGTATGTACTTATCCAACAGCATAATCAGGAGGTGACACAATGCCAATTTTTAAGTGGAGTAAAAAAAATAAAAAGTTTTCCTTCTTTTAGTCCAGTTGTCTTATCAAGAGTAATGAACTCAGTCTGCCCTACTATTTACCCATAGCTGGATTGAGAACAGATTGATTCATGACTTTCCCAAGGGAATTAACTCGAAATCAAATCCAATCAGCCTTTCCAAGATTTCGAGTTACGATAAACGTCGTGCTTCCTTTTTTGACTGGCTGTACACGCTGACATAGTACCATTAACAGTGGAGGATTTTTCACCTGATCCATTGATAAAGGTAGAATCCTTCTCTCTCGGTGTCATTACTACGAAGTGAATACAACTAACTTTTGCAGGAATTTTAACTCAATTCACCAATTTCATTTTCAATGCTGTTAGTCCATTTCTGCACTTCGCAACCAAATATCAAAAACTTTAAATCTACATTTAAGAATAGTTATCCAGTGATTAAGAGGTTAATTTAACATTTTCATGCAGGTAACAGATACAAAACATGCTGGGCACTGCTGGAGAATCAATGACGAACTCATAAGTGACGTTCTCTGGTGGACACATTCACATGGACACAACAGTGTTAGCGGATCAACCAAGACTTATCTTCATCAGCTCTGTGCGGACACTAAGCAGTCTAGGTCCCACCGAAAGCGATGACCGATAGGGGTGGATGGCGAGAGAAAGTCAAGGGAATCTGCACAACTTGATGTCGTTTAGATACAGTGATATTTATGCCAAGGGCTATTTATGCCAAGTGTCTTTATACACATAAATGGTTACTTCAGCCTTGTTTAGGCAACTAGCCCAGGAGAAAGAAACTCTGAATTCAAACCTATTGTACTCCGTTATAATAATGGTACACAGTAATAACCTACTCAAGTTTCACCATAAGGATCTTCAGGGACAAATCCACTGGATTAATCAAGATATTGATTAATTGCAGTCCATTGCACATGTGTATTTAGGGGGGGAATACACACGTGCAATCGACTGCAATTAATCGATATCTTGATTAATCCGGTGGATTTAACCCTGAAGATCCTTATGGTGAAACTCGTGTAGGTTACTACTGTGTACCATTATTATAATAAATTTGCTCTACTCACGTATTGAGCACTTTATATTTGTTATATCTTATTATTGTGAAATTTGCATCAACTAACCATTGTGACCATTTTCACCGGTAAGTCACCTTTGCCACAAATAGCATATATATATATATATATATATATATATATATATGCACAGAAATATATG
Source organism: Doryteuthis pealeii (assembly GCA_023376005.1). Lineage (NCBI taxonomy): Eukaryota > Metazoa > Mollusca > Cephalopoda > Myopsida > Loliginidae > Doryteuthis > Doryteuthis pealeii. The sequence goes on along the minus strand of CM042143.1, from coordinate 2,529,868 downwards.
TATGTATGTATGTATGTATGTACGTACGTGTGTTGGGTTAGTTGTACTACTTTTTGCTTAAGATTGTAATGAAAGACTTAGTTTTACTATTTATATTTAATGAATTAACATAGCAATTCTAGAAGCTGAGTACTCCCAAGCCCTAGGCCAGTGATGTATTTATTTTGCTCGAAACATTTTGCTATTTAGATAGATTAGATAGATAAATAGATAGAGAGAGAGAGAGACAAAGACTTCATACATACATACATACATACATAAAAATACATAAAAATACATACAATTTTAGACAGAGTAGAAACTGATAGATAGATCAATAGATAGATACATACATACATACATACATACATAACATACATAGACTATAAACTAAGTAGCTAGATAGCTATCCAACTATAAATATATATATATATATATATATATATATATATATATATATATATATATTACTTGTAAACTCTACCGGTGTGAATATATATATATTACCTCTAAACTATACCGTGTGATTATATATATATATATATATATATATATATATATATATATATACATGGACAGAGACTAGAATAATAGATAGATACATACATACAGACAGACAGGCGATAGATAGATAGATAGATAGATAGATAGATAAATTTCAAGATAGTATCAGTTAACCCTTGTCTTTTGATCATAAAATTCCCCAAGCCGAAATTAAAGGAACCTCAATGCTATCGACTGTCAGTCAACTTCTTCTAATCTCTAATCCAAATCTACCATTCCTCGAAAATGATATCTTAATGTAATTTCAAAATAATATGGAAGTGATAAGAAGGCGACGGTTACTACTTGAAACAATCTTCTCTGTGTTTAAGGATGCTTTTCTTAAACAAGAAAAAAACAACCTTTTATTTTGGCAATATTTTTTTACCTTTCCTTTGTTCTGTCCGTCTTTTGAATTTCTACACCATTTTTCTGAATTGTGGCCAGTCGTTGCTGAAGAACCAAGTTGGTGGCAGTAACATCACGTTCACAAACCGCTTACAGTTGGCTTCCAAACAAATCCATACGGCCCTGGGCATTCGGCCAGTGTAGGCAAGGACCTAAGGCCTACGCCCCCGAGAGGTGAAGGGTAAGGCCTCAGGCTTCTGGCAGCGAATCAGTGCACTGTGAATGACTTAAGCAAACTCTAATTGGTCTTGGGCCTCCGGCTATTGTCAGTATGCCCTGGCTTTGAAAGGTGCTCGCCAGACCAACACCACGAGCAGTCCGGACATCTTTCTTGTGTCAGAATGCGCATGTGAGGGTCTGGGACGAATGAATGGACAAAGGGTCAGGAGGTGGCTGCTACATGCCGGGTCAGGGTCCTTAAGGTTGTACCTGCTCGCAGAAAATAGATGCTCTTCTTTGAAGGAGAGTTCCGGATATCCTATTCTTCCCTTCAACTTCTTCCCTTCCAAAACGAAAGTCGATGCACGAGATGCAGTTTTAATGAAGAAAATGTTTAGTCAAAACAAAACAAAACAAAACAAAAAAAAAACAATATGCTTATAAAATTATATTTCGGAAAACGTTGCCCAATATTTAACAGAAAATGCAAATTTGAACAAAGACATTATTGAGAATACTTCCACGCTCTCTGTGAGCCAGACATTCTCGCCAAGATTATTATTATTATTATTATTATTATTATTATTATTATTATTTATTCCTTTTGGGTTTTCACAGTTAGCTGATTGTCTTTCACTAGAGTTTGAGTGACAGCAAGTCTCCTCAGGTCTCCAGGACTCTTCTGAGTATTCTGGCAGATTGTAGCAGTGCAGTGTTCTGGATGGTATCAATCCTTCCTCTGATTTCCAGATTTTCTAAACCCTTTTCCAATCTTTTTGGGACCGTTCCAAGTGCACCAACTACAATTGGTATCACTTTGACTATCATATTCCATAACTTTTTCAGTTCTCTGGCAAGGTCCAGGTATTTGTCCATTTTTTTTTTCATTTTCCTTCAGCTTCACCCTGTGATCTGCTGGAACTGCAAAATCCACCAGTTGACAAGTTCTTTCTTTTTTGTTAATCAGCACTAGGTCTGGTCTTCTTGCTGTGATAACAATTATAATAATAATAATAATAATTATTATTATTATTATTATTATTATTATTTTTTATTATTATTATTATTATCGTTGTTGTTGTTGCTGCTGCTGCTGCTGCTGATGATGATGATGATGATGATGATACTAATGGTGCTTGTGATTCTGGTGCTGGCGGTAATGTAGCAACTATAGTTATTGATTTAATTAAATTATTATGGAAGTGTATAATTAATAATGATCCTTATTATTATGGTTGTCGTCGTCATTATTACCATTATTATCTTTATTGATTTTTACTTTGCTCAGCTTAACCATGCACAAGTACATAAGTGTTGACGCCCAGTTAGGATCAAGCTCACTACAGTAACGAAATGATCTACGATATGTTAATCAATTAATCATTATGATTCAATTACGCTTCTTAATTAAGTTTAGGCTATCACAGGGCTACAGGAGTGGTTAGCCAATGAGGAATTAATTCACTACTATTGTAATGATCTGCGACATTAGATTTCTAACCGCTTATCTATTATTATTATTATTATTATTATTATTATTATTTCACTCCATTTGAGTTTTTCACACATGCAGAAGCCGGTGGTTCACTGGAGGCTGAGTGACAGCAAGTCTCCTCAGGTCTCCAGGACTCTTCTGAGTATTCCAGTCGATCCCAATAATGCTGTAGTCTAGATGGTATCGATTCTTCCTCTGATTTTTAATTCATCCAGACTCCTTTCCAACCTCTTGGCGATTGTTCCAAGGGCCCCAATCACAATCGGCACGACCTTCACCCTCATATTCCACAGTTTTCTTAGTTCTCTGTCAAGGTCTAAGTATTTATCGATCTTTTCGTTTTCTTTCATTTTCACTCTGTGATCGGCCGGGACGGCAAAGTCCACGAGATGACAAGTCTTCATCTTCTTGTCAATCAAAACAAGATCTGGTCTCCTGGCCGGGATTAGGTGATCCGTCTGTACCTCAAAGTCCCAGAGAATTTTGTGTGTCTCATTCTCCAGGACAGATTCAGTTTTGTGTATATACCATTTAGTTGAATGGTGAAAATTGAATTTCTTGCACAGTTCCCAGTGAATCACCTTTCCCGCCCAGTCGTGTCTAGTCTTGTACTCTCTTTGTGCAAGTTTACTGCAGGTTTACTGCATTCGCTTATTATGTGATTGACAGTTTCGTCTCTTTCGCCACACGTTCTACATTTGCTGTTCAGTTGTGTCTTAACTATTTTTGCTTTTATGTATTATTATTATTATTATTATTATTATTATTATTATTATTATTCGAAACATGTAATTATATACAAACAAATTTTCTTACTTGCGAGTTTTTCCCAGCAGTTTTAACTGGTGTTTTTACCTGAAGTCTGAGCGACGGCAAATCTACAAGACTCTTCTAAGTATTCTAGCTGATCTTAACAATGTTGGGGTTTAGATATCCTCGATTCCGTGTCGGATCACCAATCCCAGGCCTTGGGGACAGTTCCAAGCACACAATCTACAATTGGCCCCCGTTTTAGTAGTAGTAGTAGTAGTAGTAGTAGTATCCAATGACTTTTCAAGAGAATCAAGTGACTATTTCTCTATATTCTAACTGATTTTCCTTATGTTTTCATCCGTATAGTTTCAATTCTTTCTTTGATTTCCAATTGTTTCTGTCTTTTTTTAATGATCAAAGTACTACAATAATGATAGGTACAACTGATACCTTCATATTCCATTTTTTAATTCAGATCTCTGATATTTTCCAGGTTTTCATTGTCTTTGAATTTCCAGTCGTCGACTGGAACGGTGATATCTTCAAACAAGTGTCCTTTCCTTTAAAAATAATTAAAAATAATTCCATCTTCTCTCATGACAAGTGCGCGATCCGATTGAATTTCAAAATTTCAAGTAATTCTACTTGTTGTATTCTCGGTAATATTTTCTGATTTGTACTCCAACTGTTTGTGAATTGCGTCAGTTTTATTGTAAATTTTTAGATCGTCGTTCCCTGTTTGTTATTCTTATAGTGTTTCATCGTTATCTTTGTTTGAGGCAAATTTTATTTTAACATAAATAGCAGTTCCGAAAAGAAATAATCTCATACATTTCAGAAGATTTGTATATTTCTGGTTAGATATATAAGTAATTTAGTAAATAAAAAAATAAAGAATAATGCTTTGCTTTGAGATAGTAAGCATATATGTATGTATGTATGTATGTATGCATGTATGCATGCGTGGATGCGTGCGTGTATATGTGTGTATTCTAAAAGTATCGAGACTGCGCTGTATTTACCAAGATAGAAATGAACGATGAATGAAATGTTGATTTTCTTTTTTGGCATTCGACACACTTTTTCATTGATCAAACCGAAATACCATTATATTTCTTTTAATTTACTCCTCTTCAAATCTGTTTCCACAAAAATGAATTTTCAGTTTAGAAAATATAACAAACGTCACACAGAACTGTGTCTTGTGATATTGGAGGATCCTGCACTTACACAACCCTGTTTTTCACGAAAGGTTTCTATATAAAAAGTATTGATACTCATTTATCTATATTTATTCTAGATGTCTAGATACCATCACTGATATCAGATATATCACAAATGCTGCACAAGAGATTGGAATCTTAGGACAGACTGTTCTCCAGCGTTGCCAAGGCAACAGGTTTGGATTCAAACCTGAAGATATTGGAAAATCTATTATACATATTTACTATCAGATCATTCAAAAAGTGTGTCTTTAAAAGTCACTGTAAACAAATCGCCTGATAAGATAGGTAATGCTTAGTAAAGTAGACTATTAAACCTTTACGAGTGAATTTGAGTCTTACTGGGTGTCCATACATTGGCCTTGTGCTATAACCAAGCAAAAAGCTTAGTAGGTATTTACCCAACCCGTTCGTCATGAGAATATTGCGATACAAGATCGCAAGTATAGAGTATCATGGAGATCGAACTCGCTATTCAGGGTAATTGATTTGCGAGATTAGCTTGCTACGATGCCCTAAATAAAATCACCTGTATGTTCACAATTTTTAATTGAACTTTTCGACACTCATACGCAATGAGTGACAGGGGAGATATTAATAGCTCAGCAGTACGCATGACTTCATTTAAATTTTAGTCTCGATTTAAAAATTTCATTGAAACATGTTAGTAATTAATTAAGTACTTAACTTATTAATCTGTAATATGTAAATATAATTCTCACCCTAGAATACGGTGTATTCCAAGAAATGGGGTGTTCTGGTATACCATCAAGTTGCATCTGATGGTGAGGTTTAAGTTCTGGAGATCTGAGGAGGGTGGAGTACTCCTTCATTGCCATTACTCCAAGACCCCCTCTGAATTGGAGTGATAATACTTGTTAGGGTTCCTATATAGGTAAAATAGATTAGTCTAATAGTTATTTGTATTCTATTGGATCGTAAATAAAAAATAAAAAAAACACTCGAGAAACGACTACACAAAGGGTGTACATATTGATGTGCAATGGACACGATTCCCTAACCTCTAGCCATAATATAATTCTAGACGGGTTGGCATGCCGTTAAAATCAATTAATCTATTGAATATTATTCTTATAATAATGACGTAATATTTTACTATTTATGAATAGAACTCAAAGCAAAAATATCCATCTACTGCAATTTATATTTGGGATTAAAATATTTGAAGAGAAAACGTTCAGTCGATTAATGTACAGCGATCTAAATTTGGTTGACATGACTTATCTTTTTTCGACCGATACATTTTCCGGCCTTCTTTAGATAAACGAAGAATCTGATTATTTTGAATTCACTCTGTAATTTTTCTCTTTTTCTTTTAAAGGAAACCCTACAAATTCACAGAGAATCACGTGCCTAGTTGTGTGATAGGCTAAGACCACGTATTTGTCGTGTGAACGAGAGAAAATAAACGTGATCAGAGTATGTCCTGTCATTGACCCTGTTTGGTGAAAGCATTTATAGATTCCCACTTCCATGAAATCAAACTGGAAAAGTTGACGATCTTTAAATCGTTTTGCGTTGACTCCGGATATGGAAGGCCACAAGTACTAAAATTTAAATCTACAAACGATTTGATTAGACTTTCGTTGTTTAATCCTTGTTTGTTTGTTTTATTAGTTGGTTGGTTGGTTGGTTGGTTGGTTGGTTGGTTGGTTGGTTGGTTGGTTGGTTGGTTTTTTTTTTTTTTTTGGGGGGGTATTTTCGGCGAGGGGTATTGGTGGATATTGTTTTTGCCTTTCATTTTTTTTTTCTTTGTTCAATTTTTTTTTTTTTTTTTTGCCGAGGGTGTTCCTGGTTTTTATTTTCCAAAATGTTTTCAAGCACTCAAAATATTCAAATGTTTTAAAGAAAGTACGTATCCATCTATCTATCTATCTATATATATATATATATATATATATATATATATATATATATATATATATGTGTGTGTGTGTGTGTGTGTGTGTGTGTGTGTGTGTGTGTGTGTGTGAGAGAGAGAGAGGATTTAACACAGACTAAATGTGGTTATATAGACCTCTGGGAGTGAATAGAATTTTTGCAGGGGAAATAAATGCTCAGGTCTCTACAGAAGCCGAATTTAATCATTTGCATTTATAAATACCTTTATAACAGGAGAATAAAAATCGTTGGATCATTTTGACTTGTTGTCAGATATCGTACACGGAGCAGAATGTCCGATTGGATGTGATGGCCATCAGTAATGTATCGTTCAGTCCAAAATATTCAGTTCATTTAAATGAACGAATCGTGTCCGTTTATCTTTACATTTTTATGTGTATTTGCAAATTCGAAGATCTATTCGTCACATCGATGGGATTTTAACAATTACTAACACTTCAGGCAAGAGTGACGAAAATTAGACAGCACTTCCAAAGTTAATTAATTTCCTTAGGGTGAGTCAAATGTTTTGCAATATTTTGGTACGTGTTAGTTTCTGGTGCGTAATCACGTGACCGAAGCAGTTCACTTCATGAGATGTAATTGCTGCGGTTGGAAGTATCCTATTAGTGCATTGCTTCATTCCTTGTGTGATTAGAAAGGCACACAGTTGAAAATGTAATGTTATGCAATGTTGTACTGGCTATAGCGCCGCTCAAGCAACCAAAACACTTGCTGTACAAAAGGTGAAGGCGCATTTGATCACAGCACAGTAAGCAGATGATTGAAGAATTTTCGCTTACCTTACAAGAACCTCGACAATCAGGCAAGTTCGGGTAGGCCTAAAATCGTGGATTCCAAGGCAATACTTAGAGAGAAAAATCTGACGAGTAACATTCAGTATTAGGTGAGCTCGATATCACACTATCCAGAGTGATTTGTTACCTTCACGACCTCAGCAAATTCATCCGAAGCTGAAGACGTGTGCCTCGCGTTACAAAAATATTGCAAAACATTTAACTCACCCTTGTAAATTAGGTCTCAAAATCTTCGATAAATACACATAAAATACTATTCAATATACCATTTCAATCTCGAGCAATTCAAGCAGCTGAAATCTTTTGACTGTCCAATATTCTTTCTGTTTGTTGTGTTGTCGAGTCTACATTCTCTTCTAATGTCCGCTACTATCGAGTTTCTGTTCTTCTTCTTTATTGGTGTTTTTTTTCTATCTTCTGTTTTTCTTATCGGGTCGTATCGTTGTTTCTGCTCCTCTTGAACTACGTATCTGGAGATCTTAGTGTACTGGGTACGACATTAAACTGTGTGAAGTGGTGAGATTTTAGTTCTGAAGCTCTGGGGAATGTGGCGTAATCTCATTGCCATTACTCCCAGGTCCACTCTGACCCGGACTGGTAGTATCCGTTAGTATTCCATATATGGCTTAAATAAATCAAAAATAACTTTTAGAAAATCTTTTTTTTAAATGAGTTTTGAAAATTGAATACCCAATTTGTAATTTTAATTTATTGTTACATTAGAAATAATATTGAAAAAACTGTAGATAACAAACAAAAGGCATATATCATAAATTAGATATTTTATTGAGGAAAAGTCATATTAGATTGAATTATATACGAGTATACGCACTTTCTTATTTAATGTGAGTTTCTTTATTTTGTTTATATGAAAATATACACTTATGGGGGAGGGGGATTCAAAGAATAACTACAGTTATGTGAACATTCATCTTTAAGAGGCGCTTCGGGCGCCGGGAAATAAATCCAGTTCTTACCCGCTTTAGACGAGAGGCGGTGCGGCCTGGGGGACGAATTTCACCTTACCATCAGCATTTATGATGATCTTATTTGTTCCTTTTTTATATATAACATTCATTTACTAAACCAAAAACGATCTGATGAAAAAAGGTCATTTCGGTTTTATCTTTTTTTTAATTTTTAGTTTCAAGAAATGAGCAAATGAAACGAAGAGAAGTAAAAGATTTTTTGTCTTCATTTTTATTCACTGATAATTTTGAAAGGGAAATTATCTTCACAGTTTCAAGCGTTAACGCCTTCCAAAAGACATAATGATTCGAGTTAAAATATTGCAAAGCCAAATGACTTAATTACCCTTTATTTATTTCTGTTACATAAAACAATCACCTTTTTTTTATGTTTTTGGTTTTATTTTTGTGAAGGTTTGCTTTTTCTCATTGATCAATTCACTCTGAACATTTCGAATTCACGTCAAATTAAAAAGAAAACTTATTGTCATAAACACGAACGATAACATGAAATATTTATAGATCCTCAATGAATTGAGTTGCATGTGTATTTTTAAGTCTTTCGTTTTTCATTAATTAACAGAAATTTGTCTACACAATTGGACGATAAAACTCTTTCTTGTTTCAAATGATTCTTTTGCTGCCATTTTCTCCTTCCTCCTCTCTCTCCTTCTTTTTCTTCCTCTTCCTCCTTCTTTCTCTTTATCCTCCCCCTCATTCTTCTTACCCATTTTCTGAGCACTGGATATCTGTGTTTTGGATTTTCTTTGTGAAACCTATATCCCACTTCAGAGTTTCGATTTTTAAAAAAACCTAATGAACGATTAGTGACGATTTTCCAATGAGTACAAGGTTTGGATTAACGATGGATTAAAAGTGTTAATCCAAATGTGAATGGAAATAATTGAGATTTAATAATAAAATAACATAAATCTCAACAGAAAGATAAATTTGAATAAGTACACATCAGATTTGTACGTGTATGAGTGTATTTAAGTCTCTCTTCTCACACTTTCTATATATACGTATAGAAACCACAAGGTTCCTAGTTCGATACCGGCCCTCGCCAACTCAGCGTATGAGTAGCACAGAGATCTGTGCAGTAAAGTAAGGAGATGATGGTAGGTGTAGCGCTCCACCTCAGACGCAAAAAAATCTCCGTGGTCTAGCACTAGTGAAAAGGGGATAGACTCCCTAGCTAATTGGCTGATACCGACTTTAGACCACCCCGACGACGACTTATATATAGGTATGTGTGTATATTTGTGTGTGTGTATGTGTATATGTGTGTGTATGTGTGTGTGTATGTATCTATATGAATGTGTTTGTGTACACTCATAACGTGATTTGATATACCCAATTAAGAATAGCAAAATGGGAATATTAATTGTCAGTATTGACATTATTGACTAATAGGGCTATTCATTATATATATATATATATATATATATATATATATATATATATATATTATATATAGATAATTGTGGATTGCTGTTTTATTTTAAAGTAATAAAGAATTCATCATTTTAGATGGACATAATCTGTAATTTATATATATTATTAATACATATATATATATATATATATATATATATATATATATATATATATATATATATATATATATATATATATATTAGCATCGATCGGGCCAATGATATCGATGGCATTGTTTTCACCACATCGGGTAGCTTGAGAAATGCTACGTAAAAACTGTTAAGCATCCACCCACATAGCATTAGCCCAGAAACAAGAGACTTAACTTTCCTAACTCATTTGATCAGTAACTGAGAAAGCTAATAAATAAACCAATTGTAAATACGCTGAAGGCAACGATTTAGCCGCCAAGAGCCAAGTTTTATACACACGTGTTTTTTTTTTATTATTAAAAACAGATGAGTTTCACTCGTTACCAGATGAGGAAAGAAAAACCTTTTGAAGCGATGAAATAGTTACGTGCCATCAACAACTATACTCTTTTTCTTTTTTTTTTCAAAACCAACAAGGAAGAAGGTTCAACAACAAAATTTCTACAAAGTTGCCTAACTGTTTATTCAAATCCTAAAATCAGACAACTTCACCCATTTATCTACGCATGCGCACAGGTACATATATATATATATGTGTGTGTGTGTGTGTGTGTGTGTGTGTGCATATGGATATTTTACTTGTGCTTCCACATATCTGCGCATGCCCAAGTGTATACACACGAACGTTCACTTCACATAAACCGTTTCTTCTATTTATAAACAACTTTGTCTTTTATGTTAGAGTCCGAAGTCTTGAATCGAATCCAGACGTGTTAACTCCGGCCCAGTTGAGGCAGACATTACCTACAACTCTTTACTGTTCCGCCCTAACACGACATAAACGGCAAAGCAAGTAAGGACTATAAACACCCGGCCTCTCAAAAGCTAAGATTTGCCGTTTTCATTGTAAAGAAATCTGGCAATCTGAAAAGAAGAAATAAATAAAAAAAATATGATCAACTCTAAGCAATGTGCCTCTGACCATAATAAGAAAATGGCGTTTTATCCTAAATTCCTTCTTCTGTTTGCGCCCCCTATCGGCAGTCATTGTCTATTCGTCACTTTCCACCAGTCTTTAGTTGGGTTGTGAGTTGGTTGGCTTTTTGGCTGGTTTTACTGCATGCCAACCTTTGTTGGGTTATTTAATGCCGAAAACCCTTTTTTATTTTCAAGTATGTATTTATCCACACATTCTGCCACGAGCAAGATGCAACACAAGACCAATTTTTAAGCGGAGTAAACCTGCTCTGAATTCCTAATTTTCTTTCTCCTAGACTGGTGGTCATGGTAAGGTTAAAGAGCCCAATCTGTCATTGCTATTTACCTATAGCTGGGAGTAAAACATGGATTAATGTCTTTCCCAAGGATATTAACGCGAATGGAAACACAAACAGACTCGTCCAGGATTTGAACTCGGGTCACCCATACCATTGAGAGAAACAGGGAGAAATTGATTTACGCTTTTTGCAATGGCGTTAGAGATACGAGAACTCTGTTCAGTATCCTTTTTGCAAAGCTATTTTCTATGACCCCCCCCCCCCATCTTGCACTGTCGTTCACTTTGCATCATTCAAAATTTATTATTGATTGATCAATTTTCAACTCGTATAGCGTTATTTTATGCCTGGAGGTCAGGGAATTACGTATATTGTTCGTTCATATTTACATTTTTGTACATGATTATATGATATCAAGTATTCTGATCTATTTAACCTATAACTGGAACCTTAACAGGTACTACCACTCCGGTTCAGAGTAGACCTGGTAGTAATAACAATGAAAGAGCACTCTACACTCCCCAGAGCTCCGGAACTGGAGCCTCACCATCAGATGCAGTCTGGTATTATACACAGGACATTACTTTTTGTCGGGGTCTTACCCTTCTACAGAGGATACAATCAGCTTATTGAAAGCCCCACTGATAAAGTAGCAAAATTTATTATTGAAATATTCATTAATATTTGCTTAAGATCACACAAATCCAAATGTGGAGAAATTTGGGGTTGTAAGATTGTGTTGCACCAATCTTTGAGACGGAGTAAGCTTATCTACCATGAAAATAAACATTCGAAATCCAATATTTTAGCTGAGGTCGAACACTCACCACTGGCGGCAAATACTGAATTATCTGACCCCTCAAAGAGTTAACCCCTACTCATCAAAAAATTGTTTTTTATGTCAAACGAACATCGATAAATAAGACAAACTTTTAACTAGGTTTGTAAACAGAATTATCTTTCTACTAAGTGAGTCAAAGTTGACAAACCTCACCAGCCAAGTCACCTTCAATGGGACTGCTAATTATAAACTAGTAATAGAAGTCAAGGCAATAATTGTGTTTAATAATTATGTCCTTGGGATATTGCATGTTTCCTTTTCACTTAGATTAACCCATTATTCCCTAGATTGTATCTTGTCTTAATTAAAAGGTTCAAGGAAAGTCAATAATTTCGATTGATTATGAATAGAATGATTTAATATTTCATTTAAAAATAATTAATTATTCTGTCTCCATTTTTTATCGTGGTTTTGTTGATAAATATGAAATAATGAAGATAAAAAATTATAGTATCTAAGACAGACTTTCGAAAACCAACACAAAAAGAAATAATGAATATGAATTTAAAAAAAACGATGGTTTAATGAAACGCTGGGGCTAAGAATACGCTGACTGTACCCTCTGTAGATGACATACAGTCAAAATGGAGTGTCCTGGTTATGGCACTAATAGGCTGGAATAGCTCAGTCGGTAGAGCGTTCGGCTAGAAACCACAAGGTTCCTAGTTCGATACCGGCTCTCGCCAACTCAGCGTTATGAGCAGCACAGGGATCTGTGCGGTAAAGTAAGGAGCTGATTGTAGGTGTGGCACTCCACCTCAGACGCCAAAACAACCTCCTTGGTCTAGCGCTATTGAAAATTGATAGACTCCCTCGCTGCCTGGCTGATACCGACTTTAGGCTGCCCCGACGACTTTACTTTACTTACATCTGATGGTGATGTTCTAGTGCTGGAGATTATCGGAAGTGTATAGTACCCCTTCATAGCCATTATTCCCAGGTCAACTTTGACCAAAGTAGTTATGGTCAAATAAATGTGTCGTGTTCTCAAACATCTGAACATAAAATAACACGAGATGGATTGACAATCAATCGTTGATAAATTTTGAATGATGCAAAATGAAAGGTGGCACAAAGGGGGGGGGTTAATAGAGAATAACACCTAAAAAGAATTGCTGTACTTTCACTTATTACGAACACCATCGTAAAAGGCATGAATCGATTTCTCCCTGTGCCTCTGTCCCACCACTTAATATTTGCCTTGTGTCAGACCAAGGTGTGCTCTGTTAATAACTATATAAACAGTATTATCCAAACATAGTTAACTAGCTAGTTTGAAAATCAATTCGCTAGAGTGGTGATATTGATCCACACCAGTAATTTAATAGCATGACTTTGGGACAGACTAAATTAAGTTTGGTAAATGACTATACAGACTATCATTCAAACATGGTAACAAGTTAATCATTCAAATCAATTTGCTACAGATGTGATGCTGATCCACACGGCTTCCTCAATAATATGTTAAACTTCCTAAATATCTATATTAATCTGTTGCGCCAATCGACACAGGTTGGCTGAAAAGTTCATAGGCTGACCAAGATACGCTCATGGAATGTGATCAAGTGAGTTTTAATTTTCAACATAGCCCTCTTGTGCTCCGCATTCCATTGGTGTTTCAGTGCTTGGATCCCATCGGTCAAAAAATCCATCAACAGAAAATATGAATTTTCAGCTTGAGAACTTTTTTCAGGTCACACTCCCTTGTAATTCGTTGTTTCCTCGAGGTAAAATGGAAATGCTTGTTGGTATTCATACCACTACACATCAGTAATGGATTCCTCCGTTGAGTAGAGATGTATAGAGAATTATAAATTGCTAATAAATAGACATTTATTAGAAACACGCACTGATGTTGCTCTGGAATTGTGTCGATGAAGGTCGAAAAGAAAATTATGATTTCTAGATGTTTCGTACATCTGAGAAATTTAGGAAAGCCAACGACTGAAAAAGCGATAGAAACAATAAAAGTAAGAATATTCTTCTAAATAAATCTTCTAATAAATAAGAAAAATAAATTTATAAAGGACTTCAATCAAAAAAGATGTTAATAATTGTGAGTAATCATGTTAAGTTGTCCGAAGGAAAACAATGTCATTATTAACTCTTAAACTCCAAGTGTCCGGTATTTGTGTTGCTAGCATATCCACTAGTATATGAAGTGCATATCTACTCTGTCGGTGGCTTAGAATACGCTGAGTTATCCCCCACAGATGGGTAAGACCACACCATCCTCAAATAGGAATGTCCTATGAATTACACTGCACAAAAATGTAAATATCACTGTACAATGGACGATATTCCTTAACCTCGCAGAATAAAATAATTCAATACGGGTTGACATACCGTTAAGATCAATCAATCAATCTTAGAAATAAGATACCCGGGTGGCTGGAATTCCGCTCGGAGAATCCTCATTTTTACATCTTTACTGCTCATAAATGTTCATTATATGGGTAAGACCACACCATCCTTAAATAGGAATGTTCTATAAATTACACTGCATCTGATGGTGACGTTTCAGTTCTAAATCTGGGAGTGTGGAGTAACCTTTCATTTCAATTACTCACAGGCCCACTTCTGACCGGGAGTGTTAGTATCTGTTAAGATTCCATATATGATTCAAATAGATCTATTTAAAAGTATTCCTATCCTATATGAATGTGTGCAAACCAAACCACTACACAAAAATGTAAATATCACTGTACAATGGACGATATTCCTTAACCTCGCGGAATAAAATAATTCAAAGCGGGTTGACATACCGTTAAGATTAATCAATCAATCTTAGAAATAAGATACCCAGGTGGCTGGAATTCCGCTCGGAGAATCTCATTTTTACATATTTACTGCCTATAAATGTTCATTATATAGCAGATTACAAAATTTTACATATTAAACCAGGAACCGGGACTACAGACATGTGAGACTCTGTGCTCTTAGGGTGAATTTTTGACAATTTTTATCTTTGATTTGAAAGTGGACCTGGAACTAATGGTGTTGAAGGGGTACTCCACACTCCCCAGGGCTCCAAAATTTGAACTTCACCATTAGATGCAGTTTAACGTTAATCCCAGGATATTAAGACCCTCAGCACATATATGATAAAAAAGATTTGGGGGTTTGCCATAAGGGCAAAAGGGTAGAGACAATCATATAGGTGCTAGGGATTGACGTGACCAGCTGATTCATCAGGAGCCTAAGTAAGGACCAAAGTGGAGTGTTGCATGTTATTGACTACTCAGCCACCAGGATTCCATTCTTAAGCATCACGTCTCCCCCCATGATCAACAGGTGGCCTCATTGGGTCGGGGTCTTAATTTTCTGCAGAGGTGCAATCGATGTACTCTACAACCCCAGGTGACAGGCGGAGCAAATATTGGTCTTTCTTAGAGTAAAATTAATTATTTAATAGGATATATGTTGCTTTTTATCCACATTCCAAGGATATCCTGCTGTTTGACCCTTATGAAACTAAGAAACAAAAACTAAAATGAAAATAATTAATACTTCATAATTAGAGCAATATGCAATTAATATCAAATCTTAAAACTTATCACACGACTTAAGTTTCACGCATTTCCATCATCAGTCAGCTAGTAAAATGAACGCTATGAGTAAGGAGTTTATGATTCTTCTCGCGCATATATATGTGTGGGGGGTGCACGTGTGTGTACTTTGTTTATGGTGTTAAAGGCTTTTCTCGACACTCGAAATGTAAGAAAAATGTACGACACACCAATCCAGAAATCGTCGGTTTTTAGAAAGTCCGAAAAATGTTAAAACATTTTAAATAAATATTTTTATTGTCTTTGTAGGTATAATCCTTCATGTAAAATAGAAAGTTTTTAAAAAATGTTGTTATGCAAGATAGAAAAGTCCGAAGACATTGTTATTTTATATCCATTTCTTTCTTCATCTACTTTCCATTTGAAAAAAAAAAACAAATATGAAAATAAATACATACAAATCATGCGCATATCTCAAATTCAGCTAGGACAATTCTTAGTACAGATTATGAAAAATTCACTAGAAAAGAATTATTTGTCTGAGTAGCAAAGAAATGAGTTTGTTTTTGTTTCCTTTTGTTACTTATTTACTTAGATTTTCGTTCTAAACCAAAAGACAAAAGTATCGAAGAACGACACGTTGATTCTAGACTGATTGCACAATACTACACTTTTATCCAAGAGTAGGTCCGGACTGACGAACAAATAACAGAATAAGAGACTGTTCATTATATTATAGTGCGTGCACGTGTAAGTGGATGTGTGTGTATATGTGTTTACTAAGAGTTTTATTTTTTTTTTAGAAACCTTTGTACGGTCTGCCAAACGTTTGTTTGTCTTGGCCAGTCCAACTTGATGTCTATTTTGGTGTTAGTAGATATGACACACCCCAGGTAGTTAAACACTTGGACTGTTTTCAGTTCTGTCTGGCCAACGGTGTTAGAGGGTGGGTATAAACTCTTGTCGAGATTTAGCCTAATAAAGGATTACAGCCTTCTTCAGTCAGACGCCATCACCAAAGAATTCTGTTGTCTTTTCAAAGCTGAATGTTATACGCTGCAGGGCTGGACGACTAAGGCTGTCTCATTGATAGATTGAAGCTCTCTGGTCAGCTATTCCATCGTCTTTGTATGAGCCTGGGGCTATTTAGGATAAAAGATAAAATTCTACAAAACTGCCGTGATGATCACTGTTTTAAATACCACATGAGTCATCTACACAAACGCTTCCTTCAACGTTACCTCCGCACCATCCTCAGTATGCTCTGAAGTGAGTTTATTACAAACATAAAGATACCAAAAATAACTATTATGTAAATGATGCTCCAATATGCATGACAGATGCGGATGAAATATTTTATCCTCTTTATGCAACTTCTTTTTTACTTCACCTTGGTGACGGGACTTGGAATATGCTGTATGCTCTGATATCCTCTATATCTTTTGAAATACTACTGTATCCACTGAAGAGGGTTAAGATCCCCTAATGGTGTCTTGAGTATGCTACTAAACTTCATCTGATGGTGAGGCCCCATTTCTGAATATCTGGGGCGTGTGGAATAACTCTTCCGTTGCCATTATTCCCAGGTCGGCTCTGAACAGGGGTGGTAATACCCGTTAGAGTCCTTAGTTATGGATCAAATAAATCTGTTTAAAATTGTTTGTATTCGATTGGACAAAAAATCTTAAGAGGCAACTACATGAAAAGTGTGAATATGAACGTATGATATACGCAGTTCCATAACCTCTTGGATAAAATAACTCTAGACAGATTGACATGCCGTTAAAATCAATCAATCAAAGATTTTACAGTTCGGTTTAGCGAGACAGAATTGGGATAGTGAAATGGCTACAAGAAATCTTTTTAAAATATATCTTTAACTTTTGTGTCAATTGACTTCTGTAAGTGGTCAACACAAACTGCCGACAGGAAAACATGGCGATAAGAGTCTTCTATGCCATCTTCCTTTCGGTGAAAAAATGTCCTAGATAAAATACTTTAAATTTTGTAAAACGAGTCATTATTTCAGTAAACGTTTATCTTGATTTTATTTATCTGAAGTCATTATGGCGGGATATATTTGCCCTGTGTTGCCTTCTTCAGTCGTCAGTGTTCCTTTACATGTTACTAATCTAATCTAATCTAATCTTTACATGTTACTAATCTAACATTTACATTGTTAGATCAACTTTTTGCAAAGTCAAAGCTCAAAATTCTAAACGATACTTTTATCAGATATGTTATAAATGAGAAAGTGCAATAAAAAATAGTCCTTTTTGAATGGGTGAATTCATGAATAAAGTTTAGTTTAGTTTTTTAAGTTTATATTTAAAAATCAAGGTTTTTAAAAATGGGGTTTTAAAAACTTGGCGAGATTTTACCTGTCAAACTTTCTTTTTAATTTGTTAAAATTACAAAAACTTGAAAGTGATTTAATCATTAATGTCTCATTTATTTACGAATAAAACAATTCTAAAGATTTATTCATTTTTTTTTTTGTTTGTTTGTTTCCTACAATAATATTCCTATATGAATGTATGGATGAATTTATATTGAAAATGTATTTAACGTATTTGTTTAATTGATGTTTTAAACACTTCACTAGATTTTATTAATTCTTCAAAGAGATGAAATTATTTTAATCATAGTTTCATTTACTTAAGAATAAAACAATTCTAATAAATTGTTAGAATTATTTTTCTGTCTATAAAATATTCCTTTATGAATGAATTTATATTGAAAAGTTTATTTTAAGAAAATGAGGTTTTAGTTTGTAAAAACATTGCGAACAATATAGTTAAGAGTAAGAGAAAATATATCTTAACTTTCTCGCTGTTTTAACTATGTGTTGGAATTACAAAAACAGGAAATTAATTTAATCATTAAAGTTTCAATTACATTCACTTATTAAATGAATACTCACTCTGCTGAATTTAGGTGAAAAACTCTTTTTATGGTATATCCTAAACAAAACATCAAAACTTTCGAAAAATATAATACCTGGACTTAAGGTGCGTTTTTATTTCGAAATTAGCCACAACACATCTATAGTGCATTTTTGGTTGCAAATTAATTCAATTTTTTTAAAAAGAAGGTAAATAATTTAAATCAACAAGAAAAATCTAATAATTCGAAATCTAATACTTTGAACTACCCTTCTCGAAAGAAAGACTACATAGCGTTTGAAGTTTTTTAATTTTTGGACGTCAAACCTCAACTATGTGCAAAAATTATTATTATCAAATAGAATTATTAATATTACATGGGAATACTTGAAAACATTTAACATTATGAAAATTATTTCTGTTAAGAATAGTTACTTGAAGCTATAATTGTTTACTAAGGATTATTATCATTAGTTACTTGAAACCATATAACTGTGTCCAAACAAATGATTTTGATTAAATAGGAATAGTTATTTTAAACCATTTAATTGTGTATAGACTATTAGTATTAACAAGAAATACTTGAAACTTGTTCAAATTATTTAAATTAGATAGAAATAATTCATATCATATAACTCTGTACAAACAAATGACTATTGACAAATTTTTTAAATACAATTTTAAGAAATATGTACTTATGATTACAATCAGACATTTATAAAGGAATCTCAGTTCGGCATTAAATAACCCATTAGAAGGTGATATGCAAATTCCTCAATAGAATTAGACTCCTCTAAGAGTTCTAAATATGGGGATTACTAAGCTATGGGTGAATATTAGAGCAGATTGAGTTTTTTAGTCTTGATTAGCAACCAGTCTTGGAGAAGGAAAATCTCTGAGTTCAAACCAGCTTTACTCCGCATAAAGATTGACCTTGTGTCATATCTATGACCTTGGTTGGGGTTGGGTGAATACATATGGGGGCTACATATATTGTAAATATACTTATCAAAATGAAAGTGTATATATCATACGACTGCAAAAACTTATAAATTAATTATTTGTATATAACATTAATAAATGCGTATATAACCCGTATGCTATTACATAATTCTATGTCAAGCACAAAGACGCGACTACTTATATACCTGGAATATACATCAGCGTATATCTACGAATATCGCCTCTGTTAAAGTTTGTAAAGACCCGTCCTTTTCCGCCGTTTTCATTTCATTCCATTGTTTTACTTATATGAGTGAAAGTAATGTAAAGTCGAAAGCAAGTCTCACACGGCCGCATCAATTCTGTGTCGTCTGCAACCGGAAGAATGTTAACGAGGCCAACATGGCGAATACCACCCACTTGCCATTCACAGGTACATAGACGCATGTGGAGAAAACACAAACACACACACACACACACACACAAGTACAAGCACACGCATACACATTAGGGCCGATGACGTTCGTTATCATTATTATTATTTTCGTTCAAGTAGCTTACACTTACGGGCCGATCTAATAATCCCTTGAAACAGTTTGCCGATGCTTTCCTTTGAAGTCCGGTTCCTTTCGCAGTCTAGCGTTGTTGAAGGTAATCAGTTCGCGGATAGACGGAAGATCGACGGAACACTTATCAAAGGAGACGGGTCGTTGGGGCAGTGCCAAATTGTCTAACGACTTAAATTGACGTTGATGAGAAGGCGAGACCTTCGTGCAGACCAGTCTCTTCCCTAACCCCTTGCCAACCGGCTTTTGGCTGTGTCTGTCCGTCTTACCGGTCTGTTCGTTTCACCAACCGCTGCAGGTCATTCAACTAGTTGCATATGCTCATAGGCATGGCGAAAGATGCAAATTGTTTTTCATTAGTGCTCTACCCAGATACGACAAGACACCTTAATAAGTGTTATTAAAAGGTTATTACATGATATTGTAATGATGGTAAAATGTTATTAGTATAGATAGGTATTTTCAATTAGTAGTAAGCCTTTTGAAATATTCATTGTTTTATGAGAAAAGGGAAAACGGTAAGTTTCGCTATAAGGATAGCATCATCAATCTGATTTCCATTCTTTTCTTTCATACCGACGAATTGCATTCTAAATCTTACGAGGTCATTCAATAAATAGATAGAATTTTTTTTTTGTTTTTTTTAAGCAACTATTTCCATAATTTCTCACATAAATATAAACTCTGTATTGTTTGGAATTGGTTTATAATAGCAACAAAGAATAAAATATTTGTTTTGAGGCTATTCAACATGGTGGCAAATCAAAACAGTGTGCTCCAGGCTTGAACAAAGGTCTATCATCATTTTGGTGGCTGAAAGGTGCAAACCATGTGAAATTTACAGAAGAATATGTGATGTGTACAAAGCTTGTTTCAGTAAAAAAAAAGAACATGCTTTCCAGTTTGCTAAATATTGGTTTGCCACTACGAGTCGAAAATACATTCCATGAAGTGAAAACACATTGACTCTCCGGTGCAGAAAAGGTTCCGAGTGCAGCAGTAAGTAAAGAAGATGACGCTGACAGTGTTCTGAAATATAAAAGGACCGATCGCTATTGATATCCTTGAGAAAGGTGCAAATGTAAACAGTGCTTCCTATTGTCAACTCCTGAGCCAAAATTCACCTTATATATTGAATGACTCTTATATATATATATATATATATATATATATAATATATATATATATACTTAGTGTATTTAGTGTATTGAGCACTTTTTATATATCAGACTATATCAGCTTTCAGTGGCTTTTCTTTTTGCCGATCAATTTTATGCAGTTTGATTTTTTCAAGCCATACGGATAATTCGACTTTTTCTTTTTTGCATTTCTCCCCGGCTTCCTATTTGTAAAATTTCTTTATTTGCAAATTGGATAACACGTTTCTGTTGTTGTTGTTTTTTTCACCGAAAATGAAAAACGAAATAAAATTATATATATATATATATATATATATATATATATTATATATATATATATATTATATATATTAAGAATTTGAAAAAACAAGTGTTCCAAAAATAGCTAGCTAAAATAGTTTTAAATAACTACAAAATACAAGTCTTTATTTAATTATTAAGTTATCATTCCCTGTGTTCCCTTTGTTCTCATAAAATGAGTCCATTAATACTTTTTCTTGTCTTTTGTTGAATACATTTCTTCGAGTTACGTCACGCGTCATGACATCTTCGCGTGTGCGGTTTGCGACTCGTCTTTCAAAAATATAACGCTGAACAAATACAGTTACACAACAACAAAAATGTTATAAAGATATTTTTATCTCCTGTCATCTTTAAAACATCCATCATTTTCTTCACCACATAATACATCCTGATGAAGGTTTAAAGAAACCGAAACGTTTAAGCGACGATAATAAATTCATCTCATTTTTGGAACACTTGTTTTTTCAAATTTCTTAATATTGTCGGATTTATTTCCATATTTACTCCCATATATATATATATATATATATATTATATATATATGTGTGTGTGTGTGTGTGTGTGTGTGTGTGTGTGTGTGTTAGGATAGCGTAGGCATAGAGAAAACTGTACTTCTCGACTGTCAGTTTCTCGCCTATACAATCATCGGACCAACTGCATTTTTAGCCTTTGTTAGGGCAACCGGTTTGGGAGAAGGAAAAATTCTGATTTCAAAGCTGTTTTACTCCATTTAAAAATTGAACCTTGTGTCACATCCTACACGTGGAAGAGAGTTTGGGTAAATACATAAATCTGGATTATTCCACAGAAAACATTGGTTCTTGCTTTCTGTTTCGTAAGCTGAGACACAGGACTTAATTGATCGGCTGTATGCAAATTTGAAAGAGAGCCGAGAAAGTATATTATTTCCATTTTAGAAGAAAGCACATCGCAAAGTGTTCAATATCGACCATCCACAGATCGATACAAATATTTCAAAGGGTAAGAAATTGCTAATGCAGTTTTATTTTTTAAATCAAAAACAATTATTTTTGTATAATCTAAGAAATGCTAGAGTGAGTCAAATGTTTTGCAAGAACCTCGATGATCAGGCAAGATTAATTAGGACTAAAAGTGTGGATTCTGTGACCATCCCATAGAGATAAAACTGGTGATATTAATAATAAGTAAAATAAGAATATCGACATTTACTTCAACGAGCTTGCATATTGCACTGGAACTAAACAGATGGCGCTCGCTGCAGAGAAAATGAATTATTATATCACTATTCACATCTTGCCTTTCACTTTCCCCCTCTCTATGTATATCTTGATTAATATCAATATCAGTCGAATTTAGCATCTCACAATCCAGTGGGGTTAGTTACTTTTACGACCACGGCAAGAACATCCCGAGCTGCCGAATTGTGTCTTACGTTACCAAAATTTTACAACCCTGGTAAATATTCAGCAACAAAATGAGTCTGGGGAAAAAAAATAAATTAGTACTTTTCTAAAAGATCATCACGACGACTTACCTCCTATCCATCTGCTTAGATTATTATATATACTTAAAGGCTGCCAAAGGTGGTCGTTAAGCTCGATAAAAAGTCGCATCTTTGTTATGTAATTTCTATTATCATTTTCACTCTTGAGTTTTTTACATCAGCCTTAGTTGATGGTATTTCACTGGAGTCTGAGTGAAAACAACACTACTTAGGTCTCCAGGACTCTTCTGAGTATTCTAGCCGATTGTAGCAGTGCAGTAGTCTGAATGGTCTCAATTCTTCCTCTGATTTCCAGATCCTCTAGTCTTTTTTCCAGGTTTATTGGGACCATTCCAAGTGCACCAACTACAATTGGTATCATTTTCACTCTCATATTCCACAGATATTTCAATTCTCTGGCAAGGTCCAGGTATTTATTCATCTTTTCATTTTCCTTCAGCTTCACCCTGTGATCTGCTGGAACCGCAAAGTCCACCAGTTGACACGTTCCCTTCTTTTTTCTTTTTTTTTTTTTTTTTTGTTAATCAACACTAGGTCTGGTCTCCTGGTTGGGATAGGGTGGTCCGTCTTTATCTCAAAGTCGCAGATATTTAATATGTTTCATTCTCGAGAACAGATTCTGGTTTATGCATATACCATTTTGTTGTATGGTCAAATTTTAATTTTTTGCATCATTCCCAGTGGATCACCTTCCCAACCCAGTCGTGCCTAGCTTTGTATTCCCGTTGTGCTAGTTTACAACATTCATTTAATACATGGTTTACAGTCTCATCTCTGTCAACGCAGTCTACATTTACTGTTGTGTTGTGTCTTACCAATTTTTCCTTTGATATAATTTGTTCTTATGGCATTATTTTGTGCAGCAATTATCAGGGATTCAGTTTCTCTTTTGAGGTTTCCTCTCCTTAACCATGTTCAAGTCTTTTTATGTGCAACCTCTCCAATGTGTCGTTTGAAGTGTCCATATAATTGTTTTTCTTCCCATCTTTGTGTTCTACTTTTCGTTGTTTTTCTGTTTGTCCATATATTACATCTGCTGTTGTTGGCTACCATAAGTAATATTTCTTTGCTCTTTTCTATTATTATTATTATTATTATTATTATTATTATTATAAAAATAACTGAATTGCATTCGCGAAGGGAACATCGGCAGAATTCTTAGAGACAGCTGCAAAAAGGATGAATTTATTGATTTTGATAGCATATCAAGGTGAGCTCAACAGTTTCAAATTCTGAAATTTGATCCCATATTTTGTGAATAATGAAACTAATGAAGATATTTGTTAACGTATAACAGTTTTTAGACCACGTAATCTGAAAAATTGAAATTTCAAATTGAACAAAAATTTACACCAGGAATTATCTCCCCTTGTACATTCAAACATCCAGAAATCAGATCCTTATTGGAGTGTGCATGAATACTTTAAACATTTATGATTAAATATATTATTATTATTTCATTTATTGATGTCTCGTAGGTCCTATCACGTTAAGATACGCATCCTGAAGAAAAAATAGATGTGAATTAGAATCTCGTTGAGAGCATGTACTTTATTTTCCGTGATGGTCTGAATTGTTTCTGTAAAAATTAAGTGAAATTAAAATAAAAACAAAATCATCAGGTTACATTGACAGCATGAATATCCATCACTCTCTCTCACAACCTTCCCTATCAGTCATCGCTCCTGGCATGTCCTCCAATAGGTATCCAGGGTCCACACAGAGCTGATTGATGTAGGTTTTGCTTGTCAGCCTACACTGATGTGTCCATGTGTAGGTGTCCACAGAAAAACGTCACTCATGGGTTCGTCCTTGCTTCTTCAGCAATTCCAGCATGTCTTGCTCGTCTTTTTTTATGGTTTGTGTGATAGGAAGCAAGTGTCTGTACAACTGTTTTATGTGGGGATATGCTTTTTGTGAGAAGCTGCTTCCAGGATTTGTTCAAGATAGCACAGAGCAACCTTTTATAATTTATATCTAGCTTTTTCTCTAAGCGATTCGGTAGTCCAAGTAGCACTAACACAGCTACAGCTTAAAGAATTTTCGCTTTATCTTATCAGAGATCAGATTTCTATATGATCAATGATATGTCTTTCTCAACCTATGACTTTCCTATGTGTATATCGATGTCGATTTCTGTAGATGAGATATTACTACCTAGGTATGTGAACTAGTCTACCAATTTGAGAGGATTACCATCCAATGTGGAGATGTCTCCATCTTGTTTGAAAACACATGAACTCGTTTTATCTTTCACATAGAAGCCGATACCTTTTTTAGACTGTGCAGCAATGATTTGAATTATGCAGGTGTATTTACGAAAAGCGCTAGAGCATCTGCGTACTCTGCATCTATAATGGTTTCTGTGGAATATCGCTGGCGTCTTGCCTTTTTAGCGTGCAGCCATTTTCTTTTATGAGATCAAAGGATGTTTTTAGTACATAGTCTAGGCATATTATAGATATACATTGTGCTAATGTATCTCCTTGTAGTACTCCAGCGAAAATGTCAAAGAAATCTTTTTCATCATCAGGTGAACGAACTATTGCTTGCGTGTCTTTGTAGAGCATGATTATAGCGGTAACAGTTTATTTGGAGAGACCATATACTAGTAATATTTTCTTTCTTCATCTTTCCTTTGTGTGTGGAGTCAAATGCCTTGAAGAAATCTTCGAACAATAATGTTGCCTCGAGTTTTTGCTCAAATCCCTTCTACATTTCGATGAATATTTAGGATCTGATAAGTGGATCTTTTCATTTTTCCTAACGATTTTCTCCACTTCAGGTCGCATGTGATTGAGAAAGGCATTATAAATCTTAGCAGCTATGAACGTAAGTGTTATACCTCTGTAGTTCTTAGGGATTCCGAGGTCAACTTTCTTGAGAAGGAGGCAGCCTTTCGTCTATTTCTCTGTTGTATTTTGTTTATTCACTGCATAGCATAATCGAAGAAGTATTTCGTCAATTTTCACTGTCTTCCATACTTTGGAGGTATATTTGTGATTATTTCAATGGGGCCCGTAGAATTCCATGGGACTTGAGATATAAACAGACCGCCCAATCCCGGCCAAAAGACTAGTGTTAATCAACAAAAAATCTAGTCGTCCCTACAAATATTAGAGTGAGAATAAAACTAAGAAAAAAGTGAGACATCTACTTTGATCTTCACAGAGAGTTAAAAAACTAAGGAACATGAGGGTGATGGTGATACCAATTATAGTTGGTACCGATGGAATCAGTCTTAAGGGCTTGGATAAGTGAATGGGGGAATTGGAAAGCAGAGGAAGAATTGTGTGGGGGGTCACTGTTAAGATCAGAAAGAATACTTAGAAGAGTTCTGGAGACCTGAAGAGACTTGTTATCACACGGACTACAGTGAAAAAACACCGGTTAAAACTGGTATGAAAAAAACTCACAAGGAGTTAAATAATAATAAAAATTCTTGTGAAATAAATCAGGAAAAAGAGCAGGTCATTATTATCTGCTCTCATTTACATTTTTCGATAATTATGAACAAGAAAAATGAAAGAACTGGTGAAAATACCTTGTTACCATGATTGAATTATCTTCTTCTAATCCACAAAGGATGAGGAATATTGTTCCCCCATTTCAATTAATGAATATCATATTCTTCAAAGAGAAGTTTAACCATTCAGTTTGTTTTTGTTGTTGTTTTTTTTAAATCAATTCAAAAGGAAACAACGTAACGCCTGTGTGGCGTCTTTGTAATTTCCAAACACTGGCCGAGTGCATTCCCCTCACTTCTCCATATGGCCGACCCACGTTTTGTCCCAAGGAGACGAAAACCGATCAATCAGTTTAAACTCACCACAAAAATGTTTACTCCGTCGTATGCGCATTGAGATCAATAAAAGATCGATGCCAAGTCCCCGGATGTAAGATGAAATTCTCTAAAATAATTATTTTAAAAAAATGGCGCATGGTGATTCAAATGGGTAACAAATAAAAAAGAAATTACTTACTACTTATATTCATTTTCTTTTATCATTATTATTATTTCGAGGGGGGGGGCTTTTCTTTCTTTTCTTTTTTGGCAAACGTTACTTTGCTTAATTTTTTTTCATTTTTTCTTTTCTTTTTCTTTTCTTTTCTTTTTTTGTTTTTGAGACAGTGTATTGTTTGTCTATTCCTGTTTGTTTTTTGTTTGTTTTCTTTTTTTCTTTTTTTCTTTTCTATCATTTGGCCAATTATGTTTCACCTTTCTCCAAACTTTAAACAATCCAATCCGAATTGGATAATCAACAGAAATCAATACGTCTTTCTTCACTTTCAACTTCATTTGTATTCGAACTACGGATGAAGCTCAAAACTTTTTTTATTGTTTAAGAAGGGAGCTCTAATCTAGAGTTATGCTTGATAACTAAAACCTCATAAGGGGGTCACCCTGTCAGTGGGGCTTAGAATACGTTGAATGTATCCCCTATAGAGTGGTAAATCCCACTCAACCATAAAGGGGTGTTCTGGGCATGACACTAAACTATATCTGACAGTGAGGATCCAGTTCAGGAGATATTGGAAGTGTGGGTACCCTTTTATTACCATTACCCTTGGGTTCACTCTGGTCGGAAGTGGTATTACCTGTTAAGGTTCTATCAATGGGCCAAAAATAAATGTTTAAGAATTATTCGTATTCGATACAAAAATTACCCTCGGGTTCACTCTGGTCGGAAGTGGTATTTCCTGTTAAGGTTCTATCAATGGCCAAAATAAATATTTAAGAATTATTCGTATTCGATGCAAAAATACTCTTAAGAAACAACTACACAAAAATGTATCTCTATGCATG
The DNA here is from genome assembly GCA_023376005.1 of Doryteuthis pealeii. Classification (NCBI taxonomy): domain Eukaryota; kingdom Metazoa; phylum Mollusca; class Cephalopoda; order Myopsida; family Loliginidae; genus Doryteuthis; species Doryteuthis pealeii. The sequence continues at coordinate 2,502,333 of CM042143.1, read as the reverse complement.
TTTCCTTTTACTTCGCACTAATGTCCTTGGAAAAGCAGAAATCCATCTATTCTCCTTTCAGCTATGGGTAAATAGTAGGGCAGACTGGGTTGTGTAGCCTTTATTAGTCAACCAGTTAAGAAGTAAACTTTGAATTTAAACTAACTCCTTTTATAAAAATGAACTTGTGTCACATCCTGTCCGTGACAGATAAGTATATACTAGTTGATAGATTTCTCTATTCCGTCAGGAAAAGGTGTGGAAGGCCAACAGTTGCCCATTCAGTGGGTCTCCCCTCTTCACAACAGGAGTTTTCAGGACAAGGTTGAAGAAAACATCAGACTTGAGGATCCAGCCTGTCGGTTTTAATTCAGTTTTCCTTCTCCTAGACTGGTTGCCCACTCTGTCCTATTATGTTACTCTTAGTTGGTGTTGGGAAGAAGAGATTAACGCTAAGTGATACGCAAACATCTCTATCAAAAATTGAACTCAAAGATAACCGTTATACGACCTGTGCCTCCATATCGACATTGCATATCTCTTATATTGTCATTCATATAATTTGTTTTTAATTACTGAGCTAAATCTAGTACGGCACTTTGCCAAATGAACGAACATACGGTTATGAAGTTTGTGTTGAGCCAAAAAGCCTCCCTTAAAATCAGCATTCAAAATCGTTGCTATAATCAGGGCTTGGACTTCCAATATTTTCAGTAGTAGAATATACACAATTACCTGACTTACCTTGAAAAAGTTTTTTCAAATTATATATATATTGTTAACAACTGATTGATTGATTAATTGATTGATTGATTTTAACCTGTCTGGGGTTATTTTATACCAAAAGATTAGAGAATTGTATGTACATATTTCCATTTTTGTATAGTTGTTTTATTAAGATTTTTTGTTTTTTTTTGTTTTTTGCTCACGGTCCAATACTAATGTTTTTCAAACCGATGTATTTTACCCATAGATAGACCTATTACCACTCCGGGTTAGAGTGTGTTCATGTTTTGGTTTATTGCACAAGGAAAAATAGAGAATGCGGATTCCACTATTTAAGAGTTTGGTTTAGTTTGTTTTGATTTGATTGTTTGTTTAATGGTATATCAACCTATTATGGGTAATTTAATGCCAAAATGTAATTGATTTGTAAATATTTTATTGTAATTATAACTTTATTTTTTCAACATTTCATTTTTCAATTGCCCATTATGTGTTTATAATTATTTGTTTAAACACAGTTACGTAGAATCAATTATTATTCGAAGTTAAAAGTTTTGCAAATTTTCCTATCTAACATTTATAATCATATTTAATAATGATCGTTAGTTTGCAAACTACTTGTAATTTCCAAACAGATCTATTTAACCCATAATCGGACCCTTCCAGTCAGAGTGATGACGATCCTGCAGAGGATACAATCAGTTCATACTAAACCCCACCTATAGGGTGATTGTTAATTTCAGTTATAGGTATTTATTAAGCCTATATTGGTACATGGTACCCAATTAGGATCGACCTTACTGTGATAATTGTTGAGATTTTTTGGCATATAGGGTGTGTGTCAAAAGTCCACTCCTATTTATAGACTCGGCGAGAACCATGTGATCTCTCTTGGCCAATCACTGGCAGCACTCTGCTGCTGATACAATACTTATACCGGCAGTACTGGCCCTAATTACTCATAGCTACTGCGACTTTCACGGACGACGGACATAGGATTAAATCACTGGACCTTTACCAATACGCTGGATAGGACTTATTCGCAGGATAGGACTTATACGCTTACCAAAGATTCCATAACTCAGGACTTACTTACTTTAAGCCCTTTTCAAATGGCCAAGTATGGCATTTAAAAACTTAATGTTCTGAGATTCCAATCTTGCTAACTATTATTCCATGACGATCAATAAAACTTTTAAAAATAATTACAGGGTCTCTCATAAATTATGTAGATATTCATGAACTGTATCTTTACTAGTAACGATTAGATTGTATCGAAGACCAAATTATACGTCTATGAACTATTTCTTAGGTTCAAGTTAGATTTGAGGTCAAGTAAAGGTCGTTTTTTTATAAGAATCGGATTATTTTATTATCGTCTGTTTTAACAATTCTCTGTATCAGACTATTTAGTTCTTGTCGAGAACACGAAAAATAATGCAAGAAAAATACTAATGGACTTGAATGGGTTCGAGATACTACCGAAGTGCGGCTCAGGACTTCCCAGAGGAGATGCCGCACACTACGGATCAGAGTACTACCACTCCGGATCAGAGTGAATTACACCCCTAGAGTACTACCCCTACCGTCAGAGTGACCTTAGATACTACCCCCGGATCAGATACTACCACTCCGGATCAGAGTGAAAACTACACCCCTAGATACTACCCTCCGGATCAGGAACCGAAAGATACAGATTGCCCTATTTAAGAGTTTGGTTTGGTTTGGTTTGGTTTGGTTTCTTTGTTTAAAGGCATATCAACCCATTATAGGTTATAATATATTCATAACTTTATTTTTTCAACATTTAGTTGCAATTTTAAATTTCCTTTTATTTTTCTATAATTATTTATTTGCACATACTTAATTGAATATTCCTAACAGTTGAATGTTTTTGTCCTCCTATTTTATATTAATAATCATATTTAATAATAATCCCCTTCCGCCACGGGCATGATGCGAGACAAGACTATTTTTAAGCGGAGTACAGCTGGTTTATACTTCTCCTAGACCGGTTGCCGTACCAAGTCAAAGAACCCAGTCTATTTGCTATTTTACCCATAACTAGGACAGAAATTGATTCATGCCTTTCCCAAGATCGTTAGTATGAAGTGAAACGCAAATAGTTTTGCGCAGGATTTTAATTCAACTCGCCGAGTCTATTTCTAACGAATATAATCGTAGTGCCTAGAATACGCCGACTACATCACCTGTGCTACCTTCGACTCATACTTTTACCAACGTTCAGACCCCCTACCATCAGCTAATCTACACTGACTGAATCTCCACGACACCTTGAGGTTAGTGAGGGAGTGCCCCGAGTGAAGACAATTTTTCATGCACTTTTACCTCACTTTTACCTGAAACGTTCAGCAATTTCAAAATACTTCATTTGAGACTAGTCATATTAGTAAAATGTAAGTTCCTCACAGTCAGAATGACAAACTCAGTCTCAACAGAAAGAACGTTAAGATTTCTTTCATTTTATTTATCTTTTTTTTTTTTTTTAAAGCGAAGACAGGAAAACAATAGTTTTCGAATGGCTAAAGAAATACTTTGTTTGTGACCTTGAATAAAGTTTGTTAAAAGGAAGTTTGATATCAAAATATAGTTTATATCTATTAATAATGGAGATTCGCTTCCGGTTTTTGTCTTTAACAAAAATTACGTTACTGCTTACGTCACAAAATCGTCATTAGATAGTTCTCATTATATATAGTTTGCTTTATTTTAATACATATTTAAAGTTTACATTTCAAATTGTTTTATTTTTTAATCCTTTCATGAATTTGATGATTTTACTTACTTAGGGTACAAACTCGCTGACATTTTTTATTTTGTACTAGTAAATATTATTTAACATGCTCCAATTACTTTGGCCAAATCATGAGATAGATTCTTGTATTAGTAATGACTATGAATGCAATGAACGTTAGTCTGATGATGTTATTACGAAGATAAATGAAAATGATTGTTAGTGAGGACGAATAATACCAACTATTCTTTCTTCTCTCTCTTCTTCTTCTCCACTCCACTCTTCCTCCTCCTCTCCTCCTTTTCTTCTTCTTTTATTTTAACTTGTTTTTTTTTTTATATTTAAGTTTTGGCAAGAAGAGGAAAAATCAATCTCTGTTTTTTCCTATTTTTTTCCTCCGCCAATTCTTCATAGGGTTTCCTCCGTTCCATTCAACACCAAACCGTAAAACGGTCAGATTGTCATTTGATTCTTACAAATATGGCTGACGATTTTCCTCGCAGCTGAGTGTCACGAGCCGGATGTCAGCATTCTCGTTTCCTGAATGAAGTCTCGCGGGCGAGAAATCTCGACGTATGCAACACATGATGCTTGTCCATTTGATTCAATATGAATCAGACACCAGTTTTGTTTTTTTTTTTTTTTATTTGTTTTTGTTTTTGTCGTGTTTGAGTTTTAATGTGTATTTTCTTGTTTTAATTAATTTTTTACTTTCTTTACTTTTTTTTTAAAAAGATGACATATTTAAGTTGAACCTTGACAACAACTTCAGAAAAAAAAAATTGAAAAATTAAAATATATTTTCATTTTATCTTTTTTAAATATATTTCTTTATTGAATAATAATAATAATAATAATAATAATAATAATAATAATAATAATAATAATGCACAAGCAGTCTGTGACACAAGGTCAATTTTTAAGAGGAGTTTAACAGGCTAGAATTCAGAGTTGTTTCCCCCTGGTGCCCATACTAAGGTTAAAGAGCCCAGTCTGTCATACTATTTACCCATATATAAGTTAAATGCATATCTTTCTATGTGTATGAGTACTGGGCGAAATGCCCAATATATATATATATATATATATATTATATATATATGTGTGTGTGTGTGTGTGTGTGTGTGTATATATATATATATATATATATATATATATATATATACTATCAATAAGAAAGAAAATCTAAACAAATCTTCATTTGGTTATTATAAATCTATTTCGGACGGTATGAATAAGAAAATATACTAAAATGGAGAAATAAACAGAAAACACATTTTCCTTCTTTTTTAAACCAGTATATTATTTCATTCAAAAACACACCCATATATATTTTTATATAATCATAATAAAAGACAACAAATGAAACAATCAAATACTTTAGACAAATAAACAATTACATAAATCAATAAATAAACAGAAAGTTAAGATTAACATTAAAACTGTTAAGCTTTCATTTTGTACGCAAAGTTTATCTCTTTTAGGCTTAATATTTTTGTGTATATAGTTTTTCAATCTATGGTAGAAATTTTTGTCATTTATGAGTGAGATCTAAAAAATACTGTCGATCCCACTTTTTCTCTTAATTCTCTGTGATCTTTTTTACTATTCGAATAGATTGCTCAAAACATGTCCAGGCATACTACAAATTCTGTACCCCTACATATAATATATATATATATATATATATATATATATATATATATATATATATATATATTATCGATTTTGATAATGATATGATATTGATAATGATATTGATATTGATGATATAAAGTAAAAAGTAAGTAAAGTCGTCGAGGCGGCCTAATGTCGGTATCAGCCATGCAGCGAGGGAGTCTATCCCTTTTTCACTAGCGCTAGGAGATTATTTTAGCGTCTGAGGTGGAACGCCACACCTACCATCAGCTCCTTACTTTACCGCACAGATCCCTGTGCTACTCATACGTTGAGTTGGCGAGGGCGGGTATCGAACTAGGAACCTTGTGGTTTCTAGCCAAACGCTTACCGAATGAGCTAACCCGGAAAAAGTTCTCAATATCAATGATAGAGAAGGTATATCTAATTTAAGGTAGCGTAGACATAAATTTAACGACACGCGTGTGTGTGTGTGTGTGTGTGTGTGTCTGTCTCTCTGTCTGTCTGTGTGACTGTGTGTCTGTGTGATGAAATATAATTTTCTTTACGAATTATAGGAATAAAAATGAAAAGAAAATCAGATCTTTCTAAAAATAAGTGAAGCTATTTAGAAGGCGAAGTTTAAGATTTGATACATGACTCTAAGTATATATATATATTATAGCAACCTCTTCGCACGGGTAGAATGTGACACAAGGTCAATTTCCTAACTGTGGTTTAACAAGTTTGAATTCAAAGTTTTCCTTTTCCTAGACTGGTTGCCAACTAAGGTTAAAGAGCTAACCCTGCCCTACTATTTATCCATAACTAGAGGGGTAGTTGGATTCATACCTTTCCCAAAGGTATTAGCGCTATATGAAATGCAAACAGCCATGGACCCAAGTATAAAGCTCACAGATCATATTAAGTATTCCTATCTAATACTAATAATTCATCCTCGGTTATATCTTCCAAGTAATAATGTCTACTTATTGATAATCCTTTGTTTGGACACATTTATATGGTTTCAAGTAACCAATGATAATAACGGTGAATAAATTATGATAGCTTCAAATAACTATTTTTGATAATTTACGGTCATTTGATATCAAGAATTCCTATCTAAACAAAAAAGTTTTTAAACAGATCTTTTGACCAATCATTGCTAAATCACGAAGGAATCACAATTTGATCGACAAAATTCGAAGTATTATAACATTTCCAATTGTACAATCACAAACCGACAATCCTTTCCATCTATGTTTTCTTTATTACACAATTAAAGTTAATTATTTCAAGTAATTTAATCAAATACCATAATTATCATCTATAAAACCTTCTCTTACATAAGTAACACGCTTAAACAACAATATTGTTTTAACCACAACAAAGAAATCACAAAATGTCTACAGAAAAGCTAGATCGTTTCTTCTTCTTCTTTGGTGTGTATGTTTATCGATTTGTTTCTCAAATTCTGTTCTTTCATTATAACCGATATCCAATGAAAATAATCGACTTGTCACGTCTTTGGTTCGTACAAGACGCCAACTGAAATTCCCCCATGGATAACATAACGTTTCCCGCCTTCTTACAAAACAACCCCCTTTGTTATGTCGTGGCACCCTCTTAATTATCGATGACAGCGTCGCAAGAAAAATACTTTTTACCATTTACATTAAAGCCATTGGTTTATCTTCCGTAGATTCGAACGGAGAAAGGTCTTGGTGGCCATCTTTATCTCTACCAAAAAAAGACACGATAATAGTAGGGCATGCCATTTTTGTTTCCAACTGCTTTGGTCATAGCTTTGTAAAAACCTGTAATATTGATAGTCGGTTGTCTAAGGTCGACTAGAAATATCTAAAGACGGGTAGATAACGTCTGCCGAAGAATGATTCGTGCATGTCTTGACAACAGACATGAAGAACGAACTCTCCGTGAAACAAATAATTCCATGTAAGTCGGAAAAGCCTGATTAAGATAGGTGTGATGTCCGAGAATATTTATCAAGACTTGTCGACATCGCTCGAATGTATGGCCTCTCAAATGTTCAGGACTGTCTGTGAGTATTACATGGTTTGCAGGAGGTGCAGTTAATTGTGGGGTTTTAAAAAAATAAGACATTGTAGTTTACAAATGCCACACTTTATATCGGACAATGACAGCAAAACAACAGGGTGTTTTCAAGTATTTTTAAGGCGTGCAAAAGCAGATAGATAGATATGGAGCTTCGCAAAAGTTCTGGTATTTTGAACAGATTCTTCAATCTATTCATCAATCAAGCTACCCAGCCTTGTCTTCTGGCTTGCAGCAGCTTTCTTGTTCGAGCAAGACAGAGTATAAAGGAAAATAGTCCCATTCATGTACACATAAATCAACATTTTAGATGTAAAATATCAATCTTGATAAAATTTAAAAAATTATATATTTCATATATTTAATAGATGATAGAAATAATTGATGCCATATAACTTAAATTACTTGTACTAGTACAAAATAAATAACACCTTCGGGGCGATGTAAAAATAGATTTTTGAAACATATTGCCTGCGGGTGGGAGTAAAAATTCAATGTCAGCGAGTTTGTACCCTAAGTAAGTAAAATCATCAAATTCATTAAAGGATTAAAAAATAAAACAATTTGAAATGTAAACTTTAAATATGTATTAAAATAAAACAAACTATATATAGATATATAATACCAGTCATGTATTTATTAAAACTGGTTTTAAAAAACAATGAGGACTGTCTAATGTTGCATGTTCAAATTTTTAATGTAGTTTCAGTTACAGACATTTATTTTATGTTATGACGATTTTGGGTAATGTGACGTAGGCAGTGACGTAATTTTTGTTACAGACAAAAACCGGAAGCGAATCTCCATTATTAATAGAAGATTAAGAATAGTTACTTGAAGCTATAATTGTTAACTTAGGATTATTATTAATTACTAGAAACCATATAACTGTGTGCAAACAAATGACTATTACTTAATAGAAATAATTACTTGAAGTTATATCGTTATTAATATTAGATAGAAATACTTAAAAGTATACAACATTGTGAAAATTATTTGTATTAGATAGAAATACTTTATGTCATATTTGAACGTGTGCAAAAACTCTGAATAAACAGCTACACAAAAATGTGAATATAAATGTAGAATACCAAATCTTTAGGTATCAAATAATTCTGAACGGGTTGATATGCCGTTAAACTCTTGTACCTGTTGATTCGTGCTCTAAGTTATTTCATTGTGCTAATCCTTCATGTGCGTAGGACATGACAGCCTTGAAAATCGGGATGTTCACTTAACCTTTTTACCTGGGCTGTAATACTGATCACTGGCGATATTTAAAAACCGCGATTATGATGTACAGCAAGTCACAATAAGTGCGAATTCACTACTAATAACCGCCAAGTCAAGTTTATTAATGTTTACTCGACTGAAACCCTATCCAAATTTGCTTGGTATTACATATCATTTCATGGGTCTTTTATGCGAAACACAATCATTCATGAATGTTTTTAAATTATGGAACAAGTAACCGACAAATTTTTTCTTTAGTCCATAGATAGATAGATAGATAGATAGATAGATAGATATTATCAGATAGATAGATAGATAGATAGATAGATAGATAGATATTTTCAGAGATCGAGCTAGAGAGATAGATGGATGTATGTATGTATGAATAGATGGTTATGGATAGATTGATAGATAAGGACATATCAAAATTGATATAAGTAGACTGATATATATATATATATATATATATATATATATATATATAGAGAGAGAGAGAGAGAGAGAGAGAGAGAGAGAGAGAGAGAGAGAGAAAGAAAGAAAGAGTTGGATATACATACATACGTACATTTTAAAATAATGGAATAAGCTTAGTAAAGTAGAAAAATAATACTAAAGGAGAATAAAGTTTTTCATTCAGACGTTTTCAGTTAAAAGATTTCAAAACGAAATCAACTGGGATGAAAACTGTGCCGAGTGGATAATAATGAATAAAATATTAAGACTAATTCGAACTTGATTCAAACCTGCTCAAACGCAAATCTCTTCTATTAAGATGGTTCGATCTTCGACAAATAAGAAAGAAAGAATGAAAGGAAAGAAGAACGAAAGAAACAAAGAAAAGAAAAAGAAATATGGCGGGGGGGCAGAAAAGAAGGGCTAAATGAACGCATTTAAAGAAACTTATGCTCGTCCGCTACGTTCGTCCAAATCGTATTACTCACGGTAAGAACTTCCTCTTTAAAATAAATTTCTTTTCAGCCAAGAAATTCGATGATCGGATTGAAATGTTGCCAGTCACTAACTAACGAGGCGCTTACATGACAGAAAACAGAAGAAACCGCATTTTGAGGCTTTTAAAATCACCATTTTTTTCTCTGAGATTTTATCTGATTGGCTGGTTTTCTTTCTTCTTCGGTCGGTTGGTCGGCCAGACGCTTCGATGATTTTCTTTCTACATTTTTTTAATGACTCTTTATTTTTTTCTTCACTTAATAAACTAAGAAAGGGAAAAATGAAGAAGAAGAAGAAAAGTAGACAAAATACGAAAAGTATGAGTTAGTATTCAAATATTTCTGAGATTAAATCGTAAATTTTCAAAATGAGTGAAGTCGTCAGTGAATTAAGAATGATTGTAAAGTCGGCATTCAATAAAAATAAAAAATGCCGTCAGTAAGGGGAATTTTCTTTCGTCTATGAAAAAAAAAACTATCAATGATGATATAGTTGAAAGTGTGGAAAATGCAGTACATAAAGATATTGAAATGTTTCTGGCTTTTGTTATGGTTATTTCTTCGCCTGAAATCAAATCTTCTGTACGCACTTTCTCCTATTCTTTCTATATTACATTAATCTGGAAAATTACGGATGTTTCTTCGTCAGTGGGAAGCGGGGGGGGCAATATCGACTGAGATGAACAGAGATTTTACATACAGGCTGATATGAACATGTTGATCGTGAAAGAGAGGTAGGAAAAAATTGTCACATATGAGTGCATTGTGAATGTCTTAGTTTTGAATTTCCCAGTAGTTGATGTTCAAGTTTAGTTTAAAATCCAGTACATCGGATGCTGATTTTCAAAGCAAGCAGGATCTTATCAAAAAACTAAACTGTTTATCTGGTTGACATGGCAACTTAACTGTGAACGTCAATCGTGACAGATCTTTTAAAATGTGAGAATGAAATGTATGATCCTTATTTAAGCTATAGAATTAGATTTAAAGATACCACGTTGTGCGTGAAATAATATATCGTTAAAGAATAAATCATAACTAAATAGTATATTATAATTAATTAATGTTAGAGATAAGTATATACTAATCTAACCTCTAATGTCAAATAAATGCAATTTTGTTTTGTTAAGTTATAGACTACTATTGACAGATCAACGACCATATACAAAACTGATCTCTCTGATAAAATCAAACTTGGCCTCGGTAAATGGATCCGAACATGCCGAACTGTGCCTCACGTCACTAAAATATTGCAAAACTTTTGACTCATCAAGTCATATAATTTCCCTGCTACATTTTTTCAATATCACTTGCTTGGAATATAAGTACTAAAATAAAACACCATTTGGTGGATTAATACAGAATTTATAAAACAATTTTGACTGATTTCTATCAGAAATATTATAGAATCTTTATATTGTAACAGAATTGCCTTGTGCTGTTTAAAATAGGATTACCTCATTGTTATCGCCTATTGACCAAGGCTTTTACTGTACTGTATGGTCACCTGAAATAAAAGACAACCATTTTTACTTCAAAAATCATTGTCAATATTTCTTTTCACAGTGACTATACAAATAAAATCTCATTATTTTTAGCTATACATTTTTAATACACTATTTTCTTTAATTAAACAAATATGCCTTCATCAGCCAGTAAAATGTTCCAAATTCTTTTACATTTATTAATTTTAAAACATCTCTAGAATCGCTCATCATTCTCGGGAGGTCCTCTGTGCAGCATCCTGTATCCGTACAGAGCTGATCAATGTACATATTCGCTGATCGGCCCACACTGGCGTGCCCATGTGCTGGCTTCCACAGAAGGACGTCGCTTATGAGTTCGTCCTTGCTTCTCCAGCAGTGTCCCGCGTGTCTTGTCTGTTCTTACTCGGATGGTTTGGGTGATATATATATATATATATATATATATATATATATATATATATTATATATATATATATATTTTTATTGATTATTCATGAGTCAGTACTTAAAAAAAAAGAAATAGAGAAGCTCCTTACTTAAAAAAAAATTACGATCATGTTCTTTTATTTTGAAGCAAACTTTTCTTTTTCTTATCTTTTCTTAACTGCTAATGCCTTCATCTCTCCACTTACAGATATCATTGGTAAAACAGAAGAATTCTTCACGTTCACTTGCAGATTGCTTCTTAAATTTTTAACAAACAAATAAATGATCACAAATATTTTTTCCAAATTGATTGTTTTCATCAGACAAAATTTCATAGTCCTCTTCTTTCGCTTCTGTTTCATTTTTGACTCTATGACTCTTCGGTTAAAGTAAACTTTATTCTGAAGATAGATACATTTGAAGAATGGTAAAATGCAACTTTCTCTCTCAAAGAACTTGTTTGTAACGTTTGATCTCTAATGTGAAGTGTCTCCTTCATGTTGCTGCTAAGGAAAGCAACATATATCACAAATATTTCAAAATATTCTGTTATTATTTCATTCTTGTGGGTTTTTCACTGGAGTCTGAGTGACAACAAGTCTCCTCGGGTTTCCACGATGTTAAATAATTCGTGGGTAGCCTACGAATTATGTATGTAAGTGTAGTTAGATTTTGAATTAAAATTTGTTGAAATTCAAAATCGGGGGGGGGTATATTATTGATAGGTAATGACCTCTAGTTGACCCCCTCCGACTTCCCCCAATGGGAAAACGTGAGAACGGAAGTTAAGTTTGTTAGTTAGATTTTAGCCGTTAGCTGAAGGAAGAAAACGTTAGGGCCATTGCTCCTAAGATGCCAACTTCTCACTGTATGGTTGAAAACCCTTTTGAGCTTAGGGTTTTTAATAAATAATATAGAAAACAATCAAGTCTTGCTTAACTATTACCAACCCTTTTGAGCACAGATAACCCAGCCCAGAAGAAGGAAGGAACCAGCCCAGAAGATGGCCGCCGACGAAACAGAACCATTAAGAATCCATCTTTTTCTCTCCTCACTTCTGATATGAAGTGAATATATAACACAGGACTCTGCTGGGTATTCTAGCTGATTTCAACAATGCGATGGTCTCAATGGTTTCCAATTTCTCTAGTCTGTTTTCTAAATGTTGGGGGTGATAAGGTGGTTTATTTTCTTGTGATTTAATGAATTTGTAGAATCCGGCACATTTTCTAAAGTATAACAACACCTCCATACAAGTAGGATGTGACACTAGGTCCTATTTTAAGCGGAGTTTAACGGTTTGAATTCCGAGTTTTTCCTTCTCCTAGACCGCTTGCCATCCAACGATAAAAAGTCCAGTCTGCCCTTGTATTTACCCATAGCTGGAAGGAGAATAGTTGAATTCATACCTTTTCCAAGAGAATTAACGTTATATGAAATACAGCTAGCCTCGTCCAGGATTTGAACTCGTCTCGCCGTCTTCATTTCTAGAACATTTAGAAATGCCATTCACCGGAAAAGAAAAGGCGTTTAAACATTAAACATATAAGGGTGTATAAGAATTGAGGTAATTGAACGAGAATTCGTCAAGATATTAAATTATGAAACGATATAAATTTATCTGAAATGTCCTGTACAACTCAAACGATATCTAATTTCTTGAGAGACCCTGCACTCATATATATATATATATATATATATATATATATATATATATATATATATATATATATTGTGAATTATGTTTAAACACATTTTCTTTTTCAGTGAACAGCATTTCGATACCCGAAAAGCAAAAAAACATTAAACATAGAATTGTGACGGAAACGAGTACCACCGTACTCATTTGAAAAAGAGTGAGAGTGTCTTGTCTGCCAGAGTCGAACCCGCGCCTCCAGAATGCAAAAAAATGAGATTTAGGCGCTGGATGGATGCAAGGTGCAATTCAGGTTCCCGGATGTTGGGGCCTACACGCGTCCATCCGAATGCACGAGAATTGTACACGGGCGCGGGTTGACTGATGTGCCCGGATGATAAGGGGAAACAGCAGTATAAGTAGAAGTGGGGTGACGGCAGTAAGAGTGTTGCGACTTCAGCTGCTGGTAGACGACGACCGTGTTGTAGCCTGCAAATAAGGCGTTTGATTCGCTTCTTTTTGCCCCTCCCCCTCAACAAAGAACATTTATTTGAAACCCCATAATTGCGCAAAGAAACCTAACCAATTTTAAACTGACTGGAGATCGAAATGTTGTATACTCTCTTTACTTCTATTCTTCTTCTGCTCAACTTTGGTATCTTACGTTCTTCTTCTAGCGTCTGGACTAGTCTTGGGACTTCGTGTCTGGTCTTCCATTGGGGATTTCTTTTATCAGAAGCCCTCTATCATTGGTAGTTTTTAGATAATAACCCAAGACTTCGATTTGCTTTAGCTCATATTTTATTCCGAAATCCCCACCAGACTAACTGCGCAGATTGAGTACGGCAGTGCGCTTAACGCGACTTATCACCTTCGTGGTTTGGCCGATACTGACTAAAAACTCTTTCTAATCTAAACCGGAAGAGGGTCTTCTCCACCGATTCTCACGGTATCCACCGGAAGGATCAGATGAGGTCAAGCCTTGTCACTCAATCCTTCAAGGCCGCCGGCTGCAACTTATAACAGCGATTTTGGTTTCTACACTACTGTAAATAAGTGTTAGGTGACTAACAATTATGTAACAGAAAGACTGATCATAAGCAGAACAAACAAATATTTATTTCCCCCCTCTATTTTTTTCCTTCTAGTAAAAGTTGTTTGAGCTGTTTTGATACATGCCTTAAATTTTGAGATCATTTGAACGAAAATTGGTCAAGTTATTAGATTATGAATGATATCAATTCTTCTGAAACACACTGTACATCTCAAATGATACCAAACTTTTGAAGCACTCTGTATTATCATCATAATTATTCTAAAATTATTGTGGTATTTTTTGTATCCTTAATTTTCATCTTTCTGTCTTTGAAGTTTGATTTAAGTTTTCTATTTTCTGTTTTTCTGTTTTCTGTTTGCATTTTACGTCGTCTTATTCTGAAATGTTGAAAAGTTTACATTTTGAAACGATCAAGAAAAAACAGTTTCATTTCTTTTCTTTATTTTTACTAGAAATTTATTAATTTTTTTCACTTATGTTATTCATTCCAAATTTAGTACATTTACCGCTTTTCCTCACAATTCAGAAATTCTTAAAACTTCTCGATTAAAATATTTCAAAATATCAAAGACGACATTTCTATTCCTCTTTATTTTCTTGTTTTGTTTTCATGTTTTCTTTCTTTTATCTTCTAACTTACAATCTCCATCAAAAATAAAGAAATTCTTAAGAGAGACACAAATGAGAGGTATTTACTGTAAAGGTCGGTGATTTGAGGAGTTGTAAAGTCTAGAGATGGCAACATTCAGTGGTCACTTGAGATTGAAAAGTGGAGACATCAAGACTTTTCGGGTGAATGTGTTGCCACGGATGAAATCAATAACATGGCTTCTAATTTTAAAAATGTATTATGCTGACTAAAAGTCAGTGATGATTTTAACTAATTTATGAATTAATAAGTAATTAATCGATTTAATTATACATGTTTGTGCGTTCGTATATCTTTATATGAATTTGATAAATTCATATGAAGATATAGGAAAGTTTATCAAAATATTTTATAATAGTCTTATGGTCTTATACATATGTTATTAGCTGAATTCTGATCAAAATCTAATAATTTCAATTAAGTGTATTAACAAGTAAAATGATATATATATATATATATATATATATATATATATATATATAGAGAGAGAGAGAGAGAGAGAGAGAGAGAGAGAGAGAGAGAGAAAGGTATGAAAATACACAATATTGTTAAAAATTAATATATTTTATATCATTTTCATAGCTAATATTGAACAATATTTCGATTATAAAAAATCATCATCAGAGCTTGTTTTTAATCCGGACTCATAAAATATATTCATTTTTAACAATATTGTGTTTTCATTCCTTTTTATTTATATATATACCGTCGGATTCATTTCCTTTTCTCTTTACTTATATATATATATATATATATATATATATATATATATATATATATATATATATATATAATATATGCGATACAACAGTTCTTTTTTTTCAATATAGCAAAGTTGGCGGAGTGGCCTATTGTTGATATCAGCCAGATAGCAAGAGAGTCTATCCCTTTGTTTAGCTAGAACTAGGGAGTTTTTTGCTGAGGTGGAGCGCCACACGTACCGTCAGTTCCCCAATTTACTGCACATATCAGATTACCAAATCTCTGCTTCTTATGCGCTGAGTTATCAGGACTGGTATTGAACCAGGAACCTTGTGATTCTTTGGCAGGTGCTCTACTGTAAAGTTGAACTTAGGATTTAGGTAAAATAAGATAACAACAACAACAACAACAACACAACAATAATAATAATCAATAATAAAATAATTATAACAAAAATTTAGTGATGGTTAGATTTGTACTTGTAGATTTTTAGCAAACTGTCTTTCTTTGCGTATTTAAAGTCAAAAACTTTCATCACTTGTGGAAATGTGTGACACACCTTGTATTCGGAAAAAAATATAACGTTCCATTCATTCTTCATTTCTATCTTGGTAAATTCGGCTTTAACCGAGGTAATTTTTTGACACACCTTGAATTCTGAAAAAAAAAATAACGTTCCATTCATTCTTCATTTCTATCTTGGTAAATACGACTTTAAACTTGGTAATTTTTTGACACACCTTGTATTCTGAAAAAAAAAACATAGCGTTCCATTCATTCTTCACTTCTATCTTGGTAAATACGGCTTTAAAGTTGGTAATTTTTGACATACCTTGTATTCTGAAAAAATTAACGGTCCATTCATTCTTTATTTCTATCTTGGTAAATACAGCTTTAATTCTTGATACTTTTTGAAACACCTTGTATATATATATATATATATATATATATATATATATATATATCCCCTTCGCATTCTGTGGGTGACGATAGCCGAGCGGTTAAGCTGTCTGACTGCTGCTGAATCGATCGGATTTCTATCCGACTGTAGGTAGCTCACAAATGTCTAGCCACACTGAAGAGACTTGATAATTCGAAACACGTGTCTGTGGATGACTATATATATATATATATATATATATATATATATATATATATATATATAATCTAGTAGATGTTAATAGTGTTTCGTCTCGATTACTCTATCAAATTTAGTATCACACAGATATCATTAGTGAAGATTATCTAACAAGATGATTGCAAGCTAATTATGAAGACATGCTATTGATTTTATGATTCACATTTATAGCAACACTGTTGTTGTTGTTGTTTGCATTAAGTTTTCATTATTTGCGGGGGGGGTTCTATTGTCAGTTAATCTTTCATCTGGCCTTTTAAAAAAAGAGTTGTGTACCCCCCCCCCCTTTCGGTCATAAAACTGAGTTTGTTGTACAGGAGAAAATAGGACCAGTAGTTTTGTAACGACAAAATAACTGGCTTTTATTTGTTTATTATTCATCCTCCATTGTCGGCATCAAATGAAACTTCATTGAAAGGCGAAATAAACTGATCAGCTCTTTTTTAATCCAACAAAAAAAGGCGAATCAGTTTATTATTATTATTATTATTTTCACTCCTTTTGAGTTTTTCATATCAGCGTTAGCTGATGGTCTTTCACTGGATTCTGAGTGACAGCAAGTCTCCTCAGGTCTCCAGGACTCTTCTGAGTATTCTGGCAGATTGCAGCAGTGCAGTATTCTGGATGGTCTCAATCTTTCCTCTGATGTCCAGATTTTCCAATCCTTTTTCCAATCCCTTTGCACCAACTACAATTGGTATCACTTTGACTTTCATATTCCATAACTTTTTCAGTTCTCTGGCAAGGTCCAGGTATTTGTCCATTTTTTCATTTTCCTTCAGCTTCACCCTGTGATCTGCAGTGAACTGCAAAATCCACCAGTTGAGAAGTTCTTTCTTTTTTGTTTATCAGCACTAGGTCTGGTCTTCTTGCTGGGATAAGGTGATCCGTTTTTATCTCAAAGTGCCAGAGAATTTTATGCGTTTCGTTCTCAAGAACAGATTCTGGTTTATACATATACTATTTTGTTGTATGGTCAATTTTTTGCAGAATTCCCAGTGGATCACCTTCCCAACCCAGTCGTGTCTAGTTTTGTACTCCGTTGTGCTAGTTTGCTACATTCGCATTATTATTATTATTATTATTATTATTATTATTATTATTATTATTATTATTATTATAATAAATAAAAGGGGTGCCATGATATGAAACTAAACTGCATCTGTTAGTGAAGCTATATTTCTGAGTCTCTGGGGAGTGTGGAGTACCTCTTGTATTATCATTATTCCCAGGTCGACTCTGACACGAAGTGTTACGGTTGTTTTTTTTTTCGTCATGAAGGTCAAATTCTATTTATTTTTGTCTGATATTAAATGACTGATATTAAATGCGCCAGAAATACCTTCTACATTTTAAATTGTCATCTGTGTAGTGCAATGAGCTTAGGAAAGTGGCAATGGTAGCTCCATCTATCTTATTGCCTCATCATTTTTTTTTTTCAGATAAGATTAGTTACAATCATTAGTTTGACCGGTGCACACTGTGTTTTAGGTGTTGAAACGTTTTTTTAAGACCGGTGAATCTGTAATTGCTACAGAGAGCTTTTCGTGCTCAATTCATGTTACGTCAGAATCATGCTGTTCCGGATAGAAATGTTCAACCCTTTTAGCAGTTTCTATCCGGAACAGCATCATTCAAAAGCAGTAGTTCTATGAAATTATACATCAACAAATAAAAACAGGCTTTGTTTAGTGGTTAAGATAGGTGTGTATTTATCACTAATCTAAGTTTGTCAGTATTTGAACCCAGGCAAAATCTTTCGACATAATTTCTGAATTTTAAGAAGGATATATCTTTTGTAAGGGTGAAGTAACACAGTATATCCCTAGAATCCTAATTAATTGCATATATTTAGCTTTGCACACGACAAAGTTAAACTTTGTCATTATTTTCAAAAATCAGCACCAACATTTCCCTGAATAATCTTATGTATTTTGAATTGGACATTTTACAACTATAAGCACAAATATATATATATATATATATATATATATATATATATGTGTGTGTGTGTGTGTGTGTGTGTGTGTGTGTGTATGTGTGTGTGTGTGTGTGAAGAGCGAAAGAGAAAAGGAAAGAAAAAATTGAAAGAAACAAGTAGAAAATATTTTGGCT
>CM042143.1:2456287-2481287 GCA_023376005.1 Doryteuthis pealeii | reverse complement strand
CGAATATGCTATTGAAATGAAAGAAACAAGAATAAACAGAAATCTTTTTCATTAAGGGATGACGATACAAAATTGTATGGTGAGACTCAACTTATGGAGATCTGGGACCCTTTCATAGGCATTACTCCCAATTCTAATCTGACCCGGAGTTGTAATACCTATTAGGGTCTCATTTTTGGGTCATATAGATCTGTTTAAAATCATAGGATAGGATCGTGTGCAAAAAGACTCATAAGAAACAACTACACAAACATGTAAACATGAACGTACAATGAACGTGATTCCCTAATGTCTAGGCATGAGATAACCCTATAGGGGTTGACTTGTCGTTAAAATCAAACAATCTGATGCGCGAGTGTGTGTCTGTCTGTCTGTGTGTGTCGGTGTGTGTATCGGTGTCGGTGTTGGTGTGTATTTTCGTACAGTTTGTAATTCTTGAAAGTGACAACATTGGGAACCAAGCGATTGCCATACAACGTGCCGGTAAACAATACTCATCCATAAGGAAACATCCAACGTAAACATATTCCTTTTCGAATAGGATGGGAAATAGAACGAAATAGTTTTAATATAATCTTATCATTTATTAAATGTCTGTCAGTTTGTCCAGCTAGAGCTCTGCTATTTTTTCGATCAATTCCGACCAAACTTTCAAAAATTATTATTCGTACCTGGAGATCCACAATAGACTTGTTTATTTTTTTAAATTTTTTCTTTAGGTAGGATATATCTGTCATTTTATGTCTTACAGTTACGATACTCTCTCTCTCTCTCTCTCTCTCTCTCTCTCTCTCTCTCTCTCTCTCTCTCTCTCTCTCTCTCTCTCTCTCTCTCTCTCTCACGCTCGCATGCACACACATACATACACACCACACACACACACTCTCTCTCTCTCTCTCTCTCTCTCTCTCTCTCTCTCTCTCTCTCTCTCGCACGCGCACACGCACACACACACATACATACACACCACATACACACACAATCTCTCTCTCTCTCTCTCTCTCTCTCTCTCTCTCTCTCTCTCTCTCTTATATATTTAATCATCATCATCTTACAGCTCTTATGTAATACGGGTAAGTACAGCTAGTTTGACTCCTTTAAATATGAATAACTATCCTAATCTTTAATAAAAAGCATCTCTATGCCCTCCATTTTTAATAGTGACCATCTTAAAACTTGTATGTAATATGGATACGTACTGCTAGTTTATATAATACAAGTGATTTATTTATTGATGTTAATGTAACTAGAGGAGAGACTTACCTCATGGAGCCAAGCGGGCACGAACCTGTCTCGCTTGCAGGATGAGTAGAAACGAAAAATATGGCTGCCTTGACACTAAAATTTAAATACGCGTGATCTCGAAGCAAAGAGACATTGCGATAGTAAATCTGCCGTACATAAAACGAGATACAACAGAGAAGGGGACAAGATACTTCGAAGCGGTGGATGAGTCGTATCCAGGGAACTGCTAGAAGATTGTTGCGGGACGAGAAAGTTTGTCATTGGACCTTGCAGTTGAACAGAGAGATTATACGAATCAATTTTGCAATTCATAGTTAACAGCATGTATTCTATATGCATTTTGTGTTACATATCTGTTTGGTGCTCGAATCCAAGCAAATGCCAAGATTTTAGATGGTGATTTTGGAGGCAATCCCTTCTATTTGGAAGACTAGCGCAACAGGATTTTCCTACTTTTAGTTTGGTTTTGGTTTTTCTTTGGCCTTGTGCCGTACTTATCCAAACTTAGTAAATATAAAATATAATCTTACAAAATCTCTGATCGTCGTAGCCTTATTTTGATCGGCCATTTTAAATGTACTCACTGAACGTATATTTTGTTATATTTTATCTTACATCCATGATATTATAATTACGTTGATGTGAGAACGTCAAAAGAAAAAAAAGAAAAAAAAACGCAAAGTCCTATTTTCTTTCAAAAGATATATTCGTGTGTAAAACTTTGAGGGTGTTTCAGTCAAAACTTGGTTTTGGTTTCTACGTCGACTAAGTTGCAGACGACCCATCTCTTTTCACTAATGCGCATGCGTGCAACTACATTCGAACGTTTAAGACAAAAATGTGGGAGAGTCAGGAGTGGGACAGAGGCAAGAGGAAAATACCAACTGATCGAGTAAAAGAATTCGATAAAAAAAAATGTTATAAAAGAAAATACCTAAAGAAAAAATGTTGTCTTTCTTTTTTATTTGTTTGTTTTCAAGAAATAAGGTAGGCCAGGCTGATGATCTGTGCCGAGCGGCTACGAACCGGTGTTATTTATTCATTCTGGAAGCCGTCTGAACAGACAATGGCGCAGACGGTGTTAACACGAGAGACCACTTTAGAGAAGACGTTCCGGGCTCTTTTTTTTCTTTTTCTTTTTTATTTATTTATTTATTATTTTTTTGTGTGGCGGTGTAAATGTGTGTCGTCCATAAATGCTGGCGATAATAGTAGGAATACAGGTTGTCGCTGGGCGTTCAAGTCTGAATAATAAAGAGATGTTGGGGAAAAATGAACGAAATAAACGAACAGACGAAAAGAAGAACAATGTATTTTCTCTGTTTTTTTTATATTTCTTCTTAATGATTTCGAGGGATCTTTTCATGTTTTCTTTGTGTTTTATTGTTCGTTTTGTTTCTCTTGTACTTTTTTTTCTTCACTTCATTTTATCAGTTTCTTTTAGCAACTCCACCTTCAGTCCCCATACTTAATCATTCCTTATTTCTTTGTTATTATTATTATTATTATCATTATTATTATTATTATTATTTCACTCTTGTGAGTTTTTCACTGAATTCTGAGTGACAGCAAGTTCCCTCGGGTCTCTAGGACTCTTCTGAGTATTCTAGCCAATCTTAACAATGACATAGTCTGTGTGGTCTCAATTCTTCCTTTGATTTACAATTCCTTCAGTCTTTTATCCAAACTTCTGGGGGTCGCTCCAAGAACATTAACCGTCACCCTTCCGTTCGACAGTTTTTCTAGTTCTCTGGTAAGGTCCAAGTATTCATATTATCTCCTGGGACTGCAAAATATACCATTTGACAAGTTTTCCTTTTCTTGTTAATCAATACTAGGTCTGGTCTTCTTACTGAAATAGGATGATCCATCTTTATCTCAAAGTCCCAGAGAATCTTATGCGCTACATTCTCGATAACATATTCTTGTTTATGCATATATCATTTTGTTGTATGGTCAAAATTTAGTTTCTTGTATCGTAAAATCAGAAAAATTCGCAATATAAGTTTATTTCTTCTTGTTAATTAAACCTAGATTATGGTCCGGATTGGGTGATTATGTCTTCTTTCCTTCTTCTTCTTCCTTTCTTCTTCTTCTTCTTTCTTTCTTTCTTTCTTTCTTTCTTTCTTTATACAAAAACGCCGTGTCACTAAAGCACGCAAAAAATCGCCACACCCTCTCTGCCCAAAATGGGCCACTTTTATGGTGAAAGCAGGAGTCGCAATGCACCATGGGCCATTACCCATAGTGCCTTTCAATATCAATAAAAATGTCTTCTCTGCCCCCCTTCCAACTTTTCAACATTTCTCACTCCGACCACATTCCTTTCTTCTTCGCTACATTTTCTCCCTGCAAGCCATGCACCGGAACCGTTTTGAGTCAGGTAGGTTTGCCTCGTCATTACATTCCCCCCTGATCTCAGGATCACAAAAAGTACAACCGTGAGCAGGACGTTTTCGACGTGTACTCCTCCGGAGAGGGACAGGGCCTGGTTGATCGTCCTCCCGATCGCAACGGGCTCCAACAGTGAGTTGGTTTGGCAAATCCGGGTCGTCTGAGCGCGTTTCGACGTCGGGTGGCTGTTGTGCATATCCCGAGCGTCCTTGCAAGCAGTCCCTTGATAGATGATTGGGACCGGAGCACTTGTAGCACACAACTTCGTTCCTTCGTGCCTCGGCTGGCACAGGGGCAGGTTTAGCAGCAGCAACGATCTCCTCGGGCTGTTCAGTGTCGGCCATAACGGCCCGTACCCGATCCACTATCTCTCCCATCGTCATGTCATCCATGCGTGATGACGCGCGCAACAATCGACGCACGTCCTGCGGCAGTCCAGAAACGAATGCACAAATCATTCGTCGCCCCAACGAGTTGGTCCAGCCGTTGTAATTCAGCCAAATACTCGTTCACGGTTTCACCAGGCTGAAGTCGCCGGGCCACGAATCGATCATATGCACCGAATGAGTCAGGAGCGTAGGCTTTTATCAGAGCCTGTTTTATTCGCTGATAATCAGTCTTCTCCCCTTTGCTCAATTGTCTATAAACAGCGAGAGCTCCACCTCGCAGGCGCAACGGTAGGATCAGCTCGATATCTGTCCTTTTGCAGAGTTCGCAGATCATCTCCACACGCTGAATCCACTCGATGACGGGTTCATCGGAGGGAGACCCACCAAACTCCGGGATTAGTCTGTAATCAAACACCTTGTCCATAATTTGGCCGAAATAGCTTATGTCTTCTTTCCTTCTTCTTCTTCCTTTCTTCTTCTTCTTCTTTTTCTTTCTTTCTTTCTTTCTTTCTTTATACAAAAACGCCGTGTCACTAAAGCACGCAAAAAATCGCCACACCCTCTCTGCCCAAAATGGGCCACTTTTATGGTGAAAGCAGGAGTCGCAATGCACCATGGGCCATTACCCATAGTGCCTTTCAATATCAATAAAAATGTCTTCTCTGCCCCCCTTCCAACTTTTCAACATTTCTCACTCCGACCACATTCCTTTCTTCTTCGCTACATTTTCTCCCTGCAAGCCATGCACCGGAACCGTTTTGAGTCAGGTAGGTTTGCCTCGTCATTACAGTGATTTATCAGTTTGTATTTCAAAGTTCAAAAGAATATTATGAGTCTCATTTCTTCATTGGTTATTTAATGTCAAAGTCATCTTTGTAGAAGAACAGTAGTGGTATTATTTAATTCATACCCAAGGGATGAAGGGGTTATACTTTTCCCAAAGGTATTAGTTCGAAAGTGAACATAATAGCATTTTAAGGCTTTCCCTCACCCACAAATCGATTTTTTTTCGTTTAGTGGGAGTCTGGTATAGTGGGAATGAGTTTGGTAAAATTTTATTTTTGGTACCACAGGCCCCAGGGTTACAAGAGAATACCAAGGAAGTTTAAATTTTACGTGAAAATCTCTCTAATTCCATAGTTAATATCTTTATAGCGAAATATGTCTATCAGATTTGTTTTCATATTTTTCTTTTTCTCATACAGTCTAATTCTATTCCAAACTTTAACCAGTAATGAAGATCTAATAAACTGACCAAGTCCACAAACTGACATTTTTTTCTTCTTCTTCTTCTTGCTAACTATAACATAGTCTGCTGTTCTGTCCATGATTCGATTATCCAACTGATTAAATTCTCTTCTTTTTCTTTCTTCCATTTTTTTATTCTCTTTGTTATTTTATTGTAAATAATAAACTACGTTTTGTCACCCAACCCAATTTGCTCTTAAAATTAGTAAAATCTCCTCTGGGACAATCTCTCATGTATCCATCAACATATTATTTTAATTATAAGTATACGATATACACCCACGCCCCCCCCCCACATACACTAACAAACAAATACAAGGAATGTTGCTTAATATGATGGTTTCATATACCCTTGCAAGTCCATTCGATTCTCATTAGATTAAACTGTGATTAATTTGAATCGCTTGTCCAACCATCGGGTCATTGCGTTATATATATTTTTATATATATTATATTATTATATATATATATTATATGTTTTTATTTATATCTTTTGTGTAGTTGTTTCTTGATAGTGTTTTTTTATCGTGGTCCTATCGAATACGAATAATTCTTAAACATATCTATTTGACCTATAGATGGGACCCTAACAGGTACTACCTATCCGAGTGGACTTGGGAGTAATGGTAATGACAGAACACTCCACGCTCATCATCATATACAGTTTAGTGTCATACCAAGGATATTCCTTTCGGAGGGCTTACCCCTCTGCAGGGGATACAGACAGCATTTTCTCAGACCCACCGACAAGGCTAAATTCTAATTGGTTCCCCCCTCCCCGTTATGACGCTGTATTCGATTGAACCAAGTTCATCAAATATCTATAAAGTATTGCGTCGATGCGACGATTCGATGACTCGAAGAATGCACTTAAGATAGAAATAAAATACTAATTAAAGCGTACAGTAATAATAATTGCAACACATGGACAAACAGAAAAACAACAGGTGGTAAATGTGATTCACGGAAATTGTGCAAAAAATTAAACTTTGAACATACAAGCAAATGGCATATACACAAACCAGAATCCGTCCTATAGAATGAGACGCATAAAATTATCTGGAATTTAGCGACGCAAACAGACCACATAACTCCGGACAGAAGACCAGACCTCGTGTTAATTAACAAGAAAAAAAGAACTCATCATCTAGTGGATTTTGCTGCTCTGTCGGATCACTGATATTTGTTTGTACGCAGTTTTATGGTTACTGGTTTTTATGGTTCACACACACACACACACACACACACACACACACACACACATAACAATGATTAATGAACTCGTTTTACAGATTATTAATTGATTAGTTAATTCTAATCTCATTGGATTTTCTACAATGTTAGGCTTGTACAATATTAAGTTAATCTTAACACACTTCTGTAAGGCCCCTTACAATCGGAATCTACTGTTTTATGTCTACCTGACATGGCCTAATCGTCGAGGTTCTTACAATCCCAAACGAAATTTCTTCAACCATCTGGTTACTGTACTGTGATCAACTGCCTTCACAATGTTTTTCGTTGCTTACGCGGCGTTATATCTAAGTTTGAACTCGAAAATCATAAGTTTTCGGATTCGATTACGTTTTTTATGCAGTTTTCAAATCTCACACAGTCAGGTAACATATAACGTACCAGCTACCAGGATACTACCAACCACAGTGAGTACTTTCCATGGCTTGAACTGCTCCGGACACATGATATATATGTGCTGCAAACTAGCACTTAGGCAAATATTGCAAAACTTTAGACTCACCCTAGTATTTAGACTTGATCCAATTTTCAATTGTTGGCGGAAGCATTCAATTGTAACAATCGTAATAATTACCTAAAAAGGTTTCAAATAATCGACTTTTTTTAAATCATTTAAGAGGATAAATTTGAGCAAACCCAGTAATGACTGGATGAAACGTTGGAAATTGAGTAAATGGCCAGAGATATTCTGAGATTTATGCAATTGTTCATCGTTTAAGTGGCCGAAATTCTAAAATCTTAGACTTTTTGTCAAAGACTTTGGATAAAATACTTTTCATTCAGAAATCGAACGAGAATCGATTTTGGAATAAAGAAAAAAGTATGGATACTTGTATGGACATTTATTTGACAATCGGTACAGACAAGATTCGAGTGATTACTTTTAAGACGTTGAAAAGCTAATTCTTCTATTTGACCGTTTTTATTTTGATTTCAAGATAGTTACAATGTAGCAATATTCACCGGAAGTTAACCAGACAAGATTATATATATATATATATATATATATATATAAATTCAAACCCATTCTCAACAGATATTACAAAAGTGAGAGACGGATTTTATCTTCTCTAATAACTTATAGAATAATTATATTAACTTGATGTTTCAAAGGAGTCTAATAATAGATGAAAAAAACTTTCTATCAGGGACCCCACTCTCAAAAAGTGTTTTAATACTTTTGAGAGGGGTCCCTTGGAAAGGATTTTTCATTTATCTCCATCATTCCATTCATTGTTATTTCATCCATTCATTCATTTACCATTAATTTTTAACTATATATATATATATATATATATATATATATATATATATATATTATATATATATAAAGACATTATATATATATATATATATATATATATATATATATATATATATATATATATATATATATATATATATTGAATTATTGATAGACGGATATAAATAGAATGAAATAGAATGAAATAGATAGATAGATAGATACATAAATACATACATAGCCATATCAATAGCATAATCTTTGATGCCGTCCATCACAATCCAACAACCCCACCACCAGAACCTTTCCTCTCATCAGCCCTCAAGTGACTCATCAATTCCGCTGCAGATTCACAAGTTTAATGCAAATATGACATAGGAATGACGTCCTTCCCGCTGAATTGAATGGATTAGATGGTCAAATTTGATTCTTGTGTACAACCATTCATCTCTTAAGACCCGAAGATGACATACTAACTTTTTACAGATTGCACATGACTCATTGTTCCTGGAGTTTGCATGAATTGTCCCTGATGAGATTTCCTATGATTGACATATCCAGCCTTAGAAAGCAGAATTCAACCACATATTTGACATTTCCAACCATCCATGTTATCACCAATATGGCAGGTGTATCTCTTTTACTATTATTTCTTTATATAGTTATCTGGTTTTAAAAAATTCTATCAAATACATTTTTACAGAATTACATGGTTTCATTTTTTTTTTAATGATAATATTTCTATTATAGATGCCTTTATTAGAAAAGCAGAACTGATATTACGAAGACCGCTTGGAGAATTTAAAATCATATAATAAAAGAACTCCCATAGAAATGTTGATATTTTTAAACACCTAAAATATTCCAATAGCGTATTTCAAATCTAGTTCAGTCGGTAGAGCGTCCGACTAGGAACCACAAGGTTCCAGGTTCGATACCTGTCTTTGCCAACTCAGCGTATGAGTAGCACAAGGATCTGTGCGGTAAAGTGAAGAGCTGAGAGTATATGTGGCGCTCCGCCTCAAACAACAAAAACAATCTCTTTGATCTAGTGCTAGTGAAAAAGGGATAGACTTCCTCGCTGTTTAGCTGACACCGAATTTAGGCTACCCCGACGACGATTTGTTTGGATACTGAAAACGTTGCCTCTTTCAATCACATTGGAAAGAATGCAATCAATTATTCAGAAGAGAAGTGAGGCAAAGTGGACTATGGCAAATTGTTGGTCGTTAAGAATATTGGTGAGACGTTAGGAGACTTGATGTCACATAATCCCCAACAGGGTAACCAGATATCTATAAGCATAAAGATTATAATCATAAAATCTATGTGATGAACGAGTTTAGCCGTAATAGAATGTTAACATGTATCACTCAATATTTCATTCTCTTCTATCTTTCCCACTTCAATCATTCATCTGTGCCTATCAACTTACATAACATTGTCCAACATTCTTTACACTTACTAGCAAAATAAAAACGGCCTCCGGGCGATGTAAAAATAGATTTTTGAAACATATTGCCTGAGGGGTGGGAGTTAAAAATTCAATGTCAGCGAGTCTGTACCCTAAGTAAGTAAAATCATCAAATTCATTAAAAGATTAAAAAATAAAACAATTTGAAATGTAAACTTTAAATATGTATTAAAATAAAACAAACTATATATAGATATATAATACCAGTGATGTATTTATTAAAACTTGTTTTAAAAAAAATGAGGACTGTCTAATGTTGGATGTTCAAATTTTGAGTGTATTTATTCTATGTTATGACGATTTTGGGTAATGTGACGTAAGCAGTGACGTAGTTTTTGTTACAGACAAAAACCGGAAGCGAATCTCCATTATTAATAGATTAGATAATTACATATGTTTTAATAAGTACAAATAGTGAGAGATATTGACATGACTAGAAGGATAGATAGATAGATAAATAGATAGATAGGAAGGAAGGATGTTCAGGCTGAAATGAGGATTACAAGCAAATTAGCGTCTCGAAGTCGAAGTGGCTACTTATGTTCACTTCTTATTAATTCCCTTTAGAAAGACATTTCTATTTTGTAAAAGGATCAGTCCTATTGTTAAATGTTTAAGCAAAATTTCTCGTCATAGGCATGCCACAAAAAATGTTGTGCCATTAAATGGAGTAAAATATAGGATGTGAGTGTGGGCTTAGACAACCTTAACAATAGCTAATATCTAATAATCTCTCTCTCTCTCTCTCTCTCTCTCTCTCTCTCTCTCTCTCTCTCTCTCTCTCTCTCTCTCTCTCTATGCACAAACACACACATACACACACAAACCTCATCCACACACGCGTTAACACACCACATATTTGTCATAACATGTGTCAATCTCTCGAGATTATGGACCTGCGTTCGAATCTCGGTCTGACCAAAATTGTCTGGAAAATCATCAGTTGACCATGAATGCACTCAAGATGCAAGCGCATATTTCTAGACAAAGACTGATCAACGATAGATGACTTTCCCAAGGGTGAAGTGAAAGGCAAACAGCTTCGTACAGGATTTGATCTCGGGTTACCGATTCCATTTTCTACGACGATAAACGTTACGTTAATCTATTAATATTCATATATTAAACGAAGTGGCTGTCTATATAGATTCGGATAAATCACATCATCCATGTGAGATGACCGGATTTATTTTGGCTCGTATGATTCTTCGAAGAAATCTCAGAGGGAAGATAAAAACCAATAAACTAAAATGATAGAAAAAGTTAGGTTAGTTATTTGTGTTATGGCATTGCAACCCTTATTAATTTATTTAATATCGAAGTCAAATATCGTTTTGTTGTTTCAAATATTTCAAGTAATTATTGATAATTGTGAACAATTATAATTTCAAATAACCATTTTTGATTAAAATAAACTATTCACAATTCTATGGTTTCATGTAACTATTCCTATTTAAAGATAATTTGTTTCGACACAGTTATACGGTTTTACATATATATATGTTCTCAAGTATTCTTATCTATTACTAATACTTTTAAAACAGATCTATTTGAAATATAGATGGAACCATAACAGTGTGTGTGCGTGTGTGTGTGTGTGTGTGTGTGTGTGTGTGTGTGTGTGTGTGTGTGTCTGTGGATATGCGGGAGCGTCAATATCAAATGCAGTTTAGTTCCATACCCAGCACACAAACACACACACGCACAAACACACATACATACATACCAACACGTAGCTATGTACAATATCATTTATATAAGAAATGAAATATATATATATAATTCATATATTGTTATTTATCTATGTATATGTAACTTTAGCCTTGGTTAGGCAACCAGACAAGGAGAAGGAAAACTCTGAATTCAAACCAGCTGTACTACACATAATTTATTGATTTGATTTAGAAAAATATTAACTTAACTTGTTAGGAGTGTACTTATTTATGGCTCTCTCTCTCTCTCTCTCTCTCTCTCTCTCTCTCTCTCTCTCTCTCTCTCTCTCTGGAGATACCATCTTAGGTCTTGGGACAAATTAATGTCGAAATAACTATTACCTGAGCGGCTTATTTCTCGCGAGACGCCAACAGATTACATGTCATAGACAAATATTGTGTGAAAATCAACAGAGCAGAAAGAAAGCAAAATTCCCACTGTTATAACACAATGTAAAATAACGGTAAGAAGAAGAAGAAGAAAAAACATCGTCCGTTAATAGCAATCACGAAAAGAATGTCTCGGTGGTGTCATCATGATTTTAGCGGGAAATTGGTTCTGCTTCACGTATCATCTCTTCTTCTTCCTTGACGAATTACATTTCACTTTTTACCCCTCTCTCTCTCTCTCTCTCTCTCTTCTCTCTCTCTCTCTCTCTCTCTCTCTCTCTCTCTCTCTCTCTGTCTTCATCTTTCTTACTTTCTTTCTTGTGAGTTATCAGGATCATTTTTGACTCTTACTTACCTGCCCCCCCCGCACATAGACGCACACAAATCGCAAAAGCACGGCCAGACAAAGTGTCACACGTGCCTACAACAACAACAACAACAACAACAACAACAACAACAAATCATGAAAATGAATTGAAAGTAGTTTAAGAAGTGTTCGTCTGGAAAGAAACTGGTTAATTGTTTCGCTGTGCGTGTTTAATGATTCTAAGGTTTCAGCTTTCAGCTTGTTCTGCCTTCAACATCCAATATTCACTTCCCTCGAGTTGGGAAGTGGCCGAAAAGAGAAGAAGCCAATTTGGTGTGATTCATGCCTTACGACACCCCCACCCACCCCCTTCGTGGGGGTAATCAATCTTATGTTAAGAAGGTTGACAGCTAGAAAAGTCACACACACACACACAGAAGATAGGTATAAGAGCATTTATATAAGAAATAACATATATGTATTTACCCAACCATTCTGCCACGAAAAAAAAAACGGGATAAAAGTCCATTTTTAACGGAGTAAAGCTGGTTTGAATTCAGGGTTTTCCTTTTCCAAGACTGGTTGTTTTCCAAAAGCTAAAAACAAATCTGTCTATTTACCCATAGCTAAGAGAAGATCAGATCGATTCATACGCGAAATGAAACGCAAACAGCCTGACTTAGGATTTGAACCCAGTTTACCAATTTCATTTCCTACGACAATAACCGTTACATAAATATCCTCCTCTAAGAAACAAAATATATGTAAAATGCATATACAGTTATTTCTCTATGTATATGTAACTTTAGCTTTGGTTAGGGAACCAGTCTAGGAGAAGTTTACTTATTTATGGTTGATACTATGGGTATCTGTGATCACCCTATCATTGGGTTTAGAATATGTTGACTCTACCAAATAAGGTGTCCTGTATATTACAGTAAACTGTATCAGTTCTGAGGATCTGTGAAGCGTGCAGTGCCCCTTCGTTGCTATTACTCCCAGATTCACTCTGATCTGGTAGGACCTGGTGGTGTCCCATCGGTCAAATAGATGTACCTCTAGACTATCTATTTAGTATATATGGCCATTAGTAGTGAAAACATTTTTTTAAAGCAAAATCACCTTCGTTGTGTTGGGAGAATGAATTAGTATGATCAACATGGAGTCGCTTGTCTTGCAAACGTTGCAATGAACTAGTTATTTGTTAAGTATATTTGCCACCATTTATTTTGTTTTGGTACCATTTTCAGGTTTGCACGAGTGAAAAAAGAAACCCTCTATTCCATACTGAGTGTACAGTTAAAGAAGGTCGAAGAATGCATTAATCAAAACATTGTGGTGATATCACTTATACTATAAAAGAATTGCAAACTGGTTTCTGGCGTGTACAGCTTCGACTAAAACCAGAGACTGATAGATCTCCTTTTGTTACATAATCTATGCGGTTGCATAAGATTATTGTCAATACCCTGTATTTCTAAAGGGATGGCCCTTTTCATATCATGGGCGAGACTTTCCCTGGAATAGTACAGAAAGCCCGCGAAATACGTGAAGTCACGTAGGACCTGGTTGGGTCCTCAGTTTTCAGTTGGACGTCAGGCAGAGAGGATGTCCTGCCTTAACTGGAGCTCACACTGCATACGCGCGCTATGTTAGTCAGATATTTAGTTACATGAAATGTATAGATAAGTAAATAAAAGCTTAAGAAAATAACATAGTTTTGTGGTTGGTGAATGTCTTGGTAACAAGACTGAACATGAAGAAGAAATGCGACCGACCACCAAGACGAAGTCACCAAGACGAAGTCAAGACGCTAGAAGAACTTAAGATGTCAAAGACGCCAGAAGAAGAATAGAAGAAGTAAGAAAAGGATATACAACACTTTTCTTAACGATCATAATGTGGTCGGGAGAGAGAGACATTGGCTTGCCAGCCAGACTGGACAGAACACGATAAAGACTGCTATACGATGATATTCCCGAAACCTTTTCAACAACCACTCGTATTATGACAACTTTTTGAAAATCTTCATAGATATTATTTTTACTTTTCACTTGAAGAGTCCATTATATATTGAAATTATATATTGAGAGAGTCAAGATATTACATACAGTCGGCATGTCTTTTTTTTATTATTATTATTATTGTTATTATTATTATTATATGGGCTGGGTTAGCTCAGTCGGTAGAGTGTTCGGCTAGAAACCAAAAGGTTCCTAGTTCGATACTGTCCCTCGCCAATTCTGCGTATGAGTAGCACAGGGATTTGTGCGGTAAAGTAAGGAGTTGATGGTAGGTGTGGCGCTCCACCTCAGATACAAAAAACATCCCCTTGGTCTAGCGCTTGTAAAAATGGAATAGACTCCCTCGCTGATGGGCTGATACCGACTTTAGGCCACCCCGACGACTTCTTTACTTTACTTTACTTATTATTATTATTATTATTATTCACTCCTTTTGAGCGTTAGCTGATGGTCTTTCACTGGAGTCTGAGTGACAGCAAGTCTCCTCAGGTCTCCAGGGCTCTTCTAAGTATTCTAGCAGATTGCAGTAGTGCAGTATTCTGGATGGTCTCAATCTTTCCTCTGATGTCCAGATTTTCCAATCCCTTTTCCAATCCCTTTGAGACCGTTCCAAGTGCACCAACTACAATTGGTATCACTTTGACTTTCATATTCCACAACTTTTTCAGTTCTCATGCAAGGTCCAGGTATTTGTCCATTTTTTTCATTTTCCTTCAGCTTCACCCTGTGATCTGCTGGAACTGCAAAATCCACCAGTTGACAAGTTCTTTCTTTTTGGTTAATCAGCACTAGGTCTTGTCTTCTTGCTGTGATAAGGTGATCCGTATTATTATTATTATTATTATTATTATTATTATTATTTATTAATTAGTTAATTATTTAATTAACACAAATCCTTGTTGCTCTTCGTTTTAATCACTTGATAGAGTAAAGTTACGAATAGTGTTAAATTACTTTTGATGAGATAAGTATTTCAAAAAGGATAATTGAATATTGAAAGAGAAATCAAATTAAAAACAAAGAAAGAACAAGAAACAAATCAACTTTCTACTTAGCATCACGTGTGCACATCTGTAATGATTATATTCATTCATAAGAAGACGTATCTTTAAACTTATGTTTACGTGAACGGCAATTTAATTGTTGCAAAATTGACATGTCAAATTACTAACACATGTGGCCTTTAAGAGGAAACTGACATCTTTATTTGCACATCTTGCTAAACATCCTAACTTGATTATCTATTATATATATATATATATATATATAGAGAGAGAGAGAGAGAGAGAGAGAGAGAGAGATGGAGACAGAGATAGACAGATACAGACGGATAGAGGTGGGAAGGAGAGAGAAATAGAGAGAGTCGGGAAAGAACAGAAGTAATAGGACAGTTAATACAGCATAATAGGAAGTTAAATACCTATGTACAAACGTGTACATATATATATATATATATATATATATATATATATATATATATATATATATATATAGAGAGAGAGAGAGAGAGAGAGAGAGAGGAGAGGGGAGGAGAGAGAGAAACCTGATGAGATAATGGATATTGTCGAAAAAAGTGACTCTGAGACACTTGGCGGTGTCTCTTCACTTTTATTCTGTTAAAAAAGAAATAAATCCATCACTTCTTCACAGATTCATCTATCTGCCAGCTGTCAGTAAATAGTAGGGCAGACAAGGTATTCTAGCTTTGTAAGACAACCAGTTTAAAAGAAGGAAAACCTCTAAATACAAATGAGCAATTGAATTCCAACTATTTTTGAACGTCACTCTAGCAACTTCTGTCGCCAATTTGTATCACCCCTTTATTTTAATAATAAAATGTTCCTTACTCCGTACAATATATATATATTATATATATATATATATATATAATATATTATATATGCTAGTGTGTGTATTCGCGATGAAAAGCTGATATTGCATGATGATTGTGCAAGCGTGAAACTGCTAGTAGTGATGCGGTTGTTTGTATTTTTCACTGCCTCTCTGTACACACATACAGATATATATGTGTGTGTGTGTCTGTCTGTATGTATGTGCGTGTGTCTGTCTGTCTGTCTGTCTGTCTGTGTGTGTGTGTCTGTGTGTGAGAGAGAGTGTGTGTGTGTGTGTGGAGAGTGAGAGACAGGAGAGAGAGAGAGAGAGTGTGTGGTGTGTGTGTGTGTGTGTGCGTGTGTGTGTGTGTGTGTGTGTGTGTGTGTGTGTGTGTGTGCTGAAGTTCTTGTTGTAGACTAACAGCTGTAATAATAACCGGCACCATAACTAACCCACCATTTTATCGCTACAAGCTGTTTCAGGCTTGCATGATCATCAGGCGATATAAGCTTTTTATCCGAAAATACACGTATTATATATTATATATATATATATATTATATATATATAATATATATGAGAAGTAAATATACACGCGGTGTGTTTATGATATGGCTTTTTTTTTAGCCGACAAATTTTGGGAGAATATGTGCTTAATTGAAGTCGTGCCTAATTTTTGAAAGTTAATTAATTAATAATTAATTAATTAGGCGGGCATACCTATTTTGATCATCGTAAACCTAGTCTACCAAACGTCAGTTGACAACCTCTTCGTCTTCTTTGACACACGCCATTATATATTTACCCAACCACTCCACCATGAGCAGATACCGACATAGGCTCATTTTTAAGCGGAATAAAACTGTTTGAATTCAGTTTTCCTCCTAGACTGGTTTCTGTACCAAGGTTAGAGAATCCATTCTTGCCCTACTATTTATCCATAAGGGGAGAAGAGTTGGATTCATACCTTCCCCCAAGTGTATTAGTACCATGTGAAATGCATACGATCCATCCAGGATTTGAACTCTGATTGATTAATATGATAATATACAAAAGTATAAGGCACCGTTCTTCAACGTGATGATATAAAAAGACGTATCGTTGAAGAAGCCAAGTCTGAATACTGGGAGAAAAAAATATTTCCGATTCACTTGGAAATGAAATGCTAAAATAAAATAAATTCTCGAAATAACAATATTATAAGACATTATCTTAATGAATATAAGCAAAAATCTCTTCAATGAATCTTAAATGAAATCCATTAACAAGATAAAATAACTGTCATTTTATTCTTATTTCCTAATTTAACTAAATTGTTAAATAAGTAAAATCAGCAATGAAAGACTGGAGTGATGGAAGAGTAAGTTTCATTTCTGTTTTCATTATACCCCACTCTGTTACATATTTTTTGTCTGCTCTAATTTAATACGATATTTCATTACATTAAACTTAAATACTTAAATATTGTAATATTGAATAATGTTAACTACGACGATAACCATTAGGCAACGATTGCATGCCAAGTAAGTAAAATCCTGAAACATTCTAGCTTAGTCGAATCGATAAATATAAATTTAATTATACTCCTATCGGGGTGCCGGGTGATGGAGGATGTAGTTTGTTTTTTTTACTCTAGACGGACTTTCTTACCAAAGAGTCCTGTGACTTTTGAAAAGCAGGACTTTACTTGAAGGATTGGCTCTGAATGTGAAACGAGAGCAACGTATCGTCTGA
Source organism: Doryteuthis pealeii (assembly GCA_023376005.1). Classification (NCBI taxonomy): domain Eukaryota; kingdom Metazoa; phylum Mollusca; class Cephalopoda; order Myopsida; family Loliginidae; genus Doryteuthis; species Doryteuthis pealeii. The sequence continues at coordinate 2,464,041 of CM042143.1, read as the reverse complement.
GAAGAGAATCTTTTTTTTTCTCTTGTTTAATGAATAATGTGGGTTTGGAGGAGTCACTTCACATAGAACAGATTGCCACTAGGATATGTAAATATTTATATACTGTTATTTCTCAGTATTTTTGTATTCAATTTCTTTATATCAGCCGCTTCATATACAGGGTGATTTAAAATATTAACACTTCCCTGAGAGGATCTTCATGATATTATGATTTCAAATATTCTTCTCTGTTCACTATAGCTGACAACACATTTTTGGAATATTGCACAGATGAGTTTTTAAAAAAGTGTTATCATTTCTATGGGAGTAAATTTATTGATATTGCGGTGACCACCGGATAAGATTCTGAAAATGGGTAAAAACTATTTGAAATGAAAATATCGTAAAAGTACTCCTGTAGAAGTGTTTACATTTTTATAGCACCAGTACAAACGCCACACACACACACATGCACATACCCACACACACATGCACATGCACATACACACACACATGCACATATACACACATAAACACACTACACACACACTCACCACACACACACATATTATATACTTGGTTGGTTGGTTGGCTGGGGTAGGTTTTATGACGTGAATTGGTTTATTGCCGAAGTCAGTTTTTCAATAAGATCTCAATTAACTATTCCTATTTAATAATGATTATCATCACTTGTAAGCAAGTATACATTCAAGTAATTATTCTCAATACGAGTAATTTGCACACATATATACGTGCAGTATGTAAGTATTCTGATATAATCCTAGTAGCTTAATCACAATATGGTTTCAAGTATTCGGGACCTTATACTTATAATTTCCAAGTTTAGACAACTATTCCTATCTGAAAGAGAAAAAGGGGAAGAAAAAAAACTATATGGATATTTGAAGTGAAAAACTGAGGATATTTCACATGGCTAATAAAAGGAAACCTCCAGAGAGACTGAATCTATTATAAAGCAGCACAAAATAATAATATAAAAACAATATAAAGTGAAAATAGTTAAGACGGAACAGAATATCAAGTGTAGGTTGTGTGGGAATAGATGAAACTGTTAATCTCAAATAAGCGAATGAACAAACTAATACAAAAAGAGTACAAGACCAGGATGACTCGGTAGGAAAGGTGATTCACTGGGAATTGTGCAAGAAATTTAATTCTGACCATACTACAAAATGGTATAGGCAGAAAACAAAATCATTCCGAGAGAATGAGACCCATAAATTATCTGGCATTTGAGATACAAACGGAAACCTAATCCCGGTCAGATGACCAGATCTAGTGTTAATCAACAATAAAAAAAAAAAGAAAAAGAAATTGTAATCTGGTTGATTTTGCTATTCCGGTGAACCACCAGAGAACTGAAAACATGAGGATTTATCAATTGTAGTTGGTGCCTTGAAATGGCCCCAAAGGTTTGGAAAAATTGGTAGTGGAGATTAAAATTAGAGGAAAAAGAATCAATACATCAGACAACAGCATTGTTTAATCGACTAGAATACTCAAAAGAATCCTGCTGACCAAATTATACTTGCTTGTGATTCAACTCCAGTGAAAGACCTCCTGCTAACTCTGATGGGGTGTAAAACTCTCAAATAGGTATATAATATAATAATTATATGAGTACAAATATAAATGTTTCAGAATTAATGTAGTTCAGAATCATTTTAAAGATATACTCAAACAGATCTATTTGGCTCAGAGAGATAGGATCTAAATAGTTATAAAACATTCGGAGCCAAACGAACAAGAAATAATGGCAAGAAAAGGTAACTACAAACTCCCCAGAGTTACAGAACTGGAGCCTCTGCACCTGATTTTCAGTTTATTGTCATATCAGATATATATATATATATACTATATATATATATTATATATATATATATAAGAGAGGAGAGAAGAGAGAGAGAAGAGGAGAGAGAAGGGGTTAGTACGTATGCACACCAATGTCTGCAATAATAATGAAAAAACATTTATTTTACACAACAAAATATTTATTTTTCACATTAATCCTTCTTCTTAAAATTATTTCACATAGATCGAAGATTATGTCAGGAAAATTGATTTTCAGATCAAAATTCAGTTTTATGATAACGTTCCAAAATTATTGATGCACTTCTTTCGTGTGCATAAATACAAAAAAAAAAGCTGGCATAGGCGGTAGCGGAAGAAATAAAAACAATAATTATGATTGTTATTTAATATTGACTGCATTTTAAACATCATACACTCAAGTTCTTGGCGCCCTATACGTTAAAGCGTTCAAGTGCGTTGAGGCAACCATGCAAAACGAGGCAGACCTAAAAGATATGAATGTCCTTGATATTGACTCTAAACTGCACTGATGTGAGGCTAAACTCCAGAGATCTTAGTACCCCTTCATTGCCATTGTTATCCCAAGTTTCACTCTGACCCCGGAATGTCACCCTAAGTCACCTGTTAGGGGTGCCATCTATAAGGATCAGAAGAATCTGTTACAAATGATTTCTTACTAGTAGAGACACACTTATTCATCATAAGTTAAGTAAAGTGCGGTTCAGGGCACAAACAGTGTCACGGTATCAGCAGAGAGCAGGGAGAGACTATCCCTTTACTAGTTGCTAGACCAAAGGAATTATTTTAGCATCTGAGGACCGCCCACAACCACCATCATCTCCTACTTTACTGCACAGAACCCTTGCTACCTCATACCGCTGAGTTTGGCGAAGCCGGTAGTCCGAACGCATAGGAACCTTTTTGTTCTAGGCCAACGCTCTATCGACTGAGCTAACCTAACTGTATGTACAAAAAAAAGTTAATAAACAACAAAAAAAAATGTAAATATAAACGTCTTACAAGCATACCATACCAATTCCGCCCAAACCTCGTGGGCATTAAATATCACAAGACGGATTGACGATGCCGTTTTTACAAAAATCAATCAATTAATCAATCAAACTTAATCTAACCCGCCGTTTTTGGTTATCTTCTCCGCTCAAAACATTAGTAAATTATATAAAAATAGTCAGGTCCTGAGTCCAGAAGTACAGATTAAGAATAAGACGCTAACACAAAAACATAACTTAATTATTGATATGTTACACAAACCATTTTAAATACCATGGAATTCATGGAACATACTAAATCAAATCTATATCCCACCACTACCGGCATTGCTAATTAGAAAATAATTTTTTGACAAATGATATTGCCTGGAGGGGATCGGAGTTGAAAATTCAATGCATAAAGGTGTACCGATTAAGTAATGAAATTGTCAATGAATTAATAAAGAGTAAAAAAAAAAGAAGAAAAAGATAAGGACAATCTGAAACATGGGCAACCAGTTCCGATAACTTAGATATTAATTTAAATAAAAACTTAAGAAATAAATATATATCAAATTATATATATATAATATATATATATATATTATATATAATATATATCTTTATATATCAGGACATCTATTTATTGAAAAACAATGAAGATTGTCTAACGTTGCATGCTCACATTTTGAGACATTTATTCATTAAACTGGGATTTATGTGTTGGCTAATACTGAGGAAAATCGTAATCAGTACACAGTATTGATTTACACATTCACAAAAACCCGCGACAGCGAAGTTATCCCATTATAATTAGATTTAAAAGCAACAACATCTGGAGGATATGGGTCCCGTATTAAATAAAGAAGAACTTTTTAGACCCATAGTATTCTTGGAACAGAGACATGAGACCGCCCCAGGATTATTCTTCAACCCACTGCATTAACATTATCTGTTAAGTTCCTCCTTACTGAAGCAAGTCATTTACAAACAATATCCCCAAAATGCACCGAAGTCATTCAACATTTTCCCCACTAGAAATTACGAACCCACTACACGAGGGTCCTTATTGATAAGTTAGTCCACTTAAACCATTACCAACAATTGTGAAGGTAAGTCCATAACAGGTATAGACCAATAGTTTTTAAGTTATTTCTAATTTCTTTATAAATACCCAGATATGGAATTCATAAAAGATAATTATTATATGCACTTCCACATTAATATTAGAGTGAGAGTCAATATGTACTTACATAGATGGACTTTCTAAATCGCAACATCTATCAAGACGGTCAGTAGTGCCCGTAAGATCTAACTTGCCTTCATAACCCACAAATTCGTCAAAAGAATAAAAAAATGCCACACTCATTTTGTAAACTGAAACCAATACTTTCCTTCAACAAGAGATCTAAAAAAAGTCAATTTCATTCCTTTTTAATTTGATTTGATCCTTAAGTTATAACTAAAAGTTCTATAAAGTAAGTGGTAAAAAGTCGTCGGGGGGTGACCTTTAAGTCGGGGTGATCAGGCCAATCAGCGAGGGAGAGGTCTATTCCCTTTTCCTAAGCCGCTAGGACCAAGGAGATTGTTTTTGGCATCTGAGGGGAGCCCACACTTACCATCAGCTCCTTACTTTACCACAACAATCCCTGTCTAGCGTTCATACGCTTGAGTTGGCCGAGGACCGAGATTATACACTAGGAACCTTGAGTTTTTCTAAGTCGAACCCCACTACTACCATGATGGGGGCAGGAATAACCACTAGGTCCAGGGGGTTCCAGATTAAAAAAAAAAAAAGAAAAAGTACCCGGTATATTAAAATTGCCAAAGGATATTAAGGAAAAATGTATATTATAGAGAGTAAAAAATAGGCAAAGTACACAACACCTCTGTACCTTCTAAGGAGTGGCAAGTCATTCCTTCATAAAAATGGAGAGGGGGGGTGAATTCTTTTCAGTGAAATACCCCGTATATTTAGTATGTATATAAGTTTAAAATCTAGTTATTTTATACAAAAAGATAAGGAAATTATTTCTATTACATATATTATTCTGATAAACTCCATTGCAATCTATTAGATTCCATACGCCACAGTGGATGAGCTGTCTTCTCTTTATTAAATTCTAAAATGACTTGTTAGTTTAAAAGTTAAGTTAAAATTAAAGGAATGAGTAGAAAAAAAGAACATACATGACATGCATTTTTTTAATAAATTGAAATAATTCATTATAATTATTTTTATATTTTATTATATATTATATATATATATAATATATTATATATATATAGATAGATAGATAGATAGATAGATAGATTATGTATATATCTACATCTAGATAATAAATTTATGCTTAAGTTAATAGATACAAGGTACTTTTTACCATATAAAAATTTTTCCTTGCAGACCCCTACTTTATGACATACATATAAAACTCGGATTAGTTAGTTTATTTTATATGATTTTTAGGAAGGAAATTTCCTGTGTCAAGTATACCCTTTTGTAGACGCCACGATAATTTGCACATAGCTTACAATAACTTTGCGAAAACAAATGATCATTAACTGAGTTCGAGTAAAGAATCTTGAGGCAACGCTGCTAATTTGTAGATTTCTCCAAAGCAATTTCGACTCCGTACACAGATGGAGAAAATGGAGCAGATCATTACTAGCATACGGGCCTCCCGAAGAAACAGTTACCGCCTATAAATGATGCCCTACAAAAGGCACAAATCACTGGTTCACGCTCACCTGATGGGCGACACAGATCTTCTTTGAACCCAAATTTGTCGATGGAGTCCTAAAGGAATGATACGTTTAACACCATATATATTTATAATATGCCGAGACTACGTACTTAAAACATCATTAATGCCCATACAGAAAAAGGCCTCACAATTAAAAAAAAAAAAACGGCAAGAAGCAGGTTGATATCCACAAGTAGTATGGATGCGGAAAGGGCGCATGATCTTAGAAACTTCTTGCAAATACACTTGCACAAGGTCCCGATTCCCTTGCTGCGGAGAAGCAACACAGAACATTTGACTCTTCTATGTGAACTCCAAATAAAAACTGGAGTTTCATGTGTTTATAAAAATGAAAGCATCTCCACAATCGATGTAATCTCCCTAAAACAGTGGAAAATTCACGTACATTGGTAGTATATAATCTCATCTACCGAAAGCGATGTTAATGCACGTAAAGGTCCTGTCTGCCATAGACAAGATTATCCTAGCTCATATGGAAATCGACCACTGACAAGTTAAAGTGACTTATTCTTTCAAGCCGTAGTTGTATCAGTGCTGACTGTATAGCTGCACCATGTTGACCACTAACGAAGCGCCTAGGGAATAAGCGAGATCGAGAGCTGAATAAGAACTGCTGTGCGAGATATTAAATAAAATCGTGGAAACAAAAAGAGCTGTAGAGGCCAATTGCCCCTTATCACATAGACCATCTGAGTGATTGAGGACGAATAAACATGCAGGCACTGCTGCAAGGCGGACGAACTCATAAGTTGGATGTTCACCAATAGAAAATCAGTTCATTACGGCCACCCAGTGTTGGGGCGGCCAGCAAATAGCTACATTGACCAGTTCTGCCTCGGATACGGAATGCTGAGCAGAGGGACCCCCGAGAGCAATGAATGATAGACGATTGAACGGAGATTAGTAGCAATACCGAGCCATCAATGGTCCCCCGAAGAGACGACCTGAGAACACCCTGAATCCTGAATATGCTATATTTCGCGCCAAAGGATACTATAACCGTACATCCAGACTGGCATCGACCTTCAATCCTCAGCAATGCGCGCCCGATATACTCCCTCTCATATGATGATAGATGATCGAGATGATTATTGTTAAAATACAACTTGAACAAGACATAGGCTCCGCTATATAAAAATTATTTAGTATTAGATCTGGAACACTTGAAACCTTACAACTGTTTCAAAATTATTTGTGTATAAAAGAAAAACTTAATACATAACAGTATACAAAAGGTATTTTACCTCTCTCTCTCCTCTCTCTCTCTCTCTCTCTTTCTCTCTCTCACCTCTCTCTCTCTCTCTCTCTCTCTCTCTCTCTCTCAACACATTCTCCGTTATTTTAGATATCTTAGTCAAGAGAAAAGGAAAAAAGGAAAAAATATAGTTACTGTCTACCAATGACAATACTTAATATATTTTACAATGGAAATATCCCTGCGTACGTCCCCTGAATACGTACTTAGGCATCAATCACAACACCCTCATACGAGTTGATCCATATCAACCGTTCTTCCGCTAACAAGAATCCTAGACAACCAAACCAAACCGAGAGATTGATACAATACAAATAGATTAATTGAATTAAATGTTTTGATTACCATTTTGTCGAAAATAAAGAAAGATTCTTCTATATAATGATTAATTGATGAGTTGATTTTATGGCATATCAACGCATATTAGGTTATTTTATACCTATCTTAGGAATTGCACACATTGTATGTTTATATTAAACATTTCTGTGTGGTTTCTTACATTTAATATGTATATCAGATTCCTATCTAATACAAATAATTTGCAAACAATTGATTTCAGATGGATTCTAACAGGTACTTCTTCGAACAGAGTAGAGATTAGAACAATGACAAATGACACGGCTACATCACACGCACACAATCTGCAGAACTGAGCCTCCACTACCGGATGGCAGTTTAGGTCAGGACACCCGTTTCTGAGGGATTCTTATACCCCTCAGATAAGAATACCAAGTCAGCCGTATTCAGTCCCATAAACGGACTCGGCATAAAAATCCTTTGACAATAGACCAACCTTTTCTTTTTAATTTAATAATATGCTGTAGATTGCTTGTCATACTGTCTGAGTAAGTAAAGTTTGGAATAGAATGCTTCTCGCTCGCAATTCTTCTTCTTCTTCTTCTTCTATCTTCTTCTTCGTCTTCATCTCTCTCT
>CM042143.1:2432305-2456187 GCA_023376005.1 Doryteuthis pealeii | reverse complement strand
AGAGAGAAGAGAGGAGAGAGAGAGAAGAGAGGAGTAAAATAACTTTTGTAACGTTATATTGCGATTAAGTATTCTTTAATTACAAAATAATTTTGGCAAACAGTTGTAAGGTTTCAAGTGTTCCAATCTAATACTAATATTTATATACAATTATTCTTTTCAAGTTTTCGTATTTTAACATACTCCATCATCATCATCATATCATATCATCATCATCATCATCTCATTCATGTTAAGCGCTAGTATCATAGATATCTATGACATCTCTCTCAATCGTCCCTATCATTCATTGCTTCTCGGGGGGTCCTCTGCTCAGCATTTCCGTATCCGAGCAGAATGGTCAATGTAGCTATTTGCTGGGCATCCCACACTGGGGTGCCAATGAACTGATTTCTATTGCGTGAACAACACTTATGAGTTCGTCCCCGCCTCTGCAGCAGTGCCCTGCATGTCTTATTCGTCTCACTCAGATGGTCTATGTGATAAGGGGCAATTTGGCCTACAGCTGCTTTTTTGTTCCACGATTTATTTAATATCTCGCACAGCATTCTTATTCAGCTCTCATCTAGCTTATTCCCTAGGCGCTTCGTGTGCGTCAAATGGTGCAGCCTATAAGTAGCACTGATAAACTACGGCTTGAAAGAATAGTCACTTTAACTTGTCAGTGAGATCGGATTTCCATAGACTAATAATCTGTCTATGGCAGACCAGACCTTACGTGCATTAACATCGCTTTCGGTAGATGAGATATTACTACCCAAGTACGTGAATTTTCCACTGATTTTAGAGGATTTACCATCGATTGTGGAGATGCCTCCTTCATTTTTATAAACAATGAACTCAGTTTATTTGGCAGTTCACATAGAAGTCAATGTTTGTGTTGCCTTCTCCAGCAAGGAATCGGCCTGTGCAAGTGTATTTGCAAGAAGTTCTAGATCATGGCCTTGTCGCATCCATTACTACTCTGTGCAGGATATCACCTGCTTCTTGCCTTTTTTTTAATTGTGAGGCCTTTTTCTTGTATGGGATCTAATGATGTTAAGTACGTAGTCTCGGCATATTTAAAATATATATGGTGTTAACGTATCTCCTTGTAGGACTCCATCGACAAAGTCAAAGAAATCTGTGTCGCCATCAGGTGAGCGTACCAGTGATTTAGTGCCTTTGTAGGGCATCATTATCGGTAACTGTTTCTTCGGGGAGGCCGTATTGCTAGTAATATTTGCTCCATTTTCCATCTGTGTACGGGTCAAATGCTTTGGAGAAATCTACAAATTAGCAGCGTTGCCTCAAGATTCTTTTACTCGAACTCAGTAATGATCATTTGTTTTTCGCAAAGTTATATGTAGCTATGTGCAATTTTATCGCTGGCTCTAAAAAAGGGTGATCACAGGAAATTTTCTAAAAAATCATATAAAATAACTAACTATCCGATTTTAATATGTATGTCATAAAGTAGGGTACCTCAAGGAAAAATTTTTATATGGTAAAAAGTACCTTGTATCTATTACTTAAGCCATAACATTATTATCTAGATGTAGATATATACATAATCTATCTATCTATCTATCTTATCTATCTATATATATATATATATATAATATTATAATATATATATATAAAAATATAAAAATATCATAATGAATTATTTCAATTTAAAAAAAATGCATGTCATTATGTTCTTTTTTCTATCAACCTTAACTTTTAACTTAACCTTTTAACTGAACAAGTCATTTTAGAATCTAATTAAAGAGAAAGACAGCTCATCCAACTGTGGCGTATGGAAATCTAATAGATTGCAATGGAGTTATCAGAATAATAATTAATTAGAATAATTCTATTTTTTATTGTATAAAATAACTATGATGGTTAAATTACAAAAAATACATATGTACCGGTAACTCACTTGATTACGCTCATTTTAGGAATGACTGCCCTCCTTAAGGTACAGGTACTTTTTACAATATCAAATTTTTCCTTAATCCTTTTTGGCATAATATCCGGTACCTAAACTTTGACCCCTTACTAGTGGTTATTCCCTGCCTCTCAGTCGGTAGAGTGTTCGACTAGAAACTACAAGGTTCCTAGTTCGATACCGGTCCTCGCCAACTCAGCGTATGAGTAGCACAGGGATCGTGTGGTAAAGTAAGGAGCTGATGGTAGGTGTGGCGCTCCACCTCAGATGCAAAAAACAATCTCCTTGGTCTAGCGCTAGGGAAAAGGGGATAGACTCCCTCGCTGATTGGCTGATACCGACTTAAGGTCACCCCGACGACTTACTTACTTATAAACTTTTAGTTAATAACTTAGATCAAATCAAATTAAAAGGAATTGAAAATGACTTTTTAGATTATTCTTTGTGAGAAAATATTGGGATATCAAGTTACCAAAATGGAGTTGTGCAATTTTATCTTTTTGACGAATGTTGTGGTTTTGAAGGCAGTAGATCTACCGCACTCTGACCTTGATAGATGTGCATTTAGAAAGTCATATATGTACGTACATATTACTTCACTCTAATATCTATGAGAGTGCATAATATTATCTTTATGGAATATTCATATCTGGGTATTTATAAAAGAAATTAAGATAACTTAAAACTATTGTCTACTGTTTATGGATACCTCACATTGTGTAATGGTTAGTGAACTAACCTCATAAACCCTCGTTAGTGGGTTCGATTCTCACTGGTAATTAATACTCTTCGCTTGGGATAATTTTTGTAAATGACTGCTATACAGTAAGAGAACATTAACAGATCATGTTAATGAGTTTGAATATCACTGGCGTCTCATTCTTCAAGATCTATGTCTTAAAAAGTTTTCTTTATTTAAACGGACCCATATCCTTCAGTTGTGCTTAAATCTATTAATAATGGATATTCGCTTCCGGTTTTTGTAGTAACAAAACTGTGTCACTGCATACGTCACATTACCCAACACATAATCCAACGTTAATAAATAGATATATTACTCAAAATGTGAGCATGCAACGTTAGACAATCTTCATTGTTTCAATAAATAGATGTATATATATATAATATATATAATATTATATATATATATATAATATATATATATTATTCTAATTGTTTTATTCTAATATAATATATAAAGTTATCGGAACTGTTTCCATTTCAAATTGTCTTTCTTTCTTTCTTTTTTTTTACTCCTTTAATCAATTGACAATTTTACATACTTATGGTACACACTTTATGACATTGAATTTTCAACTCCCATCCCCTCAGCAATATCTTTCAAAAAATATTTTTACATCGCCGGTAGTGTGATTAATAGGTTTTTATTTAGATTATGTCTCCATTTAATCCATGGTATTTAAAATGCGTTTGTGTACAATAAATGATTAAGTTATGTTTTTTGTTAGGTCTTAGTTCCTTATCTGACCTCTGACCCCCGTGACCTCTGAATTTATATACTTACTAAATGTTTTATTCGAGAAGACACAAGAAAACGGCGGTTAGATTAAATTTTGATTGATTAATTGATTGATTTTAACGGCATGTCAATCCGTCTGGTGATATTTTATGCCACGAGGTTGGGGAATTGTGTATCTTGTACGTTTATATTTACATTTTTTTTGTTGTTATTAAGTTTTTTTTACATACAGTTAGGTTAGCTCAGTCGATAGAGCGTTCGGCTAGAAACAAAAGGTTCCTAGTTCGATACCGGCTCTCGCCAACTCAGCGTATGAGTAGCACAGGTTCTGTGCGGTAAAAGTAAGGAGATGATGGTAGGTGTGGCGCTCCACCTCAGATGCTAAAATAATCTCCTTGGTCTAGCACTAGTAAAAAGGGATAGTCTCCCTCGCTCTCTGGCTGATACCGACATTATGTCGCCCGACGACTTTACTTACTTATATGATATCAGGTGTCTCTACCTAGTAGAAATCACTTTGTAAACAGATCTCTCTGACTTATAGATGGCACCCTAACAGGTACTACCATTCCGGGTCAGAGTGAAATGGAATAATGGCAATGAAGGGGTACTAAGATCTCTGGAAGTTTAGCCTCACCATCAGATGCAGTTTAGAGTCATATCAAGGACATTCATATCTTTAAGGTCTGCTCGTTTTGCATGGTTGCACTCAACGCACTTGACGCCTTTACGTATAGGGCGCCAAAACTTCGAGTGTATGATAGTTTAAAATGCGTCAATATTAAAAATACAATCATAATTATTGTTTTATTTCTTCCGCTACCGCCAGCTTTTTTGTATTTATGCACACGAGAGTGCATCAATAAATAATTTTGGAACGTTATCATAAAACTGAATTTTGATCTGAAAATCAATTTTCCTGACAATAATCTTCATCTATGTGAATAATTTTAAAAGAAGAAGATTAATGTGAAAAAAATATTTGTTGTGTAAAATAAATGTTTTTCATTATTACGTTGCAGACATTGGTGTGCATACGTACTAACCCCCTCTCTTCTCCTTCTCTCTCTCTCTCTCTCTCTCTCTCTATATATATATATATATATATATATATATATATATATTATATATATATATCTGAATATGACAATAAACTGAATCAGGTGCAAGGGCTCCAGTTCTGTAACTCTGGGAGTTTGTAGTTACCCTTTCTTTGCCATTACTTTCTTGTTTCGTTTTGGCTCCGAATGTTTATACTATTTAAGATCCTATCTCTGAGCCAAATAGATCTGTTTGAGATAATCTTTAAAATGATTCTAACTACATTAATTCCTGAAACATTTATATTGTAACTCAATATAATATTACTATTATATAACTATTTGAGAGTTTTACCCATCAGAGTTAGCAGGAGGTCTTTCACTGGAGTTTGAATCACAGCAAGTATAATTGGTCAGCAGGATTCTTTTGAGTATTCTAGTCGATTAAACAATGCTGTTGTCTGGATGGTATTGATTCTTCTCTAATTTTCTAATTCACAATTTTTCCAAACCTTTGGGGCCCATTTCAAGGGCACCAACTACAATTGATAAATCCTCATGTTTCTCAGTTCTCTGTGGTTCACCGGAATAGCAAAATCAACCAGATTACAATTTCTTTTTCTTTTTCTTGTTGATTAACACTAGATCTGTCATCTGACCGGGATTAGGTTATCCGTTTGTATCTCAAAATGCCAGATAATTATGGGTCTCATTCTCTCGGAATGATTTTGTTTTCTGCCTAACCATTTTGTAGTATGGTCAGAATTAAATTTCTTGCACAATTCCCAGTGAATCACCTTTCTACCGAGTCATGCCTGGTCTTGTACTTTTTGTATTAGTTTGTTTCATTCGCTTATTTTGGATTAACAGTTTCATCTATTCCCACACAACCTACACTTGATATTCTGTTGCGTCTTAACTATTTTCACTTTAATATAATTGTTTTATATTATTATTTTGTGCTGCTATTATAATAGATTCAGTTTCTCTCTGGAGGTTTCCTTTATTAGCCATGTGAATATCCTCAGTTTTTCACTTCAAATATCCATATAGTTATTTTCTTCCCCTTTTTTCTACTTTCAGATAGGAATAGTTGTCTAAAACTTGGAAATTATAAGTATAAGGTCGAATACTTGAAAACCATATTTGTGATTAAGCTACTAGGATTATATCAGAATACTTACATACTGCACAGTATATATGTGTGCAAATTACTCGTATTGAGAATAATTACTTGAATGTATACTTGCTTACAAGTGATATAATCATTATTAAATAGGAATAGTTAATTGAGATCTTATTGAAAAACGACTTCGGCAATAAACCAATATTCACGTCATAAAACCTACCAACCAGCCAACCAACCAACCAAGTATATATATGGTGTGTGTGTGTGAGTGTGTTGTGTATGTGTGTTTATGTGTGTATATGTGCATGTGGTGTGTATGTGCATGTGCTGTGTGTGTGTATGTGCATGTGTGTATTGTGTGTGTGCGTTTGTACTGGGTGCTATAAAAATGTAAACAACTTCTACAGGAGTACTTTTACGATATTTTTCATTTCAAATAGTTTTTACCCATTTTTCAGAATCTTATCCCGGTGGTCACCGCAATATCAATAAATTTACTCCATAGAAATGATAACACTTAAAACTCATCTGTGCAATATTCCAAAAATGTGTGTCAGCTATAGTGAACAGGAGAAGATATTTGAAATCATAATATCATGAAGATCCTCTCAGGGAAGTGTTAAATTTTTAAATCACCCTGTATATGAAGCGGCTGATATAAAGAAATTGAATACAAAATACTGGAAATAACAGTATATTAAATATTACATATCCTAGTGGCAATCTGTTCTATGTGAAGTGACTCCTCCAAACCCACATTCATTAAACAAGAGAAAAAAAGATTCTCTTCTCAGACGATACGGTTGCTCTCGTTCACATTCAGAGCCAATCCTTCAAGTAAAGTCCTGCTTTTCAAAAGTCACAGGACTTCTTGGTAAGAAAGTCCGTCTAGAGTAAAAAAAACAAACTAATCCTCCATCACCCGGCACCCCGATAGGAGTATAATTAAAATTTATAATTATCGATTCGACTTAAGCTAGACATGTTTCAGGATTTTACTTACTTGGCATGCAATCGTTGCCTAATGGTTATCGTCGTAGTTAACATTATTCAATATTACAATATTTAAGTATTTAAGTTTTAATGTATGAATATCGTATTAAATTAGAGCAGACAAAAAGATATGTTAACAGAGTGGGGGATATAATTAGAAAAACAGAAAATGAAACCTACTCTTCCATCACTCCAGTCTTTCATTGCTGAATTTTACTTATTTAACAATTTTAGTTAAATTAGGAAATAAAGAATTAAAATGACAGTTATTTTTATATCTTGTTAATGGATTTCATTTAAGATTCATTGAAGAGATTTTTGCTTATATTCATTAAGATAATGTTATAATATTGTTTTGTTCGAGAATTTATTTTTATTTTAGCATTTCATTTCCAGTGAATCGTAAATATTTTTTTTCTTCCAGTATTCAGACTTTGCTTCTTCAACGATACGTCTTTTTATATCATCACGTTGAAGACGGTGCCTTATACTTTTGTATATTATCATATTAATCAATCAGAGTTCAAATCCTGGTGGATCTATGCATTTCACATGGTACTAATACACTGGGGGAAGGTATGAAATCCAACTCTTTTCCCTTATGGATAAATAGTAGGCAGAATGGATTCTCTAACCTTGGTACAGAACCCAGTCTAGGAGGAACTGAATTCAAAACAGTTTTATTCCGCTTAAAAATGAGCCTATGTCGGTATCTGCTCATGGTGAGTGGTTGGGTAAATAATATAATGGCGTGTGTCAAAGAAGACGAAGAGGTTTTCAACTGACGTTTGTAGACTAGGTTTCGATGATCAAAATAGGTATGCCCGCCTAATTAATTAATTATTAATTAATTAACTTTCAAAAATTTAGCACGACTTCAATTAAGCACATATCTCCCAAAAATTGTCGGCTAAAAAAAAAGCCATATCATAAACAACCGCGTGATATTTACTTCTCATATAATATATATATATATATATATATATATATATATATATAATATATACGTGTATTTTCGGATAAAAAGCTTATATCGCCTGATTATCAATGCAAGCCTGAAACAGCTTGTAGCGATAAAATGGTGGGTTAGTTATGGTGCCGGTTATTATTACCAGCTGTTAGTCTACAACAAGAACTTCAGCACACACACACACACACACACCACACACACACACACACACACGCACACCACACACACACACACACACACTCCTCTCTCTCCTCTCTGTCTCTCACTCTTCCACACACACACACTCTCTCTCACACACAGACACACACACACAGACAGACAGACAGACAGACAGACACACGCACATACATACAGACAGACACACACACAACCATATATATCTGTATGTTGTGTACAGAGAGCAGTGAAAAATACAAAACAACCGCATCACTACTAGCAGTTTCACGCTTGCACAATCATCATGCAATATCAGCTTTTCATCCGCGAATACACACACTAGCATATATTATATATATATATATATATATATTATATATATATATATATATATGTACGGAGTAAGGAACATTTATTATTAAAATAAAGGGGTGATACAAATTGGCGACAGAAGTTGCTAGAGTGACCGTTCAAATAGTTGGAATTCAATTGCTCATTTGTATTTAGAGGTTTTCCTTCTTTTAAACTGGTTGTCTTACAAAGCTAGAATACCTTGTCTGCCCTACTATTTACTGACAGCTGGCAGATAGATGAATCTGTGAAGAAGTGATGGGTTTATTCTTTTTAACAGAATAAAAATGAAGAGACACCGCCAAGTGTCTCAGAGTCACTTTTTTTCGACAATATCCATTATCTCATCAGGTTTCTCTCTTCTCCCTCCCCCTCTCTCTCTCTCTCTCTCTCCTCTCTCCTCTCTCTATATATATATATATATATATATATATATATATATATATATATATAATATATATGTACACGTTTTGTACAAGGTATTTAACTTCCTATTATGCTGTATTAACTGTCTATTACTTCTGTTCTTTCCCGACTCTCTCTATTTTCTCTCTCCTTCCCACCTCTATCCGTCTGTATCTGTTCTATCTCTGTCTTCCATCTCTTCTCTCTCTCTCTCTCTCTCTCTCTCTCTCTTATATATATATATATATATATATATGATAATCAAGTTAGGATGTTTAGCAAGATGTGCAAATAAAAGATGTCAGTTTCCTCTTAAAGGCCACATGTGTTAGTAATTTGACATGTCAATTTTGCAACAATTAAATTGCCTTCACGTAAACATAAGTTTAAAGATACGTCTTCTTATGAATGAATATAATCATTACAGATGTGCACACGTGATGCTAAGTAGAAAGTTGATTTGTTTCTTGTTCTTTCTTTGTTTTTTAATTTGATTTCTCTTTCAATATTCAATTATCCTTTTGAAATACTTTATCTCATCAAAAAGTTTAACACTATTCGTAACTTTACTCTATCAAGTGATTAAACGAAGAGCAACAAGGATTTTGTTGTAATTAAATAATTACAATTAATAATAATAATAATAATAATAAAATAATAAATAATAATACGGATCACCTTATCACAGCAAGAAGACAAGACCTAGTGCTGATTAACAAAAAGAAAGAACTTGTCAACTGGTGGATTTTGCAGTTCCAGCAGATCCACAGGGTGAAGCTGAAGGAAAATGAAAAAAAATGGACAAATACCTGGACCTTGCATGAGAACTGAAAAAGTTGTGGAATATGAAAGTCAAAGTGATACCAATTGTAGTTGGTGCACTTGAACGGTCTCAAAGGGATTGGAAAAGGGATTGGAAAAATCTGGACATCAGAGGAAAGATTGAGACCATCCAGAATACTGCACTACTGCAATCTGCTAGAATACTTAGAAGAGCCCTGGAGACCTGAGGAGACTTGCTGTCACTCAGACTCAGTGAAAGACCCATCAGCTAACGCTCAAAAGGAGTGATAATTAATAATAATAATAATAGTAAAGTAAAGTAAAGAAGTCGTCGGGGTGCCTAAAGTCGGTATCAGCCCATCAGCGAGGGAAGTCTATTCCATTTCTACAAGCGCTAGACCAAGGGGATGTTTTTTGTATCTGAGGTGGAGCGCCACACCTACCATCAACTCCTTACTTTACCGCACAAATCCCTGTGCTACTCATTACGCAGAATTGGCGAGGACAGTATCGAACTAGGAACCTTTTGGTTTCTAGCCGAACACTCTACCGACTGACGTAACCCACCATATAATAATAATAATAACAATATAATAATAAAAAAAAAGACATGCCGACTGTATGTAATATCTTGACTCTCTCAATATATAATTTCAATATAAATGGACTCTTCAAGTGAAAAGTAAAAATAATATTCTATGAAGATTTTCAAAAAGTTGTCATAATACGAGTGGTTTGTGAAAAGGTTTCGGGAATATCATCGTATAGCAGTCTTTATCGTGTTTCTGTCCAGTCTGGCTGGCAAGCAATGTCTCTCTTCTCGACCACATTTGATCGTTAAGAAAAGTGTTGTATATCCTTTTCTTACTTCTTCTATTCTTCTTCTTGCGTCTTTGACATCTTAAGTTCTTCTAGCGTCTTGACTCGTCTTGGTGACTTCGTCTTGGTGGTCGGTTCGCATTTCTTCTTCATGTTCAGTCTTGTTACCAAGACATTTCACCAACCACAAAACTATGTTATTTTCTTAAGCTTTTATTTACTTATCTATCATTTCATGTAACTAAATATCTGACTAACATAGCGCGCGTATGCAGTGTGAGCTCCAGTTAAAGAGGAATCCTCTCTGCCTGGACGTCCAAACTGAAAATGAGGACCCAACCAGGTCCTACGGTGACTTCACGTATTTCGCGGGCTTCTGTACTATTCCAGGGAAAGTCTCGCCAATGATATGAAAAAGGGCCATCCCTTTAGAGATACAGGAGTATTTGACAATAAATCTTATGCAACCGCATAGATTATGTAACAAAAGGAGATCTAATCAGTTCTCTGTTTTAGTCGAAGCTTGTACACGCCAGAAACCATTTCATTCTTTTATAGTATAAAGTGATATCCACCACAATGTTTTGATTAATGCATTCTTCGACCTTCTTTAACTGTTACACTTCAGTATGGAATAGAGGGTTTCTTTTTTTCACTCGTGCAAACCTGAAAATGGTACCAAAACAAAAATAAATGGTGGCAAATATATTAACAAATTAAAACTAGTTCATTGCACGTTTGCAAGACAAGCGACTCCATGTGATCATACTTTATTCATTCTCCCAACACAACGAAGGTTGATTTTGCTTTAAAAAAAAATGTTTTCACTACTAATGGCCATATATTACTAAATAAGAAGCTAGAGGTACATTGTATCTATTTACCATCGATGACACACCAGGTCCTACAACTCCAGACAGAAGTGAATCTGGAAGTAATAGCAACGAAGGGGCACTGCACGCTTCACAGATCCCAGAACTGATACAGTTACTGTAATATACAGGACACCTTATTTAGAGTCAACATATTCTAAAACCCATGATTTAGGTGATCAACAGAATACCATAGTATCAACCATAAATAAGTAACTTCTCCTAGACTGGTTCCCTAACAAGCTAAAGTTCATTACATAGAGAAATAAACTTATATGGCATTTACATAAATTATTGTTTCTTAGAGGAGGATATTTATGTAACGGTTATTGTCGTAGGAAATGAAATTGGTAAACTGGGTTCAAATCCTAATCAGGCTGTTTGCGTTTCATTTCGCGTATGATCGCATCTGATCTCTTCTAGCTATGGGTAAATAGACAGATTGTTTTTAGCTTTTTGGGAAAACAACCAGTCTTGGAAAAGGAAAAACCCTGAATTCAACCAGCTTACTCCGTTTAAAAATGGACTTTTATTCCGTTTTTTTTTCGTGCAGAATGGTGGGTAAAATACATATATTATTATTTCTTATATAAATGCTCTTATACCTATCTCTGGTGGTGTGTGTGACTTTTCTAGCTGTAACCCTTCTTAACATAAGATTTGCATTACCCCACGAAGGGGTGGGTGGGGTGTCAGTAAGCATGAATCACACCAAATTGGCTTCTTCTCTTTTCGGCCACTTCCAACTCGAGGGAAAGTGATATTGGATGTTGAAGGCAGAACAAGCTGAAAGCTGAAAACCTTTAGAATCTTAAACACGCACAAGCGAAACAATTAAACCAGTTTCTTCCAGACGAACACTTCTTAACTACTTTCCAATTCATTTTCATGATTTGTTGTTGTGTTGTTGTTGTTGTTGTTGTTGTTTGTAGCGCACGTGTGACACTTGCTGGCGTGCTTTTGCGATTTGTTGTGCGTTATGTGCGGGGGGGGCAGGTAAGTAAAGAGTCAAAAAATGATCCTGATAAACTCACAAAGAAAGAAAGTAAGAAGAGAAGACAGAGAGAGAGAGAGATGAGAGAGAGAGAGAGAGAAGAGCAGAGAGAGAGAGAGAGAGATGCAGAGAGGGTAAAAAGTGAAATGTAATTGTCAAGGAAGAAGAAGAAGATGATACGTGAAGCAGAACATTTCCGCTAAAATCATATGACACACGAGACATTCTTTTCGTGATTGCTATTAACGGACGATGTTTTTTCTCTTCTTCTTTCTATTTACCGTTATTTAACATATGTGTTATTAAACAGTGGAATTTTGCCTTTCTTTCTGCTTCTGTTGATTTTCACACAATATTTGTCTATGACATGTAATCTGTTGGCGCTCGCGAGAAATAAGCCGCTCAGGTAATAGTTTATTTCGACATTAATTTGTCCCAAGACCTAAGATGGTATCTCCAGAGGAGAGAGAGAGAGAGAGAAGAGAGAGATTGGAGAGAGAGAGAAGAAGAGAGAGCAATAAATAATACACTCCTAACAAGTAAGTTAATATTTTTTCTAAATCCAAATCATAAATTATGTGTAGTAACAGCTGGTTGAATTTCAGATTTTTCCTTCTCCTTGTCTGGTTGCCTAACAAGGCTAAAGTTACATATACATAGATAAATAACAATATATGAATTATATATATATATTTCATTTCTTATATAAATTGATATTGTACATAGCTACGTGTTGGTATGTTATGTATGTGTGTTGTGCGTGGTGTGTTTGTGTGCTGGGTATGGAACTAAACTGCAACAATTATTGTGATATGACGCTCCCGCATCTATCCACAGACACACACACACACACACACACACACACACACACACACACAACACGCACACACACTGTTATGGTTCCATCTATATTTCAAATAGTCTGTTTAAAAGATTAGTAATAGATAAGAATACTTGAGAAACAGTATATTATGTAAACCGTATAACCTGTGTCGAAACAAATTATCTTTAAATGGAATAGTTACATGAAACCATAGAATTTGTGAATAGTTTATTTAATTCAAAAAATGGTTATTTGAAATTATAATTGTTCACATTATCAATAATTACTTGAAAATTTGAAAACAACAAACGTATTTGACTCGATATTAAATAAATTAATAAGGGTTGCAATGCCATAACATCAAATAACTAACCTAAACTTTCTATCATTTTAGTTTATTGGTTTTTATCTTCCCTCTGAGATTTCTTGGAAGAATCACACTAGCCAAATAAATCCGGTCATCTCACATGGCATGATGTGATTTATCCGAATCTAATAGACAGCCACTTCTTTAATATATGAATAAACAGCTTAAACGTACTTTATCGTCGTAGGAAATGGAGTCGGTAACCCGAGATCAAATTCCTTGTACGAGGCTGTTTGCGTTTCCCTTCACCCTTAGGAAAGTCATGAATCCATAGTAGTCAATCTGTGTTTAGAAATATGCGCTTGCATCTTGATGCATTCATGGTCAACTGATGATCTTCCAGACAATTTTTGGTCAGACGAGATTCTAACACAGGTTCCATAATCTCGAGAGATGACACATGATATGGACAAATATGCTGGTGTCTGTTTGCGCGTGTTGCATTTAAAGGTTTTGTGTGTGTATGTGTGTGTTTGTGCATGAGAGAGAGAGAGAGAGAGAGAGAGAGAGAGAGAGAGAAGAGAGAGAGAGAGAGAGAAGAGAGAGAGAGAGAGAGATTATTAGATATTAGCTATGTTAAGGTTGTCTAAGCCCACCGCACATCCTATATTTTACTCCATTTAATGGCACAACATTTTTTGTGGCATGCGATGACGAGAAATTTTGCTTAACATTTAACCAATAGGACTGATCCCATAACAAATAGAAATGTCTTCTAAAGGGAATAATAAGTAGTGAACATAGTAGCCACGTTCTCGACTTCGAGACGCCAATTGTTGTAACATCATTTCAGCCTGAACATCCTTACTCCTATCTATCTATTATCTATCTATCTATCTCTAGTCATGCAATATCTCCTCACTATTTGTACTTATTAAAACATATGTAATTATCTAATCTATTAATAATTGGAATTCCCTTCGGTTTTTGTCTTAAACAAAAACTACGTCACTGCCTTACGTCCACATTACCCAAATCGTCATACATAGAATAAATACACTCAAAAATTTGAACATGCAACATTAGACAGTCCTCATTGTTTTTAAAACAAGTTTTAATAAATACATGACTGGTATTATATATCTATATATAGTTTGTTTTATTTAATACATATTTAAAGTTTTACATATTCAAATTGTTTTATTTTTTTAAACTTTTAATTGAATTTGATGATTTACTTACTTAGGGTACAAACTCGCTGACATTGAATTTTTAACTCCCACCCCTCAGCAATATGTTTCAAAAATCTATTTTTACATCGCCCGGAGGCCGTTTTTATTTTGCTAGTAAGTGTTAAAGATGTTGGACAATGTTATGTAAGTTGATAGCACAGATGAATATTGAAGTGGGAAGATAGAATGAGAATGAAATATTGAGTGCATACATGTTAACATTCTTATTACGGCTAAAACTCGTTCATCACATAGATTTTATTGATTATAATCTTTATGCTTATAGATATCTGGTTACCCTGTTGGGGATTATTGTGACATCAGTCTCCTAACGTCTCCACCAAATTATTCTTAACGACCAGCAATTTTTGCCATAGGTCCACTTGCCTTCAATTCTCTTCTGCAATAATTTTGATGCATTCTTTCCAATGTGATTGAAAGAAGGCACGTTTTCAGTATCAAACAAATCTCGTCGGGGTAGCCTAAATCGGTGTCAGCTAAACAGCGAGGAAGTCTATCCTTTTTCACTAGCACTAGATCAAGAGATTGTTTTTTGTTGTTTGAGGGAGCGCCACATATACCCTCAGCTTCACTTTACCGCACAGATCCTTGTGCTACTCATTACGCTGAGTTGGCAAAGACAGGTATCGAACCTTGGAACCTTGTGCGTTCCTAGTTCGACGCTCTAACCGACTGAACTAGATTGAAATACGCTATTGGAATATTTAGTGTTTAAAAATATCAAACATTTCTATGGGAGTTCTTTAGTATATGATTTTTAAATTTCTCCAAGCGCCGTCTTCGTAATATCAGTTCTGCTTTTCTAATAAAGGCATCTATAATAGAAATATATCATTAAAAAAAAAATGAAACCATGTAATCTGTAAAATGTATTTGATAGAATTTTTAAAACCAGATAACTATATAAAGAAAATAATAGTAAAAGAGATACACCTGCCATATTGGTTGATAAATGATGGTTGGAAATGTCAAAATATGTGGTTGGAATTCTGCTTTCTTAAGGCTGTGATATGTCAATCATAGGAAATCTCATCAGGACAATTCATGCAAACTCCAGGAACAATAGTCATGTGCAATCTTAAAAGTTGTATGTCATCTTCGGGTCTTAAGAGATGAATGGTTGTACAACAAGAATCAAATTTGACCACTAATCCATTCAATTCAGCGGAAGGACGTCTTCCTATGTCATATTTTATGCATAAACTTGTGAATCTGCAGCGGAATTGATGAGTCATTGAGGGCTGATGAGAGAAAGGTTCGTGGTGCGGGTTGTTTGGATTGTGTGGACGCATCAAGATTATGCTATTGATATGGCTATGTATGTATTTATGTATCTATCTATCTATCTATTTCATCTATTCATTCTATTTATATCCGTCTATCAATAAATCAATATATATAATATATTAATTATATATATTATATATATATATATATATATTATATGTCTTTATATATATATATATATATATAATGTCTTTATAATATATATATATTATATATATATATATATATATATATATATATATATATATATATATAGTTAAAAATTAATGCGTAAATGAATGAATGGATGAAATAACAATGAATGGAATGATGGAGATAAATGAAAAATCCCTTTCCAAGGGACCCCTCTCAAAAGTATTAAAACACTTTTTGAGAGTGGGGTCCCTTGATTAGAAAGTTTTTTCATCTAATTATTAGACTCCTTTGAAACATCAAGTAATTTAAAATTTTTATTTCTATAAGTTATTAGAGAAGAAAAATCCGTCTTCTCACTTTTGTAATATCTGTTGAGAATGGGTTTGAATTATATATATATATATATATATATATAATATTATATATATATATATAATCTTGTCTGGTTAACTTCCGGTGGAATATTGTACATGTAACTATCTTGAAATCAAATAAAACGTCAATAGAAGAATTAGCTTTTCCAACGTCTTAAAAGTAATCACTCGAATCTTGTCTGTACGATTGTCAAATAAATGCCATCAAGATCCATACTTTTTTCTCTTTTATTCCAAAATCGATCTCGTTCTGATTCTGAATGAAAAGTATTTTATCCAAAGCTTGGACAAAAAGTCTAAGATTTTAGAATTTCGGCCACTTAACGATTGAACAATTGCATTAAAACTCAGAATATCTCTGGCCATTTACCAATTTCCAACGTCATCCAGTCATTACTGGGTTTTGCTCAAATTATCCTCTTAAATATTTAAAAAGTCGATTATTGAAACCTTTTAGGTTATTATTACGATTGTTACAATTGGATGCTTCGCCAACAATTGAAAATTGGATCATGGCTTGCAACTGCTCCGGACACATGACTTATATATGTGCTGCAAACTAGCCTTAGCAATATTTGCAAAACTTAGACTTCACCCTAGTATTTAGACTTGATCCAATTTTCAATTGTTGCGGATCATTCAATTTGACAATTCGTAATAATTACCTAAAAAGGTTTTCAAATAATCGACTTTTTTTAATCATTTAAGAGGATAAATTTGAGCAAACCAGTAATGACTGGATGAAACGTTGGAAATGAGTAATATGGCCAGAGAATATTCTGAGATTTATGCAATTGTTCATCGTTTAATGGCCGAATTCTAAAAATCTTAGACTTTTTGTCAAAAGACTTTGGATAAATACTTTTCATTCAGAATCGAACGAGAATCGATTTTGCGAAATAAAGAAAAAGTATGGATACTTGTATGGACATTTATTTGACAATCGGTACAGACAAGATTCGGAGTGATACTTTTAAGACGTTGAAAGCTAATTCTTCTATTTGGACCGTTTTTTATTTTGATTTCAAGATAGTTTACAATGTAGCAATATTCACGGAGGAAGTAACCAGACAAGAATTATATATATATATAATATATAATATATATATATATATATATAAATTCAAACCCAAATTCTCAACAGATATTACAAAAGTGAAAGACGGATTTTATCTTCTCTAATAACTTATAGAATAATTATATTAACTTTGCATGTTTCAAAGGAGTCTAATAATAGATGAAAAAAACTTTCTATCAGGGACCCCACTCTCAAAAAGTTGTTTTAATACTTTTGAGAGGGGTCCCTTTGGGAAAGGATTTTTCATTTATCTCCATCATTCCATTCTTGTTATTTCATCCATTTCATTCATTTACACATAATTTTTTAACTATATATAATATATATATATATTATAATAATATATAATATATATATATATATATATATAAAGGACATATATATAATAATATATATATAAAGACATTTATATATATATATATTATATATATATATATATATATATATATATATATTGAATTATATTGATAGACGGATATAAATAGAATAAATAGAATTTGAAATAGATAGTAAGATAGATACATAAATACAACATAGCCATATCAATAGCATAATCTTTGATGCGTCCATCACAATCCAAACAACCCCACCACCAGAACCTTTCCTCTCATCAGCCCTCAAGTGACTCATCAATTCCGCTACAGATTCACAAGTTAATGCAAATATGACATAGGAATGACGTCCCTTCCCGCTGAATTGAATATTAGATGGTCAAAATTTGAATTCTTGTGTAACAACCATTTCATCTCTTAAGACCCGAAGATGAACATACTAACTTTTTACAGATTGCCACATGACTCATTGTCCTGATTGCATGAATTGTCCCTGATGAGATTTCCTATTGATTGACATATCCAGCCTTAGGAAAGCAGAATTCAACCACATATTTGACATTTCCAACCATCCATGTTGGGTATCACCAATAGGCAGGTGTATCTCTTTTTACTAATTATTTCTTTATAAGTTATCTGGTTTTAAAAAATTCTATCAATACATTTTTACAGGAATTACATTTTCATTTTTTTTAATGATAATATTTTCTATTATAGATGCCTTTATTAGAAAAGCAAACTGATATACGGAAGACCGCTTGGAGAATTTAAAATTCATATAATAAAAGAACTCCCATAGAAACTGTTGATATTTTTAAACACCTAAAATATTCCAATAGCGTATTTCAAATCATAGTCAGTCCGGCTAGAGCGTGCCGACAGGGAACCACAAGGTTCCAGTTCGATACCTGGTCTTTGCCAACTCTAGCGTATGAGTAGCACAAGGATCTGTGCGGTAAAGTGAAGAGCTGAGGGTATATGTGGACGCTCCGGCCTCAAACAACAAAAAACAATCTCTTTGAATCTAGTGCTAGTGAAAAAGGGATAGGAACTTCCTCAGCTGTTTAGCTGACACCGAATTTAGGCTACCCCGACGACGATTTTGCTTTGGATACTGAAACGTTGCCTCTTTCAATCACATTGGAAAAATGCAATCAATTATTCAGAAGAGGAATTTGAGCAAAGTGGACTATGGGCAAATTGCTGGTCGTAAGGAATATTGGTGCAGAGTTAGGAGACTTGATGTCACATAATCCAAACAGGGTAACCAGATACTATAAGCATAAAGATTTTATAATCATAAAATCTATGTTGATGAACGAGTTTAGCCGTAATAGAATGTTAACATGATTCACTAATATTTCATTCTCTTCTATCTTTCCCACTTTCAATCATTCATCTGTGCCTATCCAACTTACATAACATTGTCCAACATCTTTACACTTTACTAGCAAAATAAAAAAACGGCCTCCGTGCGATGTAAAATAGATTTTTGAAACATTATGCCTGTAGGGGTGGGAGTTAAAAATTCAATGTATCAGTTTACCCTAAGTAAGTAAAAATTCATTCAAATCATTAAAAGATTAAAAAAAAAACAATTTTGAATGTAAACTTTTAATATGTATTAAAATAAAACAAACTAATATATATATATAATACCAGTCATGTATTTATTAAAACTTGTTTTAAAAAAACAATGAGGACTGTCTAATGTTGCATTTCAAATTTTGAGTGTATTATTCTATGTTATGACGATTGGGTAATGTGACGTAAGCAGTGACGTAGTTTTTGTTACAGACAAAAACCGGAAGGGAATCTCCATTATTAATAGATTAGATAATTACATTATGTTTTAATAAGTACAAATAGTGAGAGATATTGACATGATAGAAGGATAGATAGATAGATAAATAGATAGATAGGAAGTAAGGATGTTCAGGCTGAAATGATGATTACAAGCAAATTGGCGTCTCGAAGTCGAAGAACGTGGCTACTTATGTTCACTACTTATTAATTCCCTTTAGAAAGACATTTCTATTTTGTTATGGGATCAGTCCTATTGTTAAATGTTTAAGCAAAATTTCTCGTCATAGGCATGCCACAAAAAATGTTGTGCCATTAAATGGAGTAAAATATAGGATGTGTGTGGGCTTAGACAACCTTAACAATAGCTAATATCTAATAATCTCCTCTCTCTCTCTCTCTCTCTCTCTCTCTCTCTCCTCTCTTCTCTCTCTCTCTCTCTCTCTCTCTCTCTCTCATGCACAAACACACACATACACACACAAAACCTTTATGCACACACGCGCAAACACACCAGCATATTTGTCATATCATGTGTCAATCTCTCGAGATTATGGACCTGTGTTCGAATCTCGGTCTGACCAAAATTGTCTGGAAGATCATCAGTTGACCATGAATGCATTCAAGATGCAAGCGCATATTTCTAAACACAGATTGACTAACTATGGATTCATGACTTTCCTAAGGGTGAAGGGAAACGCAAACAGCCTCGTACAGGATTTGATCTCGGGTTACCGACTCCATTTCCTACGACGATAAACGTTACGTTAAGCTGTTAATATTCATATATTAAACGAAGTGGCTGTCTATATAGATTCGGATAAATCACATCATCCATGTGAGATGACCGGATTTATTTTGGCTAGTGTGATTCTTCCAAGAAATCTCAGAGGGAAGATAAAAACCAATAAAACTAAAATGATAGAAAAAGTTAGGTTAGTTATTTGATGTTATGGCATTGCAACCTTATTAATTTATTTAATATCGAAGTCAAATATCGTTTTGTTGTTTCAAATATTTCAAGTAATTATTGATAATTGTGAACAATTATAATTTCAAAATAACCATTTTTGATTAAAATAAACTATTCACAATTCTATGGTTTCATTGTAACTATTCCTATTTAAAGATAATTTGTTTCGACACAGTTATACGGTTTTACATATATATATGTTCTCAAGTATTCTTATCTATTACTAATACTTTTAAAACAGATCTATTTGAAATATAGATGGAACCATAACAGTGTGTGTGCGTGTGTGTGTGTGTGTGTGTGTGTGTGTGTGTGTGTGTGTGTGTGTCTGTGGATATGCGGGAGCGTCAATATCAAATGCAGTTTTAGTTCCATACCCAGCACACAAACACACACACGCACAAACACACATACATACATACAACACGTAGCTATGTACAATATCATTTATATAAGAAATGAAATATATATATATAATTCATATATTGTTATTTATCTATGTATATGTAACTTTAGCCTTGGTTAGGCAACCAGACAAGGAGAAGGAAAACTCTGAAATTCAAACCAGCTGTACTACACATAATTTATTGATTTGATTTAGAAAATATTAACTTAACTTGTTAGGAGTTGTACTTATTTATGGCTCTCTCTCTCTCTCTCTCTCTCTCTCTCTCTCTCTCTCTCTCTCTCTCTCTCTCTCTGGAGATACCATCTTAGGTCTTGGGACAAATTAATGTCGAAATAACTATTACCTGAGCGGCTTATTTCTCGCGAGACGCCAACAGATTACATGTCATAGACAAATATTGTGTGAAAATCAACAGAGCAGAAAGAAAGCAAAATTCCCACTGTTTATAACACAATGTAAAATAACGGTAAGAAGAAGAAGAAGAAAAAACATCGTCCGTTAATAGCAATCACGAAAAGAATGTCTCGGTGGTGTCATCATGATTTTAGCGGGAAATTGGTTCTGCTTCACGTATCATCTTCTTCTTCTTCCTTGACGAATTACATTTCACTTTTACCCCTCTCTCTCTCTCTCTCTCTCTCTCTCTCTCTCTCTCTCTCTCTCTCTCTCTCTCTCTCTCTGTCTTCATCTTTCTTACTTTCTTTCTTGTGAGTTATCAGGATCATTTTTGACTCTTACTTACCTGCCCCCCCCCGCACATAGACGCACACAAATCGCAAAAGCACGGCCAGACAAAGTGTCACACGTGCTACAACAACAACAACAACAACAACAACAACAACAACAAATCATGAAAATGAATTGAAAGTAGTTTAAGAAGTGTTCGTCTGGAAAGAAACTGGTTAATTGTTTCGCTGTGCGTGTTTAATGATTCTAAGGTTTCAGCTTTCAGCTTGTTCTGCCTTCAACATCCAATATTCACTTCCCTCGAGTTGGGAAGTGGCCGAAAAGAGAAGAAGCCAATTTGGTGTGATTCATGCCTTACGACACCCCCACCCACCCCCTTCGTGGGGTAATCAATCTTATGTTAAGAAGGTTGACAGCTAGAAAAGTCACACACACACACACAGAAGATAGGTATAAGAGCATTATATAAGAAATAACATATATGTATTTACCCAACCATTCTGCCACGAAAAAAAAAACGGATAAAAGTCCATTTTTAACGGAGTAAAGCTGGTTTGAATTCAGGGTTTTCCTTTTCCAAGACTGGTTGTTTTCCAAAAGCTAAAAACAAATCTGTCTATTTACCCATAGCTAAGAGAAGATCAGATCGATTCATACGCGAAATGAAACGCAAACAGCCTGACTTAGGATTTGAACCCAGTTTACCAATTTCATTTCCTACGACAATAACCGTTACATAAATATCCTCCTCTAAGAAACAAAATATATGTAAAATGCATATACAGTTATTTCTCTATGTATATGTAACTTTAGCTTTGGTTAGGGAACCAGTCTAGGAGAAGTTTACTTATTTATGGTTGATACTATGGGTATCTGTGATCACCCTATCATTGGGTTTAGAATATGTTGACTCTACCAAATAAGGTGTCCTGTATATTACAGTAAACTGTATCAGTTCTGAGGATCTGTGAAGCGTGCAGTGCCCCTTCGTTGCTATTACTCCCAGATTCACTCTGATCTGGAGTGGTAGGACCTGGTGGTGTCCCATCGATGGGTCAAATAGATACAATGTACCTCTAGACTATCTATTTAGTATATATGGCCATTAGTAGTGAAAACATTTTTTTTAAAGCAAAATCACCTTCGTTGTGTTGGGAGAATGAATTAGTATGATCAACATGGAGTCGCTTGTCTTGCAAACGTTGCAATGAACTAGTTATTTGTTAAGTATATTTGCCACCATTTATTTTGTTTTGGTACCATTTTCAGGTTTGCACGAGTGAAAAAAGAAACCCTCTATTCCATACTGAGTGTACAGTTAAAGAAGGTCGAAGAATGCATTAATCAAAACATTGTGGTGATATCACTTATACTATAAAAGAATTGCAAACTGGTTTTCTGGCGTGTACAGCTTCGACTAAAACCAGAGACTGATAGATCTCCTTTGTTACATAATCTATGCGGTTGCATAAGATTATTGTCAATACCCTGTATTTCTAAAGGGATGGCCCTTTTCATATCATGGGCGAGACTTTCCCTGGAATAGTACAGAAAGCCCGCGAAATACGTGAAGTCACGTAGGACCTGGTTGGGTCCTCAGTTTTCAGTTGGACGTCAGGCAGAGAGGATGTCCTGCCTTAACTGGAGCTCACACTGCATACGCGCGCTATGTTAGTCAGATATTTAGTTACATGAAATGTATAGATAAGTAAATAAAAGCTTAAGAAAATAACATAGTTTGTGGTTGGTGAATGTCTTGGTAACAAGACTGAACATGAAGAAGAAATGCGACCGACACCAAGACGCAAGTCACCAAGACGAAGTCAAGACGCTAGAAGAACTTAAGATGTCAAAGACGCCAGAAGAAGAATAGAAGAAGTAAGAAAAGGATAT
Organism: Doryteuthis pealeii; assembly: GCA_023376005.1. NCBI lineage: Eukaryota > Metazoa > Mollusca > Cephalopoda > Myopsida > Loliginidae > Doryteuthis > Doryteuthis pealeii. The sequence goes on along the minus strand of CM042143.1, from coordinate 2,432,926 downwards.
ACAACACTTTTCTTAACGATCATAATGTGGTCGGGAGAGAGAGACATTGGCTTGCCAGCCAGACTGGACAGAACACGATAAAGACTGCTATACGATGATATTCCCGAAACCTTTTCAACAACCACTCGTATTATGACAACTTTTTGAAAATCTTCATAGATATTATTTTTACTTTTCACTTGAAGAGTCCATTATATATTGAAATTATATTTTGAGAGAGTCAAGATATTACATACAGTCGGCATGTCTTTTTTTTTATTATTATTATTATTGTTATTATTATTATTATGGGCTGGGTTAGCTCAGTCGGTAGAGTGTTCGGCTAGAAACCAAAAGGTTCCTAGTTCGATACGTCCCTCGCCAATTCTGCGTATGAGTAGCACAGGGATTTGTGCGGTAAAGTAAGGAGTTGATGGTAGGTGTGGCGCTCCACCTCAGATACAAAAAACATCCCCTTGGTCTAGCGCTTGTAAAAATGGAATAGACTCCCTCGCTGATGGCTGATACCGACTTTAGGCCACCCCGACGACTTCTTTACTTTACTTTACTTATTATTTATTATTATTATTCACTCCTTTTGAGCGTTAGCTGATGGTCTTTCACTGGAGTCTGAGTGACAGC
>CM042143.1:2374805-2427305 GCA_023376005.1 Doryteuthis pealeii | reverse complement strand
GAGAGAGAGAGAGGAGAGAGAGGGGTTAGTACGTATGCACACCAATGTCTGCAACGTAATAATGAAAAAAACATTTATTTTACACAACAAATATTTATTTTTCACATTAATCTTCTTCTTTTAAAATTATTCACATAGATCGAAGATTATGTCAGGAAAATTGATTTTCAGATCAAAATTCAGTTTATGATAACGTTCCAAAATTATTGATGCACTCTCGTGTGCATAAATACAAAAAAGCTGGCGGTAGCGGAAGAAATAAAACAATAATTATGATTGTATTTTAATATTGACTGCATTTTAAACTATCATACACTCGAAGTTCTTGGCGCCCTATACGTAAAGGCGTCAAGTGCGTTGAGTGCAACCATGCAAAACGAGCAGACCTTAAAGATATGAATGTCCTTGATATGACTCTAAACTGCATCTGATGGTGAGGCTAAACTTCCAGAGATCTTAGTACCCCTTCATTGCCATTATTCCAAGTTTCACTCTGACCCGGAATGGTAGTACCTGTTAGGGTGCCATCTATAAGTCAGAGAGATCTGTTTACAAAGTGATTTCTACTAGGTAGAGACACCTGATATCATATAAGTAAGTAAAGTCGTCGGGCGACATAATGTCGGTATCAGCCAGAGAGCGAGGGAGACTATCCCCTTTTTACTAGTGCTAGACCAAGGAGATTATTTTAGCATCTGAGGTGGAGCGCCACACCTACCATCATCTCCTTACTTTACCGCACAGAACCCTGTGCTACTCATACGCTGAGTTGGCGAGAGCCGGTATCGAACTAGGAACCTTTTTTTCTAGCCGAACGCTCTATCGACTGAGCTAACCTAACTGTATGTAAAAAAAAACTTAATAAACAACAAAAAAAAATGTAAATATAAACGTACAAGATACACAATTCCCCAACCTCGTGGCATAAAATATCACCAGACGGATTGACATGCCGTTAAAAATCAATCAATTAATCAATCAAAATTTAATCTAACCGCCGTTTTCTTTGTGTCTTCTCGAATAAAACATTTAGTAAGTATATAAATGTCAGAGGTCACGGGGGTCAGAGGGTCAGATAAGGAACTAAGACGCTAACAAAAAACATAACTTAATCATTTATTGTACACAAACCATTTTAAATACCATGGATTAATGGAGACATAATCTAAATAAAAATCTATTAATCACACTACCGGCGATGTAAAAATAATTTTTTGAAAGATATTGCCTGAGGGGATGGGAGTTGAAAATTCAATGTCATAAAGTGTGTACCATAAGTATGTAAAATTGTCAAATTGATTAAAGGAGTAAAAAAAAAGAAAGAAAGAAAGACAATTTGAAATGGAAACAGTTCCGATAACTTTATATATTATATTAGAATAAAACAATTAGAATAAATATATATATATTATATATATATATATATAATATATATATATATATATATATATATATATATCAGACATCTATTTATTGAAACAATGAAGATTGTCTAACGTTGCATGCTCACATTTTGAGTATATTTATTCTATGTTATAACGTTGGATTATGTGTTGGGTAATGTGACGTATCAGTGACACAGTTTTTGTTACATACAAAACCGGAAGCGAATATCCATTATTAATAGATTTAAAGCACAACTGAAGGATATGGGTCCCGTTTAAATAAAGAAAAACTTTTTAAGACATAGATCTTGAAGAATGAGACGCCCAGTGATATTCAAACTCATTAACAATGATCTGTTAAGTTCTCTTACTGTATAGCAGTCATTTACAAAAATTATCCCAAAGCGAAGAGTATTAATTACCCAGTGAGAATCGAACCCACTAACGAGGGTTTATGAGGTTAGTTCACTAACCATTACACAATGTGAGGTATCCATAACAGTAGACAATAGTTTTAAGTTATCTTAATTTCTTTTATAAATACCCAGATATGAATATTCATAAAGATAATTATATATGCACTCTCACATAGATATTAGAGTGAAGTAATATGTACGTACATATATGACTTTCTAAATGCACATCTATCAAGGTCAGAGTGCGGTAGATCTACTGCCTTCAAAACCACAACATTCGTCAAAAGATAAAATTGCACAACTCCATTTTGTAACTTGATATCCCAATATTTTCTCACAAAGAATAATCTAAAAAGTCATTTTCATTCCTTTTAATTTGATTTGATCTAAGTTATTAACTAAAAGTTTATAAGTAAGTAAAGTCGTCGGGGTGACCTTAAGTCGGTATCAGCCAATCAGCGAGGGAGTCTATCCCCTTTTCCCTAGCGCTAGACCAAGGAGATTGTTTTTTGCATCTGAGGTGGAGCGCCACACCTACCATCAGCTCCTTACTTTACCACACAGATCCCTGTGCTACTCATACGCTGAGTTGGCGAGGACCGGTATCGAACTAGGAACCTTGTAGTTTCTAGTCGAACACTCTACCGACTGAGAGGCAGGGAATAACCACTAGTACCAGGGGGTCAAAGTTTAGGTACCGGATATATATGCCAAAAAGGATTAAGGAAAAATTGTGATATTGTAAAAAGTACCTGGTACCTCTAAGGAGGTGGCAGTCATTCCTAAAATGAGGTAATCAAGTGAGTACCCGGTACTATTAGTATTTTTTGTAATTTAACCATCATAGTTATTTTATACAATAAAAAATAAGAATTATTCTAATTAATTATTATTCTGATAACTCCATTGCAATCTATTAGATTTCCATACGCCACAGTTGGATGAGCTGTCTTCTCTTTATTAAATTCTAAAATGACTTGTTCAGTTAAAAGTTAAGTTAAAAGTTAAGGTTGATAGAAAAAAGAACATAATGACATGCATTTTTTTTAAATTGAAATAATTCATTATAGATTATTTTTATATTTTTATTATATAATATATATATATATATATATTATATATATATATAGATAGATAGATAGATAGATAGATAGATTATGTATATATCTACATCTAGATAATAAATGTTATGCTTAAGTAATAGATACAAGGTACTTTTTACCATATAAAAATTTTTCCTTGAGGTACCCCTACTTTATGACATACATATTAAAATCGGATAGTTAGTTTATTTTATATGATTTTTAGAAGAATTTCCTGTGATCACCCTTTTTTAGAGCCAGCGATAATTTGCACATAGCTACATATAACTTTGCGAAAACAAATGATCATTACTGAGTTCGAGTAAAGAATCTTGAGGCAACGCTGCTATTTGTAGATTTCTCCAAAGCATTTGACTCCGTACACAGATGGAAAATGGAGCAAATATTACTAGCATACGGCCTCCCCGAAGAAACAGTTACCGCTATAATGATGCCCTACAAAGGCACTAAATCACTGGTACGCTCACCTGATGGCGACACAGATTTCTTTGACTTTGTCGATGGAGTCCTACAAGGAGATACGTTAACACCATATATATTTATAATATGCCGAGACTACGTACTTAAAACATCATTAGATCCCATACAAGAAAAAGGCCTCACAATTAAAAAAAAAAAAAGGCAAGAAGCAGGTGATATCCTGCACAGAGTAGTATGGATGCGGACAAGGCGCATGATCTAGAACTTCTTGCAAATACACTTGCACAGGCCGATTCCTTGCTGGAGAAGGCAACACAGAACATTGACTTCTATGTGAACTCCAATAAAACTGAGTTCATGTGTTATAAAAATGAAGGAGGCATCTCCACAATCGATGGTAATCCTCTAAAATCAGTGGAAAATTCACGTACTTGGGTAGTAATATCTCATCTACCGAAAGCGATGTTAATGCACGTAAAGGTCTGGTCTGCCATAGACAGATTATTAGTCATATGGAAATCCGATCTCACTGACAAGTTAAAGTGACTATTCTTTCAAGCCGTAGTTGTATCAGTGCTACTGTATAGCTGCACCATTTGACCACTAACGAAGCGCCTAGGGAATAAGCTAGATGAGAGCTGAATAAGAATGCTGTGCGAGATATTAAATAAATCGTGGAAACAAAAAAGCAGCTGTAGGCCAATTGCCCCTTATCACATAGACCATCTGAGTGAGACGAATAAGACATGCAGGGCACTGCTGCAGAGGCGGGGACGAACTCATAAGTGATGTTCACCAATAGAAATCAGTTCATTGGCACCCCAGTGTGGGCTGCCCAGCAAATAGCTACATTGACCAGTTCTGCTCGGATACGGAATGCTGAGCAGAGGACCCCCCGAGAGCAATGAATGATAGGACGATTGACGAGAGATTGTCATAGATATCTATGATACTAGCGCTACATGAGATGATGATGATGATGATGATATGATGATGATATGATGATGTGAGTATTGTTAAATACGAACTTGAAAAGATATAATTGTATATAAATTATTAGTATTAGATTGGAACACTTGAAACCTTACAACTGTTTGCAAATTATTTGTATTAAGAATACTTAATACCATATAACAGTATACAAAAGTTATTTTACTCTCTCTCTCTCTCTCTCTCTCTCTCTCTCTCTCTCTCTCTCTCTCTCTCTCTCTCTCTCTCTCTCTCTCTCTCAACACATTCTTTATTAGATATCTTAGTCAAGAGAAAAAGGGAAAAAAGGAAAAAATATAGTTACGATTACAATGAAATATAATATATTTATAAATGAATCAAATATTGCCATTAATAACCCATACGGAGTTGATATGCCGTTAAATAAATCAAACCAAACCAAACCGAGAGATTGATACAGATACAAATGGTTAATGAGATTAAAATGTTTTGATTACATTTTTGTCGAATTAAAAGAAAGATCTTCAATAATGATTAATTGATTGATTGATTTTAATGGCATATCAACGCATATAGGGTTATTTTATACCTATACGTTAGGGAATTGCACACATTGTATGTTTATATTAAACATTTCTGTGTGGTTTCTTACATTTAATATTATATCAGGTATTCCTATCTAATACAAATAATTTGCAAACAGATTTATTTTAGATGGAATCCTAACAGGTACTTCTCGGAACAGAGTAGAGATTAGAACAATGACAATGAAGGGCTACATCACACTCCACAAATCTGCAGAACTGGAGCCTCACTACCGGATGCAGTTTAGGGTCAGGACACCCTTTTTGAGGGATTCTTAACCCTCAGTAAGGAATACAGTCAGCGTATTCAAAGTCCCATCGGACTCGGATAAAAATCTTTGACAAGTAGCCAACTTTCTTTTTAATTTAATAATATGCTGTAGATTGGCTTGTCATACTGTTCTTGAGTAAGTAAAGTTTGGGAATAGAATGCTTCTCCTTCGCAATTCTTCTTCTTCTTCTTCTTCTTCTTCTTCTTCTTCTTCTTCTTCTTCGCAACCCTTCCTCTTCGCAATTCTTCTTCTTCTTCTTCGCAATTCTTCTTCTTCTTCGTAAATTTTTTGCTCAATTCTTCTTCTTCGCAATTCTTCTTCTTCGCAATCCTTCTTCGCAATTCTTCGCAATTCTTCTTCGCAATTCTTCTTCGTCTTCTTCTTCTTATTATTATTATTATTATTATTATTATTTATTATTCTCCTCCACCGTTTTCTCCTCCACCTTTTCTCTCCTACGCCCTTTCCTCTCCTCCACCCTTTTCTCTCCTCCGCCCTTTTCAGAAATGTGACACAACGTTATTTAACCTTCCTAGTAGTCAATATATTCGTAGAGTCGCACAATGTTCATTATCAAAGGTCTGTTAATAAGTCTATCAAATTTCTTATTCACACCTCGTGATGTTCATGCCACACATTCTTCACATAAGATGTCAATACACGTGCAGATAAATCAACAACACCCACATGATATATACATCCTCCCCTTCTCTCTCTCTCTCTCTCTCTCTCTCTCTCTCTCTCTCTCTTCTCTCTCTCTCTCTCTCTCTCTCTCTCTCTCTCTCTCTCCGATCTAATTCTCTCACTCTCCGATCTAATTCTCTCTGTAATCTTCCTTCTGTATCTTTCTATCTGTTTTACAATTATCACCCTCTTCCTTACACTCTCCCAGTATCTCTCTATATATTCTCCTCTCCCCCCCTCTCTCTCTCTCTCTCTCTCTCTCTCTCTCTCTCTCTATCTATCTATCTATCTATCTATCTATTTCCTCATTCATTCTAAATTCTAAATTCCTCTCTTTTCTTTCTCTTCCCTCATTCTCTTTCTGTCTCTGTGCCCAAGTTTCTTTTTCATCCCCCTCCTCTCTCTCTCTCTCTCTCTCTCTCTCTCTCTCTCTCTCTCTCTCTCTCCTCTCTCTCTATGTGTGTGTATGTGTGTATATTCCCTCTCTCTGTATCTATTCTCTCTCTCTTTCTCTCTCTTTCTCTCATCCCTCTCTATTAGTCTGCTTCTATCTCTATCTTTTCTTTCTTCGTTTATTTCTTTCTCAGTCTATCTATCTATCTATCTATCTTTATTTGTCATATCTGTCTCTCTCAGTATATTCACACATATTTATATCGGTTGTTCAAATCTTTTTATACCTATTTATTTATTTATCTCTCTTGCTCTGTTTATATCTGTCTAACTATCTAGCTATCTAAATATGTATCCGTATAGAGATTTTGAACACCAGATATCTTTGTCTAGAGGAAAAAAGGTAAGAAAAAAATGAAAAAAAAAAATCGGTAGGGTAGAAAGAGCAAGCATTGATCTGGCTATTAAATCCATTATTTCGCAACAATAGAAATTCAGGCACAGTTCTCTTTCGCATTCGCACTGTCTTCACTGTTCAAAAATAGTTAACCCATGTCTATTTGCAGAACAACGATCCTCGTCTCTTCAGAGTGGGTTACCCGAAAACAAATTGATTGATTAGTCCCAGCTTCATATTATTTTATTATCAGTAGTAATGTATAAGTACTTAAGCCATTTTTATTGATATTGAGACTATTGTTGCTACTTTTATTATTAGTTCAATTACTATCATTCTTACTACTACTACTATACTAATAATAATAATAATAATAAGAGCAACATTATTGCTATTTTAGACTCTCTCTCTCTCTCTCTCTCTCTCCTCTCTCTCTCTCTCTCTCTCTCTCTCTCTCTCTCTCTCTCTCTGCTCACTCATTCAATCATTCATTTATTTATTTATTCACTGATTCATGTTCACGTCTATTACAATGAAAGACAGAGAGGGGAAAAAAAGGAAATCTGGGAACAATGGATGAAGCATTTGGACTAGAGCGGCCTTTGTCTTGGGCATGGACAAAAACGGGAGGCAGGAAAGTGGGAACGAGGCTGAAACGGAAAAAGTGTCGGCCATTTTGCCAGGCTCTCTGGCCGTCACTAAAACCAGGTAGGATTTATGTCGGCTCTCAGGTATTGGCTTTCCTGTAAAGTTCCCGTGCCGATCGATCTTCCAGAGTGTCTTTTCTTGCGTCCAAACCTTCCAAGCAACGCACTATTACTGCTAATTGTCTACTTATTGTCTCGAGTTATTATCTGATTACAACCGGCGGCGCGGCGGGGGGGGGAATGAGGAGAATCGAGATATACAGAGATAGATACAAAAAGTCTGACATAGATACAAAAATGGGCCGCCCTGTCGGCTGGGGCGTTAGAATGCACCGACTGCACCTTGCAGAGGGGTAAGACTCCCCCAATGGGCCACCTGTTGGCCGTGGGTGGCGACCCGTGATGCTTAAGGACAGAGCCCAGGTAGATGAGCAGTTCATGACTTGCAATACCCACTTTGGCCCTATCTTAGGCTAGACGGGCCCCCTCCGATCAATCGGCTGGTCACGTCAAGCCCTAGCACCTATATGATTTTCCCAACCCTATTGCCATTATGTCAACCCCCAACCCTTTTTATCATATGGGTGCTAGAAGGCGGTGACTGCGGGTCTACATGTCCTGGGAATGACGTTAAACTCTATCTGATGGTGAGGTTCCAGTTTTGGAGGTTTGGGGAATGTGGAGCACCCCTTCATCACCATTGCTACCTGGTCCACTCTGACCCGGAGTGGTAGTACCAGTTATGAATAGAAAAACATGTTTATAAACAAAATTGTATTATCCATTAAGAATTGATTTATTTTAAAACTTTATTGGCATTAAATGACCCACTGAGGTTGATATGCCGTAAAACAAAACAAACCAAACCAAACAAAAATGTTAGTCCTCTAAATCACAGGCTAGAGTTGTGGGTTCGATCCACTGGGTATCCTATTATTGAAGCTATGCTTGAAAGTTTTGTTTGGTATGTATTTACCCAACCCCTCCGTCACGTGTACGATGTGCTTTAAATTCAGAGACTCCATAACGAGAAAGATAACATACACACACACACACACACACACACACACACAACACACACATATATATATATATATATATATATATATATATATCTTTATTATTATTTACTGTGTGCAAGTTATTTGTATTGAGAATAGCTACTTAAGCCTATAATTGTTTACAAATGATTATCATTAAGTAGGAATGGTTACTTGAAGCCATATAATTCCTTGCAAAATAAACTGACTTCGGCATCAAATAATCCAAAAAGTTTAACATTCTGTAAAACCAACCAACCAACCAACCTTACATAACAGTCAATACAGCAATGGTTAGATGCCAATCTGGCACATTATAGTATAAGAAGTTAGTGTAGCATAATCAATGCCTATGCAATTATCAAAGCATACTTAGTGTTGATAATCGACTAGGCGAAAAACAGTTACCAAATGTCGTTGGTTTTATGTCTACGCGACTCTTAGATATATTTGCTCTGTCACCGACACTGATGTTTCTATTTAGAAATATATATATATATATATATATATATATATATATATATATATATATATATATATAGGTATATGTAAAAACAAATTTTTTTTTTGTGACGAAACAAAGAAAATACAGTGCTCAATCACAAATTGTAAGAGCTAATATTTATTTATTTTACAAAGTTTTCACAGATCAATGTTCATTATAAACAGCGACCCAGGTTTCATGCCAAGGGGCAATCATCAGGTTGTTGAGCAAGATCCCATGGTGTTTGTTGAAGTTCTTTACTCAATTGAAGTTCTTGAGTAAAGAACTTCAACAAACCCCATGGGCTGTTTATAATGAACATTGATCTGTGAAAACTTTGTAAATAATATATATATATATATTATATATATATATATATATATATTATTTTACAACTGAAAAAAAGCTAAGTAAATAATTCTTCTATTTGACCGTTTTTATTTTGAATTCAAGATAGTTACAATGTAGCAATATTCACCGGAAGTTAACCAGACAAGATTAGATATATACACATATAAAAATTAAAACCTATTCTCAACAGATATGGAAAAGATAAGAGACGAATTTTACCTTCTCTAATAACTTATAGAATAATTATATTAACTTGATGCTTACAAGGAGTCTAATAATATATGAGTAAAACTTTCTATCAGGGACCCCACTCTCAAAAAGTGTTTTAATACTTTTGAGAGGGGTCCCTTGGAAAGGATTTTTCATTTATCCCCATCATTCATTCATTTTATTTCATCCATTCATTCTTTTACCATCAATTTTTAACTATATATATATATATTATATATATATATATATATATATATATATATATATATTCTCATTTGCAATAACTTCTTGTCACCATAGTGACAGTCTTTTAATATATACATTTTGTAAAAAAAAAATTTTTGAGGAGGAAAAAGATTCTACTTTGAGAAAAAATTTTCTGTTATGCAATTCAAATTATTGATGATTATCCATCTGATGAGACTTGATTTTGAGGAGCTTTGTTAAATCAACTTAGATTTATAAAGCCCGCAATTTTGGTCGAAATGAATTTATTATGGAATAACGGTGTTGAGTTTTTCCTTCCTTTCAAAGATAAATATTGCTCTGTATATAATCTAAAAAGATTATTATACATTGAGCTCTCTGTAGTGATTTTAAGATTCACTGTATTTGTACATAGTGGATCATACAATAATAATACAGTGTGTCTTAGACATCACATATAGAATCATCCCTTACTACCTCACACACATACACACACACACACACACAAATACTTCAAAAAACAAAAGAAAAATATTCCAATCCGCCAGCTTCACAAACCTTTACAGACAACAGTTGCCTAACACTAACTTACCACCAAACTATCAAATTTCTTCAATGGCAATAAATAACCCCATAAAAAGTGTCATACCACACAAATAAACCCATTACTCTTTTTCTTCCCTTCCTCACTCACACATCCAACTCTAACCTCTTTCATTTCCTTTTACCTCTCATCTTATCACTCTGTACGCCCCCCTCATCTTCTGCCCGCCCTAAAATTACCTTTTCAGCATAAAAGCAGACTGAAGAACCCATTTTGCCTTCAGAATAAATTCGAAAAAGCTTTGCAAAATACCGAGGCGAAATATTATTTTAATTTAGTTGTTGTGTTGTTTTAGCCGCATTTTCCTCTATTTTCAACCACATTTTGTCGGATTTACCCAATCCTTTACTCTTCATATATATATATATATATATATATATATATATATATACTTAGATACCCTACTTAAGATTAAAGAGATGTCAAATTGACGTTGGAGGATAATATTGAATAATAATAACCTTTCGGGACAACAGTAACTACGAAACGACATCAGGGAGACTTTCAGGGACGTAGTTGCTAAAGTGCTGGACTGCGACATCGTAGTACACGTGTTCGAACGCCATTCAGGCTATTGTGTTCGTTTTCATACGAATACCCTTTGAAAATATATAAACCCCTCATCACTCAGAATGGGTTAAATAGTACCATTACTGTTTTTCTACAAGTATTGCTTTAGCATTAAATAACCCACAAAGGCTTATATTCCATTAAACAAAGAAACTAAACCATAAGTCTTTTACTCTTGTAGTAGGACTATCTATATTATTTGTCCATTTAAACATATATGAATGCATGCACATCCACATATGTAGGTTATATATATATATATATATATATATATATATATAATATATAAAATAAAGTAAAGTCGACGGGGCGGCCTAAAGTCGGTATCAGCCAGTCAGCGAGGGAGTCTATCCCCTTTTCAATAGCGCTAGACCGAGGAGATTGTCTCTAGCATCTGCTTCTTACTTTACCGCACAGATCCCTGTGCTACTCATACGCTGAGTTGGCGGGGACCGGTATCGAACTAGGAACCTTGTGGTTTCTAGCCGAACGCTCTACCGACTGAGCTAACTCGGCCCCTTAACCGACAAAGTCTGGTGGTATCGTGAGATATTGCTGGGGCACTCTGGGTTAGTGGTAATGATGCCTCGGCCCCGAAACCATGCCTGAACCCAGAGTCATCATCTGATGAAGGCTTGCAATGCTACTGTGTAAATAACACTCATTGTATGAAAATTATTATATATATATATGTGTGTGTGTGTGTGAGAGAGAGAGAGAGAGAGTGTTTGTTTGTGTGAGTGTGTGTGAGTGTGTGTGTGTGTGTGTGTGTTGTGTGTGTGTGTGTGTGTGTGTGTGTGTATTTGATTAAACACTTCCCTAGAGTTAATGATCTTATATCACTGGTCGTTACTACTGCAATGATTTCATCCTCCCTCATTGCTCCGTGTGCTTGGCCTTGAGCCAGACTAATATAAGCTTAGCAAATACCTATGTATACATGTGTACCTATGTTATATTCTGAATCCATGGATACATACATTATTTACCGACGTCTAAGTGTGTGTGTGTGTTGTGTGTGCGTGTGCGTGACTGTATATCTTTCGTACCCTTGAGTCCTAACATATATTCACACATCTTTGTTTATTTGTTTGTTTGTTTGTCGTTTGTCTGTGTGGCGGGAGGGGGGAGAGGGGGGAGGAACAAAACTTCGACATTGATTTGAAGCACATAGTTGTGTGTAGACGTGCACATATAAATAACCTTTTTATCGTCTGCACGAGATAAGCTGTACATTTGAAGGGAGAAAGAGATAATCTGTAAAGAGAGAGAGAGAGAGAGAGGAGGAGGAGGAGGAGAAGAATTGGATTGACACAGTAATACAAATAAAGGCTGAAAAAGAAAAAAAAGGGGGAAAGAAGAAGAAGAAGAAGAAGAAGAAGAAGAAGAAGAAGAAGAAGAAGAAGAAGAAGAAGAAGAAGAAGAAGAAGAAAGGGAAAACACAAAGTTGTAAATAAAACTGAGTGAAAATATGGGAGAAAGATCTAACAAAGACAAATGGCGCCTGGCCTTTCTCGATACGCGATATGAATGTATTGTGCCAATCTTAATTATGACGCCTTGTGTCCCTTAAGAGTTTAATTCATTGCTTCAAGGATTTGGCCATCCCTTGTAGCTGAGATAGTCGCGTATCTCTCACCAATACCAGTTGCCGGTGAGTCAAAAGTCTTGCAATATTTTGGCACGCGCTAGTTTGGAGCGCGTATATCACGTGACCGTGGAAGATATCCAATTGTGGCTGGTAGTATCGTTGTAGTTGGTGCGCTAATACGTTGTGCATTGTTCCACTCCGTGTGTGATTTGAAAGCAGCCTAGATGAATGTGCAACGTAGTTTAATTCGAGAACTTATACCTTAAGAGTTCGAACTTGGCCATAACAATGCGGAAGCAACTAAAACATTTTTTGTGTTTAAGGTGACTACGTAGTTGATCACAATACAGTAACAATTGGTTGAATTAATTATCGTTCGGTTTGCAAGAATCTCGACGGTCAGGCAAGATTAAATAGGCCTAAAATCGTTGATTCCGCTGCTGTGCTTCAAGCTATAGGGACGAGTAGCGATCGGGGAATATCAGGCGAGCTTGGAATCTTACGGTCTAATGATTCGCCATCTTTTATGACCTCACTAAATCTACCCAGAGCTGCTGAATTGGGCCTCACGTTACCAAAATATTGTAAGACTTTTCACTCACCCTCGTAAAATATCCGGTTTTCCAAATGCTGATTTTCAAGGCAGTCACAACAGAATTAACCCCTTTTTCATTTGCTCAATTTTACCTTGAACCAGACAAAGCGAAACTTACTAAGAAATCTGATTTATGGGTAAAATAGCCCAAGTATTTGTGTATAACACGCACTCCAAACTTTCGACTACGAAATTCTTGAGAAAAAATTATCGTCTATAATACACAGTGATTTTTAAAATTTGTAGCAGCTACATTGAATCTAAATTTAACATTTATTCAACTTTTTATTGGTTTTACTGACTAAAAATAAGAATTGATACATTTTATATAATGTCTTTAACTCAAAATTTACACAATATTTAGAGCAAATACGAGGATTTGTTCATACAAAAATGCCACAAGATTGCGGCGAAAATTAGATCACATTAGGAAAAGCAAAATTATTAAAAAAAACAACATACAATCCAGTTGATATTTCCTTGTAACGTCGTAAAATACATTATTTTGGACTTTAGATATAACTTATTCGTTCATCTAGTCCCGAATAAGGTGAGGCAACTGACAAGAGAAAAGAAATATAGTTCACGTGTATAATGCACACTGTTAACATTTGAACTAAAAAGTCTGGAAAATAGTTCGTCTTATAAAAAAATAATTACGGTAGTTGCATATTTCCCGTGGTTGAGATTCGAACCCAGATACAAATCAGATTTTAAATTTTGATTTTCAAATTGCGAGATTCACTTCTAAAGATTAACACAATTTTTCTAAGAAGCATTTCTTCAATTTATTCTTGCACATATTACATACTATTAAATACATCTTAGCCAAATAGATTTAAAAATCAGATTTTCATGATTCCTGACATTTAATCTTAATAAAGATTCCCTGTCAATCATTACTTTAAGAATGTCAAATTTCAGAATAATACAAGAGATAATGATTTATTTCAACCTTTATTTCTTTCATCATGTTCCCAGTGGGTCAGAAGTCTAACAAGGTTTTGAAATTATTCAACTTAGGTCAAAGTAACTATCCACAAACTTCTCACAATAAATTTGTCCAATTGGACACATGGCCTAGTGGATAAGGTAGTTAGGTTAATACAGTTCTAAGTGACAGTTATCTCTGGATTCCGGGTTCAATCCTGAGTATAGGCAGTAACATAGAAAAATAATTAACGCAACTCCTACCCCAGCTATGGTTAGCGGAATGAGAACAGGATACCCCCGTGGAATAAATAAAGGGTTAGGTTCAAAGTTCCGTGATGGCTCCCGATTATGACAAGAAAGTTCCCGAGTTCGAAAAGAAGGTTTCCTAGTCCGAGAAGGTTCCCGAGTCCGACAAGAAATACCTGAAGAAGGCCGGAAGGTATATCGGCCGAAACGTTGTACAAATAACAATGAAGATGGGGACAATAGTCCGAATAACGCAGATAATACTTCTCACAATAAGTTTCCAAGTGCTGATTTTCAAGGCAGAAACAATATTTTGCACTGACCATAGCGGTTTGGGTTCGAACCTAGATACAGACTAGTTTTTAAATTTTGATTTTCAAGACAGACAAAATTTACTTCTAAAGATTTAGTTTAACACAATCCTTCTTCAATTTCTTCAATTTCTTTTTGCAATGTACAAAACTAAGCTGAACATATTTACAGTTGATCATTTAAATACACCAAAGCAAAATAGATTTAAACTTACTTTTTCTTAATCCCTAGTAAATATTCTGTTTTAAGTCAGTTAGATTCACTACAATTATTTTTATGAATGGGAAATAGTTTTAATTATTTTTTTATTTCTTTTATCATATTCATAGAAGGTCAGATGATGATTGTCTCTTTAAACAGCTTGAGATACTCCAGAAAACCATGAATGCTTATGATAGGCTAACTGACATCATATGAATCAACTGCTGATGTATTTTAAAGGTCACCTTCAGACTCGGTGTTTCTTTTCTTGGATTACATCCGAAAATGAAAAGGAATCAGATAATCATTTTTGAAAATTGTGTCATGATTGGTACAAGTGAGGACATTTAAAATATGTGACGTATTTTTTTCGAGATATAATAGATTAAAAAATTAGAGAACTGAATTTTTTATAAAAAAAGTAGAAAGTATGAAAAGAAAAATAAGTAAAAAGAAACTGATCATATGTAAATAAGTTAGGTATAAATCTTTATAATACCGAACGTGTGTATAATATCATCAATGTAATTATGTTACTACGTAATTCTATTTTATGTATACTAGCAAATATATGCACCCTCCGGGTGCAAGTATTTAAGTTTTAATGTAATAAAATATTGTATTAAATTAGAAAGGCTAATGAAACTAAATAAGAATGCAGATAAAAAGATTTGAAACAGAGGGGGGGATAATCGAAAAATAGAACAACTGAAACTTACACTTCCATCACTCTCATCTTTCATTGTTATTTTTTCTAAGTTGAGTATTTAGTTAAAAGAGGAAGTAAAGAATAAAATTACAGTTATTTCTTCTTCTTAATGGATTTCATTTAAGATTTATTGAAGAGATTTTTGCTTATATTCATT
Organism: Doryteuthis pealeii; assembly: GCA_023376005.1. Lineage (NCBI taxonomy): Eukaryota > Metazoa > Mollusca > Cephalopoda > Myopsida > Loliginidae > Doryteuthis > Doryteuthis pealeii. Next base: position 2,411,843 of record CM042143.1, on the reverse strand, counting down.
AAAATAAAACCAAACAATTAGAAATCAATAATACTAAGCACATATTTATTAAAATCACATTTTTAATATCAATATGCAAATTAGCCTTCCCGTTCACACTGTAAACCGTTATTTTCTTGTATACATAAATATAATTGCATGTTATTAGTATGTGGATATGGTCAACAGTGGCTTCGGCCTCTGGACCATTGATATAATTAACGGCGTCGATCCCAGGGGGCCATCCCCCCAGGCAACACCTGCCCCCTCGATTTAAAGGGGCAGGGCTGGGTTTATTGCCCAGTGCCTGAGTCGCCCCCTTGAGGGGGAATGCCGACGGGATCGACGCAATTTTTCACCTGCCACTCCATGAGCTTCGGCTTGTGGGTGGTCCCACGTTAATAGGGACTTTGTGCCTGACCCGTACAAGTGGGGTACGTGGAAAATATCAGTATGTGGATATGGTCAACAGCATTAATAATATAAAACAATTTTATTAATAATTGAGATATAAATAAAAAATAAAATCATTGAGATTTTGATGTCAATAACAAATGGAATTGTGACTTGAGTAGTAATATAGTTTCGGTTACAGACAGAAAAACACACAATCTCCATTATAATAAGATAAATGTAGTAATCATGTGGATGTGTGAGAGGATTAGAATTCGAATAAATTTAATTATTAATGATGAATTAAGTGTGAATTTGTATGAAGAAATGATTAATTAAACTTTAATATATTGTAGCTATTTAGAACTAATTTACCTAAGGCGATAGATTGAAAAAGACCCGGCCGTGTTTTAACAGAGGGTAAAAATGAAATTGCACCGGTCTCAAAAATTAGTCTCAGTCTTTTGTTATGAATATGAGCTGAAGTTGGTCGATCAACAAGAACTTAAATTCATCAGCTCTGTGCGGACACTGGATGCCGTCTAGAGAGCTTACTAAAAACGATAGTCGGTAGGGACGGATCGCGGGAGAGAGTCAAACAAATCCTTGATGATGATGATGATGATGATGATGAGTATCGCATTTTGAACTTGTATCAGACTGAGCTAAATTTAGCACCTATCCATTTCCCTGGAGATGTGTTATTAAATGATTTAGTTGGTCGTTGTGGTACTTGGGGTTATTTTTGGTGATTGGGGGTGATATTTTAGCAGCAGGGTTTGCAAAAGCTGTTAATCTGAACTTCCATCTACTTTACTTCGGTGATAATTATGGGATAAAAGATGTGCAGATGAAGTCAACGATGGCTCTAATGATATTATCAACAATCATTATACAGATGTTAAAAATGCAGCCACCAGAGAAATAATTATATCAGTTGACTGCAAAACGTTTGTATCTTCATTGATCAACATTTTGCTAAAACAAGTCTAATTGCAATGAATATAATGAACATTTAGTAGTAGTAGTAGTAGTAGTAGTAGTAGTTTGTAGATAATTACAAGGCTTAGCCCTGCTTAAGGTCACTCTGTGAGGCACAATCTTTTGTCTATAGTGTTAATGGTTATGAAACTAACCTTTTGATCCTGGTAGCAATTAATTTCTCAAACAAATCCGCCGTCCAAGTCGTCTCGCTTACAAATTCGTGTTGCATACTGAGGTTTTCACGGTACCAATCGATATAATGTTGTATACCCTTTCTTTACTTCTTTACTTCTTACTTGCTTCTATATCTTGGACATCTATTCTTCTGGCCGGCTTTGCTATTCTGATCGTCTATCATCTTGGTCTGGTCTAGCGTCTGGTGTTGACTTGGGGATCCCGGTCTGGTTTTCTGTTAGGGATTTCTCTTTATCAGAAGCCCTGTGTCATTGTTAGTTTTTAGGTAATAAACACAAGACTTCGATTTACGTTGATGTTACTTTATTTCCAAATCCCCAACCAGACAATCTGCGCAGATGGAGGACCGCGTGTATAACACGACTTACCCCTTCGAGCTCGCTGCTACCTTCTAACTGCTGAGTTACTTCTATCCTTAAACCGGATCAGGGTCTTCTATGCCTTCCGGTTCTCTCGATTTATCCCCGGAAGGCAAGGTGAGAGTGAGGTCAAGCGCCGTCACTCACCCTCAAGGCCATCAGCTGCACTAATCGCCATTATGATTTCTACACTATTGCCATAAATATTAGGTGACTAATAATTATGTAACATTCGTGCTGATTTCCGTTCAAGGGACTTGCTTTTTATTGAGCTACTTGCTCACGTATGCAAATGACTGATAGTCTTAAATTGACTTGTTCCACTCATGCACAGCAACAGAGATGCAAATGGCGGCCGCAACGGAACAAATAAAGTATCGGGGACGTTAGGCATCCGGTAAGTTTGGACTCTTTGGTCCCACTTCACTACACCCTTTGTGGGAATTACAATCCTTACTTGCCACAGTTCTTCTTGTAGTGAGCAGCCTTATAAAACCAGAAGTGCCAAAGTCAAAATTATCTTTCACCTCGAAAGAGCTAATAGCTTATCTCTTGTCTACGTAACAGGGGGCTTCTCGTCCCCAGCAACCTGGTGCCGCACTGTGCACGAGAACATTTCTCAACATGTAACTGTTTAACTTTCAACAACAGCGTCAAGAACTTTATCTACACAAAACACTATTTACATATTAGGATATTTTCTCTAATACAGCTATGTATAATGTCTTCATTGTATATTCTGTATATCTGTATTCTCTTCTATTAAGTTTGCTCCGGAAAAAAATGTCTTGTTAATTCATCGTAAATTATTTTTGCATATATGTCCACATGAGAATATATCATATTACACACAGGCTTAAACTACAAAGGGTCACGGTTTAATCCATCACAGCTAAAAATGCTAACGACGAGTTGGTTTACGAAACTAAACATATACGTATGAGAACCTTCACACAGTGAGACCATTGCACGTCCGCTGCACCTTCTAACAATTACTCCGCACGGAGGCGCACTATGTTTCAGATTAACAAGACCACAAATGTGCGGCACTATTTAGGATCGAACTGTTTATAATACTAAGGATCTAAAAAAGCAGTTTGAAAGCCACGATTAACTCAGATTAATTCAGCCTGATACGAAGCCACAAATGTAAAAAAAACTGAGTGAAATTGAACCTCCTTTAATAGTATTGATCTCTAAAGACTATTTAAACATTTTCTTTAGAAGTCGCATAATGATAGTAGGAGGCCTTAATGATATGGTCATACATTAATATGCAGAAAGGGAGAAGAAAAAAGCTTTAATTTTTTTTTTAAACTATTTATATCGGTAGATATTTTATCATTTCAAATTAAAAGAAAGAAAACAGTAATTTTTCTTTTTGCAAAACAAACCACATATGATAATCAGAAATTCCAATTTATGTTATTTTCCGAAAATCTGAGATTAATTTTGTATGTTTTTTTTTTTTTTTGGGGGGGGGTCGCATATATTATCCAAACAATTGTATTAATTTCTGTTATTTTTCGAAATTCTGGAATCTATTTTTATCATTCCACACATTGTTCAGACTTTTACGTTAAATTTGCTTTTTTAATTCAACGCGTCCGAATTTTTCTGGATTTCTAAGACACAGACATTCCGGTGAAATACTTAGAGAATTATAAAAATTATTTACCCTAAAACGTGACAAGAAGGAAAAATATATGTCACCTTCAATACTGTGTCAATATTTTTTTAAAAATGAACATCTATTTTAAAAAAAAAGAGTATCCAGATCTTAAACGACTTTCATCTCACTAGTATTAAAGATAAGACGTAGCCAGAAAAGGCTCAAGCCATACAGCAAGAGAGAGAGGTTGTATTCAGCGGTCGTCAAAAAATGCTTTCATAAAAAATACTTCAAAACTAAAAGATCCAAGATATTTCTTTAAACACCTTCACTTTTAACCATATATTCTTTTTTTACCGACATGTGTAGACCAATATGTCGATTTTCCAAAGACTGAATAACGTCGCTAGAAAGTAAACATTAGATTGAGAAGGACAAAATGAAGACAAAGCGCACATTTCAAAAAGGGGGGACGTTAATTAACTTCATTTTGCGTAACGTAGTGATATCGTTAGTTTAAAAATGTGATGGTATTACTCAGTTTAACGAGCGAAATGCAAGCAGCCCCATTGAGGATATCTACTCGGCTCATCTGCCAATTTTCTTCGACCGTAAATATCATGTCATCCGTGTACGACTATTTAATACATGTAACTGTAATACAAGGCCAAAATAGAGGGATACCCGTGCTGACCAATCTCACAACACTAGTATCCGGGTATGAGACGAGCCTTACAAGTACGATGTTGTGGTAAATAACTTGGTGTATAGATGTATATGCTCTTGATTCTATGCATGAGTACGAAATTCGCTTCCTCACAGCCGAGGCCAAATAAATATATTAAAATAATGACAAATAAAGAGGTGGAATTTACAAATATTTTCTGACAATGAAAATTGTTGATAGGGGTTTATAGTTTAGCCACACAGGATGCACCTAAGCCTGACTTATGGCCTTAATCAAAGCTTAATTAGAGATTTAAGCATAAAGCTTCTTGATTTAAATTAGTTAAATCTAAAAATGACCGGCCCGCGCTGACTGAATTTATTACAGACAGATCAGAAATAACAGCATTATTATATATCTATTAATCTATTAATAATGGAGATTCGCTTCCAGTTTTTGTCTGTAACAAAAATTACGTCACTGCTTACGTCACTCTACCCGAAATCGTTATAACATAGAATAAATACACTCAAAATTTGAACCTGCAACATTAGACAGTCCTCATTGTTTTTTAAAACAAGTTTTAATAAATACATGCCTGGTATTATATATCTATATATAGTTTGTTTTATTTTATATATATTTAAAGTTTACATTTCGAATTGTTTTATTTTTTAATCCTTTAATGAATTTGATGATTTTACTTACTTAGGGTACAAACTCGCTGACATTGAATTTTTAACTCCCACTCCTCAGGCAATATGTTTCAAAAATCTATTTTTACATCGCCCGGAGGGCGTTTTTATTTTGTACTAGTATGGTTAATTTGTGTAGATGTTATAATGATTGGTTGATTGATTTTAACAGCATGTCAACCCCTTTGGGATTATTTTATGCATGCAGGTTTTGTGTGTGTTTGCGTAGTTTCTTAAGCGTTGTTTTTGTTATTGTTTTGTTTTGCGCATGGTTATAAGATATCAGGTATTCCTATCAAATACTAATAATTTGTAAATAGATATGCTTGACTAATATATGTGACAGGTATAACCACTGCGGGACTGAGTTGACCAGGGAGTAATAAAAATGGAGTACTCCACCCCTAGAGCACCAAAATCGTAGCCTCATCACCAGACTCAGTTTAGTGTCACACTCAGGGTACCCCTTTGGGGGGGGGGGTTCTTACCTTTCTACAGGGTATATAGTCACCATATTATAAGCCCCGTCAACAGGGCAGTTTTGATATTGAGTTTCCCTTCTCTTCATTATTTTCCTCACATGTTTCTTTTTTTTATTCAATTCCTTTCTTTCTTCTCAAATGTCTTTCTTCTTCTCTTCTTCTTCTTTCTTCTTTTTATTATCCTCTCTTTCTTTTTTTTCTTTTTTTTTTTTTTTGCTTTTCTTTTCTATTCATTTCTTTCTATCTATTCAACATTTTTCTCTCGTGTTTCTTTTTCTTTCATCCTTTCTTTCTTTTTATTCTTCCTTGCTTTCTTCCTTTTTTTTCTATTCCTTTCTTTCTATCTGTTCACCACTTACTCTTATCTTTCTATCTTTTTCTCTCATTCTTTCTGTCTTTTTTATCATTAATTTCTTCTTTTTCTTCCATTCTTTCTTTCCTTTCATTCTTCCTTCCTTCCTTTCTTTCTTTTTCTTTTATTCTTTCCTCTTATTTTTTTCTTCTATTCATTTCCTTCTATCTTTTCACCAAGTTCCTCTCACCTTCATTTTGCTTTCTCTTATTCTTTCATTATTTCCTCATTTCTTTTTCGTCTTCTCTCGCCACCATCGTTTTGAATCTATCTAACACAAACACATCATATCATTTATTCATTTAGACACCGTTAGTTAAGCTGGTAGTTTTTAAAAATATTAAGAAATTGTCACCATACGATTTTAAAGATGTTTGTTAAGTTCTCCTCTTAGGCGCTGGTGATCGGAGTTCGATCTAAGGAAAAGGCAAAAATTTCAAATGGTGATTTTCGTGGCAGGGTGGTAGATCTTCCTTATTTAGAAGAACGGTATAGCCAAATCTTCCGACCCCAAGTTGTTGGGGTTTTTTTATCTTTGGTTTCTTGGTGTACTAAGCTAACTTTGAGAAATATCAAGAAGGAAGAAAAAATAAATAATTGTAACAAGAAAAAAAACGAAAAGTTGTGTCGACATTATAGATATATTGAATGCAGTCTGCACTTTCAGCTTATGCAAACATATAACCGCGAGGCTTTGATGAGTAGAATAGCAAAGTCAATGTTCGTGAAGCGTTCCATTTGCCACAAGGCATAGGAAAAATGTTACGTGGAATTAATCTCCCAACAGCCGCTGCTGCTGCTGCTGATGTCTTAAGTGATAGCCTCGTGCCAATAGAATCAGATTTTGAGCTACAGGTTAAACGTTCCATCGATGCAGCCGTAAGTAACATCATAAAATAAAGCTGCTGCTGCTGCTATTAACTTTGGTTTGGTTTGGTTGGTTGGGTTTTACGGCATGTCAACCCCTTGGGTTATTTTATGCCGAATACTTCTATTGGTAAAAAAAAATGTTTAAGGCTAACAAAGTTTTGAAATAATTTCATTTTTAATGGATAATACAATTTTGTTTATAAACTCATGTTTTCTATTTAACCAATAGATGGGACCCTAACAGGTACTACCACTCCGGGTCAGAGTGGACTAGGGCGCAATGGTGATGAAGGGGTGCTCCACATTCCCCAAACCTCCAAAACTGGAACCTCACCAGCTGATAGAGTTTAACGTCATTCCCAGGACATGTAGACCCGCAGCCACCACCTTCTAGCACTCATATGATAAAAAGGGGTTGGGGCTTGCCATAAGGGCAATAGGCTTGAGGCAATCATATAGGTGCTAGGGCTTGACGTGACCAGCCGAGCTATTAACTTTAAGTGTAAAAAGATTTGATAACTATTCCAACTAACCTAATCCATTTATAAGATAGTTGCGATCGGATAATGAATAAAAAATAAAGAACCATCTAATACAAGTTAATACACTGTTTGTGGGGCCTAAAATACACTGACTTGCATTCCCTGCAGAGGAATAAGAGCGCCCCACAAAACAGTTCTAGAAATTACACTAAAAAACTGTATCCAGTGGTAAGGCTTCAGTTCTGGTACTTTCAGTGGAGTGCTGTTACCCTTCGTAACCATTACTCCCAGATCCACTCTGGCCTCGTTTGAAAATACCTATTAGGGTTACATTTGTACATAGGTTTGAACATTATAGGTATTAGATAGGAATATTTTAAACCATAAAACTGTGTGCAAATTATTGTATTATGAATATTTCCCGTTGTCCGTTTTTTTTTTTTTGAGGGGGTTGTTTTAGTGTTTTTTGTTTTTTTTTTTTTTTGTTTTTTTGCTTGATACATGCGAATGATCTGATCGAAGTATTCTTCACATCGGGGAATTAACTGCTGTGTTGGACGAGATTCACATCATTCTTGCCATTGCCTGAAATAAAGACTAGAGGAACCTCGAAAAACAGTGGTACGAGGGGGAAAGGAGTAGATTAGATTAAAAAAGCAATATGAGTCAAGGTAAAAAAAAAACATGCATAAGTATAAAGTTAAATATGTTAAGTGAAAAGAACATTAGGGTTATAAATTCCAAAAATTCTCTCTGAACTATCCACTTGGACACATGGCGCAACTGATATAGAGGTTGACTTAATACAGTTCTAAGTGACAATCTTCTGTAGTTCATCGGTTCAATCCTGGCCAAGGGCGGTAGTAACGTAAAATACTTAGCATAGTTTAATACTTCAACCCGGTCTTGGTTAACGAAATGAGAACAGTCTACCTCGGTGGATTGAATGAAGAGTTCGAAGTTCCGTAAATGCTCCTGATTACGACATGAAGGATCCTGAGTTTGATAAGAAGGTTGGCCCCTGGAATCGAGCTTTTGTGGGTTCTGGGCACAGATACTACACTTTGATATTCGGTCGGGCAGCTCCTCTCAAAATCTCTTCGACTGAGACTGAACGCACCGAATATATTCACTTAGACGAGTTCAATAAGTTGCGTAGATTAAAGCATGGTGTGTCTGTTTGGAAAATACAAATTGATTGATTTTGTTTAATTATTAAATTATATCACTTAATCAGTAAAAATCAAAAATTAAATTGTGTACGTTTCTTAATTATAGACATATTAAGGTGTATACAAGATTTCAATGCTGAATGGCATCTCTGTTGCTTATCAGACGACACGCACGTACCACTACATTCCTTTATATATGTATAGATTAACTATTCTTTTTTTAATAATAATCATGTTTGCACACAGTTATATGGTTTCAAGAGTTTATATCTAACGCCAATAATTAGTAAGTAATTATATGGTTTCAAGTAACGAATCATAATCCTTACATTTCAAGTTTTTCTTCAATTAACAATTCTATTAAATAATAATTTGTTTGCATACTTGGTTTCAATCATTCTTATCCGACAACAATTATTTTCAAATGTTTATTTTAAAAATTTCCCAAGATCATTTAAAATATTTTTCTGATTGATTGATATTACAGACATGCCAACCCGTTATAGTGTTATTTTATGCCTAATAGTTAGGGAATCGTGTTCATTGTACGTTCGTATTTACATTTTTTGTATAGTTGTTTCTCTCACCCTCTCTCATCCTCTTTTTTCATTCTACACACACATTCTTGTCAGAGAAACTTTTTTTCCGAAAGTTCAGAATATATCTCTTTTTTTTCTCTCCGACTTTCTATTTCTTTCTTCATCTCTCGCTTTCATTCTCTCTATACTTCTCTTTCTCTCTCATTCACCAATTCTCATTCTCTTATCCCAAATATGTTTCTATTATACCCATTCACACATACATACATACATACATGCACAACATTTCGACCAACATACTTTTTTCTGGCCTCTCAGAATCCATCTCTCTCTCTCTCTCTCTCTCTCTCTCTCTCTCTCTCTCTCTCTCTCTCTCTCTCTCTCTCTCTCTCTCTCTCTCTCTCTCTCTCTCTCTCTCTCTCTCTCTCTCTGTTTCTATTACACACATACATACATAAATAATAATATATACACACGCCATTTCGACCAACATACTTTTTTCTGGCCTCTCAGAATCCATCTCTCTCTCTCTCTCTCTCTCTCTCTCTCTCTCTCTCTCTCTCTCTCTCTCTCTCTCTCTCTCGCCCATGTTTGTTTCTATTACACACATCCATATCCACATATAAATTCATACGTACATATACACACGCCATTTCGACCAACATATTTTTTTTCCTGACCGCTTAGAATCCATGTATTCGTAGGCCATTCGCCCTCCTCTTCTTTATTAAATAGACTGAACCTTACCTTTTCGTCTGTTAGAGTTTCGCTAGAGACGAAACGACGAAACTTCAAGTTGGCTGGCGACCCGTAATTTAATCAAGAGGTCAGTGATAGTCTTGCATACGAATTGACCACACCATGCCACGACGATACTGGCTCGACGGACCATTGATCAACTCTTTTATAGCGGCTAAATTTGATTTGCTTCTTTACTTGCTTTGTAGCCAAGAACTTTTTTGCTGAGTGAGAGTTATGCTACCCACATTCAAAGCATTTAGCCCAAATCCTTTTGCGGTGAGACACACTTTATGTCCCCCTTGTGTATTATGAACTTTAGAAGGTCACAAATGAACTGGTGGTCTGCGTAAGTGACTCTCGCCCAAGGCTTCAGTTTGAAATCATTTTCCAACAAAATAAAAGTTTAAGCCTTAACCAAATTTAAGAAATGTTCTCTTGATCTCTCCTGACTGAATGACAAATTGGGGTCTTTCGGTTGGAGTAAATAAAAAAGGAAAAACATATTTCATACTTTCAAGTGAGTTTGGGGGGGAGGCATTTATCCAAAAATCTCAAACTTGTAAAATCTAAAAACCCTGCTATGACATAAAGTTCAACCATTTTAAGCGAAATAAATCAAAATCCTTAATTAGAAGAATTTTCGTGTTTGTTAAAAGAAACAAAATGATAGATGTCGATTTATTGATTGATTTTAATGGCATTTCAACTCGTCTAGGGTTATTTCATGCCTAGGGAATAGCTTTTATTGTACATTTATATTTGAATTTTCTTTGTTTTGTTTTGTTTTACGGCATATCAACCTCAGTGGGTCATTTAATGCCGATAAAGTTTTGAAATAAATCAATTCTTAATGGATAATACATTTTTTTTATAAATACATTTTTCTATTTAACCCATAGATGGGACCCTAACAGGTACTACCATTCCGGGTCAGAGTGGACCAGGGAGCAATGGTGATGAAGGGTGTTCCACATTCCCCAAACCTCCAGAACTAGAACCTCACCATCAGATAGAGTTTAACGTCATTCCCAGGACATGTAGACATGCAGCCACCGCCTTCTAGCATCCATATGATAAAAAGGGGTGGGGCTTGCCATAAGGGCAATAGGGTTGGGAAATTTTCTTTGTAATTTTTTAAAGAGTTTTTTGGACACGGCTATATGACATCAAGTATTCTTATCTATTACTTATAATTTGCAAATAAATCTATCTGACTCATAGATGATATCATAGGTAGTACCACTCCAGACAAGAGTGGACTTAGGAGTAATGGCAATGAAGGAGTACTCTACAGTTACCAGATCTCCAGAACTGGAACGTCACAATGAGATGCAGCTTAGTTTCATACCCAGTACACTTTTTAGGAGTGGTCATACCACTCTTCAGAGGATATACAGCCTATTCTAAGCCCCGTCGACAGGGTGAGTAACAGGCTTTTGGTGATTGTATTTATTGGTATTTTTGCAATTAATATGTTGTTTTGTAGTTGTTTTTGGTTGGTTGGTTAGTTGGTTGGTTGTACGGCATGTCAACCCTTGTTGGGTTATTTAATGCCAAATGCAGTCTTCTTGTTTTGCCAGCAATAATTATTTTTTAAATAAATGCATCAAAAATATAATCATGTTTTATTCATGTCTAGATAACATACTAAAATAAAATTTTGCTCGTGTAGATTACGTTCGCACAAAGTTGCACCTCGAAATGTTTATAAGAAAAAAGCGAATATGCATCAGATCTGGTGTCTTTGTGGTAATGATGAATAACCATATCACATTCAGATAAGGAAAAGGACATCGCCGACAAGTTTGTTCTTTTGTATTCTCAAGTTTATTTCGACATTTCTTTACTGGAGAGAGCCAACGTATTAATGCATATTTTACCATGATCAGGATGCAACACAAGACTAACTTTTAAGCGGAGTACAGCTGGCTTGAATTCAGAGTTTTAGTTCTCTTACACACACACACACACACACACACACACACACACACACACATATATATATATATATATAATATATATATATATATATATATATATATATGCGTGTGTGTGACTGTTATATATCTATATTATATATTTATGGGAAAATATTTTTGGTTGTTTTTAGAAGCATGAAAGAAATGAATGAAATAAATGAAGAACTTAGTTGAATATTATGTTCTAAGTTCCATTTATCTTCCAATATTTGAAAGAATACATCTCTCTTCTTTCTGAGATTAGGTTTAGACTGACTGTTCTTCTTGTCTCTGGCTCTTTTGAGGTCAGGCAGTGCTCTTGTCTGGTCTTGTCTTTGATGTATTCTGTACTGCTCCTCTCCCATTTTCTGCTGATTCCACGGCTGTGTTGGAAGTTGCTCCGGAGTGGGGAGATGCGGTTCTGGGGGTTTGTAGTTGCTTTGTGTGGTGGGATTGTATTAAAGTATTTGTAAGCATTCAAATTCCCTAGCGATGACATTAAACCATGTGTGTGTGTGTGTACGGATGTGTACTATCCATTTTGTTTCTTTTTGTTTGCGGTTTTGAGTGGATGGAAAGTTGTGATCTATTAGGGTGCATTTCAGGTTGTGGCTTGTTGAAGTGTTTCGTTTTAGGTGCATATTGAGTCTCATGTCGAATCAACAATATATATATATATATATATATATATTATATATATATATATATATATATTGGGGGTTGAGGTTTTTGTATTTTATCTGTAGGGGGGCAGATGTATTCATGTCGAAGTGCATTAGCACAAAACGAAAACAATCTCATCCAAGATTTGAATTCAGACCAGCTATTTCCTTTTCTACAACGATAACTGTTACGCTAAGCCCTCCTTAAAAGGTAAGAAAGAATATATATAAAAGAAAACCTAATGGTAATTATAATCATACAATCAGTAGATAAAGAAAATAATTTTTCTTCAGTGATAACCGTTACCCTAAGCGCACCTTTGTTTGAAAATATTTTAAGCATTATCTTAAACAGATTTATTTGACCCATATATGTGAAATCTAACAGCTACTACTACCACAACGGGTCAAAGTCATTGGGGGAGGGACTTGTAAGTAATTCCAAGTAACTGATCTCATTTAATGATAATCCATTATAAAAAGAAATATAAATTATTCTAAATACAAATAATATAAACATAGTTATATGATTTCAACTAATACTTATAATTTCCAAGCAATTATATTTTACATAACCATTCTTATGCAATAATTATAATATTCTCATACAGTTATATGGTTTCAAGTATTTGTATCTAATATTATTTTTATACAAATGTACTGAACCCATAGATGCAACCCTAATAGGTACTACCACTCCGCATTAAACTTGAACTGGTAGCTATGTCAACAACGGGGAGACACAACACACCCCAGAGCTCCAAAATTCGCCATTACCACCGGATGTAGTTTGGTTTTATGCACAGGACACTTGTTTAAATCCTATCCATGGTATCAACAGCTAATTGTATGAAATAACATAACTATCTAGAAAATTGATAACAAAATTGTTGAAACATAGATAGATAGATAGATAGATAGATAGATAAGAACTAGACGTACATAAAGGGAAATAGACTGAGATAGGTATGAACAAACTATCTATATCTTAAGAGACAGATATAGAATTACATAGACAGGACAGACAAGCATATTCACAATGCCAAATGCTTTGATGAAAGAAATGTGTCCGAACATTCCAGGTTTCTAAGTCGGTAAAAATTAAATTTTATAACAACAAAACCAGAAAAAATATGAATTCTCTAAAATCCAAAAAATACCACAAACAGGAAAGTTTTTAAAAAAGAATGTCAAAATAATAAAGCGATATCATGAAATCGTGTCTAATGATTTAACATAAGTATTTTCCAATTCAAAGAACAAATCCCCCTCAGTTTTGTTCCCTCTGAGAAAACATTAGCCGTTGTCCTTCTCCTCAGATTACTCTTGTGAATTGATGACAACAACAACAACAACAACAATAATAATAATAATAATAATAATAATAATAATAATAATAATAATAATAATAATAGAAAACAGAGTCGTACGAGTTTGAATCCCTAGATTAGATTATATAATTAGATCATAAAACAAAGTAGCAGATAACATTACATAAACAAATCGCCCGGCACAATGATTGATAAAAAGATTACTTTCTGCAGATACGGCAAGAATCTCATTTGTTTGAATCAAATATCCTCGCAGACATTCACCAAAAGTCGGTGCCAATATTTTCTACAGATCCAATGTTTTCCAATGGCATCCCATAGATAACTGATGACTGAATCTGATTTGTTTTGAATTTATTGATTAATATATTGTTTTTAAGATTCACAAGACTACAGGGTCTCTTTGCATGGCGTAATGTTTAACGAGACAAGCTAAATGATTATTACTGGTATGATCTTATGCATCTGGCGTGGGGTCAAATTAAGATAAGCTGAGTAAACAACACCGTAATTTAATGGTGTTTGCAAACTGCTCTCGCATATCAGTTATTACTGAATGGCAAGTTCGATCCTTATTGGAGTCTTTTTTGTTTGTTTGTTTGTTTGGCTTCTTTTATCAAATATGTACTAAGCTTCATTTTTTAGGATGTATGATAAAGTCATACTGAAGAAAAGGGGTTCCCGCCTGAACACCAAAGTTAAACAATTCGTAGAAGGATTATAGGTTAGAGAGAAAAGATTAATTACTAAGCTTGTAGTAAGATGACTTTAATTAAAGCCATACCATCTCTACAGATTCGAGAGAAGTTTTAGGGGGTATTTTAAAAATTTGAAAAATAATAAAAACCTTTTGATTGTGTTCCTTTTCTGACTTCCTTGCACCCAGACGATCACGCCACCAGACGATCACGCCACCAGACGATCACCACAACAAAGGAAGCAACCGTCCCTTCTCTGAGATAAACAACAAATCCTGATCATCTCCGTGGTTATTTTACCAGGCATCCAAGTCTAATTCAACAACTGTGTAACGTTATTCAAGTCCACGTCCTCTAAAATGCCTACCCAAAAATGGAGATTTTTTACGGCACTCTTAAATGAGTGAACACATAGGAACATACCTGCGTACTAGAAAAAGTAAAGGTTCCGTATATTCTAGTATTCACATCATAATTGTATCCATCTTTATTAAATCGTTCACTTCAGCTACTGATGTTTTTATAGTATATTTCTCAGACTACTTGTTATTTCATCCATTTTGTTTGGTTGTTAATTTAAACACGTTGCACATCATTTCATTAACTGTTTTGATATTCATTGTGAACTCAAAGCTCTTGTCTGAATGTATTATTGTGTGTAGATATATGTTTCTTTGCAATATGACTGAAGAATAATATGGCATAAACTTTACAAGAAAATTTGCTCAAGTGGAATTTGTAATATTGTTGATACACCCTTATTTTGGAACCTGTGCACATATCGATTTGTATATGTGATCATTTACTGTAATCCAACAGAGCGTTTAATCTTATGTAAATTTAAATACCTACTCAGGGTTTTGCCAAATTATTTTCCATCAATGAGGCCTAAAATACGCCAACTGCATTCTGACAGAGAGGTTAGTCACTCCTACAAAATCATAGGGTTTCCTATACATCCGATAGTCAGGCTCCAGTTCTGAGGTGTGTGGAGTCATCCCTTCGTAACCATTACAACCAAGATACAGTTTAGCGTCCTGCCCAGGACATTCCTGTATGATGTGTTCTGGGTAGGATACAAACCTATATCAGTTCTGGAGATCTGGGAAGTGTGAAATACTCCTACATTGCCATTACTCCCAGGTTTACTTTAATCCAGAGTGGTTGTATACATCAGGGTCCTCTTTATGGCTTGAATAGATATGTTTGAGGTCATAAAACGCTTATTTAAAATGATTGTGAAATACAATTTGAGATTATGCTTTTTAAACTGACTTCGGTATCAAATAACACAACAAGGGTTGATATGCTATAAAACCAACGAATGACCATCCAAACAACAAACCATCAGCTTTTATACTTTTTGGCGAGTATTAGACATGTATCCACTATGAATCAATATTGATAGAAAAGAATTGGACTAAATTATTTAAAAATGTATATTTTTATATTTCTTCATTAGATATTCTTTTTCTTAATTTGTTGTCTTTGGTCCTGAACATTCACATAAATTTGTTTAAAGAAAGAATCACTAAAATCTACCAAATA
This sequence comes from Doryteuthis pealeii, assembly GCA_023376005.1. Lineage (NCBI taxonomy): Eukaryota > Metazoa > Mollusca > Cephalopoda > Myopsida > Loliginidae > Doryteuthis > Doryteuthis pealeii. Next base: position 2,396,124 of record CM042143.1, on the reverse strand, counting down.
AGGTAATGCAATATTTTCATGAGATCAATTAAGTTACAACGGGAGTGGTAGTACTGTCAGAGTCCTATCAAATTTCAAATTGATTCGTATTCGATAGGACCGTGTGCAAAAATTAAAACTACACACAAATGTAAATACGATTCTCTAACTTCTTGACTTAAAATATCCCTAGACGGGTTGACATGCTGTTAAAATCAATTGATAGACTTTCTCTTATTCCAACTAATTAGAAAAAAAAACAAATCTTATTTGAAGAGCAGTTATAGATACATTTCTACAAACCCAAAAGGAGTCTAAATTGGAATGTGGGAACGGAGTGGGGACGGAGGGGGGGGGGGTACACAGTTATGGGACATTGCACCATGTTTAATGTTCGCTTGTTGTTATTTTATTTTTGTGTGGCATTTTCTTTGCTTCAATTTTGTTTGTTTTTGTTTTTGTTTTGTTTTGTTTTTGTTTTGTTTTTTCAGAGTTTTCATTTTTATCGAGTTTTTTTTTTTTTGTTTCTTTTTTTTTTTTTTTTTTTTTCGTTTTATTGTTATCTCTTTCGTTATTTGTTTGCTTAAAACAAGAAAAAAAGCAGACAGCGTTCGTACGAGACCAGATGTCATCACCAAATGCGGGTAAATATGGAAGGCCAATCGAGCCATTTTCAGTCGCGTACTTTTCCCGAATTGAATAATTGCCCAGCAACAGAAAACGTCAAGGAAAACAGAAACGTAACAAGATAGAGAAATCCAAAAAAGATGCAAATCTAATTATCAATTAAACAAGCCCTTACTTTTCTGCGTTAATATTCTTGTCGACAAAGATATATATATATATATATATATATATATATATATATATATATATATATTATATATATATATAAAGAGAGAGTGAGAGAGGTGTGGGTAGTAGCATTGTGGTTTTGTGACATTCAAAGCAGATGGGCAATTATGAGATGACACTTGTCAATTGAAAACTTACTCATTAAGTAATCATCGTAATCGGCTTATGCTACAATTATCAGCAATAGTCGTAAAAGTAGAAAGAGAATTACTGTAGATTTTACAAGTAAAAATCATTAAGGAGAAAAATATATAAACTTTGATGACTTAGAATACATTGAATGCACCCCCCCCTTCATAGGAGTAAGATCCCCCAAAACAGCGTCATAGATTTGACACTAAACTACATTCGTTGGTGAAGTGCTGGGGGTGAATTAGAATTACTGTAGATTTTACAAGTAAAAAAATATTAAGGAGAAAAAAATATAGACTTTGATGACTTAGAATGCACCCCCCACCCTTCAAGGGTTAAGATCTCCCAAAACAGTGTCATAGGTTTGACACTAAACTACATTCGTTGGTGAAGTGCTGGGGGTGAATTAGATCTTCATTGTCATTACTCCAAGGTCCGCCTATCCTGAATAGTAGTACCCCTTAGGGTTCCATCAAGGTATCGAATAGATATGTATGAATAATTATGTGTATTAGATATGAATACTTTAAACCATATTACTGTAAGCAAATCATTTATAATCCTTATGAAGGATAATTATTTTTAATTGATTATTATCATAAGTAACTTGATACAAATAATTGCTTTAAAAAAGACTTACTTTGGCATTAAATAACCCAACAAAATTGACATATCATAAAACAACAACCAATCAACCAACAAGCAAACAACCAAGCAAAAATTATGGAATTAGTAGATTTAAAGGTTGTTACTTGATTTTTTTTATTTAGCAGTAAATAAACTAATAACAGATAAGACATTTTTCTTTATCTTTTTGTCAATGAATTTCATTTTTTCCTCATTAATGGGTTATTCTATTATATTTTCTTTGTATGGCTTGGGGAAAAATGATCAGCTATTAGATAAAAATGTTTTGCATTTTATATTTTATTAGTTTATTTACTGCTAAATATTTTTTGAAAACTATGAGAGCATCCTTTAAGTGTGCTTATTCCATAATTTTTTCCAGAGGTAGTATGTGATTCTGAGAGGACTTTTCAAATTTACTAATATTTTTTATCATTTTTTCTTTTTGTTTTTTTCTTTTTTGGTTTCATTTTTGTTTGTTTTGTCTTTTTGTTTTTTGTTGTTGTTTTTCCCCTTTTCATTCCAACTTTTTGGCGTCCGTCAGTCTCAAGAGACCCCCTGGATCTGTTCCTGAATCTTGCTACTGGCCTATGCTGGGTTCTCTAAAAGACCTCCAGCTGCTAATACAAAATATCTCTTCACACAGGCATTAGAGTTGTCAGTATTTGGTTAAATACGACAACTGTGTTCTTGGTTCTGTCCCTCCACCACGGTAAGGTAGGGATTTGAATTCAGTGTTTTCCTTCTCCTAGATCAGTTGCTTTTATCAAAGTTAAAGAACTTAGTATACCCTTCTATTTACCCATAGCTTGGGGGAGAAGAGATTACTCTTGTCTTTCTCAAGGGCATTAACGCAAAATGAAAATCAATATGAGAAATAAAAGGTTTATAAGATCTATGGCCTATAATTCTTTTTAATTCCGATATTATAATAATAATCATCAAAATACACCGGCAGATCTCGAAATCCATCCCTATTGATCATCGCTATCGGCAAAACCGCTAGACAGCATCCAGTGTTTGCAAAAATCTGATGAAGTAAGGTTTTTGCTGTTCGGTCAACACAGATGTGTTATATATATAGGAGTCCGTAGGAGAATGTCACTCATGTGTTCGTTCTTACTTTTCGAACAGTGTCTAATATGTTTTGCTAGTCTTACTTGGATGGTTTTTGAGATGGGAGATAAGTCACCGTACAGATTATGTTTTAATTACAAACAATATATTTGTGTATGTCATTATGAGGAAAAATAACAAATGGATGAAAGCATTTCACCAAAACTAACAAGAAATAAAAGGTTTATGTATCGTTACATTTTCACATCTGTGCCATTGGCGATTTTCTTGTGAAGCTTTGTGTCTCTGGGTTAGTATCGGAAAACCGATAGTAGAATTATCTTCCCCTGTCGCTAGGGGGCTAATCGCCAACATCGTATGTTGGCGGCAAAACCAAACCCCATCACTTATCTGAAGATTGTCGACCGGACGAGTCACCTTAACAAGGGCTCCATCCACCGCTCAATTCGAAGGGCAGTTTCACCAGGCGAGTAGCTTCAAAAAAGCACTCCCCAACACTTTTACTTATCGGACGAGAACCGACCAGGATGGAGACGTCTCAACAGCACTCTACAACCACAGCGAGTAGAATCATTTCTAGCGCTAATTCACTGACGAACTGTTAATTTTATCTCTCAAGTCTTGTAGCAAATGCCATCAAATTTGCAGCATTTTGTATCTTTTGTTTAATACATGTGTATAACTTCCATTGTGTTGTTTGTCTTCTTTCATCTGAATAATCGCCGACTAGCGGGAGAATTAAGAGCTCCCTACGAATCCCGTAATTCCTCTTATTAGAGATAGCTGAATTACTATATATAATAGTAATGTAATAATTCGTCTACCTACTCCATTACGGTGTCCAGGGTATGAGACTAAACTGCACCGATGGTGTGAGTCCAGTTCTGGTTTTCTTTTGGGAGTAGATTCAAACCTTCACTGCCATTTCTCACAGGTTCACTCTGTCCCGGCGGTAGTACCTGTTAGGTTCCCATTTCTTGATCAATAATACTTAAATAGATTTTGAACAGCCTTTGCTCTTAAAACTTTAAGATTGTAACTCATTATGCAGTGTTTAAAATGGTTGAAATTGAAATGTTAATATTGATATTACAATTTGATTTAGATTGTTAATTATTAGCGAATTATTTTTCACCGCGAATTTTTCACACCAGTTTTAACTGGTGGTTTTTCACTGAAGTTTCAGAGGCACCAAGTCTCCATAGCTCTCATGACTTTCTAAGTATTCTTGCTGAATTCAACAGTGCTGTGGTCAGGATGGTCTAGAGTCTTCTTCCCATTTCCTGTTCACCCAGTCTCATTTCTTTGTGAACCGTTCCAAGTGTAACAACTACAATTGAGATCATAATTACTTCATGTTCCACATATTTTACAGCTCTTTGGCAAGATGCAGGTATTTATGTATCTGTTTGCCTTCTTTTATTTTCACTCTATGTTTTGCTGAAATTAAAAAATCCGCTAAATGACAAGTTATTTTTCTTGTTAATTAACACATGGTCTAACTTTCTGACCGGGATGCTCCGTTTGTATCTAGTCCCTGAGAATTTTAAGCGTCTCATTTTCTAGTACAGATTCTGGTTTGTGCAGATACCATTTGTCAGAATGGTCAAATTTTATTCTCTTGTGCAATTCTCAGTGAATCAAATTCCCTACCTAGGTGTATTGGATTCCTTTTGTGTCAATTTGTTGCATTCAGTTATTATGGGATTAACAATTTAATTTCTGTCACTATAGAACTTACAGTTGCAATTCTTTTGCGTATTTTCAATTTTGTTACTTGAAGCACATGCAATTGATTGCAAATTATTAGTACTAGCAACAGAAAACACCCTTCGAGCGTTGTAAAAATTAGTTTTTGAAAGATATTGCCTGAGAGGGTGGGAGTTAAAAATTCAATGTCAGAGTGTTCAGCAAAATCCTCATATTTATTAAAGGGGTAAAAAAATTTTTTTAAATAAAACAATTTGAAATGAAAACTGAACCCCGTCCCTCTCAAATAAAATGTTGCATGCATGTAATAATCAAACAACTATTTTGAATATTTTCCACATCAATTTTCCACAAAATCGTAGGTATTTATTTATTTGTAAACCTTTTAGTTAATTTCTTGTTATTGTAAAAAAAATGGGACGAGAGTAAAAAAACAATCTTTTAAATTGCTTACTCAAATTTTGGGTGTATATAGCATAAGAATATTGCGACGTAAGTAGTGACGTTGAGCTATGACGTAGTTTTTGATACAGACAAAAACCGGAAGCGAATCTCCATTATTAATAGATTTGATAAGAGTAATTGAAACCATATAACTGTACAAAGAACAATTACTTGAAGTTTACAAACAATTATAACTAAAAGGGAAATTACTGAAAACCCGGTAATTACATGAACCATGAATTGGATAGGAATACTTGAAACTATATAACTATATATAACATTATATATGCAGACAAACGATTATTATTATTGAATTGGAATAGTTACTTGAAACAGTATAATTATGTATGAATTATTAGTATTAGATAGGAATACATGAAACCATATAACTGGATCATTAATAGAAGTTATAATGGTTTATGCTTATCATTAAACCGTATATTTTATTGCAAAAAAATGGCTATCCCCGGTATTTAATAATCCAAGTAGGACTGACATGCGATGAAACCAACCAACCAACCGTAGATATAAAGTCATTTTTCGTTTAATGCATTAGTAGATTAGCGACATCAGATACATGAAAGAATACTTTATTGGACGAAACAAAATTTACGGAATACCCAATGAGGATTGAACCCAAAATCAAAGAATTATAGGATTAGCATTGTGGTAGTAGATTTTAGACATGCAGGAGTAGTTATTTACTAAGCTTAGCTCGCAGAACAATGCCAGAAGTATGGGACGCCCAGTGAGAATGGAACTCAGTACTAATGGTCTGCTAATCTAGCTTTGTGACCATTACACTATGTGAGCTACTCTGTCTAACTAAGCTTTGCTTAATTGTGGCAATCCGGAAGTATGGGGCACCCAGTGAGAATGAAACTCAGTACTAATGGTCTGCTAGTCTAGATTGCTAACTATTACACCACAGGCAGAAGTAATTGTATTAACAGCAAAAGTAAGTGTACTAATGGTGACAATACACACCCACTCCGTGTGTAACACACTCGTGTGTACACAGTTCAATTTGTCCCCCGTCTTTTGTGATTATTAGTTTAAAACTGCTTAATGTTTAACTTTATAAATATTCTGAGGACTGATATGCAACACTTTCAAAATAGCAACAACTCGCGGTTCTAATATTTCGACACAATTGACAGTGAACACACCTCTGCACGTCCGTCTGGTCAATAATCTGCTGGATATAAAGGAAGTAGAGACGATTAATAAGGTTGGCTCTTCTTCTCAAGGAATTTCGCCTGATTTATGAAGATTGATGCTGGATTTCATCCTCTTTGATGTCTTTGTCAATTCTTTTCAATTCTTCAATGTTTGACACTCGAAGATGCGCCAAATCTTAGCAGAATATACGGCGCCGGTAAACATTTTAACAGAATCTATCTAAATTTATTCACACACACACACACACAAACACAAACACACATACACACACATTCATATATATATATATATATATATATATATATATATATATATATATATATAGAGAGAGAGATGTGTGTATACGTATATTTGTATGTGTATGTATAAGTATATATATATATATATATATATATATATATATAGAGAGAGAGAGAGAGAGAGAGAAATATATATATATATGTATATATATATATGTATATATAAACATAGAAATGTATATATATATATATTTATATATATATATATATGTGTGTGTGTGTGTGTGTGTGTACATATATACATACTTTCCATATTTACTCCCATATATACATAGAGAGAAAAAGAATATATATATATATATATATATATATATATAATGAATGTGTGTGTGTGTGTTTGTTTGTGTGTGTGTGTGTGTGTGTGTGTGTGTGTGTGTGTGTGTGTGTGTGTGTGTGTGAATAAATTTAAATAGATGTTGTTAAAATGTATATATATATAAATGGACTAATGGATGACATAAAAATGAATGAAATGAGGAGGATAAATGAAAAATCCTTTCCAAGGGACCCTTCTCATAAGTATTAAAACACTTTTTGAGAGTGGGGTCCCTGATAGAAAGTTTTTCTCATCTATTATTAGACTCCTTTGAAGCATCAAGTTAATATAATTATTCTATAAGTTATTAGAGAGGATAAATCCGTCTCTTGCCTTTGTAATATCTGTATATATATATATATATATATATATATATATATATATATATATATATATATATATGAGAATGAATGTATAAGTTGATTTTCTTATAGAAATAAAAACAGGGTAAGACATAAATATGGTTAGAATAAAAGGATATATTCACATAATAGTTAGAATAAAAGGATATATTCACAAATAGTTAATTAGATACATATTAAGGTAGGTAATGATTAACATAGATTGTTTAACACAATTATATGATATCAAATATTCCTATCTAATAGAAATACTTTTTAAAAAGGTTTATTTGACCTATGACTGGGACACTAACAGTGACTACCATTCCAGATCTGGGAGTAATTGTAATAAAGGGGTACTCCAAACTCTCTAGAGTTCCAGAACGGGAGCCTCACCACCATGTAGGACATCCGTACATAATATAACGTGATACGTCTATGCATGCGTTTATATATATATATATATATGTATATATATATATGTGTGTGTGTGTATCTATGTATGATTATATATGGACCTGCGTATATATGAATATATATGTGTTTATGTATTGTTTGCTCTATATATATATATATATATATATATATATATATATATATATATATATATATATATATAATTGAGTAGTGGAAATATAATATTCATAATTTTATCATTTTCAGGCATTTAGATAGATCGATTGATTTTAACGGCATATCAACCTGTCTAAGGTTATTTTATGCACAGAAGTTAGGGAATCGCGGTCATTGTACGTTTATATTTACATTTATTTTATAATTTCTTGAGAATTTTTTATTTTCTATCTTACTTCTCTGTAGGGGATAGTCAGAAAGTTCTAAGCCCCACCGACAGTGCTATAGAGACTAAGAGTAATTATCATTGATATGAAGAAATACAATGCTATGAATGTAACCAAGTGTGAGAGTATGTGTGTATGACTTGAATGTATAATAACGAATTATATTTTCACTTCATAAACATGAAATGTACACGGAAAACCTTTCTCTCCCTATATACTTCCGGTTACACATATACAGTTATACATATCATTATCATCATCATCATCATGTCGCGCTGTTAGCACGGATATCCATGACAATCTCTCTCCATACGTCCCTATCGTTCATCATTCTTGGGAGGTCCTCTATGCAGCATCCTGTATTCGCACAGAGCTGGTCAATGTACGTCTTTGTTGGTCGGCCCACACTGGCATGCCCATGTGCTAGCTTCCACAGGAGGACGTCGCTTATGAGTTCGTCCTTGCTTCTCCAGCAGTGTCCCGTGTGTCTTGTCCGTCTTACACGGATGGTTTGAGTGATATGTGGCAGGTGGCCGTATAGCTGTTTTCTCGTGGGATGTTGTTTCCACGTCTTGTTCAGGATCACACGCAACATTCTTGTGCAGCTCCCATCTAGTTTATTCTCTAGTCGCTTCGTTAGGGTCCAGGTGGTGCAGCCATACAGTAGTACTGACACGACAACGGCCTGGAAGAACTCTCTTTAACTTGTCTGTGAGATTGGATTTCCATATGACCGATAATTTAATTATAGCGGACTATACGTGTATTAACATCGTTTTCTGTGGAGGAGATGTTACTGCCTAAGTATCTAAATTGTTCTATAGACTATGACTAATAAATAAGTACACCTCTAACATTTTATAAATGCTAACTACCTTCTAAATAATTATCAGTATTTAATTATTTCTAATGGAACTTTAAATAGAACAAAATAGATATAATTAAGTATTGTGTATTACCACACACAGGCGTCGGTTTAGCTGAGTATTCTAGGAATCGCAAGGTTCATGGTTCAATACCAGTTTCACCAACGCAGCGTATGAGTAACATAGATTGGGTAATCTGATTTGTGCAGTAAAGCAAGGAGCTGACGGTTGGTGTGGCGCCCCACTGCAGCCAAAAAATAATCTCCCTGGTCTAGCGCTAGTCCGACTGATACCGATATAGGCCACTCCGCCCACAAATTAACACACTCTACAATATTGAAACACTCAAGCCAAAAAGAAAATTGCATATATATATATATATATATATATATATATATATATATATATTTGCCATATGTCATAGACCAAGTACTTTTCGCCCTATCGTGGGCCATCTTCAGGGTATTTTGAAACCGTACAACAATGGGTTATTCCATTTTCTATTTATATAGGTTGTGTTTATTATTGTTGTTATTATTATTATTAGTGTTATTATTATTACTGTTTTTATTATCATTTTTAATATTATTATATTTTTATAATTTGTTAATGTAATTATAGGCATTTTAAACATTGGTGCTATTATCAAAGTTTATTTTGTTTAGTTTTGATTTTTGTGTCTAATATGCAGTGCTTCTAAGATTTTTAGTCGTTGTTTACATGTTTGTGTTTCTATAATATGGACATATTTTAAAATCATTTTTCTTTCTCACATAGACATATAAAAACTGAATTTTATACATATGTTTAAGATACATACACCATATATATATATATATATATATATATATATATATATATATATATAAACACAGTGTTTATTTACGTACACTCATACTGTCGTGTTGCAAGTCAATAAAAATTGGAATATAAGTAAGTTCAAAACAGACGAAGAATCTGTTATTGGCTATCTGGTGTAGTAGTTAGATTCTCCGCCAGTCAGTTCGGCAGTCGAGGTTTCGAGTCACACACGGAGCAGTCTCCCATGTCTATAACATTGCTGATGAGACCTAATAGGTCGAAATGTGCATTCAGGGATTGACATTTTCTCGATTTGTTTAGCCGTACATTTGAACATATATGCCCGCCTAAATTCATTAATTATTAACTAATTAATTTTCAAAAATTAGGTATGACTTCAATTAGCACATATCCTCCAAAAATTGTCGGCTAAAAGCCATATCAAATAAACACAGTGTTTATTTACGTACTCTCTCATATATATATATATATATATATATATATATATATATACATGGTGTATGTATCTTAAACACATATGCGCAAAATTCAGTTTTTATATGTCTATGTGAGAAAGAGAAATGATTTTAAAATACGTCCATACTAGTGTCGCTATATATATATATATATATATATATATATATATATATATATATATATATATGCAAGTATATAAGTATGATATATGCAAGCAGTCGCAGAGTATAAAGAACTTAAGGTAATTATCAAATTCAACTCTATCAAAAAGAAACATCTCCATCCGTTTCTCTATAACTTTCATGAAATTCTGAGTTTTATGCGTCTGTATGAATGTTAATATCTACATGTGTGTACGTGTGTGCATGTGTACGTTAGTGCGTGCTCAACCCCGCCCCCTCTCTCTCTCTCTCTCTCTCTCTCTCTCTCTCTCTCTCTCTCTCTCTCTCTCTCTCTCTCTCTCTCTCTGTGTGTGTGTATGTGTATGTGTATGTGTGTGTGTTGTTTTTGTTTTGCCTCAAGCTGTATCTTGCTACAATGAAATGGTTTTAATAATGATTATATATATATATATATATATATATATATATATATATATATATATATATATATATATTGTATAGTATAGAGAGAGAGGGGGAGATAGATAAGATAGATAGATAGATAGATCGCAAGGGACATTTTGTCGATGTAGGTTCACAATACTAAGAAATCTACAGCGACATTTCCCTTCGTAGCAATCACAACAGAGCAACACTCGTTTCTTGGCTTCTTCCCTCGTGTCTTTAATAAATCGCTACTGATAATATCAATCCTTTGAAAAAAAAAGTCTTGTTTTTCTTTCAATTTAGGGCTTCGAGCTGAGAATGAAAAAGTTTTATTTGCATTTTGTTTTTGTTTTGTTTTTTTTTTTTTTGTTTTTGTTTTTTTTTTTCCTTTTCTTCATTTGTACTTTCTTTAACCTTTCCTGTTTGTTTGCACAACTTTAAAATGAATACATTCAAAATGAATTTACATGAGGGGTTGGGGTTAGTCTTATAAGGAAAGAGCCTAGATCTACAAATAGAGACACCCGTATATATATATATATATATATATATATATATATATATATATATATATATAGTCGGTACTTTATAAATTGAGCAATATTCAATATTGAATATAAAAACTTTCGAGTTTCGACTATTTCAATCCTCAAGTAGGCATCAAAATGAAATAAATAAGGAATTAATTATTCTCGTGTTTAAATATATAAAACTCAAATAGTAGGAAAACTTTTTGAATTTTTATATTCAATATTCATTTTGTATTGCTCGACTTACAAAAAGATGAGCACTTTTAGTTTTTGCTTGGCATTTATTTATTGTTATTTTGAAATGTTTGCGAAATTTTAACTTAGATCTACAGATGCTCTGTCACCTATATTGAGCACTCTTTATTGAAAGTCAAAGTGATACCAATTGTAGCTGGTGCACTTGGAACGGTCCCAAAAGGATTGGAAAAGGGTTTGGAAAGTTTGGAAATCAGAGGAAGAATTGAAACCATTCAGAACACTGCACTGCTGCAATCTGCCAGAATACTCAGAAGAGTCCTGGAGACCTGAGGAGACTTGCTGTCACCCAGCCTCCAGTGAAAAACCACCAGCTAATGCTGATGTGAAAACTCAAAAGGAGTAATAATAATAATAATAATAATAATAATAATAATAATAATAAGAAGAAGAAGAAGAAGAAGAAGAAGAAGAAGAAGAAGAAGAGCAAGCATTAGTAATACAATCATAATATTCGAATGCCTGAAAGCAACGAGTATAATATATATTTAAGGAGGAAATCCTTATTTCATTATCATCCTTTTGTTGAATGCATTTCTTCGAGTTGCGTCACGCGTCATGACATCTTCGCGTGCGTGGATCGCGACTTGTCTTTCAAAAATTATAACGCTAAATTGGAAGGAGATCTTACTTAGCAGAGGTGCTGTCGGGATAATGTAGAGCCTCAGCCTATGGAGCTAAATAAATAAGAACACATGTTTAATACATATCTCCTTTTAATTGTTGCTTTTTAGGGGTAAAAAAGAAAATAAATTGAATTAATATTTTTTATCACTTTAATGCAACAATCACTTAAGAAAATCAAGCAACTAGCAACTGAATTTAAGTTTTTGTCATATGTACGAAAACAGTTTTTGAAAAAATAGAATTATATTTCAGAACACTGAAAAATTAAGGATTACATTTTTTTAATTTATAAATTATTTTCCTCTTATTATCTCCCTTACCCAATCACTACCTGGTGTTAATTTTGTTTTACTCCGGTTATGAAGATCAGTTTGATGACATTGTTCATTCTAATGTCTAAGGGAAGACATATCGCACGATAAATTGATATCCAAGAGAAGTTTTCGTGCGCTGCGCTTGAAAAGCTCATATAACTTACCCTTCATTTGAATCTATATGAATTTGTGACATTTTGAATTAAACTGAGGCAATATTTTTAAATTCATTAGCATATTTGTATACACACACACACACACACACACATACACACACACACACACACATACACATACACATACACACACACACACACACACACATATATATAAGGTCTGTAGGGCGTCCACCGTGGTGTAATGGTTAGAAAGTTAGACTCTCAGATCCATTACTACTGAATAGTGAGTTCGATCTCACTGGATGCCCCATACTTGCGGCCTTGTGCCAAACTTAAGCAGGGCACCTCATAGGGTGTAATGGTTAGCAAGCTAGATTAGCGAACCATTGTTAGTGAGTTCGATTCTCACTGGGCGCCCATACTTCTGGCCTTGTGCCGCATCTAAGCTATGCTTAGTAAATAACTAACTATATATAAGGTCTGTAAAAAAAAGTATCGAGATTTTTTGTACTTTTTGACATTCCTTGTATTCTGAAAAATTAACCTTCCATTCATTCTTCATTTCTATCTTGTAAATAGAGCTTTAAACTTGGTACTTTTTTGTCACACCTTGTATTCTGAAAACAAATTGATTAATGGAATGTTATTTTTTTAAACACTTTGAGTGTTTCAGAAAAATTGATATAATTTCGTAACCTATTTTCATTCAAATTAACTTAAATTTGATGTTTTCTTTTCCTGCGAATGAAATTTCTAAAGCCGAAAATAAAAACATCGTAAAATATTAAACGTAGAATTCAAATTTATTTCTACACATTCTATTAAAACTGAGATTATTTGAACGAGAATAGGTCAAGTTATCAGATTACGAAAATATGTGAATTTTTCTGAAACACCCTCATAATTAACCACACACACACACACACACACACACATACACACACACACACACATACACATATATATATATATATATATATATATATATATATATATATTTGAATGAAGTGACAAATAAAAGGTTTAGCTTTTATTCATTTATTTGGGAACGATATTACTACCAATGGTTTCCTGCTAAAGCATTCATCAGGTAAACGATATATTTTTTTTTAATGACAGAAATGGTGTAAATGGTTAAATATGTGCGTTTTTTAACTGTATTCTCGTGTTACATGTTTACGTGTTTACGTGATGTCGAATGTCCCATTCCCATATATATATATATATATATATATATATATATATATATATATATATATATGGGGAATGGGACAAACAGGCATATATATATATATATTTATATGTTTGAAGAACTTCACTTATGTAAATATGAAATTCGAAACACACCATCGAGCATCTACTTTCTGACTTACAGCGAGTTTGCAGCGATGGATCTACCTGTGTACTAGGTAGGGAAAAGCTTAAATTTAATTTATGTCGGCACTGGGAAAAAAATTGCCCTTCGGTCCTAAGCACGCTACGGGAGCTTCTTTCTTGGAAATATTTCCCTTGTTTCCAAGAACTTTAATTCTACTTTGGTAAACAAGACTACATTTTGTGGTACCAACAGTATCAACACGCAAAAATTGATTCCTTATATTAAAATCACCAAAGTTTCGTTGCCACCAAAATATATAAATAATATATACAGTATTCTCTCTTATCTATGGATAGTGTCTTTCAGCCGGATACCTCGAATAGTACTGAACACTGTATATTTTTTTATATTTCGTTTATAGTTTTAGTTTATTTGTTTAACAGCATATCAACCCCTATTAGGGTATATTATGCCGAAATTTGATTCATTTATAATGGTTTGGTTTATTTGTTTAACGGCATATCAACTCCTATTGGGGTACATAATGCCGAAATTTGATTCATTTATAATGGTTTGGTTTATTTGTTTAACGACATATCAACCCCTATTGGGGTATATAATGCCGAAATTTGATTCATTTATAATGGTTTGGTTTATTTGTTTAACGGCATATCAACCCCTATTGGGGTATATTATGCCGAAATTTGATTCATTTATAATGGTTTGGTTTATTTGTTTAACGGCATATCAATTCCTAATGTATTATTTAATGCCGAAATTGGATTCATTTGTAATTGTATTTTGTGTTTCGTTACATTTTTAATTGAACTTTTTTTATTTGTGTATAATTCATTTGCACACAGTTATATAATATCAAGTATAATTTTCACACAGTTGCATATTTCAACTATTTCTACCTAATACTTATAATGTATACAACATTATAAAGTTTAGAGTAACTATTCTTACGTAATAATAATTATTAGTGTTATTCGGACTATTGTCCCCATCTTCATTGCTATTTGTACAACGTTTCGGCCGATATGCCCTCCGGCCCTTCTTCAGGTATTTCTTGTCGACTCGGGAATCTTCTCGGACTCGGGAACCTTCTTTTCGAACTCGGGAACTTTCTTGTCGTATTCGGGAGCCATCATTTGTGATAATCATTTGTTTGCAAATAGTCATATGGTTTTCATCATTCCTATCTAATACTTATAGTTTTCAAACAGGTGTATGTGAGGCATAGATGGGACCCTAATAGGTACTACCATCACCACAAATGTTCCAGAGAGAGTGAGAGAGAGAAAGAGAGAAAGATAGAGAGAGAGAGAATGCGCGAAAGAGTGATTAAGAGAGAGGCGGGGAATACAGAGGCATATATACTATGTATACACAAATCAGTCAGTTCAGAAAACAACATAAATTATCCTGAGTATGTGCATGTACATGTAATTAGATGCACACACACTCACACTAACACAAACACACACACACACACACACACATACACACACTCACTCACACACACACACACACACACACATATATATATATATATATATATATATATATATTATATATATATATATATTATTAACGCATAAATGAGAAACTGACAGTTACCAAGAGCCGTTGACTACGCTACCCTACTTTATATATATAAATCGGCAATTGGATACTATATATATATATATGTGGTGTGTGTGTGTGTGTGTGTGTGTGTGTGTGTGTGTGTGTGTGTGTAAACGTGGAAGTGTGTGCGTTTGCTGCGCAACTTATGAATATGTAAGCATAAGAGTCTCCTAATTAAAATGAATGCAACACTCATTTTTGATCCGACAAATTCTTGAAAAGAAACAAAAAGGAAACTTTTAATAAAACACTGGACATTATTTTTAATAATTCATTTTTTTTTTAATTGTTCAAAAAATGTTTTCTTTAAAATAATTGGAAAATTAAGATTCAGCCTGCAATATTTCGTTTTTTGGTGATTTTGAAATTTCATAAAAACTGAATCTTTCAAAAAGTATTATTAGCTTCTACCATTAAATGCAGTTTTCCCTTTGACTATTTTTATATATTAACCAGTAGATCTGAGTGCATATCTATTGGTTGCATCTTTAGGCGTATCAATTATTCTGCTTTTGTGCCCATACAGTAAAAGGCGGTGTCAACCAGGTGCTTTTCATCACGAGTCAATTAGATTCTCACTGAGTGACTAAAAAGTATAACAATTTTTTTAGAGAGAGAGGGGGGCATTAGATTGAGAAATGGCTATTATATTTTTATCAACCCCACGAGTAGGATGTGACACAAGAACATTTTCTTACACAAGGTTTAATAGGTTTTAATTCAGTTTTCCTTTTCATAGACTGATTTCCTAACCAATGTTAAAGAGCCGTTTGAGCTACTATTTACCCGTAGGTGGTAGGTAAATAATTGGATTCATACATTTCCCAAGGGTATTAGCGCTATGGACATGAAAACAGCCTCATCCAGAATTTGAAATCGGGTCTCCAAATCTATTTCCTACAATAATAACCATTAGACAACGCGCTTCCTAAAATGGCTATCAGTTCGGGAAATGTAATTAGTAGTTTGAACTGATAGTCAGATTAAAACAGTTTTATACTAGTTAAGAGGGGGGAGTAGTAAAGTTTGGAAATGACATGAACCCGACTAATCCTCTTTTCTCTTCTTGGTTATTTTTATCCATTAAAGTTGATTTTTTAAAGAAGATAAAATAAGATTTGAAAAAAAAAGAATATTTTTCATCTTGAAATATAAACGAAAACTGTAATGGCTGCAGAATCGCAAATTAATTCATATTTTTAATCTGCCATAGATAATCAGTGTCCCGGTATCGTTATATTGGCGATTCTACTGATTGATTGATTGATTGAAATGGAGCCTCACCATCAGATGCAGTTTAGTCTTACACGTTGGTGACATCTTACCCTGCAGAGTATTATGAGCCCCACTAACAGGATTGACCTCTTTTTATTATTTCTTGCTGAAAAAAAAAAGTTCCATATGCTGATGGGTATTTATACACCATCAAATACGGTAACTTTGCTAATGATAAGGACTATAGATACGTCAAACCTAATTAGGATCTCTACACTCTAAATATTTTATCACTACTTGTAGCAAATACTTTCGAATAAAATTTAACAGTTTGATATCACTGGGTGCCAGACTAAATAAATAATATGCTTAGTGAGTTAAATTAACGTATAATTACCACCGGCGTCCGTGTTTGAACCAGCGTAAAAGCCGGAATCTCGAAATCTTAAATTTTAAAGCAAAATTATCCGTTTCTTTTTTTAATATTGGTGCAATATAATCTTCCAAGATTGATTGATATAAACGGCATGTCAACCTGTCTAGAGTTATTTTATGTCGATATGTTAGAGAATCGCGTTTATTCTACGTTCATGTTTACATTTTTGTGTAGTTGTTTCTTAAGAGGTTTTGTTTTGTTTCGCTTTTTGCACGTGACCCTAACGAATACGAAGGGCCGGGTTAGCTCAGTGGGTAGAGCGTTCGGCTAGAAACCATATGGTTCCTAGTTCGATTCCGGTCCTCGCCAACTCAGCGTATGAGTAGCACAGGGATCTGTGCGGTAAAGTAAGGAGCTGATGGTTGGTGTGGCGCTCCACCTCAGATGTCAAAAACAATCTCCTTGGTCTAGCGCTAATGAAAAGGGGATAAACCCCCTCGTTGATTGGCTGATACCGACTTTAGGCCGCCCCGACGACTTTACTTTTACTACTTTATTTGAACCATAGATGGAACCCTAATAGATCAGAGTGGACCTGGAATTAATGACAATGAAAGGTACTTCATACTCCCAGAGCTTAACAACAGGAGCCTCACCATTAGATACAGTTTAGTATCATACCCAGGATACCCATTTTGGGAGGTCTTACCCTTTTGCCGTGAATACAGTTAGTGTGTTTGAGCTAATTTCCTCTCGTTTTCGTTTTGTGTCGTACTTGAGTAAACTTATTAAATATATTTACTAACCGCAAACAGAAAAGTCTTTTTTAACACAATACACCGTTGTTTATAGATGCACAGTCGTCCCTACACCCATCTCCGCGGGGCTGTGTCTTATTATCAGCCTTGTTCTACGTTGAGAATTTCCTTTTAACGTGTGTTTGTTCTTCGCCTCACTTGGCTTGCAAAAGGTGACGGCTGCTGGCGACTAATCGCTTTAGTCACATCTAATCAGTAAAAGAGAAGTTTAATTCAATAAAGACTTATAACACTTGTCGACATCCTCTGAGACAATGATGTCATTACTCCATATCTTCAACTGCCAGGCGACGCAGCTAGTTAATCAAATCATTATGAACATGATGATTATTCTATCCATGATGATAATGACAATAACAACGAAACTTTTGCCAACGTCAATATCGATATTATTAGCTGTTTTCTTTTCTACAAAGACAGAAAAGCATTATTGATTTCTGGTAATCGTTCGACATTTATTTGTATCATTATCAAAATATAAGTGGAATTAATATTTCATCTATCAAGTATGGAAGATGCGAAGAAGAAGAAAAACTCATTTTTCTTAAAGGACTTGTTTGTTTTAATCGTTTTTATTCTTGCAATGAATAAACATTAAATTAACAAAACATACAGGTTACATTTTTTATTTCAATCAATTATTGATTCCTTTAAAGTATTCCTTACTTTCATCTATCGATACTTAAAATGTATATTCTTTGAAAGCATTGCCAATTATTAATAACTGACATTTTTATTTTGTTGACAATTAACGATAAAATAATCAATTTATTTACTTTTACCTAGTTACCTCCCTTACGCTACTTTAACCTTTTGGTAGTTGATTCATTTTGTGAAATAAAAAAATCAAATAATCTTCGCCAAATATTGTTTTACATTTTTTCAGGGATAACATTAATAATAATAATAATAATAATAATAATAATAATACAGACAAAACATAACAGAACCTTTGTGTACTATGGAGATTTGCTGAATTTTTTATTTGTGTGTGTTTTAATCTGTGAATGCTACAATCAACACAAATTAAAATATTAAACTTCTCACACTTTCTTCTTCATAATAGACAATGTCTGTTGAAAGTACTTAGAATTTATACGTAGATAGATATTATAAACTTCAGGAACTTCTCATACAATTTATATTAACTGAATTTTTTATGCATATAAACAAAAATGTGATATAATATATATATATATATATATATATATATATAATATATATATAAATTTCTTTTATATATATATATATATATATATATATATATATATATAAATTTCTTATATATATGCTCCCCATCCCCCTTAGGGTTGAGCACTTTCGAGGAGATTTCGCTGATGACACCAACTAAAGTGCAAACGCAACGCTCACCTATAAAATGGATGGAGCACATCAAATATTATGTATATTATAATCTTTAAGCATAAATTTAACGAGGGTGATGGAAACAAAGACCATGATTTTATAATTTGTCCCTCACCTCGTTAAATTTATGCTTAAAGATTACAATATACATAATATTTGATCAATAGTTTTACTTAATTAAATAAAGTATTTTTTCTTTAATTAAAACTAAATAAAATACTAGATAAAATTACAATAAAATACAATAAGACAGACAAGGAATAATACGCTGCTAAATCTTCGAAGCCAACCCAGCATAATGCCGTGCTCACTATATATATAGTCAGGCCACATGAGTGAGAGAGAGTGTGGAATATTCCATTACAACAATATATATATATATATTATATATATATATAATATATATATATATATATATATCACACGGAGCAGTCTCCAATGTCTATAACCTTGCTGATGAGACCTAATAGGTCGAAATGTACAGCCATACATTTGAACATATATGCCCGCCTAAATTCATTAATCATTAACTAATTAATTTTCAAAATTAGGGTATGACTTCAATTAAAGCACATATCCTCCAATATATATATATATAATATATAATATATAATATATATATATCTATATATATATATATATATATGATAAACTTCTTTTATTAATTTCATTGATCCTTTTTGAAATATAAAATAAACTTGAGACAACGATTTGCCAAGTGAGATGAACTGTGAAATAAATATTTGGAATTGCATGAACGTTTCATGTCTGAAGGACTATTTCATTCTTGTCAGGCCGAGAACTGTATATCACCAGCCTTGAATGTAGATAACAATTTGCAAGAATACTTGTCGGAATAACTTTCTACTGCTGTATGCGCATAACTCAAAACGTAGCATGCTAGACACTTTACTCATGTTCAGAATTCGTGTCCAATTACTTCTCCTAACTGCAATAAACAGAAACCACAACTTGCAAATTGTGAAAAGAAAAGAAAAAACAAAACAAAATAAAGAGAATTAGAACCGAAGCTTTGGGCAGAAACTGTAAAAAAAAAAAAAATACTATAGGATGGGGATGTGAGGCAAATAGCTGAAGTTACCAACGAGCAACAGTCATCAACTCAAAATAGGGACGAAATATAATTTACCCTGTAGAAAAACACACACACACACATATATACAAACACCCACATACACATACACACGCACACGCACATTGGTGACGAAAGAAAAAATACAAAATACAAAACACAAAAGTATCAACACAAAATGATATTTATTTTTTTGTCTTTCCCGTTACTTTTTCCTTTGTTCTTTGGCGTAACTTCTTTCTTTTTACACTTTTTTAATCATATTTTATATTTTCCCGCATCTTTACGCGAAAATATTCTCTCATTCATGCCAACCCCCTTTCCTTTCCCACCTTTCTGTCCCGCCCTCATTCTCCAACACACACCCGGACTCACTTAACACTCTAAGCTATCTTTTTTGTTACTCAATGCATTGTCTGTCTAGTTAGAAAACTTGTTAGTATCTATTCAGGAACCAAGTCCAACGTTATGTGTTTTAAATTAACAATTTGTCTTTTTAGAATTCTTTTTATTTATTTTTCGCAAACATTTCACTGTAGTAAAATAATTTTCTTCTTTTTTAATTTCTAACATACGAGAGTTTGTTCTTCAAGTCTCGACCCCAAATTTTTGACCTTTCAATTTCATTCATTGAAGTTTCGAACAAGCTGATAAAAGAAATGTATGAAATGTATCAATATTACTTTCCTAAAAACGTAACAAATCTACTTAAAATCCTAAGAAATTTCTAGTATATTAATTATATATCAGTTGGATAATAATCAATTTATTATTTTTATTGAAAACCTCATTAAAAGTGTTATGTCACTAAACTGCATCCGATGTTGAGGCTAAAGGAAATTTGTTGGAAGTTTCTTTTTTGTGTGTGTTTTCTGGACAAACTGGCTGAATTTGGCGATCTGAGCGGTTCAGCATCACTTGTGTCTGGTACGACCGGCGTTTAAAGGTCAGCAATCCACTCTTACGCGTTGTTGTTCCGACGGGAAGCAGTGGTCCGAATAACACTTTATCGCAAGCCTATTGCCTTTGTTTGAAACAGTATATTTTCAGAAAGCACAATGTTTTGATCAACACAGGATAATTCGGAATTTTTCGTCCATTGTTTGGGAAATTTTGGGCAAACAGTAAACTTCACATCACTGAAAAATAACTGTAATTTGTAAACTAATAATTCTAGATTGGCCTCAACTAATTCCTGACACG
>CM042143.1:2340349-2374705 GCA_023376005.1 Doryteuthis pealeii | reverse complement strand
CAATAGTTTTACTTAATTAAATAAAGTATTTTTTCTTTAATTAAACTAAATAAAATACTAGATAAAATTACAATAAAATACAATAAGACAGACAAGGAATAATACGCTGCTAATCTTCGAAGCCAACCCAGCATAATGCCGTGCTCACTATATATTAGTCAGGCCACATGAGTGAGAGAGAGTGTGGAATATTCCATTACAACATATATATATATTATATATATATATATATATATATATATATATATATATATCACGGAGCAGTCTCCAATGTCTATAACCTGCTGATGAGACCTAATAGGTCGAAATGTACAGCCATACATTTGAACATATATGCGCCTAAATTCATTAATCATTAACTAATTAATTTTCAAAATTAGGTATGACTTCAATTAAGCACATATCCTCCATATATATAATATATATATATATATATATATATAATATATAATATATATATATATATGATAAACTTCTTTTTATTAATTTCATTGATCCTTTTTGAAATATAAAATAAACTTGAGACACGATTTGCCAAGTGAGATGAACTGTGAAATAAATATTTGGAATTGCATGAACGTTTCATGTCTGAAGACTATTTCATTCTTGGTCAGGCCGAGAACTGTATATCACCAGCCTTGAATGTAGATAACAATTTGCAAGAATACTTGTCGGAATAACTTTCTACTGCTGTATGCGCATAACTCAAAACGTAGCATGCTAGACACTTTACTCATGTTCAGAATTCGTGTCCAATTACTTCTCCCTAACTGCAATAAACAGAAACCACAACTTGCAAATTGTGAAAAGAAAAGAAAAAAACAAAACAAAAATAAAGAGAATTAGAACCGAAGCTTTGGCAGAAACTGTAAAAAAAAAAATACTATAGGATGGGGATGTGAGGCAAATAGCTGAAGTTACCAACGAGCAACAGTCATCAACTCAAAATAGGGACGAAATATAATTTACCCTGTAGAAACACACACACACACATATATACAAACACCCACATACACATACACACGCACACGCACATTGGTGACGAAAGAAAAATACAAAATACAAAACACAAAAGTATCAACACAAAATGATATTTATTTTTTGTCTTTCCCGTTACTTTTTCCTTTGTTCTTTGGCGTAACTTCTTTCTTTTTACACTTTTTTAATCATATTTTATATTTTCCCGCATCTTTACGCGAAAATATTCTCTCATTCATGCCAACCCCCTTTCCTTTCCCACCTTTCTGTCCCGCCCTCATTCTCCAACACACACCCGGACTCACTTAACACTCTAAGCTATCTTTTTTGTTACTCAATGCATTGTCTGTCTAGTTAGAAAACTTGTTAGTATCTATTCAGGAACCAAGTCCAACGTTATGTGTTTTAAATTAACAATTTGTCTTTTTAGAATTCTTTTTATTTATTTTTCGCAAACATTTCACTGTAGTAAATATTTTCTTCTTTTTTTAATTTTCCTAACATACGAGAGTTTGTTCTTCAAGTCTCGACCCCAAATTTTTGACCTTTCAATTTCATTCATTGAAGTTTCGAACAAGCCTGATAAAAGAAATGTATGAAATGTATCAATATTACTTCCTAAAACGTAACAAATCTATTAAAATCCTAAGAAATTTCTAGTATATAATTATATATCAGTTGATATAATCAATTTATTATTTTTATTGAAAACCTCATTAAAAAGTGTTATGTCACTAAACTGCATCCGATGTTGAGGCTAAAGAAATTTGTGCAGTTTTTTTTTTGTGTGTGTTTTCCTGGACAACTGCTGAATTTGGGCGATCTGAGCGTTCAGCATCACTTGTGTCTGTACGACCGCGTTTAAAGTCAGCATACCACCTCTTAACCGTTGTTTCCGACGGAGCAGTGTCCGAATAACACTTATCAAGCCTATTGCTTTGTTTGAACAGTATATTTCAGAAAGCAATGTTTTATCAACACAGGATATTCGGATTTTTCCATTGTTTGGGAAATTTGCAACAGTAGCTTCACTGAAATAACTGTAATTTGTAAACTAATAATCTGATTGGGCTCAAATTCTGACACGTGCCATTTGAAGGTTAGTACTTTATAAAAATCATGGATTTTTTTATTAATACCGCTATCTATATGTCAGGCCCGGGATTTATTGAGTGATGTGTTAGAAGAAAACTATATATGTTATATGTGTGCTTATTTATGGCGTGTGTATGTAAGTGTGTCTTCACATAGAATGTAAGTGTGTCTACATGTAAGTGTGTCTTCACATAGAATGTAAGTGTGTCTACATGTAAGTGTGTCTTCACATAGAATGTAAGTGTGTCTACATGTAAGTGTGTCTTCACAGCTTAAAATACACCGACAGCATCCCCTGCAGAGTGGTAAGACCCTGAAAAATCTCCTTTCCTGGGTTTAAAACTGCCTTTGATGGCAATGATCCACTACTGGAGCTTTGAAGGGTGTAGTCACCTCTTCATTGTCATTACTCCCAGGTCCACTCTGATTCTGAGTGGTCGTACCTAATAAGATTTCATTATTAGGTCAAATAGAGCTGTTTGAATTCATTTGTATTAGATAGGAACACTTGAAACCATGTAACTGTGCAAATCATTGTATTAAAAATAGTTAATTATTACGTATAAATTATTAATATTAGAAAGAAATACTTGAAACCTTATAAGTACGTGAAAATTATTATCTTAAGAATATTTGAAGCTATAATTGTTTACAAATGATTATTATCATTAGTTACGTTAAACCGTATTTACCCAAAGCGTTCGTTACTGATAGGATTTGACAAAATGTCACAGGTATGGAGCATCCAGCGAGAATCAAACTCGTTATTCCGTCCTAATGAATATTCAAGAATAGCTTGCTAATCATTACACCATGATGGGACTCTAAGTTACGTGGAACTGATTACAAGAAAAACTAACTTCGGCATTAAATAACCCAACAAGTTTTGGCATACATATTAAACGAGCAAATTTACCAACCTAATAAAAATTATGAGAAATATTCATTTTAACTTGCTTCTTCCACTGCTTTTTCTTTTATATTATATCACTTCTTTTTTTAATCTTATCATACAGATTCTTTTTCGATGTTTTTAAGGTTGTGACAAGGTTATATATATATATATATATATATATATATATATAATATATATAATATATATATATCTAATGAGTCTGATAAACCAACTAAAAGTTTCGCTTAGTGCTAAGATCTGACTCTTTTAGTAGGTTTATATCTGACTCATTAGATTTATCTTTATTATTTGCTCTACTTAGGTATTGAGCACTTTTTACTTATTAGCTTTAGTCTCCTGGCGGTTTTGTATGAATATACACATATCTTATATATATATATATATATATAATATATATATATATATATATATATATATACATACAAATTGTTTTTTCTTTTGGCCAAATATTGTACCAATAGAATTTTTTTGGTCTTTTCTTTTTTTCCAAATTTTTTTCTCCCTGGGTGATGTTTGGTAGTATATTTTACAATCAAACTATTTGCTGGGTTTTTTCTCACCGCGAGGATTTACCAACAAGTTTGATATATATATATATATATATATATATATATATATATATATATATATATAGTGTACAATACATTTAAGGTGCGATTGTTACCATTGGTTTCAAAGAAGCGTGTTAGCCGCTTATCGACAAGACAACACGCCCGTTAAGAAATACAGGGGATGTCAATTCATTTATATGTGTGTACCTGTGAGAGTCAAATTTTTGTATTTCTCCACTGAGGTGCGTTGCTTTGTCCAATCCCCTTTTTCCTTTGCTCCGCCTGGGGTTGTGTTTTCTCAATTTGTTCACCGTTTTTTTTTTTATTCACTCTTTCCTTCTTCTTTTTTTCTCTCCTCGCCCACGCATACTGCATCCACGCTTACACTCACACAGACATATACAAGCGCGTGGTGTAAGGGTTAATGTCTTGGGAAATGGACTCGTCGTCTCGAGTTCAAATCCTGGACGTGGTAATTGCATTTCACTTAGCGCTAATACCCTTGGCAAAGGTATGAATCCTACTCTCCCTCCGACTATGGGTAAATAGTAGGGCAGACTGGGCTCTTTAACCGTGGTTAGGCTCTCTCTCTCTCTCTCTCTCTCTCTCTCTCTCTCTCTCTCTCTCTCTCTCTCTCTCTCTCTCTCTCCTCGTTCATAGTTGTGCTTCCTCGCATCCACTCTCACATTCGCACTCATACATTCCCGTGTGTTCACGCGCGCACACGCCTACACACACGGGCACCCGCATACATCTACACTCCCTCATACACAAACACCCACATGCTCACATGTGCGCACACACCTCCATACACATATGTAAATATTCATACATATGCATACATATGCATACACACATATATATAATTAATCATACTAGCCCATATATGCACCCTTCGAGTGCAAGTATTTCAATTTTAATATAATAAAGTATTATATTAAATTAAAAAGCCCAAATGAAACTGAATAAGAATGAAGATAAAAAGATTTGAAACAGTGGGGGGGGCATATAATGGAAAAATAGAACAACTAAAACTTACTCTTCCATCACTCCCATATTTCATTGCTAAATTTTCCTAATTTAACTATTTAGTTAAAATAGGAAGTAAAAAATAAAATTACAGTTATTTCTTCTTATTAATGAAATTCTTTTCAGATTTATCCTCGGATTTTTGTTCACATTCATTAAGATAAAACCAAACAATTAGAAATCAATAATACTTAGCAGATATTTATTAAAATCAAATTTTTGATATCAGTATTAAAATTAGCCTTCCCATTCACATTGTAAACCGCTATTTTGTTGTTTATATAAAAACAATTGCATGTCATTAGTATGTAGATATTAACAACGTAAATAACTAAAGGGAATTGTGACTTGAGTAGTGATATAGTTTCGGTTACAGACAGACAAACACACAATCTTCATTAGAATAAGATATATATGCGTGTGTGTATTTCCTTTGAATTCATTTTTGTTCAAGATTGTAATCGTTATTTTTCATAGACTTGCAATTCTTGTTGTTAAAATCTGCACTCGTTACCCTTTCGTTTTTGTAGAACTTTCTTTCCACAAAATTTCTCACGGTTTATGCAAGTAATTCCCCTGTGGTTGTTTTGATTGGTCCTATTGGGCATAAACAGTTGTTTTAGCCAAATTATCACACCTCTTTTCGTTTCTTTTTGATCAGATTCCCCCCCCCCCGTCAGTTCATTCCGTAAAATATCAACTCTGACGCCTTTAATACATTTTTACGAGTGCATTTTCTCAAACGGTGAGTAAACGTTAAAGCAATTTCACACTATTTTATGAAATATGTAAATCCCTGGTGCGTCCGATCATAAAGACTTTCTTTCAACTTTTGCAGATTAACTGTAACGATTTTTCTTAAATTAAAAAACATTACGTCAATGTATACTAAAACTTCGAAAGGGTACTAAGTAACTGGGTACGTTTTCTCAGTATTTTCATTCAGTTTTGCTATTATTATTTCACTCTATGCAAGTTTTTTTTTATATACCGGTTTTAATTGGTGGTCTTTTATTGGAATCTAAATGCATCAATTCTCCTCAGATCTCCAGGACTTTTCTGGGTATTCTTGCCAATCTTTATAATGATGTGGTCTGGATCGTCTCGATTCTTCCTCTGATTTCCAGTTTCGCCATTCTTTTTCTAGTCCGTTGGGGAGCGTTACAATTTCACCAACTACAATCGTCACCCTCAGGTTCCACAGCTTGTTTAGTTCTCAAGCAAGATCCAAGTATCTGTCTATCATTTTGCTTACTTTTATTTTCAGTCAATGATCTGCTGAAACGGATTGGGTGATCTGGGTCTCAAAATCCCAGAGAATCTTATTCGCCCTTTTTTCCTGAACGGATTCTGGTTTGTGCATATACCATTAGTTAGTATGGTCAAATTTTAATATTACACAGAATTTCCATGTCTAGACACTGGTGATAGGACTGAGTAGAATATTCTATATGAGGTCTTAGAGTTTTTATAAAGTTTTAAAGCAACCATATTGATCAGTAACCTTCAAGACTTCTGTTTCATTGTATATATATAGTATATGTATATATAGAATATATATATATATATATATATATATATATATATATATATATATATATATATATATATATATATATATAAAGGTACGGGTGAAACTGGATAATCTTTTGTCGACTTGGAGCGACTTGGAAAACAATGACGGCAAATCTTCTCAACTATTATTACTTTCGGGTGTCGGTCTGGGGTAGGGATGACAAGCGCCTTTGCCGACATTGATCTTCCATACAACGCGGTAAGGGATAAGTATTTGTTGGCTTTGGCATTACGGTTGTAAATCTAAGACGGCGTTCTAATTCTGGTTTGGTTTGTTTATCTAACGGCATACCAACACCTAATGGGTTATTTAATTGTATTCATGTGTAAATGTTTGATTATAATGACAACTATATTGCAATCATTGTTTAATCACACTTTTTTATTAGTTTGCACACAATTATATGGTTTCAAATGTTTTAATAATATTAATTTATTCACAGTCATATGGTTTAAAGTGATTATTCATGTTTAGTCATAATCATTTTTATGCAAATAGTTATCTGCTTTCATGTATTCCTATCTAATGTTAATCATTTTTAAACAGATCTATTTGACCCATAGATGGAGACCTAACAGGTACTACCACTCAAGGTCAGAGTAGACCTGGGAGTAATGGCTTTGAAAGAATGACTGTAAACACCCCGAGAGATCCTCGTCACAGGATATCATTTAGTGTAATATCCAGAATGCTGATATGCATGAAAATACTAGTTTGAATAAATTGAGAGTAGAAGGGTTAAGTTAAAGTATGCAGGATATGAAAGAAAAAGAGAATGGTAATATTGGTAATGACCAGGTAGAAAATTATAGTTAACAAAAATGAAAAGAAAGAAAGAAAGAAAGAAAGAAAGAAAGAAGTAAATATAAAAGGTGACAGTTATAACAGAGAGAGAGGGGGAGAAAGGGAGAAAAAGAGAGAGACATACTAATATGAAGATAAGATAAATGCTGATAATGTAAAGAAAGAAAGAAAGAAAGAAAGAAAGAAAGAAAGAAAGAAAGGGAGTGTGAGTAAATATAAGAGAAAAGGAGAGTGATAATATATATAATGATCAGACAGAGAGTGCAATTAATAAAGATTAACAGAAAGAAAGAAAGAAAAGAAAGAAAAGTCAAAGAAAGAAAATGAAGGATTGAATATTAAACGCAGACATATAACAAAGAAAGTAAATAAGAATAAGATAATGTAAAGGCGCAGACATATAACAAAGAAAGTAAATAAGAATAATGTAATTATTGATACTGAGAAGAAAGAAAGAAAGAAAGAAAAAGAAAAAGAAAAGCCTGAGTAAACAAGCAAATATCTTTGGATTATAACGAAGAAAAAGAGAAAAAAATGAAAAATCAAATTGATGTTTAGTAGGAATCTTAGCGAAGAAAGCAGCAAAATATTACTTGTGTCTAATCTTTATTGAAAATCAAATCTCTTATCCACCATGTTGCCAAACTTGAAGACACTTTTCAGTGTGTTCCTGTCGACTTGCCAGTATCTGCCTCTCAGATTCTCAGCCACTGCCAATGTAAAGAACTAAACAGACAAACGATAACAAAATAATAACTTTAAAAAATGGGAAATTCCTTAACTAACCTGACTGGGTTGCAGACACGGACAAATATTAACGACTTTTTTTGAACGAGTTACTCTAATCGTTCGAGACGCAAAGACCTCCTCCATGTGGAGTAGTAATTATAAAAGTCCAAACTGTTGTGAAGTAATGTTTATAAAAAGGTCACTTCGCTATGAACATGTGATTATTAAAAGGTCACGTCGATGTATAGTGTTTATGAAAGGTCACCTCGCTGTGGAGTAGTAATTAATTAAAAGGTCACGTCGATGTGGGATAGTGTTTATCAAAGGTCACCTCGCTGGGGAGTAGTGATTAATTAAAAGGTCACGTCGCTGGGGAGTAGTGATTATTAAAAGGTCACGTCACTGTGTATTGATTATTAAAAGGTCACATCGCTGTGGAGTAGTGATTGTTAAAAGGTCACGTCGATGTGGGATAGTGTTTATCAAAGGTCACCTCGTTGTGGAGTAGTAATTAATTAAAAGGTCACGTCGTTGTGGATAGTGTTTATTAACAATCACTTGACTGAGGAGAAGTGATGATAAAAAGTTTGCTTCACTGTGGAGATCTTTGATAATCTCTACTCCTCATCTAGGCGACTTTTAATTACGCCGGTAGACATTTTTTCCGACCCAAATGTTGTTGGGCAATCGGTAGATGTTTCCGGATATTTTTAAGGCTGAATCTAAAAATCAAGTCCATTTTGCCCCCATTGCATCACGTTTTCCCAATGCAGATAATTTCTATTTTGATTGAAATAAACCAAAATACACATTTAAAAGTGATATTTCAGGGTCAAGTAGAAGCAAACTTAATCGTTTTAAGATAAGAAAAACTTATCATAAAAGAAAAAGTATCCCAATAAGTTAAAGAATGTATTTTCAGTCCAGAAAAAGGTTTTCAGAAAAGATTCCCACAAAATTAAATTAAGGTGAACATATGTCATCAGTTTTTTAATCAAAATAGACAAAAATACAAAGGAAGGAAGCATTCATTTTTGTCCATCCATAAATCTTTCATTTTTGTAAACCCTACGCTGTTTGATCACTTTTAATGCTCCAGCTATTAAATCAGCTATTATGTTAACATCCCATCTGTCTTTGTATATTTCTTCCATTACCTTGAGATGCTGATGACCCAACCCAACCCAACCCCTCTCTCTCTCTCTCTCTCTCTCTCTCTCTCTCTCTCTCTCTCTCTCTTCTCTCTCTCTCTCTCTCTCTCTCTCTGTTTATCCCTATAATCATCAAGATTATTTGGAAATTGATCGAGATGACCAAACAGAAAGTTAATCTTGATACACATGTTAGTAATTTAAAGTACCTGAGAAGCCTTTCCACAATCTCTCTCTAGTTATCTGCCCTTCTTGATCCAATGCGGACAACATCTACAAATGTTTCGCATGCCTCTAAGCAAACAAAAATATGTGGAGTCAATTTATGTTGGTCACTAAGCAGCATTCAAAAATAGGCCAAGTATGATCTTTTAATATCAGATATCTCCCTTTTCTCTGACAAAAATGTATACTTTTCACATATGTAACTGGGCTGTTTTTGCAGCTTCGTCTATTGGCCATTGTTTCAGTTAAATCAGAAAAATAAGATTG
Source organism: Doryteuthis pealeii (assembly GCA_023376005.1). Taxonomy (NCBI): domain Eukaryota; kingdom Metazoa; phylum Mollusca; class Cephalopoda; order Myopsida; family Loliginidae; genus Doryteuthis; species Doryteuthis pealeii. Next base: position 2,365,384 of record CM042143.1, on the reverse strand, counting down.
TTAGCAGATTACTAACATAAATATTTCTCAAAACTGTTGTGGTAGCTGTCATAGCGGTCAAAAAATTCTCAATTTATTAAGGATCATTGGTGCATCAATAGCAGTTTATAAATCACCTAACTGTTAAATTTTTATAGAAGGAAAAAAATAGAGGGGGGGGATAAATATTTGTTTGTTCTGCTTACGATCAGTCTTTCGATCTCCAGTATTTAAGATTGGTTTGGTTTCTTTCCACAATTATGGGGTTTCAAGCAAATGTTCTTTGTTGAGGGGGGGGGGCAAAAAGAAGCGAGTCAAACGCCTTATTTGCAGGCTACAACACCGTCGTCGTCGTCGTCGTCTACCAGCAGCTGAAGTCACAACACTGTTACTGCCGTCACCCCACTTCTACTTATACTGCCGTTTCCCCTTATCATCCGGGCACATCAGTCGAACCTCGCGCCCGTGCACAATTCTCGTGCATTCGCATGGACGCGTGTAGGCCCCAACATCCGGGCACCTGCATTGCACCTCGCGTCCATCCAGCGCCTAAATCTCATTTCTTTGCATTCCAGAGGGCGTGGGTTCGACTCCGGCAGGCAAGACACTCTCACTCTTTTTCCAAATGAGTACGGTGGTACTCGTTCTCACAATTTTATCCCCATGAAATAATTATTTTAATGAGTACAAAGCATATAAGGACATGCCAGAAAGCGAACAAATCGCTTTTTCATTTGTGTTAATAAGCACCAGCATATCAAACTGCCCTGTATACATTTTGGTTAGACAAGATGTTGATGGTGCTGATGATGGGTAGAAAAAGTGCCTAATTGGCTATATCTATATGGTGTTTGGTAGCTATTTTAAGCGCTGATAAATAAGATTCGAATTAATCTCAAATAGACTCGACTAATACCTTAACAATCCTCATTTATCGATGTTCCTATACATATTAGACTGAACGCTTATAGTTTTATTTGGATACTTTTTTCTTCAATGATCATTGGGATCTTATCATTAATTATTATCGATTTGCTGTTTCTCGTTGTAGTTGATAATTTTTGTTTAAACACAAAATTAATGGCTAACAATATAAAAAAAAAAAAACATTATTTCTCTTATTGTGAATGACAATATGGTTCAAAATTACTCTAAATTCAAATGGCTGTTCAACGAAATTTTGTTTCGTTCTCTTTAAATTTGTGTATATGTGACTTATAGAAAAACATTCATTTCATCTTTTGGAAGAATTCTCGACTATTTTCTTCTTGGGAAAATAAATCCGTCTGGAATGGTGTTTGGCAGTGTCTGCGACTAAATACGTTCGTAAAAAGTGCAAAGGCGATCACACTGCAATTTACCTGATTTTAGCGTTTTTTGTTTTGTTTTTTGTTGTGTGTGTGTGTGTGTGTGTGTGTGTGTGTGTGTGTGTGTGTGTGTGTGTTTTCTTCGTTTATTTCTCCGTTGCTATAGTAACCTAAGTCTACATTTCCCTATCTTTCCGGTTAAATCACCAATCTTAAGTAAATGTAAAGCCCCTACACACCCAACCCTATCCCTAACCGATTGCAAAAAAAAAAAAAAGAAAAAAAACATTACTGCATCCAGGCGTCAAACGAAAACTAAAGACGCTACTTCGTATCTCGCTTCCTTCACGCTCTCATATAGAAGTGATAAATGCGCCCCCCCCCCACCACCACTCAAAAAAGAAAAAAGAAGATAAAATAAAGTTTCAATTTCACATCTGTTATAAAAAGGCAGATTGAAAGGGAATAAATCTTAAATGAAAGCCGCAAACTGAAACTCAGCCGGGTCGTGCAGTTTTTGGGACGGTGGGGGGGGGGGGGTAAATACCAATAAAAATTCCTTACATTTTTCTCGTATTTTTTAATGTGGTCTTCACAATTATAAACATTTCACAACATTTCTTTTCGCCGTCTTGTCCGCAGATAAAAACACTTATGTCGCCTTAACGATGAAAAATTATAAAAAGCTGACATTTATTTCAACATTCACTCCTACAGAAAATGGCCAACCATCAAAAACAACAACAATTTCAATCACAGTTTTTAATTGATCAATTTGTTTATCTTTCATATTTCAATAATAATAACAATATTTTCTTGATTTTTTATCATTGAAATATTGTCAGCCATTATTAATTTTAATTAGTATCCATCTTATTTTAATTTTATCACCCTGCAGGCGGGGGTTAGGATTCGCTGACTGTATTACCCCCCACTCAAAAAAAAGTCCCCTGTGTATGACACTAAATTCCAACTGATGGTGAGGCTTCTGAAGTGTGTGCCCCTTCATCCCCATTACTCCCAAGTCCACTTTGACCCGGAATAGTAGCACCTGTTATGGTCCTATATGTGGGTCAAATATTAAAAAAATATTCGTATTCGATAGGACTATGTGCAAAAATCTTTTAAGAAACAACTACACAAAAAATGTAAATATGAACATACAATGAACGCGAATCTTTAACTCTTCGCCATGAAATAACCCAAGATGATTTGACATGCCATTAAAATCAAACAATCAATTAATCAAAATAGCAGAGAGCTGACATAATTCTTTATTTACTATTAGAACCAGTTGTCAGGGTTCAAGTTCAGGTCAAGGTCAAGTTTTCAGAAGCTGCTTTTTAAGGAATGTATGCTTTATTTCTACGCTGGTAAGATTAGTGCATCGAATTACTTTGTACTTGATTAAGTCATTTCGGAAAAAAAAGGGCGAATTGACAAAAATGGTTCAACCCATTATGAAGATTGAGTCTGTGTATCGAAGCAACCCTTGGCCATAAGCTTTCTGAGTACGACAGGAATCTATTTTTGTCACTTCCTTTCGTTGATTTGGTATTCTTGGTATCAAAGACTGGGTGACATAGTTACTTGTCTAGAGAAATTAGACACCAGTTTTTAGAGGCAGGCACCCATCCGTTATCAAAGATATCACAGAAGAGCTAACACTCTGATAACAAACCTGAAAATAATCTTGTAATCTGAACTATATATATATATATATATATATATATATATATGGGGTGGTAGAGAGATTGGGTAAGGGAGAATAAAAGATGGACATTGACAAAGATGAGGAGACTAAACCTTAAGGATAATATTGTGGCCTTTTAAACGCAATGGATATACCAAATCCCTTATTGCCAATCCTATGAATCTAACCCGTACAATAATCCGATTGTCCTTATCTCAGAATAAGAATCGTTTAGACAGATTAGAAAGATAAAAGAGATCACGGAGTCACAGGGTTAGATAATCCAACAAAAGACTTCTGAATCAATGATTATACACCTAACGTGTTTTTAACATGATCGATTGATTGATTGATTGATTTTAACGGCATTTCAACCCGTGTAGAATTATTTTATGTCTAAAGGTTATGTAATCGCGTTCATTGTACATTTCTATTGTGTTTCTATTTCTTATGTAATTGTTTCTTAAGATATTTTGTTTTGCACACGGTCCTATTGAATACGAACCATTTCTATACAGATCTGAGAGGACCTGGTATTAAGGACAATAAAGAGGTACACTATACTCACCACATCTCCAGAATTTAAGCCTTATCATCAGGTGAAGTTTAGCATCTTGCCCAGTACTTTGGGGATACAGTCCTTTACCATATTTCTGTAAATGTGAATGCAATGTTTTAATCAAATTTGTTTAAATTAAAAAATTTTTTTACTTTTCTCGAAAGGGATTCTTGTAATAAAAAAATATCATCTATAAATAATTAATATTTTATAAGATTTCTTTAGTTTGGCACACAATTTTACAGAACTTGTTGTTATTCAGTGGTCACATACGAGGATCATTCAAAAAGTTCTAAGTCTTATTCAACAAGAAAAGCCAGTACAATTCTCACTGGGTGCATATACTTCTGGCAGTGAACCATAAGTAAACTAAGCCTCTTAAAAATGTCTCTGAGTGGTGTAATTAGAGCAGACTATTATTAGTAACATATGCCACAAAATGAATGGAATTATTTATATAATAATATTATTATGGGAAAATGAAAATGTGTTCATGATCACTATTAAAAATGATTATATATATATATATATATATATATATATATATATATATATATATATATATATATTATATATATATAATGTCGCGATACGTGCGTGTCAACTTATAACAATAAACATGCTATTCAGCACTGAAATCTTGCATACACCTTAATCTGTTTATAGTTTTTTGAAATAGTTTTTGATTTTTTCAGATTAATTGATATAATTCAATAATTAAACAAAAATCAATTTGTGGAACTCTTCCCAGTTCTTCATACGTAAGTACAAGAAGCCATGCCATGGTTTAATCTACGCAACCTATCATTGAACTTGTATAGGTGAATATATTTTTCGACGGTGCCTTCAGTTTCAGTTGGAGATATTTTGACAGCAGCTGTCCGATCGAATATCAAAGTGTAGTATCAGTTCCCGGAACCCGCAAAAGAGGCCAACGTCCAGATAGCACATGCCTCTTCATCTAAAAGGGATAGTCAGGTTCATGCCTGAGGCACCCATAAAAGGGGATGCCAACGGAATTCTAAGCAATTTTTAGGACAAACATTTGTGTCATTTGTCAAATACCAGTCGAAGATCCTTTACCGAATAACGAGTTCGATTGTTTCTTGATGCCCCATACTTGAGACAGGTCTACCCATGGCGAACAGGTTGGTTAAATACCAACTCTGCCTTCAGTAGAGTTCTTAAAAGCTTAGTCGTAATTCATTCTGTAATTATTTTTGTCACTTCCTTTCGTTGATTTGGTATTCTTGGTATCAAAGACTGGGTGACATAGTTATTTGTCTAGAGAAATTAGACATGTTTAGATTTGTTTAAAAATCCCGCATATTCCATAGGCGAATTTTAATATAATACTTTTTCGAAATTTTCGTAATTAAGTATGAATTGCAAAAATTGTTAATTTTTGGGAGAACTAAAAAAAAACAAGAAAAATAAGGATTTATTTCTTATAACAAAATATATTAATTTTTGGCACTGGCTAAGTTGGACGTCATTTTTATCAAGATCCCGAATGAGATTTTTACGAGATTCTTACTTGCTACTAAAAAATAACCCTAGCGAATATCAGGATAACTTTGCAGAAGACTCAAAAAACTAAGACGTGGTTGCAATTTCTAAGATCGTAAGCTAAACAATGTAGAGACGAAGTTATGAGAGACGCTTCATTTGTGAAATTGTAACAATACGACAATGAAGGTGAGAAACATTGAATTTACAGACCGCTTTCAACCCCGAGTTTCAAACCTGGATTTAACAGAGAAGAAAAATGAAACTTCTGTTATTTCACCAGAAATTGCACTGATCTTCAAGTTAAAATAAAACAATCCCACTAAAGGTACAACTACTTTTGAAGCCAATGATCAACTTAATCAGTTTACTAAGCTTCGATTTTGAGTAATCAGTAGTATCCTTGCTTTTTACTGATTAATAGACAAGACCATAAAAGAAAACCACAAAGATACGTTTCCTTATCTTAATATTATCATTGGGGTGAGATAGAAAGGAAACAAGAACGTCGAAAATTTTCTGAAAGGAAAGAAGTTTAATCTTAAATGCTGCTAAAACTACTCAGAAAGTGTTACCACTGATGTTGTGTGGGGAAATGATATAATTAAACCCGGCCTAGAACGAACGAAGCCATTACAATAAATGCATGACATGCTTGGCTCTTGTTCAAAGAAGGTAAAAATACGTAACCAATGGTGTTGACTATTTGAATAAGAGTTTTTTTAGGTATTTCTCCAACTGTTCCGTGACGAGCATATGACACAAGGAATATTATAAGCAAAGTAAAGCGGAGAACAGTCTCTCGTTCCTTCTTTTTTTTTCTTTTTTTCAGAGCCTAATCTTTCCTTTATTTGTATGTGATTATTGTTAATTTTAGTTAATTCTTATTTTCAAAGCCCATGATTTCGTTTATTTAAAAACGCCTGCCTACCTGTCTACCTGTCTGTCTGTCATTACAGAAATTAGAAAAACTAACGAAACTAAATAAGACCGGATATAAAAAGATGACAGTTACTTTAGTTTTATTTGAATTGATTTCGACATGAAATCATACATAGGAATGATTTTGATACGTTTGAGAATAAAACAATTATATTACAAGTCAATTACAGTAAGTAATTATTTATTCAACCCGGTATTGTTAAAAGAGTATGCAAATTAGCCATACCATTAATATGTACATATAAACATTGTATATAAACTTTATTTCTTTTCAGGTAACAACAATCAAAAAACTTCTCATTTCATTTCTCATTGCACAGACAGACAAATGGATAAACAGATCCATTCATCTGTTCTGCTCTCAACTATGGGTAAATAGTAGGGTATATGGGATTCTTTAGCCTTGATGAGTCAGCTAGTTTGGGAAAAGGCAAAGTCTGAATTCAAACAAGTTTTATTCCGCTTAAAAACACTAACCTTCTCCGTAGCGGAGAGGTTGGGTAAGTACATTCTTTCGTAAAATTTGAGTTGTAGGAATAGTAGGACAATGTTCGTGATATATATATATATATATATATATATATATATATATATATATATTCAGAATGTAAATGTCGGCATTATGCCGGGTGTCTGTGTATTGCAAGTGATTGTAGGTAAATTTGTTCTCAATAAAAAGATTATTTGCTTTTTTTTTTCATCATTTTTTATATCCATATTTGCCCATCATTGAAATAAATATGATTCTAGTTTGAAAAGATAAGAAGTAAATAGAAATTCGGCAAAATGTCGGTAAAAGATTTTTACAAATCATCTGATAACCTAAAAAAACAGAGAAATGGCCGACTAAAGTCGAAGAATAAAACTAAAAACGCTAATATTATTTCGCAGACACATATACGTAGATAGAAAGATGTTATATAGAAATCCATGCACGTACACTCCGAAAAAATTAACTTTTGATATAATATTGACGTTTCATGACAAGATTCGAAAAGAATTTATTCTGTTTTCGATGCTAATCTACGACAATTTACGATAATCTTCGACTCTTGAAACATTTTCGCGAGGAAGAATAAATTCTGGTGGCTTTCTCGATTTGGACGCCGCCATGTTGGCGATTATGGCGGGTAATGTTGATGCAAAGTTTGATAAGTGAAGTCGTGTCTCTATTGCCCGTTCTTAACTGCTACTTATTTGCAGAGTCTACTTACTTTCGAACGAAACAGACATTTTCCCTCGTTATTAATATCCACATTTACAAAATTAGCCATTTCCCACCATGGCCATAATTATTACGATTCATATTAATATCATTAGTCTCCTAATTATTTGCTTTTATTTTCTTAGTTGCTAAGCATGAAATAGTAACGGGACAGTTTGTTGCTAGCATCATTACCATAAATACAGTTTTACTTGTTATTAATCACAACTCTTTTATATACTAAGTCTGACACAAGGCCAATAGGAGAGACGTGGTGTATTTGTAGATTCTGTTACACAGTCTACTAACGGATTCTCCTGTTGGCGAAGCTTACAGTACGCTAACATTATTACATAAATACAGTTTTACTTGTTATTAATCACAACTCTTTTATATACTAAGTCTGACACAAGGCCAATAGGAGAGACGAGGCGTGTTTGTAGATTCTGTTACACCAGTCTACTAACGGATTCTCCTGTTGGCGGAGCTTACAGTACGCTGACTGTGTCCCTGCAAAAGGGTAATACTCCCAAAATGGGAGTTTCCTGGGTATAACATTAAACTGTATCTGATGCTGAGGCGCCAGTTTTTTTGAGATCTGAAGAAAGTAGAGTACTCCTTCATTGCTATTACTCCCAGGTCTGATCTGATTCGGAGTGTTTGTACCTATTAGGGTCCCATCTATGGGTCAAATAGATCTGTTTAAAAATGATTCCTATTTGATAGGATCGTGTGCAAAAAAAAACTTAAGATACAATGACAAAAATGTAAATATGAAGGTACAATGAACGCGATTCTCTAACCTCTAACCTGAAGCCGAACGAGTTGAAATGCCATTAAAATCAATCAATCTATCAATGGAGGCTTGTGTGCATGAATAAGCAAAGTTTAGTAAACGTTCAATTAAGTCACGCCGAAAGCACTGGTTCCCGTGAGAACATCGAAGTTAAGCAGTAATTAATCTGTTCATTACTTAGATGGGTCACTACTTAGAAACAGTAGATTATATAATCATTCTTAGACCTGTGTTCCTGATTTAGCAAAACTTAGTAAATAACATTCATTAATTGAGTCGATTAGAATGGATTAATATTAATATCGGAGAACAATTTTTCGACATGATTTCTGTTGAGTTTGATTTTTATTTCATTTAGACTAAAATTGACATGATGATTTCAAAACTCACGTCAAGTTTTTTCTCTACAGCTTACTCTCCAAATAAACACAATTGTATTATTTGCCTTTAAGTAATAGGACTGGTCAACTGATCGTGTTGATTATTTTATTGAAAAGGAAGGGGAATTTTTCAGATCTGGTGACGAGGTTGATTCCAAGTCAAAGAACAAACATCAGTGCATTTGTTAAGCTAGTCTATTTTGCATATTTCGAATTAAAACTTGGTGATTAAGAAAAGTCTTCGGCCCCTCACAATATGGGCAAGCAGTGTGTTAAGAGTTTACGGATGTGGATCAAGGGAACACGATGACATTTGGTTGAATGAGTTGACACATGTTTTGGAACTATTAACAAAGGCTTCAGAGTTCCTAGCACGAAGACTGAACAAGAAAAACTTGCTTAAAAAAGGAGCCACCGTATGACACTTTTCATTGATAGAAAGTTTCTGCAGTACTTCCGAAGTGACAGTAGATTTATGCATTCCCATGACATACAAGGTTACTGAGGAATTGAGAATTACGATCTACAACACAACTGAATAGCGACAGTTCATCGATATCTCAAATCAGACCTTAAAGTGTGTCTTCTTTCACAATAGTAATTTATATGGTACAGTCCCAATTAGACATTTAGTTTGTCTTCGTGAAAAATATAAAGACATAAAGAAAGTCATTGAGTTGTTGCAATATCATAAACAGTTGGGTCATCAATGTTGGCCTTAAAATACTATGCTTTCATAATTTATTATTAAACTTCATCTAATGGTGAAGTTCCAATTCTGTTGTTCTGGTGAGTAGTATCCCTTCATCACCATTATTCCCAGGTTCATCCTGACTCAGAGTGGTAGTACCTGTTAGGGTCCTATCTATGGGTTAAATAGAAAAATGTATTTAAAATATGTTTTAAAAATTGAGTTTAAAAATAAATTTTGATACCATCATGAATGAATAAAACATATTGTCTTTGGCATAAAATAACCCAATAAGTGTTGACATACCGTAAAAACAACCAACCAGCCAGCCGAGTAGTCGGTATTTTTACCACGTTCTGAAAGTTCATGTAACTGGGAGGCAGATGATAACATTTTACGTTTTCAGCTATTTTTCAGTTTGGGGTCCAGCTGGGGAAAGTTGGCGGGTCTATGCGTTCTCAGGGTTAAAAAAAAAAATAAATAAAAAACTTCGTAGTTTCGAATAATATATGTATTAAAATAGGTAGGCTTTATAGTAGTAGTAGTAGTAGTAGTAGTAGTAGTAGTCGTTGTTCAGGATAATTACTTCTAAATAAGAATAATTACTTAATGTAACTTTCAGGTTACAAGAATATTTGAAAATACGATTAATCGGATAAAATTCGACAAAAATGTAATTTTGCCACAACTTTGCAGTCGCTTCTATTGAGTGCACGCATGCGCATAATGTCCACTTGGGAGGCAGGACTTAATTTATAAGAACTAATTTACGTGACTTTCTCTAATCAAATCAAAGCCATCGTGAGTCATTTCAAGATGCGACAGAAAAATGAACCGACAATATTGTTTTCTGTATAATTGTCTTTTTATTTTTTTGGTTTGTTTTTACGTTTGGGTGTTTTTTTGTTGTTTTTTTATTTTTTTTATTTAGTTTTTTTTTTTTCTTTTTTTTTTTTTTGCTTGTAGGTGTTTTTTACTTTTCCCGCTTTTTTCTTTCTTTCTTTCTCTTACCATTTTTCTTATTCTTTTTATTCCATTCCTTTACTTTTTTGTTCTTCTGTTCTTCCTTTCTTTCTTTTATTCTCTTTTCATTTCTTTCTTTTTATTGTTCTTCTCTTCCATTCTTCTTTTTTTCTCTTATTTTACATTCTTTCTTTTCTTTTTATGGTTCTTCTCGTTCGTTCTTCCTTTCTTTCTCAGGTTTTTCTTCCTTTTCTTTCTCTCTTCCTTTTTAGGGTTATTCTATCCTGTTCTTCCTTTCTTTCGGTTACCTCCCTTACTTTCCTTTCTTTCTTTCCTTTTTAACGGTTCTTCTATCCTCGTATTCTTTCCTTTCTTTCTTTTTATATCTCTTCTCTTCCGTTCTTCTTTCTTTCTCTTATTCCTTTTTCTTTTCTTTCTTCTTTCTTTCTCTTTTTCTCTTTTCGTTTTCTTTTTTCAACTTTTTCTTCTTTTTCTTTCCCCTTTTTTCTTTTCTTCTTTTCCTTCCTCTTCTCTTTTCATCTTCTTTTTCTTCTTTTCACGTTTTCTTTTGATCTTTCCGAAAAGATTAAATAATTTTAATCTGATTCATTAATCGCAATAAATCATCCCCACCTTCACACCTTCTACTCCAACTCTCCAATGGTTTCTGAAACAGTCGCCAGGTGGATTAACTCGCCTCCTACTCAATAAGCCATCGTAATATTGTATTATACAGATACCCAAGTGATTAGTGGTGTTCGCGGTTGTATTTATAACACGTATGTGTTCGTCTGACGATGTGATTTTAACTCATTACGTGAACCAATCGAATTGAAACGGAACGAAATCTTTCCCAGACCAGATATCCTGATTTCGGTATTTAGGATTACCACTGGGGACCAAAAGCTAAGGTAGACTTATTGTATGATTAGCAATTATAAATATATAATTAGAGTTTAGAGTTTAGTCCCAAAAGAATCGAAGACTGTAGTTGCCTTTCTTTGCCTTTCTAAGTCATTTTGTCTTCTTCTTTTTTTTTTTTTAATTAATTATGCTAATAATAACTAAAAGAATTTTTTTTTAAATGAAATACGCCAAACCGTAACGAAACGAAATTTAAAGGTCCAGGTTACTTTTTTAAGGTCACTTTCTTATGGAAAGATTCAAACCCATTCTACTCGTCAATAAAACAAATTTAGATAAATTTTCTCTAAATATACTCAATGGAATGCTTGTTTTTTGTCTATTAGCGATATGTAAAAATTACAATCATCTCGTAAGAGCGATATGTGGTTCACAAAATTTAATCAAAAGGACATTTAACAGAAGAATTATTCCTGAGTGTGTAACGAATCAAATTTTAATAATAAAGAAGCATTTTATAAATAAATCTTTCGAGAACTTTCTGAAACTATTTGAATTTGATATGAAAATTACATACTTAAAGAATATTCTATTTGATAAGAGAAAAATGTACGAAATTCACGTTGGTACAAAGATTGATTCCTCTTAAAAATATACTCTGTCGGTGGAGTTTAGAATACACTGACAGTCTCCCTGGAGAGAAATAAGAACCCCCACTCAACAAAAAGAGATGCCTGTATATGATACTGAGACCAGTTCACAGTGAAGTACCCCTTCATTGCCATTACTCACAGGTCTGCTCTGGTTCGGAGTACCTGGTAGGGTCAAATAAGCTATTTGAATATTATTAGTATTAGAAATAATACGTAAAATCATATAACTATGCAAATTATTTGTATTAAGAATAGTTACTTAAAGTTATAACTGTTTACTAAGGATAATTATTATTAGTCACTTGAAACCATATAGTTATTTACTAAGCTTAGTTTAGAGTGTCACAAGACCAGAAGTATGGGACACCCAGTTAGAATCGAAGTCCCTAACAATGGTCTGCTAAGCTAGCTTGCTAACCATTAGGATGGATGAGATGCCTAACTTGAAACCATATAACTGTGTGCAATCAAATGACAATTACTGAATAGAAATAATTACTTGAAACAGATGATTATTAGTATTAGATAGGAATACACTTCTGAAGATCTGAGAATTGTGAAGTCTTTCTTTTTTGCCACTCTGGCATTAAGTGGTAGTACCTGTTAGGGTCCCATCCATAGGTTAAATAGACCTGTTAGATATGAATACCTTTTATAATATAACCGTGTGCAAAAAAAACTCTTAAGAAATAATTATACAAAATATGCAAATATAAAAGTACAAAAAAACACGTTTCCCTAACCTCAAGGCATAAATACCCCTAGACGGGTTGACATGTCGTTAAATTTAATCAATCATCTAAAAGGAAATATTAAAGGAATTCCTAAATTCATTCAAAGTAAGTTTTGTTTTTATTTATATTATTTACAATATTCGATTCTTTTTCACAGTTACATTTTTTTTCTTTGGAATATTGTTTTGAATTAGAATTTTAGTGGAATCTGCCAATCTCGCGAGGATCCGAATGCAGTCTTGATTATATGAAAGACCTGAAGTTTCCCACGCAGCAAACGTCTCTTCTCGGATTGACTGATGTTATCCAAGCAAAGGAGAAGGGGCGATATCGTTTGTCACAGAAGTTGCCAGGTTGAAAATAACCTCGGACGATCTTACGGATTCTAGCACCTGGTATTGAATTTAAAGATGTATTTCTCATAAACTGGTTGCCAAACAATACTAGAGAGCCCATCATGGCCCACAATTTTTACCAACAACTTTTTTAACGATGATAAAAGAATTAATTAATTGTTTATTTATTTGTTTCAACTGCTTATTATAAATGATTAATTGTTCTCATATTTGTACACATTTGTAGGATTTCAAAATATAAACACAATTATATGGTTTCAATTAACTATTACTATTTATATAGTATATAGCATTCAGTCTTTAAATATAATTTAAGTTAATGTGACTAATGTGTCTGTAAATATATGATTTCAACTCTCTCTCTCTCTCTCTCTCTCTCTCTCTCTCTCTCTCTCTCTCTCTCTCTCTCTCTCTCTCTCTCTCTCTCTCTCTCTCTCCTATATATATATATATATGTGTGTGTGTGTGTGTGTGGATGATAATATATATGCTCCCACCCCTGGTAGGTTAAGCTCTCTGGATTTTGAATTTTCTGGTAGCCGGTAATTACGCAAAAATTGCATAGCTCTCCTTAAAACTAATAGAGCACTCCCTGTTTATAACAGTAAATTCTTTATAAAGGCAGGCCAACAGCACGGTTCCCTTGATACTCTCGCTCTCACTGTCTTTCCCTATCAACCATTGTTCTTGATAAGTCCCTTAGATAGCATCCAGCATCCGTTTAGACCAGGTTGTTGGTCGACCAATGCTGGTGTATCCATGTGTATGAATTCACAGGAGAACGTTGCTTATGAGTTTTTCCTTACTTCTCCAGCAGTGCCCAGCAAGTCTTTGTCTTAATTGTATGGTTTGGGTGGTGGGAGATAAGTGCCCGTTCAGCTGCTGTTTTATTGGTTGTTGCTTCCAGGATTTGTTCAAAACAACACGTAGCATCCTTGTGTAGTTCCTATCTAGCTTTTTCTCCAAGTGTTTCGTTCAAGTGGTGCTGCCATACACTAGTGCTGACACTGCTACAAGTTGGAAGAATTCACTGGTTAAAATGAAGATTCTATATTTAAAGTCTTTCTAAATTGGTGAAATTTAGTAACACGAGTAGAGATAGTAGAAAAACATTATTCTAATATAAATCAATACAAAACAATACGTTTACAAATCTGTGCCATTTTGCCCGTTTTGATGTCAGTATGAACTGACCCTCTACCCTTCTGTCATAATTAAACATGGATGTAATCCGTTTGTGTTGCTATTGTCTGAGTAAATAATTTTCGAGAGGTTCAATTGTGTATTGACGTGATCGAATTGATAATCAAAGGGAAATCTCTAAAAATGGAATGTGAAACAAAATGCAACGAAACGAATTTTAAAGGTCAGGAGTTATTTTATTAAAACTGAATACTAGGGATTTACGGTCATTGTTTTGTTTGTTTTGTTTGGGGGGGGGGTCTTCTTTTTATTTATTTTTTTATTTATTTATTTTTTTTATTTTTGTAACTTCGTGTTCCAAAATTTATTTTGGGCTCCAATTTTATCGCATTTGTTTTCTGCAATTCTAAAAACAGATTAATTTCGTGTGAATTTATTATGAAACGCGCGTATATGCACATGTGCTGTTATTTACTAGTTTGGCACAAGGTCAGACGTATGGAGAACTCAGTGGAAATCGGACCACTAACAATGGTCAACTAGCTTAGCGAGACGACCAAAATTGTACCAGACTGTTGGTGGGCTTTATAATACGCTAACTCCTGCAGAGGGGTAAGATCCTTCTCGCCAAAAATGGGATAACCTGGATAGGAAACTAAACTGTATCTGGTTTTGGGGCTTCTGTTCTGGATAGTGTGGAGTATAACTTCCACTCTAACCGGTAGTGGTAGTACCTATTAGGGATCCATCTATTAAATAGATCTGTGTGCACATAATTTTTTATTTGGTTGGAATACTTAAGCATATAATCGTTCCCTGTCGATTGGGGCTGTAGTGTACCTTTGCATAGGAGTAAGACCCCAGTAGGGCTACCTGTTGACCGTAGATGGTGATCTGTGATGTTTGAAGACGGGATTCTAGTGGCTGAGCAGTCCATGACCCGGTTTTCAAAGTGTTCAGTGTTCAACACTCTACTTACTGGACTAGACAGGCGATTGGAGACGCCGATCCTACCAATTGGCTGATCTTGTCAATCCCTAGCATCTATATGATTGTCCCGACCGAATTCTTTAAATTCATGTGTGGCAAGCTCAACATTGTCTCAACTAGCAATTACAAAGGATTCATCATCCATTTAAATTCTTACTTTGTTTTACTTTCTATTAAAAATAGAAAATTGGATAACTTTCTAATTGTCTAACTCTTAAAGAAATTAGACTTTATAAACCAAAGAAATGTCATATTATGCAGGGAAATCATAAAACTGAATCGATAGCCAAATCTGTACTCTATATGATATCCAATAAAAACTACAAAATACCTAAAACCTAAAATCTAAAATCAACAAAATACTAATAAAGAAATGGCAACAGGGTTAAATCCTACTTAACAGACATAAATTCCACCATCGTATGTCCCCCCGCCGAAAGAAAAAAAATACTAAAAATCAAGGAATCAACTGAATATAATGAAATTTTCAATGTTGATATATTAATGAATAACCAATATAATGCACCAGTTATTTTATTTGAAAACCCAACTTAAATTTTATAATGTCAGTTAACTTTGAACCACGTATCTTTGAGGTGTAACACAGATTCACAAACATACGTGGTTCAAAGTTAATTGACCTGAAAAAATGTAAAAGTTTTTAAATAAAATAATTCGTGTATTATATCTTTTATTTATTAATGTATCAACACTGAAAATTTCATTAAATTCGGTTAATTCTTTGTTTTTAATATTATTTTTCTTTCGGCGGGATGACATACGATGGTGGAATTTATGTACGTTAAGTAGGATTTAACCGGCAACAGTTATGGAACCAAAATATCTACAAGATCAAGAAGAAAAGAAACTACGCTGACTCTGCTACGCATAGACCATACCAAACTAAATCACTATTCCTTACAAGAACAACCACCAAAATGTTCATGTGAAACACCATATACAGTAAAACAGATTTTGATGAAATATGGAAATCTCGCATATAATCGAAGAAAATTCTGCAATATCAAAAGTATGAGAAAACTAATGAAAACAAAAGAGCCTAACAACATAATCAACTTCCTGACAAAAATGGTCTCCAATCCAAGGTGTAATTATTATTATATTTAATTATATATTATTATTGTTTACTCCTTTTGAGTTTTCACATCAGTGTTAGCTGATGGTCTTTCACTGGAGTCTGAGTGACAGCAAGTCTCCTCAGGTCTCCAGGACTCTTCTGAGTATTCTGGCAGATAGCAGCAGATTCCTCTGATTTCCAGACTTTCCAAACCCTTTTCTAATCCTTTTGGGACCGTTCCAAGTGCACCAACTACAATTGGTATTACTTTCACTTTCATATTCCATAACTTTTTCAGTTCTCTGGCAAGGTCCAGATATTTGTCCATTTTTTCGTTTTCCTTTAGCGTCACCCTGAAAATCCACCAGTTGACAAGTTCTTTCTTTTTTGTTAATCAACACTAGGTCTGATCTTCTTGCTGGGATAAGGTGATCCGTTTTTATTTCAAAGTCCCAGAGAATTTTATGCGTCTCGTTCTCAATAACAGATTCTGGTTTATGCATATACCATTTTGTTGTATGGTCAAAATTTAATTTTTTGCATAATTCCCAGTGGATCACCTTCTCAACCCAGTCGTGTCTTGTTTTGTACTCCCGTTATGCTAGTTTGCTACATTCGCATAGTACATGGTTTACAGTCTCATCTCTATTACCGCAAAGTCTACATTTACTATTTTGTTGGGTCTTATCAATTTTTGCTTTTTTGCTTTGATATAGTTTTATTATTATTATTATTATTATTATTATTATTATCGACATAGTATTTTAAATTGTAGTATTTTATCCGTTTCTATTGAACCCTTCAAATAAAAACGAGGATCCAGCTGCCATTAAGGAAATGAAAACTGTGTAAGTAGTACCAATGGGGAAAATTGGAAAAAAATCAATATTAATACGCGACAAAAAATAGTTCAACATTCTACAAATATAACCCGGGTCTTGTTATATTTTCTTGCCTATAAACATGTTTACAAAATGCGTTTGTACTTTTTAATGATTTTTCTTTTTCCTTCCTTTATTTGTTTCAGGTGTGGCTGATCCCCAATTTGGCAAATCTCCGTGTTCAACACGGCATTAACCGTCTGTGTTTGTTTGGTCTTTACATTTTGTCTGGTCGATTTTCTCCATATTGTTTTAACACATTTTATTCCTCTTCCTACCCCCCTCCTCCCACCTTTCCACATATCCTCTCTCCCCCTCTTTCATCCCTTTTGCCCTTTTCTCTCTTCCACCACCCCCCTTTCGTCTTCCGATTTCAGTCCCCTTTCATCTTTTTCCATGCTCCATTTTATTCCTTTTTTTTTCCTTTTCTCTCATTTTTTGTGTGTGTTTGATCCCTTTTACACTTTCTCCAACCCTCTTTGAATTAGTTGAATCTCTCTCTCTCTCTCTCTCTCTCTCTCTCTCTCTCTCTCTCTCTCTCTCTCTCTCTTGTTCAACGTTGTCCACCGCTGCCCTCTTAAAGCTTCTATTGCTATCTTTCTTATATTTTCGCTTTTTTTTCGACTTCAATATATCATCAAACTACAATTATCCCCTGTCTGTCTGTCTGTTTGTCTGTCTGTCTATCTATCTGCCCCCCTCCCGTCCCCCCGCCATTTTCTCCTTCGCACCAATCAATTATCCTTTATATTGTTCCAGACCCCAGATTATTTTTCTACTTTTTAATTCTACTTGACTTCTCACTCCTTTTACTTTCTCCCCTCGCTCTCATTCTGCCTTTTATATTTTTCTCTCTTACCAATCCTCTTTACTCACCCAACCTCTGCGGTTCTTGTACTGGCCACCCACCCACCCCTCTCGCCTAAAAGAGGTGAGGGTCAGGGTTATTGCCCGGCATCTGAGGCGCCCCTAAAAAAAGAATTCCGATAGGACCAAGCATTTTTGTAACGGTCACGCCCCACTATAAAACGACCTTGTGTCTGTCTCGGTGGGAAGCTGGGAAAATACCACATATATTACATTATGACGCTTTTAGTATAGATAGAATCCCTGGTAATTCTATCTGTTTGAATAAGTTTCTACATCAAGTTTTATTTCTCTCGATATAATTTTTATTTTTTTAGAAGACGTAATAAAAAGTGGAATACAGTTGGTTTGAATTCTGACTTTTCCTTCACCTAAACCTGTTTCAGCACCAAGGTTAAAGAGCCAGTCTGCTCCAATTGTAATTTATCCTTTATTTTTATGTTATTTACGAAGTTTAGTCTGGCACAAGGCCAAGGCTGGAAAAAATAGTTTTGTTTCGCTCATCTTCTAAGTGAAAAGAGATTGCTTTTGGAAATTCGTATCTGAAACCTGGATATTTTTCTTCGGGTAATTGTAATTATTTTAGTCGTTAAGTAAGTAGTTGGTTTAGCTCAGTCGGTAGAGCGTTCGGTTAGGAAAAACAAGATTCCTGGTTCGATTCCGGCCCTCGCCAACTCAGCGTATGAGTAGCACAGGAATATGTACGGTAAAGTGAGGAGCTGACGGTAGGTGTGGCGCTCCACCTCAGACGCTAAAATAATCTCCTTGGTCTAGCGCTAGTGAAAAGGGGATAGACTCCCTCGCTGTCTGGCTGACATTAGGCCGCCCCGACGATTTTACTTTTTATGTGCCATATTCCACTAATATTGAGGAGGCCTTCGTGCGCAGAGGTTGTGTAAATGCATCTTCCACAAATATTTGATCTTCTTTTCTCGCTTTGTTCTTTTCACTTTAATTCATATTTATTCTATATTGAAACAATCTTTTTGACATGGCTTTTATTTTCAATTCTTCTTTTCACTTATTTTCTTTTTCTCGTTATATTATGTTATCCTAAACATATATTTTCTTTCTAGATAACATTTTTTCTATTCTTTTAATAATTCTCTTTTTTATACAAATATTCTTCATTAGTGCTCCTCCTTTGAAAACCCCCTCAGGGCCACCCACAAGATCAAAAGACGCAGGTGGAATAACCGCAGCCTTATGCCATCAAACCCTGACCAGACTTTCAGTAGCACCCGTTGCCACTGTGTCACCCGCATTGACCTTATCAGCTTGGACCACATCCTTTTTTCTCCTCACTCACGAAGCCAAGTCTTGATGATGTAGTCCTGTATTTTTCGAAATTGCTAGTTGGAATTGTTGCATTTTTTCTAGATATAAGGTGTGTGCTAGTTCCCTGCTTATACTTATAGACTAGACGAGATCATGTGGTCTATTCCTTAGCCAATCGCTGGCCATACTTGTGTGGCTGATATATTACTTAAGCGCTGATTCTTTCTCAGTTTACTGGCAACCTTCTACGAGGGAACATAAGAATCTCTACCTGAGAGGATTACCAAAAGATCCAAATCGGAGGATTCTCTAGCTAGAATCAACTGACCAATTATGGCCCTTAAAATCTTAACAAGAATTTTGATTACTGATTTTCAAGGCAGCAAACCAACCTACAAACGCTTATCTGTATCTGACTAAAATGGGATTTATTAAATCATCTATATTTCTATCTAACCCTAACCCTAACCCTAAACCAGGGCCGGCTTAGCTCAGTCGGTAGAGCGTTCGGCTAGGAATCACAAAGTTCCTGGTTCGATACCGGCCCTCGCCAACTCAGCGTATGAGTAGCACAGGGATCTGTGCGGTAAAGTAAGGAGCTGATGGTAGGTGTGGCGCTCCACCTCAGACGCTAAAAAATCTCCTTGGTCTAGCGCTAGTGAAAAAGGGCATAAACTCCCTCGCTGTCTGGCTGATGCCGTGTTTAGGCTACCCCGACGACTTACAATATTTCTTGATGTTTATTCTTGTTTCTATCAAAAACGTACCTTAACTTTTTCTCGTACATAGTTTCAAAAGAGGCCATTTTTATCACTTTTACAATAAAAATCTTTAATACAATATACAGATGTGTAAAATATAAAAGTATGATATGATATTTATAAAAACTAGTACAAAATTTAAAAACGCACTCCGGGCGATGTAAAAATAGATTTTTGAAACATATTGCCTGGGGGTGGGAGTAAAGAATTCAATGTCAGCGAGTTTGTACCCTAAGTAAGTAAAATCATCAAATTCATTAAAGGATTAAAAAATAAAACAATTTGAAATGTAAACTTTAAATATGTATTAAAATAAATCAAACTATACATAGATATATAATACCAGTCATGTATTTATTAAAACTTGTTTTTAAAAAAACAATGAGAACTGTCTAATGTTGCATGTTCAAATTTTGAGTGTATTTATTCTATGTTATGACGATTTTGGGTAATGTGACGTAAGAAGTGACGTAATTTTTGTTACAGACAAAAACTGGAAGCGAATCTCCATTATTAATAGATATATGTAATATTTGCTCGCCTTTTTGATAATGGTTTATAATTCTTTTGGCGATTAACCAAAATTTTATTTAAAATCTATGTTTGAGACATTAGACATTTCGCATGATGTAATGGTTTGCTAGTGAGACTTGCAGACTATTGAAAGTGAGTTCGATTTTCATTTCTTACCCCATACTTCTGTCCTTGAGCCAAACTAAGTTAAGCTTATTAGATGTTATCGGTGATATAGACCCATGTTCTTTTAGATAATATTAATTTTGGACATGATTAAAATATTTGTGATTATAAATGTAAATTGCATTTCTTTCAGCGATATTCACTAACCTTTGTCTGCAGATTTACAGATGAAATGTCTTGAACATGTTTAGGTCTTTTTTTTTTTTTCTTTTTTTTTTTTTTAGGGGGGGTTATTTGGGATATGTTTGTTTTTTATTTATCCATATATTTATCATTGATGTTTTTTGCTTTCTTTCGATCTTTCTTTCTTTTTGCTAGTTTTCTTCTTTTATTTATCTATTTGTTTTCTTGTTTGCTTTCTTCTTTTTTTTTTTCTTTATTCTTTTTTTGTCTTTGTCTTTGTCTTTTTTTATTTGGGGGGGGCTTGGGGGTTCTTGCTTTTTTTCTTGTGTTCTTTTTTTATTCCTTTCAGTCTTTCTTGTTTGCTTGCTTTCTTTATCTATTTATTCTTTCTTACTTATTTTCTTTCTTTCTCACTTTTTCTCTTATTTTATTTCTTGCTTGATTTCTTTCTTTCTTTCTTTCTTTCTTTCTTTCTTTTCTCTTTTTCGGTTTCTTTCTTAATTGCGTTCCTAATTTCTTGTTTGATTTCTTTCTTGCTTTCTTTCTGGGGGTTTTCCACCATTATTTTTGCTTTCTTTCATTCCGTTTTTTTTATTCCTACTAACTTTTTTTTCTTGATTTCTTAATTTCTTTTATTGCTTTCTTTTTTCTTTCTTTCTTTCTTTCTTTCTTTCTTTTCCTTCTTTCTTTCCCATTCATTTCCCTTGTATTTTCTTGTTTCCCTCAAATTAATCTCTATTCTTTTGGAGAAATAATCTATTTACATCACCACCACAACCGCCACCCCCCCCCCTCTCTCTCTCTCTCTCTCTCTCTCTCTCTCTCTCTCTCACCCCGTCTTCCAACCATAAGACATTTCCCAATCCCTCCTTTCTTTTTTTCTTTTTTCCCCTTATTCTCCTTTTTTTACCAATTTCTCTCTTTTTCCAAATCCGTAAACTCTCAGTGTCGTTCCGATAAAAATTACATTTCCTTTTCTTCTCTCATTCACTTTGATCACAACGGATTTTTTTATCTGCTCTTGACATTTGTAAAACAAACTTTGCTATTGGACTCTCATTTCTCTCTCTCTCTCTCTCTCTCTCTCTCTCTCTCTCTCTCTCTCTCTCTCTCTCTCTCTCTCTCTCCACACACACACACACACATATACGTACACAGACAGACAGACAGGCACACACACACACACACACACACACACACAACATAGAAAAAACACATAAACGTTTTTATTTCTTATCTTTGTTTTAATCTGATATTTAATTTGCAGCACATTCTTTCCCTAATTTGTTTTGTTTGTTGTTCTACTCTCTTTTATTTGGACATCAAGCTTCTCTTCCTTATATCTATCTATCTATCTTATTTATCCCATCTATCGATCAATCTATCTATCTCTCTCTCTCTCTCTATATATATATATATATATATATATATATATATATATGATAAAGGAACTTCACCGCGAAACTGTTTTCAATGGTCATAATTTCAATATTCACTTCCGCAATTAACTGTAATTAATCAATATATGGATTAATTCATTGGAAGTAACCCTGAAGATCCTTATGGGGAAACTCGAGTAGGTTATTTCAATACACACTGTAATATCTCTCTCTCCCTTTCTCTCTCTCTCACTCACAATCTTTATCTCTCTCTCTATCTCTCTCTCCTCTCTATATATATATATATATATATATATATATTATATATATATATATATTGTTGTATCGCGAGGTGGAAAGGTACACAGAATAATGGTGTGTTTAATACATTTATTAAGCACTAGCATCCGGTGCCAAATGGTTACACACAAACACAGAACAAATAAGTACAAACAATTAACAAGACAAAAACACTAAATAGAGGAGGGTCAGTTCAGTATAGCCAACGCAGCAAGTAAGTCTGAATGTTATTCAGCTAGTTCATCCACTGTAATCGTAGGCAATTTTATGATTATGATCCCGTCCATCTGGTAGAGTGTGGAAAGGGTGTTAGCTACTCTACAACACACACACACACACACACACACACACACATACACACACACACACACATGTATATATATATATATATATATCAATTGCCCAATGATTGATAGATATGAACAGACTAAGATAAAAGATAAGAGATAGATAGATAGATAGATAGATAGATAGATAGATAGATACCGGTGGATAAGGATTCACATGCTAATCTAGCACAAAGTTAGTGTAAAAAAAGTTTGATTCAGTGTCTCACACTTATCTCCTTGTGTCAGACTTTGGTGAATTCCCCACAACCTGAATTTCGTTTCAATCTCTAGTTTCTAAACATAGTCTTTTTTTTTAGATATTTTTAATCATTCTGCTTTTCAACCTATTTTCTCTTGTTCCGTTCTCCTTTATTCAATTTTAACTAAAGCAATCACTTTTGCTCTCTCTCTCTCTCTCTCTCTCTCTCTCTCTCTCTCTCTCTCTCTCTCTCTCTCTCTCTCTCTCTCTCTCTCTCTCATCATTAACCCTACCACCATCGTCTTTCTGTTTGTTCTTTTCACCACGTGTTGTCTTCTTTTAATTCTTTAATAAACCTTCTTTTCACTTTAAAATCTCTCTCTCTCTCTCTCTCTCTCTCTCTCTCTCTCTCTCTCTCTCTCTCTCTCTCTCTCTCTCTCTCTCTCTCAATTGCTTTATCTTTTATCGGTTACTTCCCCTTGTTTGTTTTCTGCCGGTGAATGGCTTTCAAAAACAACTTTTCATACAAACACTAAAATCCTTTTTATTTTCTCACCGTGCGTTCTCATAATTATCAGCTCTCTTCTTTCTTTTTTTTTCTTTTTTTTTTTTTTGCTTCTTTTTTTATCACCTGCTTCAACTAATTTTTATTTCCTGTTTTCTCTTTTCTTTTTTTCTGTCTTTTGTTATCTTTTTTAATTATTATTTTAATGACCTGCTTTCATTACACACAACAACATAGAAGTGATATGTACATGGGTATACACCTTCATATCAGATTCTCTTCTGAAATAACATTAGCTTGGATCTTAAAATTATATTCAGGGTCCGACAGAAAGATCTCTTGGTTTGAAACGCAAATATTTTTTTTTTATTCAAAATATCGTCCAAATGATTGCCCTCGCGAGCTATACATTCTTAAAACCTCAACCTGAAGTTCTGAGATTTCATGACAATAAGAATTGTTCAGTTTTTTGGTTGTTTACAGCTAACGACTTGAGTCTTCAGGAGGGGGACAACATTAACTTGAATCTTTAAATAGACTGGTTTACATATATAAAATTAAGATTTGTACACTAATATTTATTCCGACTTGGTCATTGTAGATGAAACCTGTAATTATCTAGGTAGGTATATTATATATATGTATATTTGAGTAACATTGCCTATTTTGCATGTGTGACTATTCTGTAAATAGTTGGTGCACATAATCTAATGATTATTGTTGTTGGAAATGCATAGACATTTATAACAACTACTACTACTACTACTACTACTACTATTATTATTATTATTATCATCATCATCATCATCATCATTATCATTATTATTATTTCACTCCATTCGAGTTTTCACATCCGTCTTAGCCAGTGTTTCGCTGGTGGCTGAGTGACAGCAAGTCTCCTCGGGTCTCCTGGTCTCTTCCGGGTATTCTAGCCGATCTTAACAATGCTGTAGTTTGGATAGCCTCGATTCTTCCACTGAATTCCAGTTCACCCAGACTCTTTTCCATACCCTTACTAATTACAATTAGCACAACCATCACCTTCATGTTCCACAATTTTCTTAGTTCTCTAGTTGTCCATCTTTTCACTTTCTTTCACTTTCACACGATGATTGGCCGGATTATTATTATTATTATTATTATTATTATTATTATTATTATTTCACTCCATTCTAGTTTTTCACACCTGTAGAAATCTCCTCATGTCTCCAGGACGCTTCTGAGTATTCCAGCCGATCTCAATAATGCTGTAGTCTAGATGGTCTCGATTCTTCCTCCGATTTTTTATTCATTCAGTCTCCTTTCCAACCACTTGGGGATTGTTCCAAGGGCCCCAATCACAATCGGCACCACCTTCACCCTCACAGTTTTCTCAGTTCTCTGGCAAGGTCCAAGTATTATTATTATTATTATTATTATTATTATTATTATTATTATTATTCACTCTATGAGAGTTTTCACACCCACCTAAGCTGGTGGTTCACGGAAGTATTTCAATCCTTGGGAGTTTTCACTGTTTTTACTTTTAGTAACGGTAAAAGCAATAATCCTCAGCTCTCTAGGACTCTTCTGATTATTCTAGCCGATTTGAACAATGTTGTGGCATGCATGATCTCGAGTCTTCTGATTTCCAATTCCTTCAAATTTTTTTTTCAAGTCCTTGGGACCGTTCCAAGCGCACCGACTACAATTGGTATCACAATTATTTTCACTTTTTTGACTCTTTATCTATCTTATTACTTTCTTTTATTTTTTCACTTAGTAAGTAGTCTAATGTAATAGCAAAATCCTATAGATGACCAGTTCTTTTTTTCTTGTTAATTAACACGAGGACTGGTCTTCTGGCCGGGGTCCGGTGATCCATTTGTATCTC
>CM042143.1:2315349-2335349 GCA_023376005.1 Doryteuthis pealeii | reverse complement strand
AACTTAAAGTTCCAGCGAAATATACTACACATTTTTGTCTGAGTTTTATTCTTTCAATCCTTATTTTACCTCATTCTGTCGGATTCATTCCAATACCATTTTCCTCATTATATATATATATATATAATATATATATATATATATATATATATATATATATATATGTATGTGCGTGTGTGTGTGTGTGTGTGTGTGTGTGTGTGTGTGTTAGAGTAGCCTAGAAAAAAATTCAACGGTGAGAACTTTCTCTGTGGTTGTTATAGTAAAGTAATTAGGAACGCTGTTCACAGTGAGACTTTAAAATATCATTGTCGTATATGAAGTAAAATATCACCAATGATAAATTATCACTAAATATTAAAGGGTCGGTTTAGTTCAGTCGGAAGAGCGTTTGGCTAGAAATCACACTGTTCTTGGTTCGATACCGGCCCTCGCCAACTCAGTGTATGAGTAGCACAGGGATATGTGCGGTAAAGTGGGGAGCTGATGATAGGTGTGGCGCTCCACCTCAGATGCTAAAATAATGTCCTTGGTCTAGCGCTAGTGAAAAGGGGATAGACTCCCTCGTTGTCTAGCTGATATCAACATTAGGCCACCCTTCCCCAGTGATTGCATTTATATTAGTAAAAGTTCATATCATTCTAACCTATGTCAAATTAAGTGGAATATTGTTTTGTTTTTAATATTAATTTTACTAGAAAAAGTGAAATATTATAAAATCCAAGTCGATGTTTGATTGCTGGATACAGCAGACATTAAAAGTTTTCTATTTTTTGTTATATAAACTAACTTACGAGCCTTTCAAATTACTTGGGTTATTCAATGTTTTGCAATATTTTGGTACGTGCTAGTTTGTTGCGCGTATATCACATGATCAAGTAGGAAGCGCGTGGTGTAATGGTTAAAGTTATGGGAAATGGATTTGTCGCCCCAAGTTCAAATCCTAGATGTGATAATTGCATTTCATTTTGCACTAATACCCTTGGGAAAGGTATGAATCCTACTCTCCCTCCAGCTATGGGTAACTAGTAGGGCAGACTGGGCTCTTTAACCTTGGTTAGGCAACTAGTCTAGGAGAAGGAAAACTCTGAATTCAAACCTGTTAAACTCCGCTTAAGAAATTGACCTTGTGTCACATCCTGCTCGTGCGGAGGGGTTGGTAAATATATATATATATCTCATGATGAAAGCAGTTCAAGCTGTGATAGATACTTGCTGTGGTTGATAAGATGTATCTTTTTAGTTGGTGCATTAACATACTATAAATTGCTTCACTCCACCATGTGTGAAACTCCATAGATGAACGTGCAATGTATTTGACGGCATATAGGACGCACTTTTTTCCCAAAGTTTTGGCTTCAAAAATTGCCCTGCGTCTTATACATCGTAGGTGAAGTTTGAGATCTCCCGTAGCCTAGGCTAATCTTCTCTATGATGCTCACTAACCCAGCTTACGCTCAGTACTTATTGCTTGCCTGTACTGCCAAATTGATTTTATACAGCTATGTTTCTGCTTGTGTAATGCACAGCTAGACTGTTTTCAACAAAATATGCTTAAATACAATAAAACTTTTTTTCATGAATCTGACCTGCTGAAATGGGGGTGCGTCTTATATGCCCGTGCGTCTTATATGCCGTCAAATAGGGTAATCTAATTTAAAAACTTATGGTTTACAAGTTCAAACTTGTCCATAATACCGCGAAAAAGAAATATTTGTTATGCAAATTGTGATGGCACAGTTGATCACGGTAAACAAATGATTCAAGAAATTTCAATTGCAAGAACTTTGACGATCAGATGAGTTTTGGAAGGAATAATTCAAAGGTCATTCCCCAAGACATGGAGACAAATTCACATGGAGACAATTCGGCGAGTAAGTATCAAGCAAACTCGGCATCTCACAGTCCAGTGTAGTTCGTTACTTTCACGGCCTCAATAAAAGCATCCGCGACTGACGAATTATGCCTCAGGTTATCAAAGTATTGAAAAACGTTTGACTTACCCTAGTATATCAACTTTATTTTAACCACTGACCTATATATATATATATATATATATATATATATATATATATTAGAGATAATACAAATTGGTATATTTATTTATGTTATTTATTTTTGATTGATCTCAACACTTTTTTGAAAATTACAGAGGCTATAAATTGATAGTTTACTAGCGCCGCTGATCATGTGCTTGCTACCCAATATATATATATATATATATATATATATATATATATATATATATATATATATATATATATGTTGACAACCTTCCGTCTATTTTAGACGATGGTGAGTTTTATATATTATATATATTATATATATATATATATATATATATTATACATACATTATATATATATATATATATATATATATATATATATAAGAGATTTATCCAAACTTGGTTAAGGATGATCCTATATGTGATTTCTAAGATCCACTGTACTAATATTGATGATCCAGTATGTATAAATATAGCGAATCTTTAAATCACTGAAGAGAGCTAATGTAAAATAACCTTTTAGATTATATACAGAGCAATATTTATCAATAAAGGAAGGAAGAACTCAATACAGTAATCCCATAATAAATTTATTTCGAGGAAAATTGGGCCCATATAAATCTAAGTTGATTTAAACCGGCTCCCAAAATTTTCGTCTCATCAGATGGGTCTCAATTCACTTATGGACAAGCATATCACAAAAAAACCCAAAGAGCTGAATATATTAAATTCAAACAAAAACAAAAAATAATTTTAAAAATATATATTTTTTTTTTAACAGTGTAGGATTGTAACCATAGAAACAGAAGTGAATGAAAAAAAGAGATACATCTCAAGGTTGATTCCTAGGTCGTCCAGACAGACAAAAAGTGACAGGACAGAAAAAACAGAGTAGTATATTAAAATATAAATAGACAAGTAAAATAAAAGATTTTAAATTTAAACATTAGAGTATAATGATGTATAAAGAAAAATACTAGTTAAGATATAAATAATATAATAAATTAATAGTACGATAATAAAAATTAAAATTAAAAATAATAATAATAGAAATTAAAATCAATTAAAAATAATAATACTAACAATAAAAATAATACTCAGAAGAGTTCTGGAGACCTGAGAGACTTGCTGTCACTTGGACTCCAGTGAAAGACCATCATATATATATATATATATATATATATATTATTATATATATGCCACTTCGCTAATAGATGTTTCGTCCCTCCTTTTGTGGCTTATCAATTAGTTGATGCATTCGGATATGAGAGCTTCCGTATTGCAGCAGAATATCTTTAATGTGTTACAATAAAATTATATGTTATGAAGATATTGTTGCATTGAAGATAAAGGACGGAAACGATGGAAATAATCGTTGACAGGTTTGTGACGGGAGAAAAACAGACATCTTCACAACAAACTGTATTTCGATTGTTACTTTCGGGGGGCCTTGATTTGGATTACGGGTTGCAGGTTTTCATTCCAGTTATCTAAAAATGTCGGTTAACCGCTAACTCTAACCCTTATAAAAACATATTTCCATCCCGTACCTTTCACTTCGTTTTTTTTTTTGTTTTTTTTTAGAGGCTGCACTTATATTGCTGGTCTCTGTATGTGCTGTATTTATGTCCCTAGACAACAGGCGTTTACCTTACAACTCCTTTGCAAGTGGGGTACCTTACTTTTTTTTACTCAGCACCTGATGACATCGGGGTCATTTTCAGGTCATCTAATCACATGCTTCCTACACCGGTGTTTGGTGAGATTAAGCTCTCGTATTAGACTTGTTTGCAGGTTGTTATAATTATGGCGAGTAAGTTATTTCCTTGCTGCATTTGTACTGGATGCACTTTTATCTTTACTAATTGGTCAAATATTCACCAATGCAATCAATTTTATGTACGTGAATACTTGACTGTTTTTTACGCAGTGACACTTTTAGAAGTTACAGCATTTACTTCTATTGAAATTATTACAAATGCAATATGTTGATATAAGGAGAATATATTTGCATGCAAATGTATAAGTGTTTTGTTGTTGCTGTTACAAGTGTTTATTCTTGCATGTGCGGACAAACAAATCCACAAGTGTATGCTAATACATCCCCCCTCACAGCTGATCAACTCCCTTTTGTGTTTCTCTGGTCAAAACAGCAAAAAAGGACGAGTCACACCCTTCCACGCACATGTGTTTCGTATTGTTTACACTGTGTAAATATGAAACAAAGATTACGAGGGAAATAAAATGAAAGTGAAAGTGAAAGTAGATATAATTATCTTTCTTTTCCAGTCGCAATTAATCTTATTCTTAAACTTGCAAATCGGTCGGAAAATTAAAACATATTACAGGGTGACCCAGAAAAAACAGAACCCACATTTTTTATTTATTTTCCCATTAAACTAACCCTAAACCCCAACCCTAACCCCAACCCTAACCCTAAACCCCCTAGTTAAAATGAACAGTTTTATTACAAAATTTGTGGGTTCTGTTTTTGTTTTTTTGGATCACCCTAATTTTCCAACCGATTTGTAAGTTTAGCCATTCTTTCTTTATTTCTTTTTGTTCTTCCTTTTACACACTATTCTTTTTATTATTATTCCTCCATATGTATTTTTTCTTTTTTGTTATCTCTTTGTCTCTTCTGTTTTTATCTTTCTTTCTCTTCACTGTGTTGTCTATTTTCTATTATCGTTTTCTCTCTCGGATTTTTCTTCATCAATTCGCTTCATCTTCTCTTTCAATTTTTATTCTCCCATTTTTGTTTTCTCTTTTTTACTTATCACCTTTCTTTCTGTCGTTCTTATTTCCGCTAATTACGCAAAAATTACATAGCTTTCCTTTAAATGGCTAGAGCACTCCCTGTTTATAACAGTAAATTCTTTTTCTAAAAAGTGGGCGTATAGATGGCACGGAGGTACGTACTCTAACTGACCACAAATCAGTCGAGTTTCGATCCCGGTCTGAAGCATCCTGCATTGTCGAATCACACTGATGAGCTGTGAAACGGCGAAACAGACAATATATATATACATCCTCATCATCTTGTTTATCAAGGCGTGCTAACAGCATGGATTCCTTTTTCTAATTCAACTTCTTTATCTCGTTTTAATATGACATGTCAGCGGGACTTTGAATACGCAGACTGTACCCCCCTGCAGAGGGGTAAAGACCCCTATCCAAATTGGTGCACTGCTTCCGATTTTGAGGCTCCCTGGATCTCTGTCGAGTGTAAAATTCACTTCACTCATTTCTCCCATTTCTGTTCTAACCCGGAGTAGTTGTACCAGTTAGTGTTCAATCTATAGGTCAAATACATCTATTTAAAAATTATTAGTATAAGTTAGGAATACTTTATATGATATAATTGTAGTTTATTTGTATTTTATATCATATACTATAAATCATAATCGTTTACTAAGGATTATTATTATTAGTTACTTGAAACCTTATATCTGTGCACAAACAAACGACTGTCATTATATAGAAATAATTGCTTAAAACTACATGAATATTAGGAATACACGAAACCACACAACTGTGTCAAATTATTTGTATTAGATAGGAATAATTGATACTATATAACTGTAAATTATTTGTATTAAGAATTATTATTCGAGGCTATAATTGTTTACTATGGATTATCATTAGTTACTTAAACCATGTAACTATGTGCTAACAAATTACCAATCTTATGTCGAAATAATCATTTGAAACCATATAATTATTAGTATTTAATAGAAATACTTGAAACCATACAACTGTGTGCAAATTATTTATATTGGATAGGAATACTTGACATCATGCAACAGGGAGAATGCCCGTGGCGTAGTGGCTAACGGGCTGGTCTTGCAATATTGTAGTGTGTGAGTTCGAACTCTTGTTACACCATTACGTTCATTTTCTGACTAATACTTTTGGAAAAGGTACGAACACCCTTATATCCCTAGCTTAAGAAATTGACCTTGTGACACATCTTGCTCGTGTGTGGGTGGGGGGAAATATATATATATATATATATATATATATATATATATATTATATATATATCCCTAGCTATTAGTCAAATAGTACTACTTTTGTTCTTCTACAAGGATGGATTTGGAATTAAATTACTCACGAAGTTTGATATGCCATTAAACAAAGAAACCAAACAAACCTATTATATAACTGTATGCAAAAAACTTAAGAAACTAGAGAAAATAATATCAACGTACAATTTACGGAATTATCTAACTACTAGGCATTTATTTACCTCATACCCCACTTGTATAGGTTGGACACAAGGTCTCATTTTTATGTGGGACCACCCACAAGCCGAGACTCATGGGTGGCAGGTGGAAAAATTGCGTCGATCCCGTCGGCATTCCCCCTCAAGTAGGCGCTGGGCAATAAACCCAGCCCTGCCCCTTTAAATCAAGGGGACAGGTATTGCCTGGGGGAATAGCCCCCTGGGATCGACGCTATTAACTTGTAAAGATCGAGGGCCGAAGCCACTGGACCCCCACCTCGTGGGCGGGTTTTCTCTAACCACTAGGCATAAGATAGCCCTAGACGCGTTGACATGCCATTGAGGATAATCAATCTCCTTTTGTTTGTGTTGGATTTTTGTTTTCGTTTTTTATCATATTCTACTTTCCTCTCTTTCTAAATTATTTCTTTCCGTTTTCTTTATTTATTTATTTATTTATTTATTTATTCCCTCTTTCAGTTGTCTTTTTTTTCTTTTTTTCAAATATTTTTTTTTCTATATTTTAAACGTGGATAAAAATTCCCTTAGAAACAATTTAGAGACTTCCAGTTATGTTAATATTTGATTTAATTTGAGTCATATCACACATTACCCCGTGATTTCTATTAGAATTTAAGCAACAATAACCTGCTCGGTAATTAATCGGGTGGTGATTTATAAACAGCATTTACGATTTACTGTATGCCAAAATAGCTTGATAAATTCTAAGACATGCAGAAGTTTAGCAGCGATGAACTTCTTAAATTGATGACTATTTAGTAATAACAAGTATTAAATCCTATTCTGCTTGGGATTTATGGCTCAGATTAAGCAAGTCCATGACTTACTATAAATATTTAACATTTTAGATTTTAAATCAGTCAGCCGTAATCTGTCCTAAAAGATTGTAAAAATCGAAGTAAATATATATATTATATATCAGTGATTATTTTTAGCATAGGTTGGGATCTGTGAAATAATCTACGAGTGTATATGTTTTTATACAGCTGTCTATTTTTTTTCCAAATATTTTTTTTTTTTTTTTTTTTACTAATCCCGTCGGCCGTACAAACAAAACATCATCCCACTTACTAACAACGATCACGCACCGGAACTACATCAACACCTCCACCCGCAACTCTCTTTAGCGAATAAGTAAACAGTTACCATGAAATATTAAAGAATCCATCTAGCACCACTTACCCACGTTTCAAATGAGGGAACCTAGAAGGAAAGAATGAAAACATACAGAAAATAATATCAACGTCAATTTACGGAATTATCTAACTACTAGGCATTTATTTACCTCATACCCACGTGTATAGGTTGGACCAAGTTCTCATTTTTATGTGGGACCACCCACAAGCCGAGACTCATGGGGCAGGTGGAAAAATTGCGTCGATCCCGTCGGCATTCCCCCTCAAGAGGCGCTGGGCAATAAACCCAGCCCTGCCCCTTTAAATCAAGGGGACAGGTATTGCCTGGGGGAATAGCCCCCTGGGATCGACGCTATTAACTTGTAAAGATCGAGGGCCGAAGCCACTGGACCCCCACCTCGTGGGCGGGTTTTCTCTAACCACTAGGCATAAGATAGCCCTAGACGCGTTGACATGCCATTGAGGATAATCAATCTCCTTTTGTTGTGTTGGATTTTTGTTTTCGTTTTTTCATATATTCTACTTTCCTCTCTTCTAAATTATTTCTTTCGTTTTCTTTTTTATTTATTTATTTATTTTTTCCCTCTTTCAGTTGTCTTTTTTTTTTCTTTTTTTTTTCAATATTTTTTTCTAATTTTAAACGTGGATAAAAATTCCCTTAGAAATAATTTAGAGACTTCCAGTTATGTTAATATTTGATTTAATTTGAGTCATATCACACATTACCTCCGTGATTTCTATTAGAATTTAAGCAACAATAACCTGCTCGGTAATTAATCGGGTGGTGATTTATAAACAGCATTTCGATTTACTGTATGCCAAAATAGCTTGATAAATTCTAAGACATGCAGAAGTTAAGCAGCAATGAACTTCTTAAATTGATGACTATTTAGTAATAACAAGTATTAAATCCTATTCTGTTGGGATTTATGGCTCAGATTAAGCAAGTCCATGACTTACTATAAATATTTACATTGTTAGATTTTAAATCAGTCAGCCGTAATCTGTCCTAAAGATTTAAAAATCGAAGTAATATAATATATTATATATCAGTGATTTATTTTAGCATAGGTTGGGATCTGTGAAATAATCTCGAGTGTATATGTTTTACACAACTGTCTTTCTTTTTTTTTTTTTCCAAATATTTTTTTTCTTTTTTTTTTTTTTTTTTACTAATCCCGTCGGACCGTACACCCACAACCNAACAAAACCTCATCCCACTTACTAACAACGATCACGCACCGGAACTACATCAACACCTCCACCTCCACCCGCAACTCTCTTTAGCGAATAAGTAAACAGTTACCATGAAATATTAAAGAATCCATCTAGCACCACTTACCCACGTTTCAAATGAGGGAACCTGACCAAAGGTTCCTGTCCCTACCGCCAATTACTAATTGCTCTTGCTGGGGAACCATATTGGCAGGATATTACACCTTGCTCACCTTGACGCCGCAAAGACATGGGCCCGATGACCTTTTTGCAAGGTCCGTGACCGCATTTTGACAACAGAACACTGCCAATATAAAACCTGGAATTCGTTCGTTAGCACAGGAAACATCCCAACCATGGATGGCCGGTCCTTAAGCCGGGTCGGCGTTTGATGTAAAATCGAATTGTGTGAGTATTTTAGGGCCGAACCGGTAACAAATGTTATCGAGATCTCTTACGAACCGATTCATGCCTGTCCATATCACCAGTCATACGCAACGGAGTGTGAAAATGGGCGCCTAGAAATTAAATCTCAACTGCTCTCAGAAGTTACCCCTAAACCGATCACTCTCCTGTTTCTAGTTCGCGAATTACAATGCACAAGCGAAAATCTCTATTTATTGGTTCAGCGGCTTTGGGTAAATACATGTTTCTAGGCTACCAATGCTGGCTACATTTCCCCTTGAGTTAGTGAAGAAGAAGAACCAGTTCCGTTTGTCTGGAGTGAATGCGCGCGCATACCGGATCTGGATGTCCACAATTCACAAGTGTACACACACGTATTCAAAGGACGATTATCGGATTTTAATAACAACTCTGACACCTATAGATACACACATGAATATATACGGACACATTTATAAAAAGAAATATCTGTATATTTAAGTAAAAACCATATCCAGAGACATATACTTATGCCATATTTCCCACTATATAATACGCAAGTCCCCACAACATCAAAAAACAATTCCCCTGCGCACTATACATTGGTGATCATGAAGGCCGGAATTAAATATATATTTCGCAATATACGACGAAGAATATGACGCATAAACTCTCTTATGTAGGTACACAAACGAATACACACACACACACACACACGCGCGCGCGCACGCACGCACGCACGCACACATGCAAACACACACATACATAGCTATGCACAAATTCATACACACATTTATATTTTCTGTGTGTGTGCGCGTGTATGTGTGTGTCTTCGTTATTCTGCAACTGTTATCGAAGATTATTCTTACTAAATAGCCAGTTCTTCACTGAACGCCCATAATTGTGACCTTGTGGCAAAATATAAGGTTAATTTTAAAATACCATATATGGTAATTTTCACCTTTAGTTGTCAAAATTCCAAGCAAATAAAGCAATTAGAGTAACCTCCCTTGACTTTCACTTTGAACTAAACCGGTAGCTATTTTGAAAGTCTGCGTGCGAAATAAACAAATCTTAAAAAAAAACTGCATGCTTTAACACAAAAATATCATAAAATGTGTTCTTAATAACAATTAAATTCATTTCAGATAATGCCCACGCACAATTTTATGCTAGGAATTTTAACAACTAAAGGTGAAAATTACCCCATATATATATATATATATATATATATATATATATATATACGATTACAACCCTATTTACATATAATCGCAAAAATGAAGACATACATACATATATGTGTGTGTGTGTGTGTGCATGTATATACATAGATACAACTATTGGCACATACACACACGCACACACATTATATATATATATATATATATATATATATAGTGTGTGTGTGTGTGTGTGTGTGTGTGTGTGTGTGTGTGTGTTGAAAAGAGAAATAAAGGAAAGAAAGTATTGAATGGATAAAATAGGATATTTTAATTAATTTAACTTACACGTGTTTCGGCCAGGAGTTTATCCATGTGTACATTGTTCTATCTATTGAATGAAATGAAATAATAATAATAAAAAAAGATGAAATTTTGAATTAAAGAAGAAAATTTGAAATCAAATCTACTTAGTTCCCTAGATATGAATATCTAAATATGAATATAAATATGAATCCACTTCTTCCCTAGCTAAGTGTAAATAACAGGTGAGCTTTATAAATCATGCAATTATACCTTTCATTATGAAGCTGCAGCAATTTGGTTTTGGACTGACAAGGTAATTGTTTTACATAAGCTTTATTCAATATAACTTAACTGTGGTCCAGCTAAGGTGAGGATTCTTTCGTATTTATGGTGAACTAATCCGGGGGCGGGGAACAACTATATTTGATTTCACTTTAAAGACTGAAAATTAATTTCACACCTGAACAATTCTACTGTAAATCTTCCAATCAAAAACAATTTCGATAATCTATACATATATAAAGGGCCTTTGTGTGTATATGTATGTACGGAGGAAACTTCGAAAATAAAATAATTAACGACAAAGTAAATATATATATACACATTAAATATCACCAGGGCTTGACTTTTGAGCAAAAATAATAGAGATTTGATTTATATTCGCGAAGATAATTAAAAAATAAAATTTAAATTATAACAGCATGGATTTTTTTTTCATTTAATATTTTAGATAGTAGACATTAACATATCTTTTCAGATTAGCTGGATCAATGCAAGGTCTATTTTTTTTACATAGGGATTTAAATGGGGCATCACACGAGGATTCAACTCACGATTCAGTAATAATGGATCTGTGGGACTAACTTAAGAAAATATCCCTCTACCTAGGCGACGCCGGGTAGTAGCTTCTAGTCGTGAATAAAAGAAATTACTAATTTAAAGTACAAATATATATATTTAAAGAAGAAAAATTTAAAATCCTTGGAAATCTGACAGACTTTTTGCTTCTAGTATATCGAATAAAACACGAAGTTTTGATAAAGATTTATTTTTGTAATGGTCCGATATCAGATAATTCTTTCTCTTTGATGTGTCTGTGTGTAGAAGTTTGTTTGCTGTTATGTCTTGCATGTACTCAAAGAAACGGTGTTTGCCGGCGGTGAAAAGTTGACATTGTTCCCGGATGAAAAAGAAGCCTGTTAAGTGGGGTCAACGAGGAATAAAAGGATGGTGGATGTGTTGGAGACGAAAGTAATACAATACAATGGTGCGAATAAGTGCAATTTTCAATTTCTTCTTCTTTTTTTTCTTTTATTTTTTTTTTAAATTTATTAAAGTGAGAACAATAAAGAGCGAACTTCAAAACGAAGTTGAAAAAAGATGAAGAGATAAAAAAGATAAATTATCATTAAACCTTTATTTTAATTAAAACAACATAGTGGGTGTGGGCGTAGGAGAGAGAGAGAGAGAGAGAGAGAAAGAGAGAAAGAGAGAGAGAGAGAGAGAGAGAGTGAGTGAGAGTGAGTATAAGGCCGCACCCTGCTATATTTATTCTGATGTTTTATTCGTTATTTTTTTGTCTTGTGTTTTTGTTGGGTTTTTTGAAGGGGGGGGTAAACATACTTGTAGTTTTTCTTTCGTTCTTTATTTTAAATGTTTCCTTTTTTATTCTCAATTCTTTTCTTTTATTTATATATGAAAACTTCTCTCCTTTCTTTATCTTTTCTGGGTTTTTTTTATTCTTTTCATTTCAAGATTTTCTTTCCTCTTTCATTTTCTTCATCTCTTTGTTAACATCTTTCTTTTTCCTTCTTTTCTTATTTACAACTGTCTTTATCTCCATTTTTCTTTAATTGATTTATTTTAATGGCATGTCAAACAATCTAGGGGGTGTTTTATACCTAAAGGTTAGAGAATCGCGTTCATTGAACATTTATATTTATATTTTTTAAGTTGATTCTTAAGAGTTTTTTTGTTTGTTTTGTTTTTGTTTTTTTGCACATAGTTGTATGATTTCAACTATTCCTATCTAATGATTATATGAATTCAAATAATTATTTCTATCTAATAATTGACATTTGTTTGTACATAGTTATACAGTTTCAAGTAACTAATAATAATCCTCAGTAAGCAATTATTCATATTCGATAAGAAATACTTGATACCATATAATCGCGTGTAAATTATTTGTATTAAAAATAGTTACTTGAACCTATAATTCTTTACTAATGATTTACTATAATTGTTTATTATGTGTTCCAGTGAGGATCAGATTGATAAGAATAGCTTACTAACTATTGTTCTATAGCCGTTAGTCGCGTTCTATTAAAGAAAAAACGTTGGGTAATACTTCTATGATAAAACTATCCTCTGAATACTTTTTTTTAAAATAATTATATATATATATATATATATATATATATATATATATATATATATATATATATATATATATAGTTTGCAATATTTCTGATGTTAATAATTAGTTTCATAACACTTTTTACATCTATTGTGTTAATAAATAATAATGGCTATGATAATTATTACAATCATTGTCGTAATAGTGATCATGATGTTTATTACAGATATTAAAAATGGTGTTGATATAAATCACGAATATTATGAAAGAAATATTAATAAAGACGATTACAATTATATTTTGAATAGCAATTATAATAACAAAAATTGTTGTTGTTTTTTTAAGAATAATAATCAGAATAATCGAGTCTGTTCATTCTATAATGACAAACTTTGTGTGAGTATCAAGTGGAATCTCAAACGATCAAAAAGCCCCGGATACTCATCCCAAAGTACTCATTGACGCCGTGACATGAAACCTTAAATAATATATTCGGTGCTGTGACAAAGGAAAGTTTCAGATAGGGCTTCGAGGAAATTGACAATGGGAACCATCTTCTCTAAAATGTTTTTACTTCTGAAAAGCGTTAACAAAAATATTTCTGAGTTCAGAATTGTTTGTTTATTTCAATCTTTTTTTTTATTTGTAAGGTGGGTAATGAGTTTTTTGTTAAAAGAAAATGAAGATTGCAATAACGATTGTGGTTAAGACATTTGCCTTTACAAATTGATGATTTTTCTTTCAAATTTATTCTGCATTATCTCATTAATTCATTTTTTGGCTTCTTTTAGACGAAGATTTCAAATGAAAAGATATTGCCTTCTTCATTCAGAGTCTTCGTAAAAGTGGGTTTTTTTTTCTATTAACTTGTTAGTTTCTTTAATTCTCCTTTTAATTAGAGGCTACTTTACATAGATAGATAGATAGATAGATAGATAGATAGATAGATAGATAGATAATGAACAAACTGACATAGATAGATAGATAGATAGATAGATAATGAACAAAGTGACATAGATAGATAGATAGATAGATAATGAACAAACTCACATGGATGTGTGTATATATATATATATTATATATATATAATATTATATATATTATATATATACATACATATATATAGAGATAGATAGATAGATAGATAGATAGATAGATAATGAACAAACTGACATAGATAGATAGATAGATAGATAGATAGATAGATACAAACTGACATAGATAGATAGATAGATAGATAATGAACAAACTGACATGGATGTATATATATATATATATATATATATATAGAGAGAGAGAGAGAAGAGAGACAGACAGACAGAGAGACAGAGAGATAGATAGATAGATAGATAGATAGATAATGAACAAACTGACATAGATAGATAGATTGATAGATAGATAATGAACAAACTGACATACATAGATAGATAGATAGATAGATAGATAGATAGATAGATAGATAATGAACAAACTGACATAGATAGATAGATAGATAGATAGATAGATAATGAACAAACTGACATGGATATATATATATATATATATATATATATATATATATATATATATATATATGTAGATAGATAGATAGATAGATAGATAGATAATGAACAAACTGACATACATAGATAGATAGATAGATAGATAGATAGATAGATAGATAGATAGATAGATAGATAGATAGATAGATAGATAGATAGATAGATAGATAGATAGATAGATAGACATAGATAGATAGATAGATAGATAGATAGATAATGATACATAGATAGATAGATAGATAGATAGATAGATAGATAGATAGATAGATAGATGACATAGATAGATAGATAGATAGATAGATAGATAGATAGATAGATAGATAGATAGATAGATAGATAGAACTAACTGACATAGATAGATAGATAGATAGATAGATACGGACATATTTTCATAGATTGATATATAAATATTTATGAAGAAACTCATATAGATAACCGGAAAGTTAAATCCAGGTTTATTAACTGAAAATTCGTTTTCATGTCCTTTATGTAATTGGGCAGCCAATCATTGAGGATCATACTGTACCTATGCAAACAACCACTCTCCCATTGATTAACTCAATCGGCAGTGAGACGCCATTATAAGGATCTTGTATTCTATGTGATCACAATGACCAAATATGTTAAACCAAGTTTTTATAAGAATTTGCATTGGCAGGTCTGTCAAAGCAAACGCACCGAACAACTTATATAATAAAGGGGTGATGTCTAGACATCTAGACAACAGTCTAGATCAAGATTAATGCGATTTTTTTTTTTTTTTTTTTTTTGCTGTTTCGTCAACGAAAACATCATCTTAAGATTTGATGACGTGAAAAATATTAAAAAATAATATGGCGCACTTCATAGTCAATCAAAAGAGAAACATTTTCTGAGATGTTTTAACTAATGAGAAACTCACTGTAATTAATGTGTTGAATGACAAGGTTACTATTTTGAATGCATTTAACGTTTCATTTATTGTTTATTTCTGTCTTGCTAAAAACAACTTCCGTCTTAATAAATTTTGAACACACCCCGTATATCTACCTTATGTACAGTAAAGACATCGGATCAAAATTCGGTTAAAAACTATGTATCAAGCAAATGACTTTCTGATATATTGTTGACAGACTGTCATACATTAATAGACAGAAATAGAAAGAGATCTACAAAATCTACTGACACATACACCTTTTCTTCGCATTTCAGAAAAAGAAATTAACACGTTAAAAATTTTAATGTAGATTATCGAAATTTAAACTATCAAATTTGAATGAATGACTTTCGATTCCTATAAAAGTATTCTTTAAACAGACGTTTCCATTTATATATAAACTTTTTAATGCATACGGTAACGCGGGAAATTTATAAGTATCTTTGAAAAATTTAATCCTGAGGGCATTTTTACAATTCTCTAATTTTTGGCTTGAACGTACTCAGGTCAGAATTTTTTCTGCTTATTGATTTTATTATTTCTTCTTTGTTTCTCTTTTTGTTTCTTTGTAGAGTCAAAATGTTCCGCACTTTTCTACTTAATGGCTTCTCTTTTATGTCAGTAGAATTCCTTTACTCATACTGACAAATATTTAACTAATCGAATGTGCCAAAAACTAAAAGGAATATCTTAAGGCCCATCCTACAATCGAAAGTCAACAACGCGCATGCCCAGAACAAATAAAGTCTCCTAAATAAATATGGAGGGCGGAGAAAGAAATAAACAAAATGTTTCCCTTGTTTCTGATTCAGCCTCCATATTTCCTGTCTGTCGTCTTTTGTTTTCATTCTCTTTTAACTGGGCAGATCCCAAGATAGGAAAAAAGAAATTATTGCTTGGCCACGTTTCCTTGATATTTATGTCGACAGTTCAATGCCCAGCAATTCTCATTGGCTACCAATCAAGCATGATCATCTGCTTACTGGCTATTCGGAATATGGCCTCCTCAGTTTCGTACAGCTTCCGTCACAATCCAACCGATTTCAAGTCGAGCAAATGATCTGTGGCTTTCTAATAAATTTTTGCTAACTTCTCTTCGCTTTCCGTTCCTTCGATTGTTATTCAGTTAAGTTATTCGGCAACAAAAGCAAAGAATTTCCAATAAATTAACACCTACCATCAGAAGATTTTCAACAAATGTCTGCGCCTGGAGTTTCATTTCCTCTCCTTCGCAAAGACCGACACGCTAAACTGGTTGTCGTGAAATTCAAAAAAGAAAAGACCCAGCCGACCGAACAAACGTATTCGAAGTGAAATTGTTGATCGGCTAGGATCACAGAATCATGGCAATAACAATATGACATCTGTGAGAAATTAGGAAAACAGCAGAAAACTTAGAAAGACTTAATACGCATGCGCGTAAAAATTAACCAACCGTTAAAGTTTTCGTCATAACTTTGCTGCGAATTTTCTCGTTTCTTTTCTTTCATTTTGTTAGTCTGTTCATTTGTTGATTAATTTTATTTCTTTTTGTTTCTTTGTGGTAATTTTTCTTTGTTACGACGCATCTTCTTAGAATAGTTAATATTCTTGGGGGGGGTCTCTTTTCGTTTAAAAAGCAAATAAAAGAAAAGGTGTCCTCTCGTAACAAAAAGCCCCACCAATGGTGCATACACCTCTGTAAGCACGGTATTTGTTCACAGTAAATAGCAGATAGTGACATTCTATACAAAATGATGATTTTGAAACCTTATATCAGTGGTTGGAAACAGAAAGGTAGGTATATTCCTTGAGAGAATTGCATGAGAAAATGAAAGACTCGGCAGAATTATTAAAAGCAAAGCTAAGAGTAAAATTGCTGATATGATTTGTTTTATGGAATTCCCAGGCAAAATGGACGTTGTATGTTTTATAGACTCAGTAGAATACAATATAAATGACAAATAGAATGAAAGAAAATCCAGAGAAAACTGAAAGTCATAAAACAAGCTGCCAAAATGTGGGACAGATTTGATCCACAGAATTTACGACATATCCATTGCATGAAGATTTTGATGACATTAAAGTTGGTGAGAGATGGTTACTACTACGCCTATTCATGGAAAACTTGGTAAAGCAAGAGCTAAAGCGAATAAGTATTGGTCAAACTATTGTGGACGCAGTTAAACCAAGATCATCTCTTACATTAATAATGTTTGCTCTCGATGCAGAGATTGATAAAGTGTTTGGATCTAAATAGATATTTACGGAGTTAAATCGTCTTCAGTTAGCCATGACAAGAAAACTCATTATAAACACTCTGTTGTTTGCAATGAGAATGTTAGTGACTTTATCAAAGAATATCTTTCAGGATCTTTTAGTCACTAGTCAGCAGACAATGTCAATCACAATGTCTGTACAATGACAAAGGCACACTATACGTTATGTGCTTGGTAGTCTCAACAACACATGGGACACATACTTTGAAAACCCATTGTCAAAAAGAATGGACATTTATTTATGGAGAAAAATAAACTTTTAGCAGACAAAATGATCCAATCAATTAAGTATTTACCCAGTTCGCCACAAGTAGAATGTGACACAAGGTCGAAAGTTTTGGGGTATCCATCGGGAATCAAACTCGTTATTCAGTAAAATGAGCCTGCTAATCATTACACCACGGTGAGACGACTATTTTCCTGACCAGTTTGTCATGGGTAGGATATGATACAAGACCGCAAGTGTAGAGCATCTTGACAGGATCGAACTCACTAT
Source organism: Doryteuthis pealeii (assembly GCA_023376005.1). Classification (NCBI taxonomy): domain Eukaryota; kingdom Metazoa; phylum Mollusca; class Cephalopoda; order Myopsida; family Loliginidae; genus Doryteuthis; species Doryteuthis pealeii. The sequence goes on along the minus strand of CM042143.1, from coordinate 2,317,318 downwards.
CCAGTAGTAATCGATCAGCATTAGCTTGCAAACCATTACACTACCAAGTATTTCGCCATGGTGTCTCTAAATTGTCGTTGTTAAAGATGAAACCAGAAGGTATATGAAATGATAATACTTTAATACGGAAGAGTACAAAATTTAGTTATTGAATTTTATTCATTAAATGATGTAATTTGATAAAATAAAAATCAATCGATTTGTGGAAATCGTTACAGTTCTTCATGACTAAATACAAAAAGTCTTAATGTCTGTGTTGTTTAAATATTAGACGAATTCCAATCAAATTATTACTTTGTAATTTAATACTAATTATAAAAAATCTTAATTTTTTGGAAGACTAAAGAAAATTCATGAAAATATTTAAAACCAAGTGGTACCTTAATTAAAAAAATACTATTTTAAACGAAAACTAAAAAGGAAATTGGAATACGAAAAATGTTATATTTTTAATTCTTAGCTTCTTTTTATTGTTTGTAACAATAAATAGAAACTCAGAATTACATTTTTATTGGGCAAAAAGAGAATAAATTAAACGAATACATTTCCTATCATTGTAACTCAACACGCAAGGAAGAACAAACCTTTAGAAAAAATAAAGTTGTTTCAAACCACTCACGAGTTTAGTGTTACATTTTTTAAATAATGTTTTAAGTTCAGGTATTTACACAGCTCGTTCGTGACGGGTAGGATGTGACACACGGTCCCAAGTATAGGACACCCAGCTAGGACGACCAAATTCGCTATTCAGTAGCAATGGATCAACTAGACTAGCATGCTAATCATTACACCACAATGCAATGCGTTCGTTATTTACCTAACATGTTTGCCATGCGTAGATTGTGACACAAGGTCGCAAGTATGGAGCAACCATTGAAGATCGTACTCACAATCAATAGTAATGGATCGGCGAGACTAGCTTACTAACCATTTCCCCATAATGGGACATCTTTAATATTTTAAATGTAAACCACAAACATAACCTATTCCTAAAATTATAATATACAAATTTTAGCTTCTTTCATCATTAAACCTTGAATAAACGATTCATTTTTATTTGAATTGATTTGCTAAATATTTCACCTACAAATAAGAACACGTTTAATTCTTAGCTTCTTTTTATTGTCATATTTTAATGGGAAAGAAATAAAATAAATCAAATGAATATATTTTCATCAGTTTAACTCAACAACCAATTAAAAACTGAATTTAAGTTTTTGTCATATGTACAAAAAGTTTTTTAGAAAAATAAAACTGTTTCAAAACTCTCAGAGGTTTATGGTTAAATTTTTAAATAATATCTTAAAGGTAAACAAGAAAACATTTCCAAAAATGAATGAACATTGTAATATGTGTTTTATCAACGAATTTTTTCTTCTTGCCCACTCTCTTAATCCTGTCTTCCTCTTTCTTTCTCACTTCCTGGTGATACTAAGATCATTTTACTACGGTCATATACCAGGTACTTTTACTATAATATACATCTCGCTGTCTTTCTTCACTCTCTATTTCTCTCTATCTTTCTCCTTCCTCTCTATCGCCGCTCTTTTCCCTCAAAACCAATATAAAAATATTTCTTCAGCATCCAATGACATAAAGAGAAAATATTCAATTCTATACTTTCAAAACTACAGTAATAAAATCAAAATCAATGCAATACCATAAATAAACAAGGTAGTCAAGACCTTGATGTAGCTTACCGTTTTTACTTGGATATTCCAAACATACTAAAAACCCCACCACTGATACACAAGAGCATTTATAATGTAATAATTAATGTTAATTAAAATCTTCATTTTCCTAACTAATTTATTTATATATAGGCTACACGGGGACATTTAGGTTACATATAGATTAGTCCTAGAAACAAGGTAAGATTCGACGTTTCAAAAACATATTTCTTTCAATGAACGACCCTTTGTTTAGGTGGAATATTGGTCTTAAAAATCGTTCATTACACGAGTAACTC
>CM042143.1:2270349-2310349 GCA_023376005.1 Doryteuthis pealeii | reverse complement strand
CAAGAATTATCATAAACATTATCACGAATAGATCGATACCACTGCGATGGTAAGTGTGTTTAGGGTAGTAAAGATGGTGGCGGATGTAGATATGCAGCAGTGGTTCTAACGAAGTGACGATTGGGATTCCAACTGACATAAGAAAGTTACGCATGCGTAGATCCACAAACGCCTCGCTGATGCGCGTTGGACGTAAAATTTTGGGACAGGTCCGAATGGGCAAAATGAACATGGTTTCCATCCGCAAAGCATTCAATTGGTCGCTTGGGAACCGGACATCGTTTATTGAAGTCATAATTAGCAAGGGCGTAATTCCATTGAGACTAGAGATTCGTTTGAGGCCTTCGTCTTCAACCAATTTATGCGATTTAATGTTTCGGCCTGTGATATACGCAAGCGTGTACACACTGTACGGACAAACAATGGGCTGGGCAGAAGTGACGTGGCCTCACACTACTAGTGAGGGTGTTTTGTTTAAGTGTAATGGACAAGAATGCTTGTGAAGGGCCATGTATACAATACATGTACATGCATATATAAACGTGTATCCGGTGTGTGTGATTGAGTGTGTACACAGGGTGAGGTGTATCGATCGTCAGAAAGATATAATTATCAGAAGAGTTAGATACAGGGAAGGAATGTTTATGAATGTGTATACGCGTAAGTCAGATTGACAGAAAGCTGAAGTGAAGCAACAGCGAGGGCTATGCTGCGCAATTTTCCAAAATAAACCAATCGTCTTTTATTTGATTCAAAACAGATTGCAAAGTTGCAATACCATCTAAAAAATGTATATACATTTTCATATTCATTTTTGTATTCATTCATAACGGCTCTATTATTTCTCATCGAAAGTCACCCCCTCTTCAAAATTACACACACATATATATATACATATATATATATATATATATATATATGTGTGTGTGTGTGTGTGTGTGTGTGTGTGTGTGTGTGTGGGGGGGTGTTTAGGCAGCATTTTTCTTGTATGCATATATTGTTAAATAATGCAGCCATTTTTTGTCTGCAAGTTTTGTCCTTTGTTTTTGTTTTTTCGTATTGCCGGATTATTTTTGTAATATCTGGCGAAAATTGGCTGATGTATTTGCCATATGTCGTTGACCATATTAGACTCAAAAATCCAAAACTAAACAAAATAAACGTTGATAATTGCACCAACGTTCTAAAATGCCTATAATTACTATAAGATTATAATAATAGTAAAAGTAATAATAATAACACTAATAATAATAACAACAACAATAATAAACACAACCTATATAAATGGAAAATGGAATAGCCCATTGTTGTACGGTTTCAAAATACCCTAAAGATGGCCCATGATAGGGCGGAAAGTACTTGGTCTATGACATATGGCAAATACATCAGCCAATTTTCGCCAGATATTACAAAAATAATCCGGCAATACGAAAAAAACAAAGGACAAAACTTGCAGACAAAAGATGGCTGCATTATTTAACAATATATATATATATATATATATATATATTGTGTGTGTGTGTGTGTGTGTGTGTGTGTGTGTGTGTTCACCACAAGTAAGATATGATGCAAGGTTAATTGTTTTAAAGTGAAGATATAGCTGGTTTGAATTCAGAATTCTACTTCTCTTAGACTTATTGTCTAATCCAGTCTGCCTTACTATTTACCAATAGCTGAGAGAAGAAGAAATAATCATGTCTTCTCAGGAGCATTAGCACGAGATTAAACGCCTACAGCGTCGCCTATGATTTGAACTCGGGTCACCATTACGATAATTGCCCATAAATGAAACATCAGACGATTGTATTTTTTAAATACATCAAACATTTAGTAATGAAGCATAAGCACATTCTGTGACCGTAAAATACATAAACAAACCTATGTACTTAATAGTTTTAAAACACCAGTCCCGCTACAGCTGTCAGTGAACGAGGGGATAAGATATCGGGCTGCCAAGCGGTCAGTTGAGTTCGACCCTAGCCAAGGATATTTGTTGTGTCTAGCCACACTGAAGATGCGTAAAACGCCGAAACACGTGTCTGTGGATGACTTATTAATATATGCTCCCATAAATTTGGTATGAGCTCTCTAACTGGTAATTTAAAATAACTCTCACTACTAAGCAAATAAGCAATGATTGTTTCCCCGGGAATTTGATCTCTCAGTGACCGTAAAATACATAAACAAACCTATGTACTTAATAGTTTAAAAACATCAGTGCCGCTACAGCTGTCAGTGGGCGAGGGGATAAAATATCGGGCTGCCAAACAGTGAGCCTGAGTTCGACCCTAGCCAAAGATAGTTGTGTCTAGTCACACTGAAGGGCGTGAAACACCGTAACACGTGTCTGTAGATGACTTATTGATATATATATATATATATATATATATAGTGGAGAGAGAGAGGGGGGTTTCAAACGCCCCTGTTTTTGAAAACTAGACACAGAAAGAGAGCGTGTTACAAAATCAGTATTTCATTAACTCTTAACTGATATTTATATGAATAATAGGTTATCAATAAACTACCTCATGTTTCTCCCAACCCCCCTTCTCTCATTCTCTTTCTCCCCATCCCTCTCTTGTAATGTTACGGGTCATTATTATTCAAACACACAAAAAATGCAATGGGTCATTATGGCTTTTCCATGAAAGATTGTTTTCGCCGACCATTTCATTGGAAAGAGCCTTCTCGCCTACCTTGAAAATTTGTTTTCGAAATCGTAGCTTTTACCAAGGATTGAACACCGGCTACTGGGACAAGGGGATATTCGCAACTAACTTGCTCACGTGACAAGTCTTGTGGCTGACATTTATTAATTTTAATTTCGTAGAACACTAGACTAAATGAGGTAAAATAGAAGATGTGTTATCCTTCCGACTTCCTGCCTTGAAAATCAGTCTTCGAAATACTGGTTTTTGACCTGTGTTCGAACGCCGGCCACTGTCGCCAATGGGAAATACGTTACTATCTCATTCATTACATATATATATATATATATATATATATATATATATATATATATATATATATATATATATATATATATATATATATATATATATATATATATATATATATATATATATATATATATATAGACAGCTAGAGGGAGTATATCCCTTTTTTAGCGCGCTAGACCAAGGAGATTGTTTTATCTGAGCTGGAGCGCCAGATCTACCATCAGCTTCTCAGATCCCTGTGCGACGCTGAGTTGGCGAGGTTCGGGATCGAACCAGGAACCATGTGGTTCCTAGTCAGACGAATGAGCTAAGCCAGCCCTATATATATATATATATATATATATATATATATATATATATATATATATAAGAAATGAAATTGACAGCCTCGTGTGGAACAATAGTTAACAAGCCTGTTTTGTTCAATCCTCAAAGGATACCCTACTCATGTACACTGGCGCTGTACTGAGCTAGTAAATCAGAAATGGTTCAACAAATTCATCCTCTTTTGAATGTATGTGTATATTAGAGTTTACATTGTTATATTAACATGCCATTCTGTCTATGCACATCTGCATGCAAGCGGACAAGTTTAGAGACATGCAAACCCGGTGTCGTCGGGCACATATGCAAAATACGACGCTACATTTAAAACTGACATGGCTCTTCCACTCTCCCAATCACCCACCTCCTCAAACTACCACCCCCCACTGCTTCCTCCCCGTTCCCGCCCTGTTACGTCAATTCCTCTGATAAGTCTGTGTACCATAAGTGAAAATCTCCCGCTCTGCAATGGGTCATCGACAAGGGATTGACAAAAATATCCTCCACCCTGGAATATTACATTAGGCTTCTTGAAGATTTATTCAAGATTTCGAAGTTTTGTTTCGAATTGTCGTTCGATAAGCAACCCCTTCGTTCCACCCACCCACCCACGTCCATCGTTATTCGCCCTCACTCCATATTGCTCTAAATAGAACAGACATCGAAAAGTTGGAGTTTCTCTTACTTTTAAAAGTTTAGTCTACACAAAGTACTACACTCATCTAGCGAATGTATTGTAACATTGTTGAATTATATGTATTTAGCGTAACGGTTATCGTCGGAGGAAATCCAATCGGTGACCGATTTCAAATCCTGGACGAGGCTGTTTGCATTTTACTTTAATGTCCATGGCAAAGGCATGAATCTATCTTTTCCTCACCCAACAAGTTATGAATAAATAAGAGGGAAGACTGAATTCTCTGGTATTGGTGAGGAATTAGTCTGGAAGAAGAAAACTATGAATTCAAACTAGCTGTACTCCGCTAAAAATTGGCCTTGTGTCACATTCTGCCTGTTTCAGATGAGTTGGATAAATACAAACATTGATTGTTTACGTTATATGTTTACGCTTTAAATTGTTTTGGTTGCACATTTCATTTCAATGACCAAAAAGTCAATGTAGGTATTTTGCTAATCAGAAATTCCCGGCATCTGTAAGGACTATGGTTCCTATGCCTTGATCTTGGCACAGGGCCGAGCACGGTTATATAACCTGTAGTTGTCCATACTGCTTCACGACCCCGATGCCGGTTTAAACAGTGTTAAAAAGGACACAAACATTTTTTTATCATTTATACTCAGTTTATTTGTTTTTTGAAAGGAGGAAAACTTTGTTAACGACTCACACTAAATCTGACTAGATTTTGTATCCCAAACAGCCCGTCCGTATACCCGCCCGTCGAGGACCTGATTAACTCTCTCTTTCTCTCTGTCCCCTCAGTCCTATCAAATGGTCTGTATTCATGATGATCAACTTGCCAAGGAGAACATTTTGTTTACTTTTACAAATTTCTGCAGATATTTGACCCTATCTTTGCTTCTAATCTACTGGCGTAAATTACTACGGCGCAAATTCTCAACATTAGGACACCCAGTAAGTATCGAACTCACTTCAGTGGTAATAATTTGTGAATTATTTTACCTATCAAGTCATCTAAGCAATATATTTATTATTTATCAAGTTTAGCTTAGTATGACACAAGGCTGGGGGTGTAGAGCGCCCATTGAAAATTAAACTTATAACACAGAACTAATGGTCACGACAAGGTAGCTTTTTTCGTTTAACACTAACCCAAGATGTTGATGGACATTTTTTGCTCAGATTGGAACTAAGTATTGATATTTGATAAGATAAACAAATACTGGTACAAACTTAAATGTTGACAATGAGTAAGATAACTGTTATTATCTACTAAATTACTAGTGACTAGTGTCATCATTTTGGTTATTATATTCATAACATACTGGTCATTGTATCCATCCACCTTCTTCGGGTTACTGACGTAACTTGTTAGTATCTCTGTAATTTTATGAGAAAGACCGTCCCGGTCTCCTGCCTCAAAAGTTGATACCCGGTGACTGTTAAACTGTTAACGACCCCAGCTACGACGTCGCGGCGGTGTTACTTAAAGAAAACAACCAACTTAGGGTGTTAAATGTGTTTTTGGGGGGGGCTTCTTTTTTGCCGTAATTCTTATTTATTTGTCGTAATTCTTGTTTAGATATAAAGATGGATATATAGTTTGTCCATATCTATCGATATTATTTTGTTTGTTTATCTATCTATCTATCTATCTATCTCAGTCTATTCAAAACTATATATCCATCTTCATATCTAAACAAGAATTACGACAAATTACGATAAATAAACAAGGATTACGACAAAAAACGAAGCCCCCCTCCCGAATACATTTAACGCCCTAAGTTGGTTGTTTTCTTTCAAGTAACACCACGGCGACGACGTAGCTGGGGTTGTTATTTTAACAGTCACCGGGTAGCAATTTTTGAGGCAGGAGACCGGGACGGTCTTTCTCATAAATTACCAGAATCTCGAACCAAACTCTTTATTCAATCCACAATAGTAAATTATTCTCATTCCGCTGTTTATACCAAATATTCGGTATTTTTTCTAATTATTACTCCATGTGGTGTTTTTTGTCCATAACTTTTATATCTGGGAGATAATACTAAACTGCATCCGGTAGTGAGAGTTTGGTCCGGAAGATCGGGAAAGGTTCTCTCTGGCCAGAAGTGGTAGTACCTGTTAGGGTCACATCTATGAGTTAAATACATATGTTTGAAAATTATTAGTAATAGATCAGAAAATCGTTTTCAAATGAGTATTACCATTTGTTACTTGAAAACATTGAATAAAAAAAAAGCCTTACTTCAGAATTAAATAACCCAACAAGTGTAGACATAATCTAAATGCAATCAACCAACCAGTCAATCCACATCTTCTAATGGACAAGTGTGCAATATGAAAATACTCAGGAATGGAACCCGCTTTTAATATCAGCAAGCAGAATTATGGTGTTCCCAGGAACCGAATACTTACTTAGTCCAGTCTGCCCTACTATTTACTCATAGCGGAGGGAGAATAGTCGGATGCATAAGGGAATTAGCACCATGTGAATAGCCTTCTCAATGATTTGAACTTGATCTGCCATGTCTATTTCCTATGACGATAATCATTGCACGATCAGCGCCTCTAATATATATATATCTTCTATTATTATACTAAAGCTGAGTTTATCAACCTTCTCCAGCTAAAGGATTTTTTCTATTTATGTTATGGACACAATATTTATACTTAGATATTCCTTGGTGTTAGCACTACAAAGTGTATGAAAAAAAATTCAGTTTAATTGGCTTTAATTAGGCGTAATTAGCAATTAAGTCAACGACCGACCAATCCCTGTCTTAGAGACTCCTGTCTCTCTTCCCATCTCTGTTCGTCAGTTAAGTTAACTCTCCTCCCACTTTCTATTTGTCAGTTAGGAAGAGTGAAAAAAAGAGTAAAAAATCCAGCAGTCAGCGATGCCTCACACCACACACTAACCCCCTAGATTCGCCCACTTCCTTTCCAGGCGAATCTTATGCAAATGAGCAAACGTTTTGGTTTGTTTTAATATATAAACAAAAGTATTTTTTTACGGCATGATTTCAATTTTAGTTGAGCGTAAATTTTACGAAATTGAAATCATGCTTTAAAATTTTTTTAAATTACTTTAATTATTAATTCATAGAGTATTAAACTTACTTTAAAAAAATATTTCATGTTGGGTAAAAAAATAGTTATATATTTAAATATTATGGAATTCAAATGAGCAAATTGACTGTTTAAGTGAAAGTTTTCTTCGGGCTTAAAAATTTGTTTTAGTTAAAACTAAAACAAACTAGACTGACTTCTTATTTAGGTCGGTAAAATTAAAACGGAAAGTTTTTTGCTGGTACCAAATGACAGTTTAACTGCAGTCTATGAATTAACATTTTGCGAATTTGGTTACGGTATTAGGGGATTAAGGTTGTTTTTAATTACGTATTGCTTAAAAAAATAAACAACAAAAAACACAAATTACTATAAATTTTATGTTGAAAAATATTTTTAAACTAAGTTTAATTGAAATTATACATTGCTATATTAACACAAACAACTGTCTCAATAATAGATTCAATAATTAATTTCAATGGTTAATTAAATGTATAGTAATTTGGGTTTTTTGTTGTTTATTTTTTAAAGCAATACGTAATTAAAAACAACCTTAATCCTAAAACCGTAACCCAATTCGCAAAATGTTAATTCATAGAATGTAGGACTGACTTCTGACTTAGGTTGGAAAATTAAAACGGAAAATTTTTTGCTGGTACCCAATGACAGTTTAACTACAGTCAATGAATTAACATTTTGCGAATTGGGTTACGGTTTTAGGGGATTAAGGTTGTTTTTAATTACGTATGGCTTTAAAAAAAAAACTCTATCTTTAGTCTTTTTATTTATGCAGAAAAGTATCAATCAAATATATACCACTCCGATATTACAGTCTGAATAATACAAATAATTGTAATCTTTGCGGAGTTCCGTCATGGCCCTTGCCTCAAAACATGCTTGCCGGTGACTGCTGAAAAAAAAAAAAAACACCAGCTACGATTGAAGTCCGTAGCGGAAGCGGCGTGAAAAACAAAAAACAACTAGGGTTTAGGGTTTAGGATTTGGGGTTGGGGTTTAGGTTTAGTTTAATGGAAAATAAATAAATAATTTGGGCTCTGTTTTTTTCTGAGTCACCCTGTATACAGGGTGACCCAGAAAAAACAGAACTTTGTAATAAAACAGTTAATTTAACTAGGGGGGTTTAGGGTTAGGGTTGGGTTTTCAGTGGAAAATGCCCTAAGTTGGTTCTTTTTTTTTTTTTTTTTAAGTGATACCGCTTCGGATGCAGGAAGTCAGGACGGAACTCCGCAAAGATTACCATTATTTGTATTATTCAGACTATTGTCCTCGTCTTCATTGTTATCTGTACAAAGTTTCGGCTGATTCCCTCCGGCCTTCTTCAGGTATTTCTTGTCGGACTCGGTAACCTTCTTGTAATTGGGAGCCATCACGGAACTTTGAACCCAACCCTTTATTAGGTCCACGGGGGTATCCTGTTCTCATTCCACTAACCATAGCTGCGGTACAGGTGTTAAGCTGTGTTAATTATTATTCTATGTTACTGCTGTCCCTGACCAGGATTGAACCTGCAGTCTATAGATAACTGGCATTTAGAACTGTCTTAATCTAACTCCTTTATCTACTAGGATATGTGTTCGATTGGACAATCCAGTGTGAATTTTTTCAATTGCAAAAGTTACAATTTATTTTGTAAAAACGGATTTTAAGTAGCCTCTTGGCAGGCATCTTGATCAAAATGGACGAAAAAAACGTTTTAAATATATCAAAAATAAATTATGTGTGTAATATTATTTTGCTTTTTTACTGATGCTCATTATGTTACTACTTTTCGACTTGGACAAAAATTTGACCTTAAATAATCAATTTAATAAATTTTAGTTCGTTTTTAAAAATGAAAAGCAGATGATATTTTGGCAGATCCTACTCTTTTCCCTAATCATCTAGCGAGAGCTTAATGGGTGACCTCACGTTTTGTCTAGTATATATATATATATATATATATATATATATATATATATATATATATATATATATATATATATATATATATATATATATATATATATATAGGAAAGGTGGAATGAAATACACAATGCTGTTAAAGAAGAGTTGAATTTATAATTCATAATAATTGGTTTGAATAATAATATCTAATAATAAAATTATATATATATATATATATATATATATATATATATATATATATATATATATATATATATATATACTAGATTTATTATTAGATATTATTATTCAAACCAAGTTACTTAGTTTGAATAATCACATAGGCGAGAAACTGTCAGTAACCAAGCGCCGCTGACTCTATATCCACGCTATCCTAACTTATATATATATATATATATATATATATATATATATATATATATAGAGAGAAGAGAGAGAGAGAGAGAGAGAGAGAGAGAGAGGAGAGAGAGAGATGGGTAAATCTTTTTGTTTCACATCGAAACGTGATTGGAAAAACAGACTAAAGATAAACAAATAAACTAAGTTGCTCTGTGCTGTTAAATGGGGTTTCTCTGTCGCAACATAATCTTCCTTCACTTTTCTCTCTTAATTTGCCTTTTCCGTACTAAACAGAGCTTAGTAAATATCAGTTAGATTATAAGGAAAGAAAAAGAAATAGAAATATGAAAGAGCATAGATAGATAGATAGATAGATAGATAGATCGATAGATCGATAGATAGATAGATAGATAGATTGAACATAAGAGAAACGTGTACGTGTATTCTTTCGTATGACGACATGCGTACACTTGAATCTCGAAATGCGTAAATGTGTGAGATGTGTAACAATGGCTGAAGGTGTTCGTTATTACGCAGTCGCCCGAGGTTAGACAACAACTAGACTACGACATGACGTTAAACGAGTATGTCTGACGTCATAACACGTCAAGTGAAAGACGTCAGATGCAGAGATGAATAAATAGATATTCAATGGCTTAGTTATCTCTTGCATAAAGTTTTTTGTTTTTTGTTTTGTTTTTTTTTGTTGTTGTTTTTTGTTTTGTTTTTTCCTTTTTTGTTTTTTTGAGATTCTGAGATATCATTATCACAAGGCCAGTTTTCCCGCCAAGAAATTCAAAATTGAAATCAAATTTTCATGTCATTTGAACCAATCAGTTTTGTTTTCTTTCTGAAATGCAAATGAATAGTACGTATATTTATTAGATAATGTAGATCTATAATACTTATAGTACCAGTCATTCCAGAGGGATATGCCCTTTAGGAGAGACTTATAAAACGCTGACTGTATCCTGTGCAGAGGGGTTAGACCCCACCACACACACCAAAAAAGCTGATGCCCTGGGTAGGACATTAAACTGCATCTGATTGAGCAGCTCCAATCCTGTAGAACTGGGGGGAGTACTCCTTCATTGCCATTATTATCAAGTCTATTCTAACCCGTAGTGGTAGAAACTTTTGGAGTTCCGTATATAGATCAATTAGATCTGTTTTAAAATTATTCATATTCGATTCAAAGTCTACAAAAAATATCTTTAAAATAATTACCCCCAATAAGTAAATATGAACGTACAATGAACTAATTTCCTAACCTGTAGGCATAAAATAACTCAAGACGATTAACGTGCCGTTAAAATCAATCCAATAAGGGAGTCTGACTTAAAATCATCATTTAGACTTTTACCTGATCTCCAATATTGACTACATATCAATGAGAGATACACAATAATTTCATTCAGAAAATCCAGAAATCATTACATCCCAATAACGTATTGGTCACATAAGTTGATACACTCCTTCATATTCAAACATGAAGAACAACTGCAGGGTCTAACATGTCAAACACCCGACACTGTTAAACATTTTCTTATAGGAATCCGTGCTCATTAGAAAACATTTTTCAATGCAATGATATGAAAGATCTATTTGAAAATGCCAACTTGAATGACATTTTGACCTTCTTGAGAGAAACAAAATTATACGAAACATTATAAACATATATGACCAATACCATAAAAAGGAATTATTAAAATTCAATCCCAGTGGATTTTGACATATCGTTAAAACGAAATAAGAAAAACTCTTAAGAAGTGACTACACACAAAATGTAAATGTAATTATAAATGCACAGTGTATATGATTTCCTAATATCTTGGCATAAAATAACCCCATGCTGGTTGACATGCCGCTAGAATAAATCAATTAATCAACATCAATCTTAGTTGTCAAACTAGACATTAGATAGATAGATAGATAGATAGATAGATAAAAGAAGATTGTTATGATGCATAATAGATAGATTGATTGATTGATTGACTTATTTTAATAGCATATCAACCCGTCTGGGGGTATTTATGCCTGGTTAGAGAATCGCGTTCATTGTACGTTCAAATTTACACTTTTTGTTGGGTTGTTTCTTAGATGGAGACCTAAAAGATACTACCACTCCGGGTAAGAGTGGACTTGAGAGTAATGGCAATGAAGTTATACTCTAAACTCCTCATATCTCCAGAACTGGGACCTCACCATCAGATGTAGCATAGTATCATACCCAGAACAATTCTTCTTTGAAGGGATCTTACCCCTCTGCATGGAATGCAATAAGTTTATTCTAAGCCCCGCCAACAGAGCGAAGATAAATAGAGATATAAACGGAATAGGATAGATAAATATAAATGTACGTTATTTACGAATCTCTAGGCATAAAATAATCCCAGATGGGTTGACATGCCATTGAAATCAATCAATCGACAATAATCTCGGCTACCAAATAATCAAGAGATAGATATGTCATCGTCGGCGGCCTAATGTCGGTATCAACCAGACAGCGAGGGAGTCTATCTCCTTTTCACTAGCGCTAAACCAAGGAGATTATTTTAGCGTCTGAGGTGGAGCGTCACACCTACATCAGCTCCTCACTTTACCACACATATTCTTGTGCTACTCATACGTTGAGTTGGCGAGGGCCGGTATCGAACCAGGAACCTTGTGATTCCTAGCCGAACGCTCTACCAACTGAGCAAAACCGGTCCTCAATATATAGATTGATATAACTAAAGAAAATTATTAAGATAGATAATAACAAGGGATAGATAGATAGATAGATAGATAGATCATAATGAATTAGGAATACACACACACACACACACACACATATATATATATATATATATATATATATATATATATATATATATATATATATATATATAACTGGAATACATCACCCCTGAAAAAAAACTGGAATACATCACCCCTGATGATGGCGCTTCGAAGTGCCGAAAGTACTCGGGAACTGAACTTTGGTGGACTTATCCATCAATTCCACCGAGACATTAAAAAGTTGGCCAGAAAATTGGAAAAGATCAAAAATAAAATTGTTAAACAGGAGATGTGCCTTTTGTTTAATTCTACATGTATAAATGAAAGAATGCTGCCCAAATACACACACACACACACACACACACACACACACATGTATATATATATATATATATATATATATATATATATATATGAACAGAACGAAATATTGATTCGGCCAAATATGGCACAAGACCATTTTTCGGGTGACTACTCAATGTCACTCTCCCATGAAAAGGGCGGTGTTTCTGTCATGATATTTGAAACCGATGGTTTGCCTGTTTTTAAACACTACCAATCAACACTTTAGGCAAAGTCGTTACCGATGTGCGAATTAAGCCATGACCAAAGACAGATGGGTACATGTATACGTCAATAGGTAATTATATAACGAGACTGGGACAGAAAGAGAGAGAGAGAGAGACGGCGGTAGGTGAATATGCCGCCGACGCTTTTCATGCCCGCATTTGTACAAGCGTTGAAACCACAACAAAGAAGTTGTTCGTGCAGAAGGAGGGGGGAACTGGAAAGCGGCAAACATTCTGCTAATTACATCAGATAAAAGGATTACGAAGCATTTTGGTTAACCGACTCACTGGGTTATCTGCCCTGAGTAACGAAGCGCTGATAAGTCGAGAAGATAGCGCAAAGCAAGCAAAGGTACTTTGTCTGCGTAATTAGTCCCCGATTCCTAGCCAATGAGAAACGAATACGTCACTGTTAAAAAAGAAAAGAAAAGAAATTAGTTGGACTACAGACTGTTGGGTTCGATTATGGTTAGTAGATCATGTACAAAACAATAAAGATGTGTAGAAAAAACAAAACAAATAACTTTGAAGATGAATGTAAGTAAAGACCGATTTAAAAGGTGACTAACACTGACACAAACAGATATAAATAGATTAAGACATAAACAAAGAGATGTTTATACCAATTAGGTATTGCATATTTTACCAGCATACGGGCACTGAGTGATTTCTGGCAAACAGAAAATTCTGTTTTTTAAGCGGAGTGGGGGATACTTGCTTCGAAAATCAACAATCAACTTATAAAAGTAAGGATATAACGTAGACTCAAATGGGACAACTGGAAACGTTGTAATATATATATATATATATATATATATATATATATATATATATATATATATATATATATATATATATATATATATATATATATATATATATATATATATATATGCAAAGAAAAATATTAGGCAATAACTCAATTTTGAGAGGAAAATAATGAAATTCATTTTTAAAATTACAAGAGTTAACCAATGAACAACCGGGGTGGAAATATTTGTTGAAGGTAGTTTTTTATTTTTTTATTATTGTTTTTTGTATTTTTTGCTGACGATGGATATAACATAGACTCAAATGGGACAACTGCATGGTAGATTGTTTGAAGACGGACAAGATTTTGAAGAAGGAGATTGAACATATTTTAAAGAAGTAATTGTCAATTTTGAGATGGTTGGCTCGGAGAAATGCTAAGACAGTAAGATTTCTTGAAGCGGGGGGTTATTTAGCAGAAGAAATAGAAATTTATGCTTTCTTTCCCAGAAATTAAAAGAAAACTTCTATGTTTAATGTTTACTTATTTTCTTGCTTCGTGTGTGTGTGTGTGTGTGTGTGTGTGTGTGTGTGTGTGTGTGTGTGTGTGTGTGTGTGTGTGTGTAAAAGGGCAGAGTTATTTGCTGTAAAAAAAATTAAGGACTAAGATTTTCCTTTCCGGAGAAAGAAAATACTATTTTCTGGAACACTTACAAACTGTTATATGTTATTGTTTAGTTTTTTACGTTTTCCTCGTGTGTTGAAATAAATAGTTTAATAAAATAATTATTTCATCTTATGTTGTCTTCTCAATTTTCTCGAGTTTTATACTTGTTGAAATTGAACGTTTTTTATAAAGTACATTATCCAATTTATTTAGTATTTTCCAGGATATTCTTTTTCTTTTTCTTTCTTTTTTTTCTTCAAAACAACGATCGGTTTGCTACTTTTATTTACTCGTGTTGCTACGATGATTGCACGAAGAAAAGATTTGATTTTTTTAAATTGAAGTTCAAACTGAAACACTTCGTGACATATTCCTTTTGTGAATTCAATTTGCTGTGTTTGCTAATTATGGGATTAACCGTTTCATGCCTAATCTGCACTTGCAATTCAGTTGCGTATTATCAATTTTCCTTAAGATTTTTACTAGTTTTTTTTCTAGAAGTATCGTTTTGGGATGTAATAGATGTATTACATCTATTGTACGAAATGCAAAAACAGCGGATATGTAGGTGAAACGCAAACACCCTTAAGGTTTAGATTAAATAACCACAAATTAACAATTAGACAGCAATCTAAATACAACACTATAGCAAAAAATTTTAATAAACATCAAGAAGCCACTGAAAGAGAGACAGACCACCAGCACCCCCATCTATAAAAGCGCCTAGCTACACAAAAAACAGTCAGATTTTCTTGACAAAGAAAGGTCGAACTTCCGAAATATAGAATGAAATAAAATGAAACTTGACACTTAAACATCAACTGCGTCTCTTATTCATTTCACAGCTCATGCTTCACACATAATCAAAAAAAAATATTATAAGTATATATAAAATACATATATACTAATATAATATATTTATACTGAGAACTAGACTCACCATATATATATATATATATATATATATATATATATATATATATATATATATATATATATATATATATATATTTGGTTAAACTTTTAGGCATTTTCTGTATGCAAATCTTGTTCATGGTCCTTTCGAGTTGCCGAATAAATGGAATAATATCAGGCTGAAATTGGCTGATGTATTTGCCATAGCATATTAAAGGGCCATGAACAAGATTTGCAGACAAAAAATCGGTGCACAGTTCAATGAAATATGTCTGAAGGAAGAAATCCTAATTATATATATATATATATATATATATATATATATATATTGTAATAATATATGGTTATCACTAGCTCATTTGGTCAGTTAACACTGGACAAAGTTTTTTTTTACGGTATTATAAGTGGAGTGCTCAATATCAGTGATAGATCTGTAATATATAGAGAAACTACTGTTTAGACGTATCACGTCTCTTCAGTACAGTTAGACTTTACAAACTGTATAAACCTGGGATCGAAACTAAATCGATTTTTCATCTGTTAGAAATTCTAACCACTAGACTATCAGCACAACCCATTTGCGAAAGGGAATTTTTACTACTAGACACCCATATATATATATATATATATATATATATATATATATATATATATATATATATATATATATATATAAAGGGCAGTTGTGTGTATGTGTATGTCCGGAGGAAACATCGAAAATAAAACAATTAACGACAAAGTAAATATATACACACATTAAATATCACCAGGGCTTGGTTTTTGAACAAAAAAAATAAGAATAATGGGAAGATATTTAAAAATTAAAATTTGTAACAACATGGAATTTTTTAGGCATTTAGTATTTTAAATAGAAGACATTCATTTTTATTTTCAAATTGTCTGGATCGATGCAACGTCTTTTTGACATAGGGCTTTTAATGGGGCATCCAGTGTGAATCGAACTTACGATTCAACAATAATGAATCTACGAGACAAACTTTCCCCACTCAACCCAAGCGGCGCCGGGTAGCCGTTTCTAGTATATATATATATCTTATTATAATGGAGATTGTGTGTTTTTCTGTCTGTAACCGAAACTATATTACTACTCAAGTCACAATTCCCTTAGTAAGTTACGTCACATTCTCCATGATTCTATTTCTATTTAAACCTCAATTAATAATAAAACTGTTTGACATCATTAATACTGTTGGCCTTACTTAAATACTAATAACATGCAATTGTATTTATATATAAAACAAAATACCAGTTTTCAGTGTAAACGTAAAGCTAATTTGCATATTTGATATTAAAAAAACTGATTTTAATAAAAATGTGCTTGGTATTATTGATTTCCAATTGTTTGGTTTTATCTTAATGAATATGAGTAAAAATCTCTTCAATAAATCCTAAAAGAAATTCATTAACAAGAAGAAATAACTGTAATTTTATTCTTTACTTCCTATTTTAACTAAATAGTTAAATTAGGAAAATTTAGCATTGAAAAACGGAAGTGATGAAAGAGTAAGTTTCAGTTGTTCTATTTTCCGATAATACCCCTCCGTTTCAAATCTTTTTATTTGAATTCTTAATTAGTTTCACTAGCCTTTCTGATTTAATCTAAATATTTATTACATTTAAACTTAAATACTTGCACCCGGAGGGTGCATATATTTGCTAGTATATATATATATATATATATATATATATATATATATATATATATATATATATAAAGGCTGTTTAAGAGAAGTCTGTCCGTTTTAAGGGAGTCTTGAATATATATACATATATATATATATTGTGTGTGTGTGTGTGAAAAACAGTTTGTATAGAAAAAGTAGATAAACCCACACAATTCAATCAGATCAACTCATTAGGGAGATTAAAATTTCAAATTGACATCTACAAATTGGAAACATAAATGTGGGAAAGACAAAAAAGGTCGTTTAGCAAAGAGAAAGAAAGGAACAAAAATAGAATGAAGAAAAAAGTGAAAAGAAAGAAAAGAGTCAGAGTGCATTTAAGAATTATCTTCTCGTCACTAAAAAATCACTTCCATGGCCTTCATGATGTTTTTATATTGTTACAGTTTCTTATTGTACGTGCTGACTTTTTTCTTCATATTGACGGAATTAATATATATATATATATATATATGTGTGTGTGTGTGTGTGTGTGTGTGTGTGTGTGTGTGTGTGTGTGTGTGTGAGAGAGAGAGAGAGGGAGAGTATATGAGAGAGAAACAGAGAGAGAGGGGGGGACCTCTGCAATTGGACATTTTACTGCGACTGTCCTTTAGAGGGAAAATGTTTAACTGTAAACACTTGGTGATAGGACCTTCTTGAAAGCGGTGGTTCTCTAACCAGAAAAACTTCCTTTGAAAATAGGAGTTATGATTGCCTACGTAACCACACACGTATATGCATCGCTGATAGAACTGCATTCAATCATATTTAATTGTCAGAAAATCATCACAAAGCGTAAGTAGAAATTCATAGTTCGTGTAATATATTGACGCAGCACACTATTCCTATCCGTATCTATTTGTACCATAGTAAGCTAAGTTTAAAATAAATAGATAAATAGATATTAAAAGAATAATATAGATCGTGAGAAAGAGAAGGGGGGAATCGAACTGAGTACCGTAAATCCTCGAGTATAGTCTCTCTTTGGGTATAATACGCAGGGTATTTTTAGGGGGCTGTACCTCTGAATAAATGCGTCTGAATAAACATTGCCAGACATCCAATATAGACTCGGACATTGCTTAGAAAATATTTTTCATTTTTAAACTCGTATATAGTACGCACTAGGGATTTTGACCTTTAAATTTTGGGAAAAAAGGTGCGGATTATACTCGAGGATTTACGGTAAGCTAAACAGACAGATTAACATACGCTAATGCCACAGGTCGGTGTTTGAATAAAAACAAGTAAATTAACTATTTGGAAGATTGGTGCAACATATTCTTCCTGTTCCATATCTATTTGGGCCATACTAAGCTAAACTTAGAATAGATAGATAGATATATAGATAGATTGTTAACCCTTTTTTCGCAAAATCAAAGGTCAATAATCGCAGACTGGTCCAAGTTTTGAACGTAAATACGCCA
This sequence comes from Doryteuthis pealeii, assembly GCA_023376005.1. Taxonomy (NCBI): domain Eukaryota; kingdom Metazoa; phylum Mollusca; class Cephalopoda; order Myopsida; family Loliginidae; genus Doryteuthis; species Doryteuthis pealeii. The sequence continues at coordinate 2,292,291 of CM042143.1, read as the reverse complement.
GATCGTCGAGCCAATCCTTCTGTTATTGTGCCCATAAACTTATTTTATCGCTTCCTTTTAACAAAAGGGAAATCAAGTCGGCCATTTTTACAACGTCATCTCCGGTCGACTGGGCGTTCTTTCCCTTCACTTTTATTCAACCAATAGTTTTCATTGTTTTCGGTCGCCATAATGGCGTTGCGTTTTTGTTCGTTTGATGGATGTTCTGTCATATATTGTCTCAAAATCCTCAGCCCTGCTCATGTACCGACTCTCTGGACTGCCTGCCGGCCAGCCAGATTATATATATATATATATATATATATATATATATATATATATATAATCTCTAAATATTTGTTTAGTCAGTGATATATCCAAGAAGTCATACACAGACACACACGTGTGTGTCTGTATGTGTGTGTGTGTGTGTGTGTGTGTGTGCGTGTGTACTTCCTTTCTTATCACTCTAAATTTCTACATATGTGGTATGTATAAGGGTTACGGACTATTTTTACCAGAAATATATGTGAATATACCTATATACACATTTGCGTATCCATAAGTATATGAGTTAGCATTTATATCTCTAATTCTATTTCTCAGTCGATCTATATATCTATATATGTCTATCATATATTTATATATATATATATATATATATATATATATATATATATATATATATATATAATCGGAAGTGAGTGTAAGTTTTTCTTGTCAGTCCCTCTTGGTATAGTTTGCTACAGAAATATTCTGGATGCAAAGATATTGCATTAGATCGTGCCATTCCATAAAGCAGGAGAGATGTCCGAAAAGTAAATGCAGCCAATTTGAATATCTCAAGAATTTGTTGGACGGCTTGGTTTCATTTGGCAACTAATCAGAAAGAATTTCACTGTGCATGCGTGAACAAACAAACTTCCTTTCGTCTTATACAGCAACATTAACATAACAGTGAATGAGTTTGTGTACTGTGTGATCATACAATTCACAATAAACGGATGATCATGTTAGTGAATACACATTAAATCTTGATAGAAACTTGGATATTCATCCACAGAAAGAATTTAAATGATTAAAAGAGCTCAAAACGATTCAATGAAGGTAACTATGATTAAAAGAAAAATGGTATATCAATCTTCGTAGGCTTTTTAATAACAAAGCCATCCTTGTAGAAGAACAGTAGTGGTACTATTTAATCCATTGCTGGGGGTATTAGTCCAAAAGTAAATGTAATAGCGAGACTTGAGGGAATATTTTGTAAGCGACTATTGTTCTAAAATGCTTTCAATGCGTGAAAAATATCAAAAAGGATTAAGTTGGTACTACCAACTAAATAAACAATATTTTCGTCAATACTGAAATGATCTCCAGACAAACCTCAAATAATTCTATTATGACTATTACTAATGCTAATACTATAGTAGTAGTAATCAAAATAATTGACGTAGATAGATAGACATTCTAACTCAAAAATTGCAATCAATAGTTTCCTGATATATATATATATATATAATATATATATATATATATATATATATATATATGTGTGTGTGTGTGTGTGTGTGTGTCTTAATGTGTATGGTTGGAACTATTATACTTGAAGAAGCGGTAGTAATCCAACGTACAGTGTTATTGGAAGAGTGCTCAATATATACCACAGTGTATGGTTAACACTATCTCATTTGATGAGACACTGGTAAGCCAATATATACAGTATTATTAGGAGAGTTCTCAATATCTGTGATAGAGCTATATTACTTATAATAATAATAATAGATGAATAAATATATATTTTTTGCATATATTTATTAGAATGGAAACAAATCTGCAACCATATTGGTTTCATGTTTTTTAAACTTGATTGTTTAACTGGGTCAATCTTCGGGCAGCGAAAGGTTTTGAAAATGTGAAAGATATAGTTAAAGCGATTGTGCGTTCGCGTAACTGTATGCGCGTGTTCATTTGATTATTTACATGTGTTATGTATAAGTTCCGTGCATACGCGTATGTGCACACACGTATGCTGGCATGCACGCACGCGCGTATGCTGGCATGCGTTTATGCGTGCATGCATCCTACTCGTAAACACGAAGCATCCGCGCTTATACATAACACATGTAAACAACCAAATGAACACGTCCACACAGTTATGCGAACGCACAATCGCTTTAACCATATCTTTCACATTTTCAAAATCTTTCGCTGCCCGAAGATTGACCTACTTTAAACAATCAAGTTTAAAAAGCATGAAACCAATATGGTAGCTGATTTGTTTCCATACAAATAAATATATACAATATATAGGTATTTGCCTCTCATTCCACTTATGAGGGCGTGACACAAGGACATTTTTATGTGGGCCCACCCACAAGCCGAAGCTCATGGGTGGTAGGCACAAAAATGCGTCGATCCCGTCGGCATTCCCCCTCCTGGGATCGACGCTATTAATTTACTTTACCGGGACAGGAAATATATACAATATATATATATATATATATATATATATATATATATATATATATATTAATTATCATCATTATTATGACACGCACACACACACACACACACATACATACATACATACATACATACATAGTTTATGTTAATTTTAATTATATAGTGTTGTGGTCTCGATTCTTTCTCTGAACTTCAGTTCCCCGAGACTGTTTTCCACACCTTTTTGGATCGTACCAAGCGTACCAACTACGATTGGCATCATGGTTATCTTCATGTTCCTCAGCTTTTTTCAACTCTCTGACGAGATTCTGATATTTGTCTATCTTTTCGCTTTCTTTCATTTTCACTCTATGGTCAGTTAGAACGGTAAAATCCTCTATTTAACGAGATCTTTTCTTTATCAATTACTTTAAACAATATAATTGCTTGATATATATATATATTTATATATATATATATATATATATATATATATATATATATATATATATATATTATAATTGGTATTATATGATTTGTATTAAGAATAGTTACTTGAAGCTATAATTTTTTTACAAATTAGTTTAATCACTTGAAACTATATGATTGCTTCTAAAATGAGATCGACTTAAATAACCTGACAGGGATTTTACATGCGTAAAACCAACCAACCAACCAATTTATATCACCTACAGTATAGATTTTTCTCAAAGTTAAAAATCCCTATTCAAAAGGAGAAGATTTTCAGACTGTGGACGAGATTAAGGAGAAATAACAAAGTAGCTGAGATAATAAGTGTGTAACATCTTAAGCTGAGTATTTTGAAGAGGACAAAAATCGTATTGTCCTAAATTGGATTTTATTTTTGTTAATATCAAATATCGGAATGCTTTCCAGACATATATCATTGGCAAGACCATGGCCATGTTAGCTAGTAATGGAATAGAGAATAGGGAGAGTTGGATTTATGCCTTTCCCAAAGATATCAATGTAGATATAATATAATCAATTAGAATCATAATCTGTGCCAACTACAAATGTCAACATTACTAATTTGATACGGAAAATAGTAAAATAGTAAGCTATATGGCACAACCAAAGGAAGCGCGTGGTGTAATGGTTAAAGTCATAGGAAATGGACTCGTTGCCCCGAGTTCAAATCCTAGACGTGGTAATTGCATTTCACTTAGCGCTAATACCCTTGGGAAACGTATGAATTCTACTCTCCCTGCAGCTATGGGTAAATAGTAGGGCAGACTGGACTCTTTAACCGTGGTTAGGCAACCGGTCTGGAAGGAAAACTCTGAATTCAAACCTGTTAAACTCCGCTTAAGAAATTGACCTTGTGTTACATCCTGCTCGTGCGGAGGGGTTGGTAAATATATATATGGCACAACCACAAAAGATACAGAAAGAAAAATTGAAATTCCATTTCCGTATGTTACAAGAAATGTGTTCCTAACTCACCCACGCATTAACTTTATTCATCTATCTATCTATCTATCTATCTCTCTCTCTCTCTCTCTATATATATATATATATATATATATATATAATATGTGTGTGTGTGTGTGTGTGTGTGTGTGTGTGTGTGTGTGTTTACATATATCCTTTCTTATTTCTCTTATAATTTATGTTATTATGTATGCCGGGTTGTATATAAACAAACGTTGTCTTAACGATATCACTTTGAATTATATCGCAATCATCACCCCCCTCCCCATGTAACCGAACCCTTCTCGATTTATTCTTTATTTTCACCAGACATGACCTCCCTTCTTTTTTTTCTCCTCCAGTCTTAAACCTTCTCATTGCTCAACAGAATAGAACACACAAGAAAGATGGACAACAAGCGAGGTATGAGTGCTTCAATCACACTCCAAAGGCGATAAAACTGAAAAAGAATATATTGACTATAAAACGAACAAAGAAATATCGATGCAACTATCCCAGAAACGTACAAAAGAATCGACTTGCTCCCAGAAAAGCTCAAATGAGCGGAATGCAAATCGAAAAGGGAAAAACAGAACAAACAAACAAACAAACAAACAAACAGAGCGAGACTTAAGAAAAATATAGCAGAACACTTCCTTTTTTTTAAAGGCAATATGGCGGGAAACTGAACAGTCTCAGCAAGATGGCTGATAAAAAATTCCGATGATTGTCTTTGTCTGAGACAAAAGACAAAAAAGGCTTTAGAAAATATAAACTGGTGGTTACTGTGTCTGAAAGTAGACGGATCTTAGGTTCCATTCCTAATGAGGTCCCTGTCAGGAGGATTATTCCAGGGATTCTCCCTTAAGGTGGAAATCTAAAATAATTACAGAACATTATTAGGGCCGGGTTAGCTCAGTCGGTAGAGCGTTCGGCTAGGTACCACAAGGTTCCTGGTTCGATACCGGCCTTCGCCAACTCAGCGTATGAGTAGCACAGGGATCTGTGCAGTAAAGTGAGGAGCTGATGGTAGGTGTGGTGCTCCACCTCAGACGCCGAAAATAATCTCCTTGGTCTAGCGCAAGTGAAAAGGGGATAGACTCCCTCGCTGTCTGGCTGATACCAACTTTAGGCCACCCCGACGACTTTACTTTTATTGTGTGGCATAATGGTTATTGCCATAATGAAATAGAGTTAGTGACCCAAGTTAAAATACTGAGGCTGTTTTGTATTTCACTTTGTGCTAATGCCCTTGGCAAAAGGCATGAGTCCATTTCTCCCTCAGTTATAGGTAAATGGAAGGAATGGCTAGGCTTTTAGTCTTCATATGACAACTGGTCTAAGAGAAGGAGACTTCCGCTTAAAAAGGCATGTTGCATCTCTATAGAATGGTGTTGGACAAAAAACAAAAATATTTATATTACTAAATCTCTTATTTGTCACTCGATTGTTTTAAACTAAAAAAAAATAATTATCATAGCTTAGTTTAGCACATGCTAGATGTATGGGCAACTAGTGAGAATCAAACTCACTAACAGTCACCTACTAGCCTAACTTTCTAACCATTCAGAATAGTAGATGCGGTTCGAACAAGAAATATTTAAGGATCTGTTTTATATATTTCTGGCGGTTTCTAGAGGTTGGTGTCCGAAAACAGGTAATAGAGTTCGATTGTGATTTTCAAGGCAAGCCTTCTCTATATATTTGAAAGAATCTTCCTATTTTCTTTTTTTATACCTACTGGGGAGGGATATTTAGTATGCTAGTCGAATGCAAATGATTTCTATCCTCACTGGGTGACTAAGCATTCTGTTAGACAAAATTATATAGTTGACATGTTGTTTAGCAAATAAACCAAACCAAAGTAATCTATCGTATCGTCCATAAATAAGTATACCAAATATTTTTTAATAAACCAAAAATTTCTAATTGAACATTATACAATCAAAATATTTTATGTTAGTTGTTATCTATTATCAAATTCTACAGTTTTGAGATTTAGTAACCAATATAAAAAATTCCAACACTTCTATAAAATAAAAGTGCATAAATATAAATAAGAAATGCAGTTAGTTGCTTTCTTTTTATTTTTGGTTTGGTTTGGTTTGTTTTATGGCATATCAACCATGATGGGTCATTTAATGCCGGCAAAATTTTGAAAGATTCGTTGCGATAGTTTGGAAGAAACATTTTTAAACTCACATTTTTTTGTAAAATGTTCTACTTAACCAAAGATAGGACCCTAACAGGTACTACCACACCGGGTCAGAGTGGACCTGGGAGCAATGGTGATAAATGGTGTTCCACATTCCTCAGACATCCAGAACTGGAACCTCACCATTAGATAGAGTTTAACGTTATACCCAGGATATAAAGACCCTCAGCCATCGCCTTCCAGCATTTATGATAAAAAGGGTTGGGGCTTGCCACAAGAGCAATAGGGTCGGGACAGTTTTTATTTTTGTTTTTTGTTTTGTTTTATTTTTTGTCTTTTGTATATTTCTTGTTGTTTTTTCGTTTTCTTGAGGTTTTTTTGTTTTTGTATTGTTTTGTGATTGCTAGATATTCATAGTTTTATTCTAAAAGTTTCAGTGTTACAGATTTTGATAATAACAAAAGATCTAATAATATCCGTGTTGATTGTATGGTGTTCCTCGAGAAATAATAAAATCTGTGCACTTATCTATGGTCTATAGTGTATGTTACTATATATATATATATATATATATATATATATATATATATATATATAATCCGCAAGTTGATGTGTGTGGGTGCGTGTGCAGATGCGCATGTACGTAAAATGCGATCAAATATTGTCCGAAGCAAAAGACAGTAGTGAATCTGAATGCTGTTGGTGTTAATAGAAGCAGATGCATTGCATCTACTCTGATTGCAAAAGCACAGTGAGTCCGCTTTTACCTTTCTGACGCTGGGGTCTGGCCCCCGGGGGAACTAATAACCGTAAAGTTACTGCCTGTGCATCAGTTAACTCATGCCGAATGTTACCATGCACAGGCGTCCTCCCAAGCTGAAACCTGTGAATCCTAGTCGGTTCTTCACATGTCTTTCTAAATATCTGCAAATAAACAAAAGGCCTAGAGGGACCAATTCTACTCGACTCGGGTGATACGATATAATGAGAAAATGTAATAGACGAGGCCGACTCTTTTCATAGGACGTTGTTTGCGATAAAGCTTTGATATTATATGATTTGTTACCCGGTAGAAAAGGACAGAAAGTTATAGGAGATACAAACATTGAATTATAATTAGTTCTCATAGGAGGAAATTATTTACAATTTAACTCGTTTATCAACTACCTGAATACGTACAATATAACATATATAAATGTGTGTGAATTAACATACACACACATATACACACGCGCGCGTATATATATATATATATATATATATATATATATATATATATATATATATATACTTCCTCCGCTGCTCCCTGCATTTCCTCCTACCTTCCCCTTTGCCTAAACCTTCCCCCCCTCTCTCTCTCTCTCTCTCTCTCTCTCTCTCTCTCTCTCTCTCTCTCTCTCTTATATATATATATATACCTACTCCCACTCCTCCTTTCATTTTCTGTTACTTTTCATTCCATCTTCCCGCTTTTTTCTCTTCTCCGTTTTCTTTTTCTTCCCTTTTCTGTTTCCGTTTTGAGGCTTCTCCTAGTGTCAACCGTATAAATGTTTAGAATCGCCTTTCTTTAACACTTTTTCTACTCTCTGATGATTCTGTACAAAATGTGGAACTCTAGTTACGGTAAAGATAATGCAATATTGTAGCTTTGCTTTTAGGTTTTACACTGCCCTATCGATTGGGCACTATATATATATATATATATATATATATATATATATATATATATATATAGAGAGAGAGAGAGAGAGAGAGAGAGGGGGGGGATATATATATATATATATATATATATATATATAGCTATATAGATATAGATAGATATATAGATATAGATAGATTTATAGATATATAGATATATATATATATCACAACAGAAAAATTACAGAAACACGCATAACCTATGTATGTGTATATGTGTATATATATATATGTATATCAATATATGTATTGATCAAAGCCTGAAGAAGATACCAGAATATCTGAAACACGTGTTGCGTATGTAAAATAAAAAGAATAAAACATTTTTTCTGAGAACGATACATTTTGCGGACCTTCTTCTTTTTTTATAAAATATTACATTTTCTCCCGTTGGAACCAGAACAACATTTATATATATATATATATATATATATATATATATATATATATATATATATATATATATATATATAGATAGATAGATAGATAGATAGAGAGATAGGTAGATAGATAGATATAGATAAATAGATAGATAGATAGATATAGATAGATAGATAGATATATAGATATAGATAGATAAATATATAGATATAGATAGATAGATAGATAGATAGATAGATTGTGTTTTCAAAAGGTGTTTCTATGAGAATTCCTTTTTGACGTTATGTGTTTAAAGTCTTCACATGTTCCCCATTCTTGTCAACATATTATTGGAATCCTCCCCATGCAGACTCCATAATATCAGTTCTGCTTTTCTAATAAAGATAAAAATAAAAATATTCTTACAATAAAAAGACGCTAAGAATTTGAAAACCAAAATTAAAGATGTTCGTATTACTTTTTTTATAACGAAATTTTAGTTTTTTCTTTCCCTTTAAATTACCTCTTTTTTGTTGTTGTTGTTGTTGTTGTTGTTGTTGTTGTTCCTTGGCATTATTCACTTAATCCTTTATTTAACTTTTATATGATTCTTTTCCCCAAATTTTATTTTATTGTTTTTTCTTTAATAAACTATGATCACCTTTTTAATTCTCAACTTCGAAGTAAAGTTGAAGATAACAAAGACATCTTCAAAAGAATTAATGGAATTAAAGGTGAAATTCTTATTTATGGTTAAATACAGAATTTTTGTGAAGAGATGTGGAGTCATAGAAAACAAGGAAAATGCTTCAGTAATTGAATAATGAGGCTATGAATTAATGAGAATAAATGACTGTCAAAAATACGGGAAACTTTTGCATCTCTAAAGAGAGAGAGGGGAGGAGAGAGATTGTGGTATTATTTATAGATATTTTTATATAAGTAAAATTGAGAGAACCTGTCTGGTGTCTTGATAATCGGCATTCAAAATATTGTTGTTTTTTTTTATCTGGACTTATAGTTATTCCTAACCGCAAACCGAGACGAACACACAGAGAGAGAGAGAGAGAGAGAGAGAGAGAGAGAGAGAGAGAGAGAGAGAGAGAGAAAGAAGAGAAAGAGAGAGAGAAGAGAGAAGAAGAACTGGTTAGGAGAGAGAGACACAGAGAGAGAAAGAAAAAGAAGAGAGAGAAAAACAGAGAGAGAGAGAGAGATGGGGGGATAAGGAGTATTAAACGTGACTTAAAGAAATAGATCCAAGATATTTTTTTCGCTTTGCAGACATTTCCACTATCAACGGAGAAAGATGCGGCGACACTTGATTGATATTTGCAAAGAAAAACATTCGATTAGCAAACTTTGAACGACGCAATTCCCACAGAGATTTTGTCGCAAAAACATCAATTGATTCCAATTGTGAATGTCATGGATTAACTTCCTTGCTGGAAGCATCAAAGACTTTGTAAATGTTACCATTACTGACTGGATATAATCAGCGCTTCGCCATTTCTCAAAATGCCGCCATGACACTGGTTTCTCAATAGAAAACATAGAGAAAGAAGAAAGACAGAAACGTAGTGAAATACTTTTACGTCAATCCAGGAGATAAAAAAACTATAGTTGCGAATTCTTACAACAGTTGTATCAGCTGATGGACTTCCAGTGTTTCATATTTCCTTTGTATCAATGTTAAAATATGTTAAACATTGGCTTTCCATCAGTGACAAACTTCCAATCTCGTTCAACGGGCGTTACATATGCGAGATATCAACAAGTCTAACACAAGCCTCAAAGCCGGCTTCAATTAGTCAATAAAAGCTGCTTAATTAAAAGATGAAAACAGAGATTAAATAATCCTGACTCTGATGTTCTTGTTATTTACTAAGATTTGCTTAAACAGAAACATGCGCTGATAATTGTTTATAGTAACTGGCTATGATCCTATTGGTGAATTTGAAGTCACGTGTGTCATTTCAGCTGTCTGATTGGTTTTTTTCCGCTTTAAACAACCTGTCTCTTCTTTCGAGTAGAAAAAAGAAAGAAAGATTTTCTCTTTGTAAGAAAGCATAAAGACAGGGAAATGCTCCTCATTAAAATAATATAGAATTGTTTTCTTAGAAATAATAAAAGAAAAAAAGGATAGCTGTTCTTCAGTGAAAGAAAATGAGTGTTTGTTGAGAAAAATGAAATGAAAAAAACATTTTTTCCTGAAAGAAAGAAAGAAAGTATTTAGCACATAACGAAGGGATTAGATAAATACCAACCCATTCTATGAATGAGCCTGATTACATTGAGTTTCGTGTCATACCTAAGATAACTTTTTTGTTATGGGGGTATTAACACCCGGAATTGGATACAGTTACCGTATTCTAGCCTCATCGACAAGGCTAATTAATTTTTTAGTTAATGGTTTTCTATTTGGCATTTATCAAAACAAACTTAATTCACAAAATACCCTGTCGACGGGGCTTAGAATATGTCGACTGTATTCCTTGGACGCAAAAATAACAGGGAGTCCTAGGTATAATACTCTGGTAGTAAAGCTCCAGTTCTGAAGACCATCCTGTCGGCTGGGGCATTAGAATGCACCGACTGCACCTCTGCAGAGGGGTAAGACTCCCCCAATGGGGCCACCTATTGGCCGTGGGTGGCGACCCGTGATGCTTAAGGATAGAACCCAGGTGGATGAGCAATTCATGATATGCAATACTCCACTTTGGCTAGTCACGTCAATCCCTAGCACCTATATGATTTTCCCAACCCTATTGCCCTTATGGGAAGCACCAGCCCCTTTTTATCATATGGGTGCTAGAAGGCGGTGACTGAGGGTCTTCATGTCCTGGGAATGACGTTAAACTCTATCTGATGGTGAGGTTACAGTTTTGGAGGTTTGGGGAATGTGGAGCACCCTTTCATCACCATTGTTTCCTGGTCCACTCTGACCCGGAGTGGTAGTATCTGTTAGGGTCCAATCTATGGGTTAAGTAGAAAAATGTATTTATAAAAAAATTGTATTATCCATTAAGAATTGATTTATTTCAAAACTTTATCGGCATTAAATGACCCACTGGGGTTGATATGCCGTAAAACAAAACAAACAAACAAACAAAAGTTCTGAGGATCTGTGTAGTATGAATCATCCCTTCATTGCCAATACTCCAAGGTCAACTCTAAGCCTGAGTGGTAGTATATGTTAAGATCCCATCTACGGGTCAAATAGATCCGTTTTAAAATTATTCGTATTTGATAGGATTGTGTGCAATAAAAAAAATATCTTAAGAAACAACTACACAAAAAATGTAAATAAAAACATACAAAACGCGATTCCCTAACCTGTAGGCATAAAATAACCCTAGACAGATTGATGTGCCGTTAAAATCAATCAATCAACCATTGATTGATAAACCCTAGGTCGGAAATCCTTCAGTGTTATTTTCCTAAGCATTAACCACTTGTCTATATAGACAAAAGATGAGGTAGACAACAAAAAGAAGAGAAAGAAATGGACGAAGAAAAAAAACAAAAACAAAAACAAAAAATGAGTTACAATTGAAACAGACGACAAGAAACTCCGACCAAAATATTTTTTTTCTTTTTTTTTTTTTTTTTTCCAATTTTTGTTACTATTGTGTTTTTGTTTTTGTCGGTAGTCCCAAATCATTTCCCCATCACAAAGCGAAAAGAAAAATCAAAATTGTTTCTACCTTCGTCATCGATTCCCCTCATTGCATTTATCACCAATCCTTTGAGGATAACCACAGGCTAAAAAAGCCGCAACAAAAAACAAAAAAAAAGCGGGAAAAACAAACAGTTTCACGGATCCCGTAGAGAAGACAAACAGACTATCTCCCTGTCGCCGCGCAACCAAGCTGAAAACAAACAATTAGAAAATTGTGAACCATTTTCTCGTTCTCAACAGGAACCGGAAGAGCTTGATCGATGCTCTCTAACCTCTGAAAGCAAGAAAATAAAAAAGAAAGAAAAATGGCAATTGAACTTGGCCCAAGTAGCGCCACTGGGGACTGTCGTAATCCGGTCAGTGGAAATTATATCAGCGATAAGAAGAAAAGAAAAAGTCGTGAGGCGCGACAGATTGAGAGTCGTGACTTGATTATAACGGGTTTTGGCAAACGAAAGGCCCGGCGCGTGCCAGTAGGCAGTCAGCCTAAGCTCCCGTTAGATCTGCCGTTAAAACACCGGCATTGCGCTGAACTCTTTTCTTGGGTGGACGCCATGAGTGGTGTAGTTCGCTCCGCGATGGGAAATAGGTCTCTACGTTTGGGCCACTTAGCAAAAACGTTCCAACGCTTATGGCCACCGGGAAAAAATCCTCCCGTCAAATGTCTATTACCAATGATAGTAACTGATTCTGATTTGGACGAAAGACGCCCTTATATGAGTAAATACAATTTGACTACGAAAGAAACAGAAACTAAATTGCATTTCGGGGACAGATTCCAATCATTCCAACAAGGATATTTTCTTTACACCCCAGTTAAAAGTTTCAATACACTAAAAAGAGTTATAAATTACATAATATCAAATTATATGGAGATAAGAGAAGTTGGGCGACATTTAATCATGACAGAAACGAAAACCTCTACTCCGATTAAGGGAAACAAAAAAGCGAACATGATTTTAAACAGGCATTATATAATTCTGGGATATCACAAAAAAAGATTACTTAAGAGCCCTGTCGATGGAGCTTAGAATATGCTGACAGTAAGAACCCCCCCCCCACATAATAAAAAAAAGATGAAGCTTACTAGGTGTGACACTAAAAGAAAAAGAAAGGAAATCTAAAAATTGTTTTATTTCTGACATTAACTTTATTGAACAACATACTTCTTCCGTCTTCAACCATCTTTCAACCAACTTTATAATTCCATCCTCTCAAACGTCTTTTTTTTTAAATCATTCTCAGCAACAACAAAAAAAAACCTTGGTACTTTTTTCTGTCTTCCGAGAAATGAAATTTTCAACTAAGATCATTTTGTCAGGACAGAAATGTACGGTAGTCCAAAAGTGCAATAACTGGGGAATAAAAAGAATAAATGAAAACTTCCAAGGAAAAGTGTAACAATGGTTTCGGGACACGAAAGAAACACGTGATCTAAAATTAATCGAATAGAATATTAAACCTTTTTCTTTTAACGAATGCCAGACGCGTTTTATTTTTGTTTTGTTTTTTGCTTTTTTGTTTTTTGTTGTTGTTTTTTTTGTTTTTTTTTTTTTTTTTTTTTTTTTTGTCGATTGTTGTCTTTATTCAATAGTACTTGTTTGAATCATTCATTTAGTTCTTCAGGAGAAGAAAAACGATATTAGAAGATTCCTTTCCATTACTATATTATACATAACATGACGTTCTTTGTATAAAAACAGGTATTTGGCAAGGTCCGTGATGAGTAATTTCGCTTTCCGATGTATTCGAGATTAAAAATGAGGCATTTTTGTTGCGGTTAAATCGTGAACCAACGCCAAGGAACTTTGATTATTCAATGTCGTCATTTTATCCCAATTAACCTCAAATTGTTTATCTGGTGTGGGACTATCATGCAATAAGAAATGGTTGTTTTGATATATATATATATATATATATATATATATATATATATTATATGTGTGTGTGTGTGTGTGTGTGTGTGTGTGTGTGTGTGTGTATGTATATATATATATATGGGTTGCAAAATATATATTTACACATAACATACACACACACACACACACACACACATATATTATATATATATATATATATATATATATATATATATATATATATGCATGGTACCTGTGGACTTATACTAATTTAAAACTTAGATAAAGAAAAAAAATTCGGGTGGGGCACCATATATCTCGTCAGATCATCCACTTGCGTTCGCCAATGCCTTTCAGTCATCTTGCCTCGGCTTGTCACTGATACTAGACATTGGGGAAGTAGAGCGTGCGATGCGTGTCGCACAACATGTCAACATGTGCAGATATTTCTACAAGTCTCATGGTGATGGAGTAAAGGTGGCGTGTGCAGGCTTGACGGGCTGGAAGCACACAACTGTGAATCTAAACGTGGCGAGGTTGTGTGACTGAGCAGCCCCTTGAGTAGTACTGCCCACGCAGACATCTGGGAAGGGTATAGAAAAGGGACCAAAAACAAATGCCTATTCCCCTATCAAGCTGGCCAGCAACCTGTGGCTGTTCACATTAGCAGGACGGAAACAAGGAAATATACAACATCAAACCTAGGCTAATAATAGCAACCTGGAATGTTCGGACACCACTCGATCTTGATGGATCGGGAAACCCCGAACGATGAACTGGTATCGTGGGAAAGAACTCTCGATATGGGATAGACATCGCAACCCTTGCGGAAGTCCGTTTCAGCGATGAGGACCTATTGACATAAGTGGGGGCCAGGTACACGTTCTTTTGGAAAGGCAGGCCGATGGTAGCTGTAAGGATTTGAGGTAAGGCGGCTCGAGCACCCCGTTCTAAAGCGGCCTCTACGTAAGCGGCACATGACGGACGGCATGGACACATTTCCTACATTTAACACTGACCATATATGTGACCTGTGTGACAGGGTCTGCCTGTCGAGGACTGGGTTTCTCAGTCACGTACGGTCGCATGCGAGAGGAAGCCGAGAAAGTGGTTCATGCGTGACAGGGAACATAAAAACAAATTTGAACCAGTGGGCCATCTGCGTGCTCTCAACCGAACTACTTGTATAAATGGCAATCTATATATATATATATATATATATATATATATATATATATATATATATATATGTTGTTTGTTGGCATCCTTCCGTCTGCAAAAGTCGATGGAGTAGTTTCGAAGTGGAATTTTTTTTGGGGGGGAGGGACTAAGTAGCCTGGGTGGGTTGGCATGGAGAATGTGCTATTGCCCAACGTCCAGATCCCCCCATTCCACACTGTCGTTGTGGTCCAAAGGAAAGGTAAGAAACCAATGCAGTTTGACAACGGCAGTGTCGCAGGAGTTGCTGTGTAGCACTGAGGTTCAGCGTTACTCCCTCTTAGGGACTCCGGCTCCGGATTTGTTTTCGGGGTTTACTCCCCTAGCTTTCCTGGGACCAGATAAAGAAGCTCGGCAGCGGTGGTTTGTAACAAACTCTCTCTCTATATATATATATATATATATAGAGTGAGACAGACAGACAGACAGACAGAGACAGAGAGAGAAAATAAATAAATATATAAATGTTTTAGTTTATCTTTATTAGCATTGGAATAATTTTGCAAAATTGTTCCAATGCAAATAAAGATAAACTAAAACATTTATTTATTTATCTATCAACACTCTATCACAGATATTGAGCACTCTTCTAATGACACTGTACGTTGGATTACTACCGCTTCTTCAAGTATAATAGTTCCAACCATACACATTAAGGATATATATATATATATATATATATATATATATATATATATATATATATATATATGTGTGTGTGCGTGCGTGTGTGCAAACGTTTGGGATCCCATTGATTTTTCCCTCTAAACATAAAATATGAATCAAGTTTGATGCCTTTAAAGAAAGACATTTATTTTTTCTATGTTTGAATATAATTATGCAATTATCTAAATGAATATAGAAAAATCCTAATTTCAATTAAATTAAATTTATATTTTCTTTCCGTCAAAGAATCCCCCCCAGGAACATTTACTACAGCAGAGCAAATTCTTAGCATCTTTTCTAGTAACTTGTAAAATTGATTTCCAAAAAGTTTGTAACTGCGTAAGACACTCTTTCTTATTTGAAGGCAGTTCCCTTCGAAATTTACAATCAATTTCGTCCTAGACTCGTTCAATTAGTGAGAAATATGGCGACTGAGGGGACCAAGTTATGATTTGCAAAATTCCCTTAGCTTCCTTTGATTTTAGATAATTTGAACATAGTGTTATGGAATCCTTTGGTAAGCGTATAAGTCCTATCCTGCGTATTGTTAAAGGTCCAGTGATTTAATCCTATATCCGTCGTCCACGAATGCCGCAGTAATTATGGCCAGTATGGTCAGTTTAAGTATTGTATCAGCAGCAGAGTACTGCCAGTGATTGGCCAAGAGATATCACATGGTTCTGGTCGAGTCTATAAATAGGAGTGGGCTTTTAACAAACATCTTATATGCTGCAAAATCTCAACAAGCTTTGTTATTGGATCACTTTCTGGTTTGAATTTTATATAATGGTTTGTGTGTGTAAACAATAGTTGAATTAAATTTATCCAAATATGTAAAATTAGCCTTTATTAAGAATTTAGATGAAATAATTCAAGATTGTACCAACCAGTGCTTAGAAATAGAATGGACATATATAGATTGGCACGTAAACACCTAAATAAACAAATGCCCAAGTTAAATATCTTACGAAAACAGTTACGGATAATTTGAAATACACCTCGCCCATGCTTAACACTTATCCCAGGTGTTTACGATAACCAAGATCGTGAAATAGTGAGTTAAAGACACTTGAATAGCAAAATTTATTCAATGAAAATGCTACGTTACTAGTTCATTTTTGTGGCTTCTTTTGTGGCATACCAACTTTTTTAAAAAACTATTTTAAAACCTTTAAAAACATAGCTTCAAATTATTTTTCTCTTGGCGATGTATGATTCAAAGTTAATAATTGAACAACAGCTCCGACACGTTGTGAGACAAAACATTTAATAGGTGTACAGCACATGGTAACGATAAGATACATAAAGTACATAGATACATAAGATACAAATAAGATATAAGAGTAGAGATAAAAGGACACATTCATGAATGGTAAATACAAGATACAATATTTAGGTATAAACGAGATACCCAAAGGTACATAAAATATAAATGTTACAGACATGGAACTAAAGGATAGTCCATGCTGTATAAAAGACTTACAGTAATGTAAGGGGGGCCAAAGCTCCACAGAGAAGGGGGTAGACATAATTCTAACCCATGTGCTTGTTCAGAGGCAGTAAGGAAAGACAGAGGGAAGCATTTGAATCAGCCGTTTATATACCCCTGGTGGCCACACACGGCACCACAGTGGGAAGATAACTCTTCCAGGCAAAGGGAAGATAATCCCCTACAGCGATGATCTAAGCCCAAAACTAGTTAAGAACAATTAAAACATAAATAAGTACAAATAAATATTCCTGTTTGTCTAATAACTTTTGTTCACACACTACCCTAACACACACACACACACACACACACATACATATATATATATGAAAATAAAATGGAAATTAATCCGACAGTATGAATAAGATATAATGAAAAAACAAACGATGTTTACAACTGAAATAGGCTCATCAGAAGGGATTAATTCCAACGTTTGACTAGCAGCGTTCTGTTTTTACTAACGGTCTTTTTCCCGTCTTATTTTTGTTGATGACCGACCCACGTGCGGTTGATACATTATAATGCAATAGGGTCCTCATATTAGTTGAGGATGGGCCGGGTGTTGCTTTTTAAACCGTCAAGAGATTTGGCCCCGAAACGGTTTGCACACTTTTCTCTTCTGATGAGCCTATTTCAGTTGTAAACATCGTTTGTTTTTCATTATATCTTATTCATATATATAATATATATATAATATATATATATATATATATAGAGAGAGAGAGAGAGAGAGAGAGAGAGAGAGAGAGTCTGTGAATAAATACAAAAAGTCAACAGTAAAATGGTAACTTTTAGTTTCAAGCTTTACGCAATACCCAGACCATATGCCAAATCGATATCCACTTCCCATAATCCCCCAGTAGCTTATAGAGAGAGATCACGTACCAACCGGGGGTGCTACGGGATCATGACGATCCTGAATGTCATCATTAAGTATTGATTTCCCTGTTCATACTTATATTTACAAACGCTCTATTCTTTATATTGTTCAATATTCCCTCATAAATGATACCAACTTTAAAGGCGAAATTTATATATATATATATATATATATATATATATATATATATATATATAATATATATAAGTCAACATATTCCCAAATGTTTATAATTTTCCGCCTATCCTCCTTCCTTTATAACCCTGCCCTTCTCACAACTTGTGCCCCCCTCCCACATAAAATCACCACTGCAACGCTCGCTCGAACCACTACCATTCCTACAACCTCCTACTACGATTGGTTATTACCTTCCACTTCTAATTCCTTGCTACTACTCGTTTTCGTTAAAAACGAGATACAAAATCATACAATCATTTCCTACCTGAGGATGACAAATTGTATTGCCGAAAGCACTCGTTTTGAAACCTTTGGGGGAATGTTATACCAGTTACGCCCCGACACCAGAAAGATGGCCCGAAAATTGGAACGGATCAACGAAAAACTTGTCCGACAGGAATTGTCTGTACAGTTCAACAAAACTTGTATAAAAGAAAAAATGCTGCCAAAATACAATCTTTTTATAATATATATATATATATATATATATTATATATATATATATATATATATATATATATATATATATATGCTGAGTATTTGGGATTAACAAAGAATGCGTTGATTAGAAAGGAATTCATATTATTTGTGCTAAATCAGTACCTTTTTGTCATTATTAGGCTACAAATTTATTGATGTGCCCATATACGTATCTGGGAATCACTAAATCTACAAGGTAAATGTTAACCGAATGAAAAATATGTAAAAAAAATATAGTGATGAATGAGCAAAACTAGTATGCTAATCATTACACCACAATGCAATGCCTTCGTTATTTACTTAACATGTTTGTCATGCGTAGATTGGGACACAAGGTCGCAAGTATGGAGCAACCATTGAAGATCGTACTCACTATTCAATAGTAATGGATCGGCGAGACTAGCTTACTAACCATTTCACCATTGAGGGACATCTTTAATATTTCAAATGTAAACCACAAACATAACCTATTCCTAAAATTATAATATACAAATTCTTGGCTTCTTTCATCATTACAACTTGAATAAACAATTTTTTTTTATTTGAATTAATATGCTAAATTTTTCACCTACAAATAAGAACACGTTTAATTCTTAGCTTCGTTTAATTGTTATATCAATTTTTTTTAAATTTTGAAAAAGGAAATAAATGTGTGTGTTTATGCACAAGCGCACATGGAAACACACATACACATACAGATAATATATATATATATATATATATATATATATATATATATATATATATATACAAACTAGCCCTAGAATACATGTAAAGAGATACAGCTATATATGTACACACATGCACATAAAATAATCATTATATACATGTGTGTGTGTGTGTGTGTGTGTGTGTGTGTTAATCCTAAAATGTGTATGCAAGTAGATATATATCAACATATCCCCAGTTCATCTGCATATATGCACGAGCGCACGCTCTTCCATATATGTAAATATATACATATACGTATACATATACGTTCTATCGGTCACTTCTTCTTCTTCTTCTTCTTCTTCTTTCGCCTTCTTCTTCTTCTTCTTCTTCTTCTTCTTCTTCTTCTTCTTCTTCTTCTTCTTCTTCTTCTTTCGCCTTCTTCTTCTTCTTCTTCTTCTTTCGCCTTCTTCTTCTTCTTTCGCCTTCTTCTTCTTCTTCTTCTTCTTTCGCCTTCTTCTTCTTCTTCTTCTTCTTCTTCTTCTTCTTCTTCTATTGTTATTGTCAAAGACATTCTTCTCCTTTCAAGTTGTGTTGTTGGCCAAATTTTCATTTCCTCGCTGCCCAACGCAGGTTTGTCGTGTGAACAGTTTTGTTTCTGACAGCAGAAAAGAAAATCTGGTTGGGCTAGATGTCAACGAAATCACCGTCCAAAGGAATTCAGATTGGGTCGCACAATCACGTCCCTGTCAGAAAGCGATTGCTGATGCAATAGTTTCGTTGGCTTGTTGGTTGGTTGGTTGGTTGGTTGGTTGGCTTTACGTAATGTCAATCTTATCTGGGTTATTTTATGCCGAATTCTATTTTAGAGCAGTTATCAAGTAACTAATGCGCGCTGTAATCCAAATTTCTTCTTGGACCGTATGTGTTATTTCTTAATTGCTTTTGTTCAAAAGTATAGGATATCATTACATTACATGAAATGTTCAAAATAACCCATTTTCTATTTAATATCACGTAAATTTGCAAATTTTCTTTTACATCAGTTCTGAATAAAACAATATCTGAACCAAATTTTTATATATTTAAACTAAACTTATACAAGAATGAACAATCATATTTAGAAGTGATTTCGAGATTTTGCCATTGTAATGTTAAATCACTTACATATCAGCCTCCAAATATAGTCTCATCTTTTTTTCCTTTTATGCTCCCTCATCATCATCATTATCATGTTACGCTAGTAGCACGGATATCCATGATGATCTCTCGCCAACAGTCCCTATCATTCATTGTCCTCTGGAGGTCCTCTGCGCTGCATCTAGTATCTGCGCAGAGCTGGTCTATGTAGGTATTTGCTGGATGGCCCGCACTGGCATGTTCATGTGTTGGTTTCCATTGGAGGACGTCGCTTATGAGTTCGTCCTTGCTTTTCCAGTAGTGTCCAACATTTCTTATTCGTCTCACTTGGATGGTTTGTGTGATAGGAGGCAAGTGACCTACAGTTGTTTCCTTGTGGGTGGTTGCTTTCACAATTTGTTTAAGATCGCACGCAGAATTCTTGTACAGCTCCCATCTGGTTTATTGTCTCGGCGTTTCGTTAAGCTCCACTTGGTTCAGCCATGAAAATAGATCTGATACAACTGCGGCTTGGAAGAATTGTCACTTTAACTTGTCAGTGAGATCTGATTTCATATAACTGATAATCTGATTATAGCAGATCATGCCTTCCCTATGCGTGCATTAACATCGCTTTATGTGATGATGAGATATTACTACCAAGGTACGTGAATTGTTCGACTGGATTTAAAGGCTTGTCGTCGAGTGTGAAGATGTTTTCTTTCTTTTTAAAACACATGAACTCTGATTTATCGGATTTCACATAGAGGCTGATATTCCGTGCTGCCTTCTCCAGGTTATGTCGCAATCATTCGGCTTGAGCAGGTGTATTTGCCAGAAGTGCCAGATCATCTGCGTAGTCCTCTTCCGTAATAGTTTGTGCAGATATCGCTTGTGTCTTGCCTATTTTAGTGTGAGACCTTTTTCTTTTATGGAATCTAATAATGTTCGAAGTACATAGGCATGCATATCATAAATATATATGGTGCTAAGATATCTCCTTGTAGGACTCCAGCGACTATGTAAAAGAAGTTTGTATAACCATCAGTTGACCTCTCTGAAAGATCTGACTAATGAGAACGTTACCATTAACAACACAAGATCGCAGAATTTAAATTGAGGACTCTTTTCTGTGTTTCTCACACCATTCATCAAAATCCAGAACTTCTTCATTCTCTTCTCCACCCTGTCGGTGGGGCGTTAGAATGCACCGACTGCACCTCTGCAATGGGGCCACCTGTTGGCCGTGGGTGGCGACCCGTGATGCTTAAGGATAGAGCCCAGGTGGATGAGCAGTTCATGACTTGCAATGTTCTACTTTGGCCCTATTTGGGCTAGACGGGTGGTCGGAGAGGCCCCTCTCGATCAATCGGCTGGTCACGTCAAGCCCTAGCATCTATATGATTTCCCCAACCCTATTGTCCTTGTGGCAAGCCCCAACCCCTTTTTATCATATGGATGCTAGAAGGCGGTGACTAAGGTCTACATGTCCTGGGAATGACGTTAAACTCTATCTGATGGTGAAGTTCCAGTTTTGGAGGTTTGGGGAATGATGTGGAGCACCCTTCATCAACATTGCTCCCCAGTTCACTCTGACCCGGAGTGGTAGTACCTGTTAGGGTCCCATCAATGGGTTAAATAGAAAAATGAGTTTTA
>CM042143.1:2257849-2265349 GCA_023376005.1 Doryteuthis pealeii | reverse complement strand
AATGTAAGCAACAAAATATTGCTATTTCCATAGAAATGTCTATGTGTTTATCTGTGTATGTTTTGTGTATGTATTGTTTGTTTATATGTATTTTTACCTGTGTATTGTACGTGTGTAAGTATTTTATATGTGTTTATGTGTGTTTATTTTTATGCTTGTATTAGTATATTTGTTTTGGTATTTTTTATGTGTGTGTTTATATGTGTAAGGGTGTGCATTTTGTGTATTTGTTTATACGTACGTGTGTTTGTTATGCATTTGTTTTATGTACGTTCTTCTATTTGTCTTTAGTAGTGTGTGTGTGTGTGTGTGTGTGTGTGTGTGTGTGTGTGTGTGTTTAGGGTAAGCATACAAAATTATGTCTGCACATGAATGCACATTTTTTCAATAATCTCTACAACAACGATCCGACGTTTGGTGACAATAATCCAAAATTCTTAATTCTATTTTCTTTCTTTCCTTTTTTTGTGGAGATTCTTCACTTTCCAATTTGCAATCTCTTGCTTTGTCTTCTTCATTCGAAAGAATTGTCTTCTTCTTCTTCTTCTTCTTCTTCTTCTTCTTCTTCTTCTTCCCCACCCCACCCTTTTTCACTTTATTGTTTAGGATATTTATTTCCTTTCATTCTTCATCCTTTTACTTTATCTTTTATTCTTTATTCATTTTCTCTTTTATTTCTTTTTTCATTCTTTCTCTTTTTTTCTTTTTCCTCTTTTTTTATTAATTTCTTTACTTTTTCTTTTCATTATTTCTTTTTTTTTTCTTTTTTCTTTTTTCTTTTTTTTTTTCTCTTTTTCTTACTTCATTATTTTCCTTTCTTTTTCATCCATCCTTTTTTGATTTCTTACTTTTTTTTCTTTCGATTATTTCTTCATTCCTCCATTTCTCTTTCATTTCTTTCATTTTTATTTTTATTTTTATTCATCCTTTCATATTTTTATTCATCCCTTCTTTTCCCTCTCACTTCGTTCTTTTTATTGATTCATTTTTTTCTTTTTTAAAGTTTTCTTTTATTTACTTTATTCTTTATTCCTTTTATTGCATTTATTTTTCATTATTCATCCTTCCATCTTTCATTCATTCAGTTTTTTGTTACTTCTTTCTTTATTCTTCTTTTTTTTATATTCATTTATTCCCGATCCCATTTTTGTTTTTCCAATATTCTTTTTTTTCTTCTTTTTATTCATCCTTTCATTTTTTCGTCTTTTCTTCATTCTTTCCCTTTTTCTTCTTCTTTATTCATCGTTTTATTTCTCCCTTCATCTTTTCTTTTTTTTTTCTTTTCTCTTTTTTGCCTGATTGCCATTTCTTTCTTTTATTTATTGTCTATTCTTCCTTTCTACATCATCATCTTTTGTTTGGGGATTTTTTGTTATAGCTTCCATCTATTTTCTTCTTTTTTTTTCCTTTACTTTCTCTCCGGTTTTCATTCTCTCTCTCTCTCTCTCTCTCTCTCTCTCTCTCTCTCTCTCTCTCTCTCTCTCTCTCTCTCTCTCTCTCTCTCTCTTTCAGATTTCCCTGTTCCACCTTTACTCTCTTTTTTTCTCATTCTTTCTTATTGTTTATTTCTTACTTTTTTAAAAATTATATTTCGTTAATTTCACCTTTATTATTCACCCATTTTTCCATCTTTTTTTTACTTTGTTCGTTTGCTTCATCATTTTTTCATTCTTTTTCTTCCCTCCTTTTCTCTTCTTTCATATTCTTCCTCCTTCTCTTTTCTTTTCTTTTCTTTTTCATTTCTTTTTTTTTTCTTTTTTTCTTTCATCTTTCTCTTCATTCCTCATTCCTCCTTGTCGTTAGTTATCTTCTCCGTTCTTCTCTTTTTCTTTCTTTCTTTGTCACTCTAAAAAAAGTTTTCTTTCTTGGGACTCTTTTCTTTCCCGCCAACTTTTACACTTCCATTTTTTCTTTTCTTTCTTTTGCATAAAAGAACAAAAGAAAAAAAATAGAACAAAAGAAAAACTGAGAAGAATAGAATAAAGGTTTTTATTCTATTCCTCTCTATTTTTTCTTTGTTATTTTTTGTTTTTTTCTAATATTTTCGTCTTTTTGTTCCCTTCTCTGTCCTGTCCCCCACCCACCCCTAGATTTCTTCATAACCTTTTCTTTTGTCTCCCTCCCCCAATTCTTTTCATCTTGACATTATATGACCCAACCCAGTCAACAACATATCACTATTTACTTATTTGTTACCTTTCATTACATCGTCCACGACATTATCCATCAGGCTTTATCTCATTCTTTAGATAATCCCCACCCCGTCGAGCTTTTAGGCTTTACTGAGGAAAAGAAAAATAAATAAATAAATAAAAATGGCAGCTAATCTGGTATGAAAATCTACCGTGAATCTTTTCCAATCGAACGAATTCTCTGACGACCACGGACATCACGTGACAAAGATGGCCGCATCGTGGCCAATGTTAACCAACCTTTCTTTGCTTATTTCCTTTCTTTTTTTCTTTTCTTTTCTTTTTTTTTTTTTTTTTTTTGTAAGGAGGAGAGGATTTTCATTGGTTTTTTATGACTGTCGTGGCTGACTTTACAGTGTTTTTGTCGTGGGTGTTGTCAGAGAGAGAGGGGGGGCGACATATGCCAAACTTCAGTGGATGTCAAAAACATGCAAGCCATGTATATTCAAGTATGGGTGAACAAAACGGCAAAAATCTGTCAGAAAATGTGTAGATATCTTTCTTTCTTTCTTTCTTTCATTCTTTCTTTTTTTTTTTTTTTTTTTTTTCTTTTTTTTGCTTTCTGTCTTTTTTTTAGGGGAGGGGGCTCTTTTGATTTGTACTCTTTTCTTTCTTTAATATCATATTT
Source organism: Doryteuthis pealeii (assembly GCA_023376005.1). Classification (NCBI taxonomy): domain Eukaryota; kingdom Metazoa; phylum Mollusca; class Cephalopoda; order Myopsida; family Loliginidae; genus Doryteuthis; species Doryteuthis pealeii. The sequence goes on along the minus strand of CM042143.1, from coordinate 2,262,529 downwards.
GTTCCTTGATTTTCATTATTTACTTCTTTTTGTCTTTGTTTCTTGCACTCAAAGCACAGTGGTGAAACGTGGAACTATAGGTCATGCGGTTATCGCTGTAGGAAATGAAGGGGACGGACCGAGTTCAAATCCCGGATGAGGTTTGTGTTTTATTTTGCGCTAAGGCCACTGAGTAAGTAATAAATCCATCTTCCACCTCTGTTCGATTTTGTCATTTATAGCAGATCGATGTCTATTTTTTAAAACTTATTGGGACTTTTAGGAGAGAAAGAGAAAGATAGAGAAAGATTGAAAGAGAAATAAAACATTAATTTGAAATTTTGATATCTACATTCTTACTTTAGTGTGATGTGGGATCACAATCATATTGTGTCCATGCAGCATGAAACTTACAACACTAGGAAATGGTCAGCGGAAATAATTTGCTAACCACCATTCTATAATATACACTATTGTATTTACTAATCTAAACATCTATAGAATATCTAGTGGGTAATTCATTACACAAAGATTAAGAACAAAACAATAAAATCTCCATTCAGACTAAAGCTCAAAACTTTAAAGAATTCGTTTGGCTATCCATTGTTTTAATTTTTGACCACTTTGTCTCGTCCCCACATTTTTGTTTTACTAGTATCAAATTTCAACATCTATTAATAATGGAGATTCGCTTCCGGTTTTTATCTGTAACAAAAACTACGTCACTGCCTAAGTCACATTACCCAAAATCGTCATAACATAGAATAAATACACTCAAAATTTGAACATGCAGCATTAGACAGTCCTCATTGTTTTTTAAAACAAGTTTTAATAAATACATGACTGGTATTATATATCTATATATAGTTTGTTTTATTTTAATACAAATTTAAAGTTTACATTTCAAATTGTTTTATTTTTTAATCTTTTAATGAATTTGATGATTTTACTTACTTAGGGTACAAACTCGCTGACATTGAATTTTTTACTCCCACTCCTCAGGCAATATGTTTCAAAAATCTATTTTTACATCGCCCAGACGGTGTTTTTTATTTTTTACTAGTTTGAATAATAAACACTTGTCCTGCAATTCAAATTAAACTTTCTTTCTTTTTAATGATGATGATGATGATGATGATGATGATGATGATGATGATGATGAAGGTAAGTGATTCTGTTGAAAGGTTGTTTTCGGTGGGGTTTATAATACGCTGACTGTATCCTCTGTAAAAAAAAAAGGGGGGGTATCCTTGGTACGATACTAAACTGCATCTGATAATGATGCTCAAGTTCTGGAGTTTGGAGCACTCCTTCATTTCCATTAGATCCATATTTACTCGGGTGGTAGTACATGTTAGGGTCCCATCAATGGATCAAATAGATGTGTTTGAAAATTATCAATATCCGATAGGATTATTTGATACCATATACCTGTACATTATTTGTATTAAGAATAGTTACTTGAAGTTACTTAAAGCTATAAGTTTTTACTAAGGATTATCATTATCAGTTACTTGAAACCATATAACTACGTGCAAACAAATGAATATTATTAAATAGAAATAATTACTTGAAACCGTATAAATGTGTATAAATAATTAGCAGTATTTTTACTGAAATTCAAACACTTTACTCTAATTCCACTATATGGGGTGATAACTCTTTATTCCCACCCCATATGACCATCAAAAGAATTGACTCCTTCATAGGAAGTCAATTTCCCTTACCTTTTTAAAATGCAAAAAAGATTTATTTCTTAATTGGTCAATAATTTTGGACTTACGGCCAACTCACGCTACCACTTGATTACCAAAGTTAAGCAGCAATAAGTCTGTTCAATACTTATATGGGTGACCATTTAAACAGCAACAGGTATTTTAAGCAACTGGAGGTCTGTGTGTCATATGAAAATGACTTGAATCGGCATTAAATAACCCCAAAGGGTTGATCATCTCTTGGTATGAACACTGCTGTTTTGCCCAACTATATATATATATATATATATATATATATATATATATATATTATATATATATATATATATATACATACAGTGATGCTGATAGCTTTTTGATTTAGTGCGTCCTGAGACACACATATTTGAATGAGTTCCCAGGAAAATTATTTTTAGTATTTTTTTTCTTTCTTTACTTTACTTTTCTTTTCTTTATTCAAATAAGAATTTATTTAGAATAAATCATAAATTCAGTCCTTCCGTCGAAAAGGTATGGATGAACCTATGGAAAAGTATATTAAAACCCAATATATAAAAGTATATTTACCCCAAAAAGGTGTGGATGAACCTATACAAAAGTATAGTAAATGAACTAGCAACAGAAAACACCCTCGGGGCGTCGTAAAAATTAATTTTTGAAAGACATTGTCTGAGAGGGTGGGAGTTAAAAATTCAATGTCAGGGGGTTTGTATCATAAATAAGACAAATCCTCATATTTATTAAAGGAGTAAAAAAAAAACAATTTGAAATGAAAACTGAGCCCCGTCCCTCTCAAATAAAATGTTGCGTGCATGTAATAATCAAACAATTATTTTGACTATTTTCCACATGAATTTTCCACAAAATCGTAGGTATTTATTTATTTGTAAATTTTTTAGTTAACTTCTTGTTACTGTAAAAAAAAAATAGGACGAGAGTAGAAACAATTTTAAAAATTGCTTACTCAAATTTTGGGTGTATATAGCATAAGAATATTGTGACGTAAGCTGTGACGTAGAACTATGATGTAGTTTTTGTTACAGACAGAAATACAGACAATCTCCATTATTAATAGATTGATTATCGATTGAATTTAATTATGGGATCTTCAAAGACAATCGTATCAAAAGCGCCATTAAAAATGGGTTTTCGAGTATTTCTTCTTTAATAGATTCATACTTTTTCCCCCCGTCATTTCTACATCACCCCATCCAACATGCACCTTTTTTTTTCTTATTTACCCGGGGTATCATATTTTGACATTGAAAAACGTGGATCTGATCCCTGTTGGTAATTAAAAGTCGCTCGTAGGCCACCCGAAGATAACAAATATTTATCTTTTTTACATCTTCGAATCATTTGAGAATTCTATGAAAGCGCTTCGTTCACACTTGAGAGAAACACACCAAAATACACACAACAAAAAACTTTGGCATATTATCCCTTTACGTCTTGGGTTTCGTGATTCTTCGAGTTGAAAGATACAAGGAGAATATTGTTTTGTTTGCTTTTTCTTTGGTTTTTTGGTTTTTGTTGTTTTTTTTTTTTACACATTACCCATCCACCACCACCCATTGGAATTTGGAACGTAATCGTAGATCACACAACACACACACACACACACACACTCTCTCTCTCTCTCTCTCTCTCTCTCTCTCTCTCTCTCTCTCTCTCTCTCTCTCTCTCTCTCTCTCCTTGGTTCGAATCAAAGTGTTTTCCAAATTTGCTGTTAATTGATCTTGACAAAGTTTTGCCGAGTGGGCATGGGGTGGAATGAGATAGGATTATTGTTGATCAAACCTTCCAAGTTGTTGGTGCCTTGAAAAACAGCGTTTGAAGTTACAGTTTTTGTTTTGACCCGAACACTGGCCTATGAGGAAAATGTAACTATTTCAACCACAAAGTAGACTACGAGAGATCTAACCATTTATGAATGCATCTTTTTGAAATCAAATTTTAGGCCTCCTCAATATATATATATATATATGTATATATATATATATATATATATATATATATATATATTATAATGATTTGAAGGCAATTACAATGCATATAAAAATAAAAACAAAAAGATGTTATTTTTGTCTTATCGATTTCAAAGAAACTTTATCTTCAGAGATGAATATCAGAAATGTACGTGCTTAAGTTTTTTTTTGTTTTTTGTGTGGTTATATTTTTTTTTTCCTCTTCTTTTTTTTTCTTTCTCCTCCTTTCTTTTTTCTTTATGTTATGAATGAAATGGGCGAATAACTGTAATTTCTTTTTTTTTTTAATATCTGTTGAGAACGAATGTTTGAACCACCACGCTTGTATATGTATCCAATATTGTCTGTTATCTTCCGGTGAAACATTGCAACAATGTAGCCATGTTGAATTTGTATTTACTAGAAGAAATATGCGCCTTTGGGTACAAGTATTAAAGTTTTGATGTTATAAAATATTGTATTAAATAGATAGATTAACGAAACTGAATGAGGACCCATATAAAACGATTTAAACAGAAGGGATATAATCGAAGAATGAAACAGATTGGCGCTAGCTCTTTTCATCACTCCTGCTTTCATTGCTAAATTTTCCTAATTTAACAATTTAACTAAATTAGATAGTAGAGATTAAAATTACAGTTATTTCTTTTTGTTAATGGATTTCCTTTAAGATTTTTCGACGGGATATTGCTCGTATTTATTAAGATAAAACCAAAATCCTAGAAATCAATAATACTGAAGAAATGTCTATCAAAATTAGATTTTTAAGATCTATATGCGAATTGGCATTCCCATTCAAACATTTAACCGCTAATTAGTTGAATATATACATAGATTAGATCTTATTCGTATGTAGATAAAATCAACAGGATTAATAATATAAAACAATTTCATCAATAATTGAGATTTAAATACAAAATCATGGAAAATGTGACATAAGTTATCAAGTAGTTTTGATTCCTGATAAACACATTATCTCCATTATAATAAGATATGAT
>CM042143.1:2250349-2255349 GCA_023376005.1 Doryteuthis pealeii | reverse complement strand
CTCTCCACATTCCAAACATAATTCTCATAAAACGTCTACTAACGTTTATCCCATCGGTACGAAAAAGAAGGATTTTCAGAGCCAAGTGTGAAGCCCAACTGGAACATAATCTGATGAGGATGCACCACTCCCGGCTAAGTCTTTTCTTTTGACTTCTGACGACTTAAACACTATAGCTAAGAAATTTCTAAAACAAAATACAGAAAGAAAAAAACAGAAAAAACAACCATGAGCAGCTGATGGTCGGCTCCAAGCGTTATCTCGGGAATGAAAGCATTTTGGTTGGCAGCACGTACCAAAATCTCTTATCTCTTCAACTCTTCAAGAGACTACACCAAAAACAAAAACAAAAAACATAACAAATGTCGACTTTTGATATGAATTCACCTAAATTTGAAAGCATTCCACATAGGCAGCTACATAAGCGAATCACACCTCATCCATCCTCGTTATTTGACAAGACCAAACAGATACGTAACCCCCCCCCCTCTCTCTCTCTCTCTCTCTCTCTCTCTCTCTCTCTCTCTCTCTCTCTCTCTCTCTCTCTCTTTTAATCAACCTCTTTGCAGGATGTGACACAAGGTCAATTGAACGAAGTACATAGCTGGGAGAGAATAGATGGATTCATGCCTTTCTCAAAATGATTAGCTCTAAGGGAAACGCAAACAGTCTCGTCCAGGATTTGAACTCGAATCGTCGATTCCATTGCCAACCAAACCGTTACGCAGTGCGCGCGCTTTCGCGTGTGTGTCTCTATGTGTGTCTCTATGTGTTTGTCTCTCTCTCTCTCTCTCTCTCTCTCTCTCTCTCTCTCTCTCTCTCTCTCTCTATGTGTATGTGTTTTGTTTTGTTTTGTTTTGTTTTACGGCATATCAACCTCGGTGGGTCATTTAATGCCGACAAAGTTGTAAAATAATTCATTCTTAATGCATAATACAATTTTGTTTATAAACTCATGTTTTTCTATTCAACCCATAGATGGGACCTCTGTGTGTGTGTGTGTGTGTGTGTGTGTGTGTGTGTGTGTGTGTGTGTGTGGTATAGGTGTAACACTAGTAGCTATAATCGTATTTGATTGGATGTCTTTTTCTGTTTTCTTTTCTTCTCCGGTTTGCAATCTTTATTAATTATCATGTCCTTCGTATGACACTAAACTGCATTTAATGGTGAGGCTTCATTTCCAGAGATCTAGGGTGTGTGTGTAGTATCCCTTCATTGATATTACTATCTGGTCCAGAGTGGTAGTACCAATTAAGGTCCCATCAATGGGTCAAATAGATCAGTTTTAAGATATTCGTATTCGATAGGAACGCGTGCAAAAAAAAAACATTTTAAGAAACAACTACACAAAAAATGTAAATATGAATGTGATTTCCTAAGTTCTAGTTATAAAATAACCCTAGATGGGTTGACATGCCATTAAAATTATCAATCATTTATTAATTATCCACATTAAGTGTTAACATCAATAATAATTGATAGATTTCCTTTGAAACCAAGTGACTTGTTGTTACTTGATACTCTGGAAATCCAAAACTTCAACAGTTTTCTTAACATTCTATCGGACCTTGTACAAAAAAGTCTCTTAAGAAATTATACAAAAAATGTAAATATGAACGTACAATGAATACAATTCCCTAACCTCTAGCTATAAAATAACCCCAGACAAATAATATTCTATCGCAATGGTTTCAGTTCTTCCATGAATTTTCAGTTCTTCCATTTTCTTCAAAGTTCGAGACTATTCCAAGTGTGCCAAGCATGATGAGGACATTCGTCACTTGCATATTCCACAATATCTTTTGTTCTCTCAAAAGGCGCAGATATTTTGTTCTAATTTTTTTTTTTTTTTTTTCAATTTTATCATTTGGTCTACTGGAACATCGAAAATCCACTATTTGACAATCATTATTATTATTACTAGTACAAAATAAAAAATACACTCCGGGCGATGTAAAAATAGATTTTTGAAACATATTGCCTGAGGGGTGGGAGTTAAAAATTCAATGTCAGCGAGTTTGTACCCTAAGTAAGTAAAATCATCAAATTCATTAAAGGATTAAAAAATAAAACAATTTGAAATGTAAACTTTAAATATGTATTAAAATAAAACAAGCGTTCGGCTAGAAACCACAAGGTTCCTAGTTCGATACCGGTCCTCGCCAACTCAGCGTATGAGTAGCACAGGGATCTGTGCGGTAAAGTAAGGAGCTGATGGTAGGTGTGGCGCTCCACCTCAGATGCTAAAACAATCTCCTTGGTCTAGCGCTATTGAAAAGGGGATAGACTCCCTCGCTGACTGGCTGATACCGACTTTAGGCCGCCCCGTCGACTTTACTTTACTTTTATATATAGATATATAATACCAGTCATGTATTTATTAAAACTTGTTTTAAAAAACAATGAGGACTGTCTTATGTTGCCTGTTCAAATTTTGAGTGTATCTATTCTATGTTATGACGATTTTGGGTAATGTGACGTAAGCAGTGACGTAATTTTTGTTACAGACAAAAACCGGTTGCAAATTATTATTGACTGAGGGTCAAGCGACAACAAGTTTACTTGATTTTACATCACGATGCTTGCCGATTTGAAATAATCCTGTTGTTTCAACAACTTCAAATATTCTCTGAATTTCTAATTCTACCCATTCATTTTGCGAACGTCTTCGAGACTATTCCAAGAGTGGTTATATTGGGCACCTTGATTTTTCCTAATTTCTCTTCCCGCTTTCCTTTAATTTCACTCGCTGATCTGCCCGAGTGGCTAATGTACTGACAAATTTTCTTGTCACTATTTGCGATAACAAGATTATGACTTAATGTAACTGGGTGTATAAATACGTGTTTTTACGCATGCGCGTATTCATCAATATGGCTGCATCTATTTGATGAAGACAGTATTTATACGTATGAGCTCGTGTTTTTCGATGGAATTGTGACCTAATACAGGTACACATGCGTATATATGTATTGTGTACATTCATGTGTATGTATACACAAATATTATTAGTGTAAATTATATGTCTACAATACTTGAAAATGTTTTTATTTGATACACACCAGGATTAGCGAATAGGACTTATTAAACTGATGGAATATTTGTGGGTAAAGCTTATCGCTATGTTTCTACAGAAGACGCCTAACATACTACACACACACACACACACACACACACATATATATATATATATATATATATATATATATATATATATATATATATATGGGTGATTTTTTGTTTGTTTCTCTCTAACTTTCGTGCTAGTTCCTTTATGTCGGGTCCAATTGATAGAGAAGATGCCCCAAGTTTTGCTTCCAAACCCTTTCAATCACATCCATTGATCGTCTAGTGGGGATTATTTTTTTGTGTATTATCTAAAAAAAAACATGTTTAAACAATAACTTTTTGCCGAAATATATTTGATATATATATATATATATAATATATATATAATATATATATATGTGTGTGTGTGTGTGTGTGTGTGTGTGTGTGTGTGTGGACATTTTTTTATGAATAATGAAACTAAGAATTCCAATTCCAAAGAAATACAAATGACTTACCGGTGTCGTTCGGATTAATTTTGTAACTAATACTAGTTTTAACTGCCAGTAGTTGACTTACAGTTTAGAAAGTATGGTAGCTAATTTTGACTTGATGTCAAAAAAATTAATGGCTTGGGTAATTATTCTTTTATAAAATGATATGCCTTGGCTATACTCAAATCCGAGCTACCCTGTTCGTGGAGTTTAGAATCCAGTGACTGTAACCCCTGCATGGTCCCATCTATGGGTCAATTAGATCTGTTTAAAAATTTATTTTTATTCAATAGGAATACTTGATTCCGTATAACTGTAAATTATCGGTGTTATTTGTATTAAGAATAGTTACTTGAATCTATAATTGTTTACTAAGGATTATCATTATTAGTTACTTGAAACCAGATAACTTTTTGCAAACAAATGACTATTATTAAATAGAAATAATTATTTGAAACTATATGATTATTAACATTAAATATGAAAACTTGAAATCATAGAAATGTGTTAAAATTATTTGTATTAGAAAGGAATATTAGATAGGAATACTACTATGTGCGAAACCTCTTAAGAAACAACTACACAAAAAACATAAATACGATTGTACAATAAACACGATTCCCTAACCTCTAGGCATAAAATAATCCTAGACAAGAGGCCATGCCGTTAAAATCAATCAACCAATCAATCAACCAAGTATCTATTATAATATTAAATCTCTGTATCTGTTTTTTTGTAACCGAATTATTAGGAAAACAGGACATTATCTATGATAAAATTATTCTAGATCAATAAATGGGAAATTGGTTTCTAGTCGATTCGACTACCGGATGCTGAGTTATGGATACTTTTTGTATATTTCAACTTGGAAATTATTAATGTAAAGAGACCACAATTCCCTAACCGCAAGGCATAACCTCACTCTGCCTTGTCTGGTGATTATCTACAATAAAAGAATTAAAGTTTACATTTGGTGGTTTTGTTTATCAACCTTCTTAGAAAGACCATGACACAAAAAAACGGGTTTAATTTAAATTCATGTGATTGATTTATTGACTGATTTGATTGATTGATTTTAACGACTTCTCAACCCATCTCATGCTATTTTATGCCCACGGGTTAGGGAATCGCATTCATTGAACGTTCATATTTACATTTTCTTTTCACACGGTTCTATTGAATTTTTTAAAACACCAAATTGACCCATAGATGGGAAGCTAACAGGCACTACCACTCCGGGTCTGAGTGGACCTGGGAGTAATAGCAATGAAGGAATACATTGTACTCTCCCAGATCTTCAGGACTGGAGCTTCACCATCAGATGTAGTTTAGTGTCATACTCCATTTTTTGGAGGGTGAAATTAATCGAATGTTTGTTTTTTGTTTTTGAACCAATAAAAATAAAATTTAAAAAAAACATTCCATTTTTTTATGCGACATATCCATTCAATAATAATT
>CM042143.1:2235349-2245349 GCA_023376005.1 Doryteuthis pealeii | reverse complement strand
CGACGGAATTTTAAGTAATTTTTAGACCCAACTTAGGCCTCAACTTGTGGCACATTTGGCTTAGTGGGTAATCAAATACCCAGTCGAAGATCCTTTAAAACCGAATACCGAGTTCTATTGTTGCCTGATGCTCCATATTTAAGACACCTTCTACCCATGGCGAACAGGTTGAGTAAATACTAACTCTGCCTTCAGTTGAGTTCGATAAAGCTTAGCCGTAAGTCAATTCTGTTAAGCACAATATCATTACATCCACAATGTTTAGATATCATACATAGGGGCCATCATCCCAGACAGCACCTTCCCCTCCCCTAAAATAGACAGGGTTGAGTTTATTGCCCGGTGGTTGAGGCGCTTCTAGAGGGAAATGCCGACGGAATTTTAAGCAGTTTTTTCGACCTCATTTGAACCGACGACTATCCTTGGCAACTGAATATCGATCCTCACTGAATGTCCCTAAACTTATGACACATCCCACCCGTGTAGAACGAGTTGGGTAAATACACATTGCCTTCAGTAGAGTTTGATAAATTGTAAGGCAATTCTGTTGTCAAGTGCAATATTATTACATCCGATATGTTGAAATTTCGTACAGATTCCATAGGTGAAATTTGAATGTAAATGCTTTTTCAAAAATTGTTTTGTAATTTTATACTAATTGTAACAAATGTTTAATTTTTTGAGAACTAAAATAAAAGAAGGAAAAATAAAGACTTATTTCTTCGCACAAAAACAAAGATAATTTTTAGCACTGGCTAAGTTCGACGCCATTTTTATCTAGATTCTGAATGAGATTTTTGCGAGACATTTAGTTGCTAACAGGAACATTTTGAAACTCTGGATGACTTTGCAGGGGACTCGAAAAACTAAGGTTAATTATCAAATATTATCAAAAGTAAAAGATTCACAATTCTTTGCATACTGTAACTGAATGCACTAAATCCAACGTATAATTCATTAAATGATTATTTACATATTGAACAGAATTGATTATCTTATTTCAAACTGAGTATATATATATATATATATATATATATATATATATATATATATATATATATACTGTGTGTGTGTTGTGTGTGTGTGTGTGTGTGTGTGTGGGTGTTAGAAAAAAAGTTTTTCTACCACGTTTTCAGTACACATATATTGGGGTAGGCCTAATTTTAAAACTGTAAAGAGCACCACCCCAGAAAAGTTACAAATTAACGTAGAAAATCACAACACAAAACATTTTTTCTTAAAAACTAAGCAGTTTTTTAGGAAATGCACATAAAGACAAAATTAATTGTGATTTTCGTCATTATATCTGCGTCACCGGAAACATGTGTAGGTTAAATTAAAACCCTGTTTTAAAGAAAAGAAAAGAAGAAAATTCGTTTAATAATGGATTCTTTTAATTGTAATATCCGTTCTTTTAAATTAAATTAACACTAAAAAATTTAAAATACAAATATTTACGGCCGTCTTATTTTTTTCAGTTATTTCTGAAGTATACACTTGTCTCTTCTTGTTGGTTTATCTCAATTTGTCTCAATATACTCTTCATTTACTCGAACAAAAATAATAATATCTATTGTATTCTTTTATGAAAATCGGCCTAACTATCAAAAATACGAATTTAATAATCATTGTAATTTGTTTTTATTTTCAAAGTTATTGTTTTTCATTAAAAAGTCTGTTCACGTGCTAATCTCACGACTTCATTTCTGTCCACTTTTTGGTAAGTAACTTTACATTAAATTACTTACATTAAAATAACTGTTAGAGTGCAATAGAAATGATCAGGATTATGTTGGTGGTTGGGTATATTTGAAATAATATAGAAACTATACATTTCCCCTTGTATCAATCACATTGCCTGAAAAATTCTAACAATATACAAAGCTCAATATCGGCACAACATTTCATTTTGGAATTGAAAATTGCAAATGATAACAATATACAAATAAAACATGTTTATCTACTAAAAATATTTACAGAGGTTTAAAAGTTTAAAATGATGTATTGATTACGTCTTATATTTATACAAACAGAATGAGAATTTTAGTAATATGTAATTCCAAATAATTTTTTAAATATTATAATTTGAGGGGTTCTTGACATTTTTGTCTACCAAATAGATCTAGGGGGTTAGGGGATGAAGGAACTATAACTGTTTTGGCTACTGGGCCTGAACAGGAAGGCAAAATACCTTTTTGCCAATACAGTTGTAGTTCCTTCACCCATCATCATCATCATCATTATGTCACGCAATTAGCACGGATATCCATGACAATCTCTCGCCAACCTTCTCTATCATTCATTGTCCCAGGGAGGTCCTCTGCGCAGCATCCAGTATCCTCGTAAAGCTGGTCAATGTAGGTCCTTGCTAGGCGGTCCACACTAGCATGTCCATGTGTTACTTCCACGGGAGAACATCGCTTAAGAGTTCGTCCTTGCTTCTCTAACAGTGTCCAGCATGTCTTATCCGTCTTACTCGGATGGTTTGTAAGATAGGAGGCAGGTGGCCGTACAACTGCTTCCTTGTCGGGTGTTGTTTCCACGACTTATTCAAGACTGCACGCAGCATTCTTGTACAGCTCCCATCTTCTCCATTATTCTCCAGGCGTCTCGTCAGGGTCCAAGTTATGTAGCTATACAGCAGCACTGACACGACCACAGCTAGGAAGAATTGTCGTTTTAATTTGTCAGTGAGATCGGACTTCCATATGATCGATAATGTGTTTTTAGCTGACCATCCCTTCCCTATTCGTGCATTAACATCGCTTTCTGTGGATGAGATATTACTACCTAAGTATGTGAATTGTTCTACTGGCTTTAGAGGCTTGCCGTCGAGTGTGGAGATGTTTCCTTTCTTTTTAAAACACATGAACTCAGTTTTATTGGGATTCACATAGAGACCAATGTTCTTTGCTGCCTTCTCCTGGCTATGTAATAATGCCTGTTCCGGTGTATTTACAAGAAGTGCTAAAAAGGCAAGAAGAAGGCGATATCCCGCACAGACTATCATAGATGCAGACTACGCTGATGACCTAGCACTTTTTGCAAATACACCTTCCCTCATAACACCCTGGTATCAATAAACCAAAATAATACATTGATTAATAACCAAAAATTACTTTCCTCACTCTCCCTTACCCCTCTCCCTTACGTCTTCAGCAACATCTTCCTAAATTCTCAGGTTATATCTTTTTAAACTGCGGTCCACACATTTACCTAAAAATACTGACTAACCTTTGGTAATCCTTAACTTTTTCCTCGTAAATTCCTACCATAAAATAAACTGAACCCTCATTTTATGTCCGTGTTTTTGCAATAAATGTCTTATTTGACTTGCACCCGTTATTTTACAATACTAAATATATTTTCTTACGAGGAAAAAGTTAAGGATTACCTAACCTTTTTCTATGAATTTTGCTAGATGTAAGTTCAAAAAGGTTTCCATTCATTTTTTAAAAGGTGTATTTTTTTCCATGTTGGATACAAGTGTTCTGTGTTCCATTGGTTGATACTTAAGATGGATATGACCTGAGAATTTTCATTTCAATTTTACTTTTTTCTGGGTGATTTGACATGGAATTACCCTATAATTTTGCCTTACTACCAGAAAATGTTTATACTCAATGGTGAAATCTAATGACCTGGAAGTGATTTTAGTTATAATTTCTTCATTTCATTTCATTTTAATGAAATAAAATTACAAGATTCCTTGCTTTAAAAACTGAAATTGTTAGATTTTCTGATTCATTTTTTGGCCAAATGTTATAAAACCGAGGATTTTTCCGTGAATTCTTGTCTACGATCTTTAATACAATTTCCTCAAAATTTGGTACAAGTGTAAGATCTAATATTTGGTATCAGTACTTAATAGACTAAAACAAAACTTCCGTTACCTCATGTAATTTGATATTTTAAAAAAGTGAAAAATCAACCTGCCCTAACACACACACACACACACACACACACACGCATATATATATATATATATATATATATATATATATATATAGTGTGTGGGGGGGGGATTGTCACTGTTTCAGCTTTTACTGGAACGGTGTGTAAAAAACGTCACCTGAAGATTGTTTGCACTTACGCATGCATGAAATCGAACGGTTGTGACTGTTCCTTTGTCATCAAATAAATAGATATGTAAAACCTTTATATATTTATTTTATTATATTATATTATATATATATATGTGTGTGTGTGTGTGTGTGTGTGTGTGTGTATTAGAAACCTTTCACATGGGTTTTATTATAAGATCAAAAATGAAGAATTATGGTTATTTTTCATATTTAATAGCCACTCAAACATACATGCGTACAGACACACAATTTACAAATCCTTTTCTATATATTGAAATAAATAAATGATAACAGTTTAATGTTTATTTAATTAGTTACTAAACTTGTTAATCTGATATAAAACAAATCTGTTAATAAATCAATAACAGAGTTAATAATCTAGCCACTTTTGAACGCATTTATATTTCAGGTCATTAATAGAAGTTATTGTAATGAAATTTAGCCTTATTATTTTATAAACAATTTTCACTTATCTTCTCACTTTTTTCGGAAATGTTTTTAACAGAGTTACGAATGTGGTTTCTTATAATTCGTTGATTTTTTTAATCAATCATTACAAAAAAAATAGTCTCCTTGCAAAAGACTCTCATAGGTTGATTAATTAAGTTATCAAATACCATTGACCCGAAACTATTTTTGCTAACATATCTCAAAACACTGACAATGAATGATTCGTTCGTGACTTACACAAAAAGTATACCAAGGGAAACTACTCTGTAAAAAAGATGTAAGGGAGATAATCTAAATTTTACGGTTTCATTTTGCATTATAAATTTTCTTTTGAACTTTTATCTTATATTTTATTCTTTTTATGTTTTTTCTTTCTCTATTTTTTTCTTTGGAATTTTAATTCAAAGTAAACAAATAACTGCGTATACCATTCACAGTTATTTAAATTTACCCTTAGAAAAATTATGGAATTCGCACAATTAGCGGGTGTTCAACTTGATTTTTTTTTATCAGTAAAATAAAATAAGACGCAAAACATTTTGTATTTAATATTTGAAGATTCTGGCTTCATAGAATATACCTTAAACAAGCTAGATTAAATTATTTAAACAAAGAACATATTATGGAATAACCCAATACTGAAGGGGAAATTCATTACCAAAAAAATTAATACTGAGTTGCCCCTCCTCAAGCTTTTATGACAGCATTAATTATTTTAGGCGTGGATTTCAGTAATTTAAAGAATTTTTGGTTATTTCCTATAAGTCTAACATGATCACAGGGAACCACTCTTGACTGATAAATTATTTATTTTCCCATTAAAATAACCCTAAACCCTAACCCTAACCTTAACCTCATCTTCTTTTTTCCTAGTAGATCAATAAATAAATAAATAAATAATTTATCAGTCAAGAGTGGTTCCCCTTTGATCATGTTAGATTTATAGGAAATAACTGATTTTTTTTATCTAATTGGTTCCAACAAAATGTATGATATAAAAAAAATGCTCCGTGAGAAGGCTCCACGGGGGACACCTCGAAAGTAATGCGTCTACTGAAACTACAATAGATACAAGGAGTACACTAACATTATTGCATAGAGCAAGTTTTCTGCTACAAAACGTTATTCTTCCTCATAGTCACCACCATTGACTATGCATTTTCGCCAGCAATTAACAAAACGTTACAAATTAATCAAATTTTGGCATTAAATAACCCATAAGTAGTTGATATGCCGTGAAATAAACTAAACCAAACCAAAATTATTCTTTAGTGTAATGATTCATGGTTACCTCTTTACTTACTTTAAGACGCTCACTGCGGCTCTCTCACCACTGCGATTCTACCATAAGCCGCTGACAGTGGCTCTCGCACTTGTTTACACTGAAAAATGACTCCGTGGTGGCCCGTGCATCATTTAAATAGAAATAGTTCTAAAGTGAATAGATCGGGAACTTTGAAATATCTCATCATCTTATGATAATGGAGATTCAATGTCTGTCTGTCTGTAACCGAAATTACGCCACTGCTGACGTCAGTAGATTAGGAAGGAAATAACAAAACCCTTTGCTTAAATAAACAATTGTATCCAGCAAATCTCTTGATATACATAAAAACTAACCAAGCAACAATCCAGGAAAACTTCGTGACTCACATAAAAGAAACTGACCCATCAAAATCCAGTCCTCTCCCGCCCTTTCCCAGAATGGAGGACCAAACTAAGGGGTATTTAAGCAAACCGATAAACAAATTTCCCAATTTGGTCTGAAGATCGCATAGGCGAGAAACTATCAGTAACCAGGTGTTGACTCCATATCCACTACCTTAACTCATATATATATATAATATATATATATATATATATATATATATATATATATATATATATTATTATTATTATTATTTATTATTAATGGAAATCCGTTTCCGGTTTTTGTCTGTAACAAAGATGACGTCGCTGCCTACGTCACATTACCCAAAATCGTCATAACATAGAATAAATACACTCAAAATTTGAACATGCAACATTAGACAGTCCTCATTGTTTTTTAAAACAAGTTTTAATAAATACATGACTGGTATTATATATCTATATATAGTTTGTTTTATTTTAATACATATTTAAAGTTTACATTTCAAATTGTTTAATTTTTTTAATCCTTTAATGAATTTGATGATTTTACTTACTTAGGGTACAAACTTGCTGACATTGAATTTTTTACTCCCACCCCTCAGGCAATATATTTCAAAAATCTATTTTTACATCGCCCGGAGTGTATTTTTTATTTTGTACTAGTATATATAATGAAGTGTGGATTCCAGTGTTGACTTCATATCCACTCTACCTCAACACACACACACACACACACACACACACACACACACATATATATTATATATATATATATATATATATATATATATATATATTATATATGGTTAGTGTCTATAATATGTTAGCTTTCTAAATACACACACACACATACACACACATACACACATATTATATATATATAATATATATATATATATATATATATATATATTATAATGAAGGGTGGATTCCACGAATGCTTCTTATATGAATTTAATGAAAATGGTATTGCCTGTATATTTAACTAATGTTAATAACTAAAAGAAAGTGTTGAAAAAATATAATTTACTTACAATTAAAGTCTGTTGGAAATGAAGCATGAGAAAATGAATAAGTGATTTGCTATATTTCAGGAATCCTATCCCCTTCAACCGACGATGAAAATGAAATTGTTGCATTCTCTTCAACAGGAAGTAAGTCCGAATTGTGGTGTTAATGTTCGTTCGTTTGGTGACATCCGGGCTGTTAATATGTATCTAAGATGTAAACATTTTATTTCCATTTTTTTTTTTTTTTTTGGTGGGGGGCATTTCAAGAGTTACAATATTCTGTGATGGACAAATCCCTGGTGATGTTTTAAGTTAAGGAGTTTTTTTCCTTTTAATATTGTAATTCTATATTTATATTAAGTCTGTGTTTTGTATGGATGCAATTTGTAAACCAACTTTATTTATTTGGATTGTAGATATTTTATTACGTGGGGAGTAGTGTGTTATTTATTTAAATAATATCGGTATCCCTTTTAGAAGCCGATATCAGAATTAAGTCCATATGTGTGTGTGTGTGTGTGTGTGAGAGAGAGAGAGAGAGAGAGAGAGAGAGAGAGAGAGAGAGAGAGAGAGAGAGAGAGAGAGATTTGTATATCTATTTAATCTCTTATTTTCTACGTGTGTGTACGGAATAGAACACTGTGTCTATTAGGAAGCTGTTGTCTAGAGTCCGGGTAGATTGAAGTTCTTGGTCACAAGGAATTATGGAATTTTTTGTGGATGGTTCATTTATTGTTATTGAATCTTAGGCGAAAACAGGTTCCCGTATCCCCGACGAAATCTCCGTTGTCAAATTTAATGCAAAAAAATGTAGTACATTATGCCGGGACTATTGCAAGAAAGATTCGGTTGATTGGTTGGCTAGTTGGCTGGTTGGTTGGTTTTTACGGCATGTCAAACATTGGGTTATTTTATGCCGAATACGTTTTTGTTTTATTCAATCTTTTTTGGTATTCAATTTTTGAAAAACATTTTAAAACTCATTTTCATCTATTTAACCCACAGACAGGACCTTAACAAGTACTACTACTCCAGGTCAGAGTGAACCTGGGAGTAATGGCAATGAAGGGGTACTCTAAACTTCCCCGAGCTCCAGATTTGGAACCTCATCACTAAATGCGGTTTAACGTCATAACTAAGACACTAAGACCCTCACGGCCACCACCTTCTAGCACATATATGATAATAAGGTTTGGTGTTTGCCATAAGGGCAATAAGGTCGGGAAAATCATATATGTGCTAGGGCTTGACGTGACTACCCGATTGATCGGATGGGGCCTCTCCTACCGCCCATCAGACCCAAGTAAGAGAGAAATTGAAGTGTTGCATGTCATGGACTGCTCACACACAAGATTGTGTCCTTAAGTATAACGGGTCGCCACCCTCGGCCAACAAGTTGCCCCATTTAGGTGGGTCTTGCCCCTCTGTAGAGGTGCAGTCACCGTATTCTACTACCTCAGGAGACAGATCGGAGAAACATTACGGTGCTGGATTTTAATTTATGAGTTGGATATAGTGAAAGATCAATCTAAAGTATTTGCAGATTAAACAATGGGGTTTGTTGTACAGCTAGCCACTTTGATGTGGGATGTTAATGAAGTTCTTTCAAGATGATTTAAGAGTGAAGATAAATTGGGATGGTTTTTATTAGCGTTGATGGATGGTTCAAAGTATATATAAAAGTAGATTTCGATGTTTTCAGTTGAAACCTTCTTTTCGAACTCGGGAACCCGCTTTTTCAAACTTGAGAACCTTCTTTTTCGAACTCTTCTTTTCGAACTCACCTTCTTTTCGAACTCGGGAACCTTCTTTTCGAACTCTTCTTCTTTTCGAACCTTCTTTCGAACTCGGGGAACCTTCTTTTCGCTTCTTTTCGACTCGGGGAACCTTCTTTTCGAACTCGGGAACCTTCTTTTCGGACTTGGGGAAACCTTCTTTTCGAACTCGGGGAACCTTCTTTTCGAACTCGGGAACCTTCTTTTCGAACTTGGGAACCTTCTTTTCAACTCGGGGAACCTTTCTTTTCGAACTCGGGAACCTTCTTTTCGAACTCGGGGAACCTTCTTTCGAACTCGGGAACGGGAACCTTCTTTTCGAACTCGGGGAACCTTCTTTTCGAACTCGGGAACCTTTTCGAACTCGGGGAACCTTCTTTTCGAACTCGGGAACCTTCTTGTCGCAAACGGGCGCTATCATGGAACTTTGAACCCAACCCTTTATTCAATCCACGGGGGTATCCTGTTCACATTCCGCTAACCATAGCAGGGTACAAGTGTTAAGCTGTGTTAATTAGTATTCTGTGTTACTGTCACCCTTGACCAGAATTAAACCAGCAGCCTAGAGATAACTGTCACTTAGAACTGTCTTAACCCAACGCCTATATCCGCTATGTGCCCAATTAGCGGAAAGAGAACAGGATATCCGCGTGAATTGAATAAAGTGTTGGGTTCAAAGTTCCGTTATGGTGCCCGTTTAAGACCAAAAGGTTCCCGAGTTCGAAAAGAAGGCTCCCGAGTACGACAAGAAATACCCGAAGACCGGAGGGCACATCGGCCGAAACTTTGTACAGATTATAATAAAAATGAGAACAATAGTCCGAATAATCCAAATAATATGAATTTTATGATGTTGTGGTAACTGTTTATGCATTTGTTTATGTATTTGTAGAAATCTAATTTAATTTGTGTCCAAATGAAGAAATGACATCTTCTTTGAACACTTTTCTTGTATATATATATATATATAATATATATATATATATATATATATATATATATATATACAAGAAAAAGTGTTCGGATAAATTGATTTCTATCGTATTAG
>CM042143.1:2212849-2225349 GCA_023376005.1 Doryteuthis pealeii | reverse complement strand
GGACACAAGCACTGCAACACCGATGGAAGTAGTGTGTAAAAAATAAACTTCATTTGATCACATTCCATGAGAGTATCTTGGTCAACCTATGAACTTTCCAACCAAAACTCATCTCTCTATTGTGATTTTAAAAGTAATACAACAAAAAGTGTTCCTCTTTGTGACTTTTATTGGAGTACAAGTGACAGCAAGTTTCTTCCGTTTTCCAGAATTCTCCCGGTATTCGAGCCAATCTTATCAATGCTGTGATCTGGAGAATTCCAATACGTTCACAGATCTTCTGTAATATCTTTTCCAGATTATTTTGGATTGTTCCGAGGGGTTCAACTATTCTTCATACAACTGACACTTCACACCAATTATGCAATGGTTATCGTTGAAGTTTGAGCAAGTTTATATATATATATATATATATATATATATATATATATATATATATATATATATGGTGTTCAAGATAAATTTGACATACTAATATTTGGTTATTTTTCTCCGTAGGTTGGAAGTATTGACGCACACTACGCATCATTTAAAAGCTTGGACCCTTCTTCATTGACATACGTGATGTCAGATAGAATGGATATATATAACAGATAAAATGTATATATATATATATATATATATATGTGTGTGGTGTGTGTGTGTGTGTGTGTGTGTGTGTGTGTGTGTGTGTGTGTGTGTTTAGGCAGCATTTCTTCTTGTAGGCATATATTGTTAAATAATGCAGACATTTTTTGTCTGCAAGTTTTGTCCTTTGTTTCTTCGTACTGCCGGATTATTTTTGTAATATCTGGCGAAAATTGGCTGATGTATTTGCCATATGTCATAGACCAAGTACTTTCTGCCCTATCCTGGGCCATCTTCAGGGTATTTTGAAACCGTACAACAATTGGGCTTTTCCATTTTCTATTTATATAGGTTGTGTTTATTATTGTTGTTGTTATTATTATTAGTGTTATTATTATTGTTGTTTTTATTATCATTTTTAATATTATTATAATTTTATAATTTGTTAATGTAATTATAGGCATTTTAGAACATTGGTGCTATTATCCAAGTTTATTTTGTTTAGTTTTGGATTTTTGTGTCTAATATGCAGTGCTTCCAAGATTTTTAGTCGTTGTTTACGTGTTTGTGTTTCTATAATGGTGGTATTATCGTTGAGTATTTTTCGGAATTTAGTATTGGGACAAGAGTGTGTTTTTAGATTTTGGGCTATTGAGCTATTGTCTGTAAGGTGCATTGTATGACATATGGCAAATACATTAGCCAATTTTCGCCAGATATTACAAAAATAATCCGGCAATACGAAAAAACAAAGGACAAAACTTGCAGACAAAAAATGGCTGCATTATTTAACAATATATATACATATATATATATATATATATATATATATATATATTATATATATATATATATATTACGGGAAATAGGATTTCCAAAGTTGACAGACATTCGTCATTTGTTCTTATAATTGAAATACTGTAATTAATTTATTAGTTGAAATTATAAAACCAAATTTAATAATTATTAAAATAAACATTTATTTTTAAAGATAACTTCAATCCCTTGGAAATCATATTTCCTTGAAAACGTATTTTGTGTCATATCTGTTTCTTTGCATATCAGTTCTGTTCATGGAAATTTACGCAATTGACTTATTGTACTATATTTTTTGTTTTAGGAAATCAGTATTCGATTTTTTTTTTAAATTTCATCTGGTAGTCATAAAACAATTTCTAACACACATTGGGGAGGGGAATCTAATATTCTTTTTTTTTCTTTTTTTTTCTTTTTTTACTCGCATTTTTCGAAGCGTCAATCTCCCCCATTTCTTTTTTCTCCGATCTTTTATTCCATTTTCTTCTTTACTTCTTTCTCAAACTTTTTCTTATCTTTCCTGTCAATGCTTCTTCTCTTTATTTCTTTTTCTTTTTTTCTTTCTTTCTCTCTTTTCCAGCTTCTTTTTCATCTTCGCTTTCCTTTTTCTGTTATTCTCTATGTCTATTCATCTCTTTCTTTTCTTTTCTTTTTTTTTTTTTTTGTTCATTTTTACATCCAAACTTTACGGACTTTTTGCTTTAGTCGTCCTTTTATTTTATCCACTAAACTCAAAATTTATCATTTTATTCTTTATTTATTTTAGGGTTTTTTTTTATTGATGTTTTATTTATTTTCAGATGCAATCACTCAGTGTGGATTTCAATTTCCAACAATATACATCATACACAATGTTTCGATAAGTTACAACTCTTAAAAAAAAGATCTTTAAAAAAAATCTTTCTCATTCTTCTTCTTCATTTTCCCGTTCTTCTTATTTCTTTTCTTTCACTTTATCCCTTTTCTTCTTTGTTTTGAATTGTTTTATTACCATTGAATGAGACAGTTCAATCTATTTTGAAAAAACTAGCTTCGTCTTCTTTTGGTGTATAAATTATTTTTTTAGACGTACCTTCTCTGATGGCAGATTGTGTTTGCGTTCTTGAATCTTGGGATTCGACAAATTTATCCATTTATTATTATTATTATTATTACTAGCAAATATATGCACCCTCCGGGTGCAAGTATTTAAGTTTAAATGTAATAAAATATTAGATTAAATCAGAAAGGCTAATGAAAACTAATTAAGATTCAAATAAAAAGATTTGAAACGGAGGGGTATAATCGGAAAATAGAACAACTGAAACTTACTCTTTCATCACTTCCGTTTTTCAATGCTAAATTTTCCTAATTTAACTATTTAGTTAAAATAGGAAGTAAAGAATAAAATTACAGTTATTTCTTCTTGTAAATGAATTTATTTTAGGATTTATTGAAGAGATTTTTACTCATATTCATTAAGATAAAACCAAACAATTAGAAATCAATAATACCAAGCACATTTTTATTAAAATCATTTTTTTTAATATCAATATGCAAATTAGCTTTACGTTTACACTGAAAACTGGTATTTTGTTGTATATATAAATACAATTGCATGTTATTAGTATTTAGGTAAGACCAACAGTATTAATAATGTCAAACAGTTTTATTATTAATTGAGGTTGTTTGAATAGAAATAGAATCATGGAGAATGTGACGTAAATAACTAAGGGAATTGTGACTTGAGTAGTGATTTAGTTTCGGTTACAGACAGAAAAACACACAATCTCCATTATAATAAGATTATTATTATTATTATTATTATCGAGTTTTTCACCTGTCTTAACAGGTGGTTCATTGGAGGCTGAGTGACAGCAAATCTCCTCAGGTCTCCAGGATTTTTCTGAGTATTCTAGCCGATCAGTTTTGGATAGTCTCGATTCTTCCTTTAATTTCCAATTCACACTTTTTTCCAGACCTTTGGGACCGTTCCAAGGGCACCAATTACAATTTGCACGACCTTCACCTTCATGTTCTAACAGTTTTCTCAGTTCTCTGGCAAGGTTCAAGTATTTGTCTATCTTTTCACTTTCTTTCACTTTCACTCGATGGTCGGCAGGGACAGCAAAATCCACGAGATGACAGATTCTCTTCTTCTTGTTAATTAATACTAGGTTTGATTATTATCATTATTATTTAGTTGATGGCTTTCTCAGGAGTCCAAGCCACAGCAAGTTCCTCATTTCTTCTGGACTTTTCGCAATATTTATTCCAATCTCAACAGTAATGGGGTTTAGATTTTCAATCTTTCCACGGATCTCTAGTTCCTCCAATTTCTTTTCCATATTCTTTGGGATTCTTCTGATGGATTCTGAATATTTTTCTCCTTGATAGTTTTTTACACCATCTTTAATTTCTGATTCTTCACAGATGTCTGGTGTGTCAACAAGTCACATTAGATCACCAGGACTCTTCTCAGTATCCTAGCTGATTTTAATAATCCTGTAATCTGAATGTTTTCAATTCTTCCTCTAATCTTCAGTTCCTCCAATTTGTTTTCCATATTCTTTAGAACTGCCCCAAAATCTCCGGTAAATGTCACTTTTATGTTCCACAACTTTTTCAGTTCTATGTCGCGGTCCAGATATTTGTTCAAAAGAATCTCATGCTTCATTTTCAAGGACAGGTTAAGGATTGTTGATATACCATTTGTCAGTACAGTAAAATTTCAGCCACTTGCACAGTTCTCAGTGGATCACCCTCCTCAATTAGTTAGGCATTTAGAGCTAGTTTGCTACATTCGCTTAAAATGGGATTAACTCTTTCATCTCTATTACCATATAGCATACACTTGCTATTCTACTGCGGATTATTATTTCTTAAGCTAAACGGATTACAATAATCGGATTAATCCTTCTTGTCTGAATTTTCTCAGTCATCCCATCTAGAAGGGCCTCAATTAACATCTCCTATTATAATCTATACTATCCCAACGATCTTCATCATTTTGTTGCGCTAATATTTTATCTGATTTATTGTTCAAATCATGGAAAATTTTATCCGGCGTAAATTAGTCAGTGATTTTCCCATTTCATTTTCCCTCATAAATTTCAATTCATCTGCTGCGGGTTTTTTCTTATTCGGAACTTTTCATTTACTCCATCTTTTTCTTTGATTTTCTTCTTTTTTTTTTTTTTTGGTCTTTGTTTTATTAACGTCCCATATTTTCCTAATATTTTTCTCTATTGTGTCGCTGAAGTCGCAGAGTTTCAAAATTTGCTCTTGTGTCGCATTCTGCCCAGAGAGGGGGGGTTAAATACATACAGTGGGGGACATATGTCGTAGGAGAAACTGCGACCTGCAGAAGAGATATACAAATCTCTGTTAGTAACAGCTACTGAAAAGCCTAAATGACAAAGTTTTCTAAAATTTCTTCTGTGGAATAGGACTTTGTTGTTTTGCCAAGATGTGGGCCCAGCCTAAGTTAACCTAGCCTCATGATATTCCTGGTGGCATAATCTTGTGAGAAATGAGTTCAGTGAACTGAGTTTGAAGACGAGACGTTTTACTGTACACTTGGCCAACATCTCTTTTGAGCATCACGAGATGAATCTAAAATTAAGATGAAGTCTAAGACCTCTCATCCTTCGTCCATATCTCTATCATTTGGGCCGAACATGTCAGTTAAAAAAAAAACTAACAAGTGAGAAAGTGGCGGCTGTAGGATTTCATACCCTTGACACAATCGAAAAATGAATTCTGTTGTGAAATCCAACTAAACAACAGGTCAGGAATTTTCTCAAATATCGGATTAATGTCTGCACGACATTCTCTCTCTCTCTTCTCTCTCTCTCTCTCTCTCTCTCTCTCTCTCTTCTCTCTCTCTCTGCACACTCAACACAACACACAACACCCACATACCACACATCACACACACACACACACACATACGCACACTTTTCTCTCTCATTCTCATACATGACACAGTATCTCTCCTCTCTCTCTCTCTCTCGTCTCTCTCTCCTCTCTTCTCTCTCTCTCTCTCTCTCTCTCTGCGCACACACACACACACACACACACACACGCATACATACGCACACGTTCTCTCGTCACTCTCACAACATCAACATAGTCTCTCTCTCTCTCTCTCTCGTCTCTCTCTCTCTCTCTTCTCTCTCTCTCTCTCTCTCTCTCACACACACACACACCAACACACACATACACGCATACTTTTTCTCTCTCACTCTCACACCAACAGTCTCTCTCCTCTCTCCTCTCTCTCTCTCTCTCTCTCTCTTCTCTCTCTCTCTCTCTTGAACACACACACACATACGCACAGTTTTCTTTCTCTCTCCCTCTCTCTCTCTCTCACACACACACACACAACACACCCCATACGCATACTTTTCTCTCTCACTCTCACACACAAACACAGTGTACTTTCTCTCTCTCTCTTCTCTCTTCTCTCTATATATATATATATATATATATATATATATATATATATATATATATATATATCAAGTACAACGCACAGAAGGCGAGATAAAAACAATTAGTCCTTCCTAGACGTACAAACAATAAAAGATTCAACACTAAACGATGCGCATTTCGTCTTTGTATTGCATGTTATCACTTCATACTTCAAAGTTTACTTCCATGTTTAATGCAATATGTATTCAGATTTTTTCCGGGATGGAGAATGTTGATGTGCATGGTTTCTCTCGGTATAACTCATCCAACATCCATAGATAAAGATGCCTACGATCTAAAAGAAAAGGACAGTGACATAGGCACACACATACATACACACACACACAGTTACACATTCACAGTCAGACATAAGGCTGAGGTCCAGACTATGGCACCAGTTACCGGGGTACTGCCCACAAAGTTATGGATGACCAAGTTGATGTCGACCAAGTATTACGACATTTAGGCCGTTAGTGGAAATAACCAACTTCTACTTTATGTCCAAACTTTATTGGGAATTGTACCGGCAGCAATAACATTTGGCTAATGTTTTACAGTAAGAATTCAATTGAATCTATTAGCATTTTCTTTTCAAGTATTTGTCACATTAAAGAGTGTCGAGGTGAATTAATCTTAAGATCTAACAATGTTATTTCATGCTTAAATTATCTAATTCTATTTTCTTTAAGAACTTCTTACGTTTAAGAAACGTTAAATGATTTTCTTCATCGTTATAACTAATACTATCTTTTTATTATATATATATATATATATTATATTATATATATATATTAAGAAAATTTGAAAAAACAAATGTTCCGAAAATAGGATGAATTTATTTATTGATGTTTAAACATTTCGGTTCTTTTAAACCTTCATCAGGATGTATCTTAGAGTGAAGAAATGATGGATGACAGATTATTATATATATATATATAATTATATTATATATACACCACACACACACACACACACACACACACACACACATATTATATATATAATATATTATATATATATATTATATATATATATATACTTCTTCAGGAATTTCTTGTCGAACTTGGGAACCTACTCGTACTCGGGAACCTTCTTTTCGAACTCGGGAACTTTCTTGTCGTAATCGGGAGCCATTACGGAACTTCGAACCTAACCCTTTATTTTGTCCACGGGGGTATCCTGTTCTCATTCCGCTAACCATAGCTAGGGTAGGAGTTGTGTTAATTATTCCCCCGTGGACTAAATAAAGGGTTAAGTTCGAAGTTCCGTGATGGCTCCCGATTACGACAAGAAGGTTCCTGAGTTCGAAAAGAAGGTTCCCGAGTCCGAGAAGGTTCCCGAGTCCGACAAGAAATACCTGAAGAAGGCCGGGAGGGCATATCGGCCGAAACGTTGTACAAATAACAATGAAGATGGGGACAATAGTCCAAATGATGCAGATAATACTAGGAAATTAGTTATGTTTTATAATTTTATATTTAATTAATTTATTTAGTGATGATTGGAAATGAAATTTAGGTAAAGGGGTGCATCAAGTAAAAGTTTTAAAAGTCCTTTTTTTAAACTGACGAAATGAAAAGGGCGGTTTCTATTTGGGGCTATTAATAGAAACATAAATAGATGATTAATTGTTTGATTTTAACTGGATGTCAACCCGTCTAGGATTATTTTATGCAAAGACGTTAGGGAATCGCATTCATTGTACATTCATATTTATATTTTTTGCAATTTTTTTTCTTGTTTTTTGTTTTTTGGGGTTTTATTCTTTCTTTTTTTGTCCACATGTCTGTCGAATACGAATAATTCTTAATTAGTTGCATTTGACTCATAGATGTGATCTTAACAGGTATTACCACTCCATATCAGAGTGGACCTGGGAGTAATGGCAAATGAAATGGGTACTCAGCCCTTTCCAGATCTCCAGAACTGAGCCTCACCATCATATGAAGTTTAGTATCACACTCATGAAACCCCTTGCAAGTCGTCTTACCACCCTGCAGCATATTCTAAGCCCGCCGACAGGGTGATAGGGTTTTTAACTCTGGTCACCTATTCTATATTATATTCACTAGCAAGAATATTGCGCCCTCAGTGTAAGTATTTAAGTTGTGATGTAATGAAATTTATCAAAATTAGAAAGACTAACAAAATTAAATAAGAACGCATTTAAAAAGATTGCACTTGTTTTAAGTATATTTTAATTTTATATATATATATAATATATATATATATATAGTCATTCATCTGATTGATTTTAATAAAACAATAATACTACAGATCAATAACCACAATTATTTATTAAACCTGGTTTTGTTAAAACCAGTATGCAAATTAACGGCATCCTATATTATGTAAAACTTAATATATAAGACACATTGATGGATTTTAACGCACTAATAACATGGACAGTTATGAGGCAGATCTAATTCCGATTTTCGCAGAAACATCATTAATAAATATTTATTCCATGTATAAATAATTTTGACTATGACTATACATTAAATACTCATTGATAACCTTTCGCAATTGCTAGGCGTATTGTGACATAAGCAGTGAGGTAGTTTTTGGTTACAAACTGAGAGACACCGAATCTCTATTATAATAAGATGTACTTTATGAGATAAAGGTTGAATGAATCAGACACGTCTGGTTAATTTTACTGAACTAAAATTCTTAGATATTTATAACTAAAAGATTAGAGCAGTCTCGAGCTCAAAAGTGAATTATAAGTAGTTATTTACCTAACCCGTTCACCGTCTACAGATAACATGTGACAGAAGGTCACAAGTATGAGGCATCCTGGATTCGATCCTAAACACTGGTAATTGAAAATACTTGACTATTTCAAACACAAAACTCAATTCAGCAAAGACTGAAAATATGAGATACACCTGATAAGAATAAAATTTACAAGATTTGCGACATTGATTCTCTACCACGAGTAAATGGCGATGTGACTTTCTCTTGAAATTGATATATTATTATTTAACTTTAGTTTTTCTTCTTTTTTTTATCTTAACTAAGTTTAGCCAAATACAATACAAGAAGAAGAAAATAGGGGAGGTTGTGTCTCGCCAGTCTTTTAAGGGGAAAGAACCTGCCTTCTTTCAAAATTAGCATTCGAAATGCTGGCCTTGACCTAAATTTTTACACCGATACACGTGACTATCTCAACCATAGACAAAACGACCTGTAATTTATTATTATTATTATTATTATTATTATTATTATTATTATTATACTCTTTGCAAGTTTTTACATTAGTTTTAACAAGTGTTTTGGAGTTTGTTTGTTTTTTAGGGGTTTTTCGTTTGTTTTTTGTTTGTCTTTGTTTTTTTGGGGGGTATTTGTTTTTGTTGTTGTTTTTTTTTTGGGGGGGTTGTTTTTTTGTTACTGAAGTCTGAGGGTGGCATGTCTCCTTAGATATCCAGGACTTATTCTAAGAGTGCTGTGGTCTGGATATTCTCGCTTGTTTCTCTAATCTTCAGTTTCCCCAGTCTCCTTTCCAGATCTTTGAGAATCGTTCTAAGGGCACAAACTACAATTACCTTCATATCCCACAGCTTTTTTCAGCTTTTCAATCTTTTCGCTTTCTTTTATTTTCAATCTATGGAAATGTCAAAATATCCTAGATGACAATTCTTTTATTCTTGTTAATTAATACCTGGGTCTGGTGTTTGGGTTGGGATTTGGTGATCTGTTTCGATCTCAAATTCCCAGAGAATTTTATGGCGTATCATTTTCTATGATGGATTCTGATTTACCATTTGTCAGCATTGTGTAAATTTTAGGTTCTTGCACAATTCACAGGGGTCATCTTTCCACGATGTTCATTCCTAAAATTGTTTATTCTTTTCTTCCAGTTTGCTGCATTGGTAACCTTAACATTTTCCTCGTAAATTCCTACATAAAATAAACTGAACCTTCATTTTATGTCCGTGTTTTTGCAATAAATGTTTTATTTTTCTTGCACTACCGTTATTTTACAATACTGAATATATTTTCTTTATTTAAAAACATTTTTAATGCAAACATATATTTTTTCTTTATTTAAAAACATTTATTGCAAACATATTTAAAACATTTTATTGCAAAAACAACAGACATAAAATGGAGGGTTCAGTTTATTTTATAGTGAGGAATTTACAAGTTGAAGATTACCGCTGCATTTGCTTATTAATATAATTAACTGTTTCAACCCTCTCACCACATAACTTACTCTTATTATTCTGTGTATTATCCATTTTTCTTTTTATATAATTGATTTATGGCATTATTTTTTTGTGCTGCTATTAAAAGAGATTCAATTTCTCTCTTCAGATTTCCGATTCTTGGGCCATGTCTAATTATTGTCTTTAGTTTGTCGCTCGAAGTATCGATACAGTGTTTTAATGGTGGTCATGTTGTTACCTATTTTTTCATGTCATTATAACATTTTTAAGTGTAAATTCATTTTTAAACTCCTTTTTAAACGTTTGGGAAAGCAGGAGTAAAGTAAAAAATCAATGAATAAAAAGAAACATTTACTGTCGTAGCCAACAAGATCGGAAAAAGCCCCTGCAGCATATTCTCATTCTATCGAATACTTTATTGATTTAGTTTATGTAGATTTTAAACGCATGTCCCAACGATTCTGGGGTTATTTTATGTCTAGAGATGTTATTGTACGGTCATGATTTATATTTTAAGTTAGTTATTACATAAGAGTTTGTTTGCTTTGTTTTGCATCCAGGTACTATTGAATATGTAATAGATTTTAAAAAGAGATCTACTTTGATGAATAGATGGGACCTACTAACAGGTACTTCCACTCCGGTCAGAATGCACGCTTTGGAGTAATGCACAGGCATGAAAGGGGTACTGATCAATTCCAGCAGATTCTCCAGAAGTGGAGCCTCACCATCAGTGCAGTTTTTAAGAAAATAACAGACTACAAAAAGCAGATATATAGTTTAAGGACATTAATTTGTTAGATTAGAGAAATGATGTTATATCTAACGAAGTGTCTTGTTGTTAGCACACGTGCAGCCCGCAAATAATCTTAAGAAAGGGAAAGCTGTACAACCGAAATTTAGGTATGACATGGTTATCAGTCAGATAAAAATTCACTAAATATCACACACCACACACAAGCACAAATTCATGCACGTTACACAAAACTCCACCACCAGAGAATATTTACTTCGCTTTTTTTTTATTCATTTTTAAACTAATAACAGATAAGACGCAAAACATTTTTATTTAAGTAGGCTGAACGATTCTGGAATCAAATAAAATATTCCTTTAAAGCAATCTAATTAAATATTATTTCAAGATTATGGCAATTTTTTCAAAAAAACATCACAGAGGAAGAATATTCAAGGGATGAACCCAGTATTCTGATAGGGAATCGGAATAATAGAATGGATCTAGGAAATTGATTCGCTAAAACAAACGGGATAGAGAGTGGAGTGGCGATGGATGTAGGAAAGACCGGGAATTATGCAGAATCGGGGTCCGAGGAGAATGTATAAGAGAGAATTGTATGTGTGGTGAAACTTCAGACGGAAGCGAGTTGGGTGAATAATGAAGAATGGATGAAAATTGTATGGTGATCAAAAATGATTGTGCAATCGAAACAACGGAAAGAATCGTAAAATTCATTTCAAAACAAAAAGTCCCACAGGTTGAGTGTGGACGAAAAGAAGTTGGTTGTGTCTCAGTTAGTTTGTGTTAAATTTCGATGCAAATATAGAAAAGAAAGTGGAGGATATGCGGTTTTTGAACTATTTTCAGGCTGTTACATCAGTTAGATCACACTAGAGAGAATGGTTAAAAAAATGAAAAAAAATGCAAAACTCAACATGAAAACAGTAAATCCAAAGATAGTCAAGTGGTCGTGGATAGAAATTCTCAATCTAAAATATGCTGTTGAAAAAAGAAAATTTTACAACAACAAGAAAAAATGGGGAAAAAAATGGGTCAGAATAGGAATGCGAATGTGACAGAAATATGAGATCGTCTGATAAAAAGATAAAGAGATTGTTATTCAGTGAAGAATCAAAAGACGTTGTCATTGGACCGAAGGGCAATGTGTCTGAAAGCTTTCGTCTGTTACTTTAAAATGAAACAGAAATTAGATATGTTGTAGAAAAAAACAAGTAAATTTCGCATTGGAATGTCATTTGATGATGCTATATCTGATACGCATGTTAATGAAACCCGAAAGGTAGGTTGAAGATTATTAGAGCCATCAACTCATCAATACCATCATGTGCAATTTTTGAAATAACATGGATAATCTTTCTCATTCCTGTCGACACTGAAAATAGGTTTAAGTGATGATGAATGTCCTTTTTCAGGGGCAGATAATTATTCGATGTTAAGAGGAGAGCAAAAGGGGATTGATAGGCGTTTGTGCAAAGAGCATATATAAATCAATGGACGTGAACCGGGTGACAGTCGCATGATTCTAAAATGGCAATAGGGAGAGAATTTATGTGGATAGATATTTTAAATGGCCAGATCTAAATTACCAATAGAAAATTTTGTGATGGGATTTTTTTAATGGTCAGATCTAATTCAATATGAATTTATGATGAGTAGATCTAATTTAAGACTGGTCAGGATCTAAAGTCAATAGAAATTTATAATTGAAATTTTTTAATCCAGATCTAATTCAA
>CM042143.1:2210853-2212749 GCA_023376005.1 Doryteuthis pealeii | reverse complement strand
AGAAGAGAGATTACGACTTCCACCCATCCCATGCTATTTTAATGCCCACGGGTTAGGGAATCGCATTCATTAACGTTTTCGTATTTACATTTTCTTTTCAATACGGTTTCTATGAATTTTTTAAAAACACCAAATTGCCCATAGATGGAAGCTAAACAGGTACTACCACTCCGGGTCTGAGTGGACCTGGGAGTAATAGCAATGAAGGGCTACATCGTACTTCTCCAGATCTCCAGACTGGAGCTTCACCATCAGAGTAGTTTAGTGTCATACTCCATTTTTTAGGTGATTAATCGAATGTTTGTTTTTTGTTTTTAAACCAATAAAAATGAAATTTAAAAAAAACATTCCTTTTTTTATGCGACATATCCATTCAATAATATTATTAATTCTATTGTAACCCTGAAATAATCAAATCACCAGCAACAAATAACTGAAAAAATAGCAAGAAGATTATTACTGTTATTAAAAAAACGAGATGTTCGATCAATCTTTTGGCTGCTTAAACAACATTGGATTTCCCCGTTGAAATCCTGCCAGTTTTTTGGGGGCTTTTTTTTTCTTTCTTTGTTTTTTTTTCGTGAAAATCCTTCCTCCATTTATCAACTTATTACTTGATTCAACATCGGAGATCTTTTCCGATTCTAAAAATTGTCACACTTTCGTTGATAAATGTCGCCGGTAACGAACGATCTGTTATCCGTTTCCTCTTATAGATTCATATTATGTCTAACGTTGTGACATATACGCCTTACTGGTAATATCTCCATTTTGTTTTTGTCTCTTATTTATTTTATATATTTGTTCATCCTAAATTTCATGTCATCCGTCCTGTTATCTCTTCTCTCTCTCTCTTCTCGTCTCTCTCTCCCTCTCTCTCTCTCTCGTCTCCTCTCTCTCTCTCTCTCTCTCTCTCCTTATTCTCCTCTAACTCTGGGATCGGCCGCTTTCTCTGCCGGCCCGCATGTCTTTTCTTTGCTTTTCACTTGCCGTTGTACATTATACTGAACATAATGTTGAGTCAATTCATGAATTCTGAAGAGAGAGAAAAAAAAAGAAAAATGACTCTATTCTGGCGAAACCAAAATAGAAGGGAGATGAACAAAAAAGAAGTAAAAAAATAAATGGTAAAGTTCCGTTTATGTTTTTAATTAAGTCTTTTGTCGCATTCTTTCGTAGGAGAAACCGCCTTCTGATTAATATAAGAAATTACTTATATTACTTCCTCTATCTATTTATATACCTTCAGTCTCCGTATATAGATATTTTTACCTATTACAGAGTAATTTTTTATTAGTTTTTTGTGCCTTTGTTTTTTTATTGTGAATTTTGGTTTTTTTAGTCTGTATAGGTGTATGTGTCTGTGTTTTTTCATTTAGAGAAATCGAAAAGCATTGTGGGCGTTACCTCAGACTCGGTTGAGGATGCATTTTTAGGGCAGCAAAGATCGATTCTCGATGACGATTTCCTTAAGATACAACAAGCATAAAGAAACCTGTTTCCTTTTTCACTGTAAATATGTTGGTTAAGAATGCTAAAAAAATATCGTAATTAAACATGAAACTAAATGTGGTATAAACTTTTGTCGCTACGACGCTTTTGGGAACAGTACCCATTGGAGATCGATAATAATATATATATTATATATATATAATATATATATATATATATATATATATATATATATATATGGAGAAAGGTAAACAAAACACGGGATTGTTATGGAAACTAGATTTTTATTGTCGACGATGCAACGTTTCGGTCTGTTAGACCTTCTTCAAGACTTGGATAAAGTTCTTGCTTCAATGATGGACAATCCAAGTTTTTTTTGTTTTTTGGTTTTTTTGTCCATCATTGAAGCAAGAACTATATCCAAGATATAGTTATGAGATATAT
>CM042143.1:2198353-2208353 GCA_023376005.1 Doryteuthis pealeii | reverse complement strand
ATTTGCTAGTGTTTATAATTAAGAAACGTACAAAATTTAGTTTTTGATTTTTCCTGATTAATTGAATATAATTCAATAATTAAACAAAAATCACTCATATGTGGAACTCTTCCCAGTTCTTCATAAGTGAGTACAAAAAGACTCACCATGATTTTAATATACACAACCTATCATTGGACTTATGAAGTGAATATATTTTGCTACACGGTGCCTTCAGTTTCAGTCGAAGATACTTTGACAGCAGCTGCCAAACCGAAGATCAAAGTGTAGTAGGTATTTGCCTCATACCCCACTTGTATGGGTTGGACACAAGGTCTCATTTTTATGTGGGCTAACAAAAATTGCGTTTGTTCCACCACAATGGGGGCACCTCAGGTGCTGGGGCAATAAACCCAGCCCTGCCCCCTTTAAATCAAGGGGCAGGTATTGCCTGGGAAATCCCTGGGATCGACGCTATTAATTTACTTTACCGGTCCAGCGGCGAAGCTCACTGCCCCCCCCCCCCGATCAAAGTGTAGTATCTGTGTCCGGAATCTGCAAAAGTTTCTCGCTCGACTCCAGGGGGCTAACCCACCAGTAGCACCAATTACCCCTCATCTAAAAGGGGGAGATTTTATTGCCCGGTGCCTGAGGTGCCCCAAAAGGAAAATGCCGACGGAATTTTAAGTAATTTTTAGACCTAACTTTAGCCTCAAATTGTGTCACATTTGGCTTTGTGGATAATCAAATACCCAATTGAAGATCCTTTAAAACCGAATACCGAGTTCGATTGTTGCCTGATGCCCCATATTTAAGACACCTCCTACCCATGGCGAACAGGTTGAGTAAATACTAACTCTGCCTTCAGTTGAATTCGATAAAACTTAGCCGTAAGTCAATTCTGTTAAGCACAATATCATTACATCCACAATGTTTAGATACCATACATAGGGACTATCATCCCAGACAGCACCTTCCCCTCCCCTAAAATAGACAGGGTTGAGTTTATTACCCGGTGGTTGAGGCGCTTCTAGATGGAAATGCCGACGGAATTTTAAGCAGTTTTTTCGACCTCATTTGACCCGGTCGACTATCCTTGGCAACTGAATATCGATCCTCACTGAATGCCCCTAAACTTATGACACATCCCACCCGTGTAGAACGAGTTGTGTAAATACACATTGCCTTCAGTAGAGTTTGATAAATTGTAAGGCAATTCTGTTGTCAAGTGCAATATTATTACATCCGATATGTTGAAATTTCGTACAGATTCCATAGGTGAAATTTGAATGTAAATGCTTTTTCAAAAATTGTTTTGTAATTTTGTACTAATTGTAACAAATGTTTATTTTTTTGAGAACTAAAATAAAAGAAGGAAAAATAAAGACTTATTTCTTCGAACAAAAACAAAGATCATTTTTAGCACTGGCTAAGTTCGACGCCATTTTTATCTAGATTCTGAATGAGATTTTTGCGAGACATTTAGTTGCATTGAAACTCTGGATGACTTTGCAAGGGACTCGAAAAACTAAGGTTAATTATCAAATATTATCAAAAGTAAAAGATTCACAATTCTTTGTATTCTGTAACTGAATGTACTAAATCCAATGTATAATTCATTAAATGATTATTTACATATTGGACACAATTGATTATCTCATTTCAAACTGAGTATATATATATATATATATATATATATATATATATATATATATATATATATATATATATATATATATATATATATATATATACTGTGTGTGTGTGTGTGTGTGTGTGTGGTGTGTTGTGTGGTGTTAGAAAAAAGTTTTCTACCAAGGTTTCAGTACACATTTATTGGGGTAAGGCCTAATTTTAAAAACTGTAAAGAGCACCACCCAGAAAAGTTACAAATTAACGTAGAAAATCACAACACAAAACATTTTTCTTCAAAACTTAGCAGTTTTTTAGGAAATGCACATAAAGTCAAAATTAATTGGGACTTTCGTCATTATATCTGCGTCACCGGAAACATGTGTAGGTTAAATTAAAACCCTGTTTTAAAGAAAAGAAAAGAAGAAACTTCGTTTAATAATGGATTCTTTTAATTGTAATATCCATTTTGTTCTCGATAAATTAAATGAAATTAACAAAAAATAAAACACACTAAAATGTTTAATTTAAAATACAAATATTTACGAATGCCGTCTTATTTTTTCCAGTTATTTCTGAAGTATTCACTGGTCTCTTCTTGTTTGTTTATCTCAATTTGTCTCAATATACTCTTCATTTACTCGAACAAAAATAATAATATCTATTGTATTCTTTTATGAAAATCGGCTTAACTATCAAAAATACGAATTTAATAATCATTGTAATTTGTTTTTATTTTCAAAGGTATTGTTTTTCATTAAAAAGTCTCACGACTTCATTTCTGTCCACTTTTTGGTAAGTAACTTTACATTAAATTACGTTAATCATATTTTCCTAACTCTATTTTCAAATTCATTTTTGAAAATATTCATTTGTGTCATTTCTGATAATACATATATTTTCTTTTCAGATATTTTGATAAAAATGACAGGGAACACAATGAAATTTCAACTTGCAGTAAAGATGCAAGAAAATTTTCGGGTCCACCTTTGCCATTAGATAAAACAAAGCCCCCAATTTTTTGACAAATTATTCAATACAGCGATTTCGTAATGATTATTTATCCTTACATAATAAGTTTTATTATTTCTAAATTAATAGCAGAGGAATTACTTGATACTCGGAATCTAGGGGGGAAAAATGATATTATTTGTTGCTCCTTGCACCAAAATGAACTTCCATTTAGAGTTCTTTTCAGACATATTGACGGTACCGTAAAAATCCCTGCATTATTCAATTGACCATTTGGTAAATCATGATTTACCCCAAATATCATTTTCAACTGTTGGTTGTCCTATGGATTCTTCTACTTTTACAATTGAGAATGAAGATATTCTAAGTAGCGACTAAAGACTCCTTTATGAATATGTATTAGGTATTTCTAGAGGTTAGGTGGACACTAGATTTACATCATGGAAAATTAGACCATTAAATTAGACCATTAAATTAGCCAAGTTGATTAACTTGATTGTCAAATCATCCAGACCATGTCACTCAAAAAGTTAAAGTGAGACAATCCCCAATATTTGAGCTTCAAATTCCAAAAATTGATCGAGTTATGTCGATTTTTAGCTCTCCAAATTTATAGGCGTGCGAAAAATGACGACTTTTTGTAATCTATTTTTGTCTGTAAAATTGATTCTTGAGCTTCCCTACTCCTCGAAATTGGTTTATAAAAGCTTTTTGTCCATGGAATACAAAATTTTATGTTATTAATGATTTCTGATTTTTTTCCTAACAAGATAAATAGTTAAGAAAATCTCAATGTGGCACTGTATGATTGACAAACATGGTTTATTATTATTATTTTACATATATTGAATATTATTTGTATCAAAAAGATAATTTGGTTTTTGCTCAGAACCGAAGCTACAACATTAGTTAAAATTTTGCACTTTTATGTTTTAAGTGTTTCAGTTCAACCATTGAATAAGGTCTATATGGAGCAAAATAACAGTCAGAGTGCAATAAAAAGGATCAGGATTATGTTGGTGGTTTGATATATTTGAAATAATATAGAAACTATACATTTCTCTTGTATCAATCATATTGACTGCAAAATTCTAACAATATACAAAGCTCAATATCGGTATCACATTTCATTATGGAATTGAAAATTGGAAATGATAACAATATATAAATAAAACATGTTTATCTACTAAAAATATCTACAGAGGTTTAAAAGTTTAAAATGATGTATTGATAACATCTTATATTTATACAAACACCAATGAGAATTTTAGTAATGTGTAATTCCAAATAATTTTTTTGATATTATAATTTGAGGTGTTCTTCACATTTTTGTCCACCAAATAGATCTAGTGGGTTAGAGATGAAGGAACTGCAACTGTTTTGGCTACTGATCCTGAACAGGAAGGCAAAAGACCTTGTAGCCAATACAGTTGTAGTTCCTTCACCCATCATCATCATCATCATCATCATGTCGCGCAATTAGCATGGATATCTATGATAATCTCTCGCCAACCATCTCTATCATTTATTGTCCCTGGGAGGTCCTCTGCGCAGCATCCAGTAATCCTCGCAAAGCTGGTCAATGTAGGTAATTACTAGGCGGTTCACACTAGCATGTCCATGTGTTGGCTTCCACAGGAGAACGTCGCTTATCCAACAGTGTCCAGCATGTCTTGTCCGTCTTACTCGGATGGTTTGTGAGATAGGAGGCAGGTGGCCGTACAGCTGCTTCTTTGTCGGGTGTTGTTTCTACGACTTATTCAAGACTGCATGCAGCATTTTTGTACATCTCCCATCTAGCTTATTCTCCAGGCGCCTCGCCAGAGTACAAGTGATGCAGCCATACAACAGCACTGACACGACCACAGCTTGGAAGAATTGCCGTTTTAATTTGTCAGGGAGATCGGACTTGCATATGTTCGATAATGTGTTTATAGCCGACTATCCCTTCCCTATTCGTGCATTAACATCGCTTTCTGTGGATGAGATATTACTACCTAAGCATGTGAATTGTTCTACTGGATTTTGAGGCTTGCAGTCGAGTGTGGAGATGTTTCCTTTCTTTTTAAAACACATGAACTCAGTCTTATCGGAATTCATATAGAGACCAATGTTCTTTGCTGCCTTCTCCTGGCTATGTAATAATGCCTGTTCCGGTGTATTTGCAAGAAGTGCTAAAAAGGCAAGAAGAAGGCGATATCCCGCACAGACTATCACAGATGCAGACTATGCTGATGACCTAGCACTTCTTGCAAATACACCTTCACTCATAACACCCAGGTATCAATAAACTAAAATAATACATTGATTAATAACCAAAAATTACTTTCCTCACTCTCCCTTACTCCTCTCTTACCTCTTCAGCAACATCTTCCTAAATTCTCATGAATGAGGGTTCAGTTTGAACCCTCATTTTATGTCTGTGTTTTTGCAATAAATGTTTTATTTTTCTTGCACCCGTTATTTTACAATACTAAATATATTTTCTTACGAGGAAAATGTTAAGGATTACCAGAAAATATATTTAGTATTGTAAAATAACGGGTGCAAGAAAAATAAAACATTTATTGCAAAAGCGCGGACATAAAAGAGGGTTCAGTTTAGTTTATGGTAGGAATTTACGAGGAAAAAGTTAAGGATTACCTAACCTTTTTCTAAGAATTTTGCTACATGTAAGTTCAAAAAGATTTTCATTAATTTTTTAAAGGGTGTATTTTTTTCCATGTTGGGTACAAGTGTTCTGTGTTCCATTGGTTGATACTCAAGATGGAAATGACCTGAGAATTTTCATTTCAATTTTACTTTTTTCTGGATGATTTGACATGGAATTACCCTATAATTTTTTCTTACTGCCAGAAAATGTTTATACTCAATGGTGAAATCTAACGACCTGGAAGGGATTTTAGTTATAATTTCTTACTTTCATTTCATTTTGATGAAATAATATTACAAGATTCCTTGCTTTAAAAACTGAAATTGTTAGATTTTCTGATCAATTTTTTGGCCAAATGTTATAAAACCGAGGATTTTTCAGTGCATTTTTGTCTACGATCTTTAATGCAATTTCCTCAAAATTTAGTATAAGCGCAAGATCTAATATTTGGTATCAGTACCTTATAGACTAATACAAAACTTTCGTTACCTCATGTAATTTGATATTTTTTTAAAGTGAAAAATCAACCTACCCTTACACACACACACACACACACACACACACACACACACATATATATATATATATATATATATATATATATATATATATAGTGTGGGATTGTCACTGTTTCAGCTTTTACTGAACGGTGTGTAAAGAACGTCACCTAAAGATTGTTTGCACTTACGCATGCATGAAATCGAACGGTTGTGACTGTTCCTTTGTCATCAAATAAATAGATATGTAAAACCTTTATATATTTATTTTATTATATTATATTATATTATATTAATATATATGTGTGTGTGTGTGTTTGTGTGTGTGTGTGTGTGTTTGTGTGTGTGTGTGTGTGTGTGTGTGTGTGTGTGTTAGAAACCTTTCACATGGGTTTTATTATAAGATCAAAAAAGAAGAATTATGGTTATTTTTCATATTTAATAGCCACTCAAACATACATGCGTACAGACACAATTTAAAAATTCTTTTCTATATATTGAAATAAATAAATGATAACAGTTTAATGTTTATTCAATTAGTTGCTAAACTTGTTAATCTGATATAAAACAAATCTGTTAATAAATTAATAACAGAGTTAATAATCTGTCCACTTTAGAGCGCATTTATTTTTCAGGTCATTAATAGAAGTTATTGTAATGAAATTTAGCCTTATTATTTTATAAACAATTATCACTTATCTTCTCACTTTTTTCGGAAATGTTTTTGACAGAGTTACGAATGTGGTTTCTTATAATTCGTTGATTTGTTTAATCAATCATTACAAAAAAAATAGTCTCCTAGTAAAAGACTCTCATAGGTTGATTAATTAAGTTATCAAATACCATTGACCCGAAACTATTTTTGCTAACATATCTCAAAACACTGACAATGAATGATTCGTTCGTGACTTACACAAAAAGTATACCAAGGGAAACTACTCTGTAAAAAAGATGTAAGGGAGATAATCTAAATTTTACGGTTTCATTTTTGCATTATAAATTTTCTTTTGAACTTTTATCTTATATTTTATTTCTTTTTATGTTTTTTCTTTTCTCTATTTTTTTTCTTTGGAATTTTAATTCAAAGTAAACAAATAACTGCGTATACCATTCACAGTTATTTAAATTTACCCTTAGAAAAATTATGGAATTCGCACAATTAGCGGGTGTTCAACTTGATTTTTTTTATTTATCAGTAAAATAAAATAAGACGCAAAACATTTTGTATTTAATATTTGAAGATTCTGGCTTCATAGAATATACCTTAAACAAGCTAGATTAAATTATTTAAACAAAGAACATATTATGGAATAACCCAATACTGAAGGGGAAATTCATTACCAAAAAAATTAATACTGAGTTGCCCCTCCTCAAGCTTTTATGACAGCATTAATTATTTTAGGCGTGGATTTCAGTCATTTAAAGAATTTTTGGTTATTTCCTATAAGTCTAACATGATCACAGGGAACCACTCTTGACTGATAAATTATTTATTTTCCCATTAAAATAACCCTAAACCCTAACCCTAACCTTAACCTCATCTTCTTTTTTCCTAGTAGATCAATAAATAAATAAATAAATAAATAAATAATTTATCAGTCAAGAGTGGTTCCCCTTTGATCATGTTAGATTTATAGGAAATAACTGAATTTTTTTATCTAATTGGTTCCAACAACATTTATAATATAAAAAAAAATGTTCCGTGAGAAGGCTTCACGGGGGACACCTCGAAAGTAATGCGTCTACTGAAACTACAATAGATACAAGGAGTATACTAACACCATTACATAGAGCAAGTTTTCTGCTACAAAACGTTATTCTTGCACATAGTCACCACTATTGGCTATGCATTTTCGCCAGCAATTAACAAAACGTTACAAATTAATCAAATTTTGGCATTAAATAACCCATAAGGAGTTGATATGCCGTGAAATAAACTAAACCAAGCCAAAATTATTCGTTAGTGTAAATGATTCATGGTTACCTCTTTACCTACTTTAAGACGCTTACTGCGGCTCTCTCACCACTGCGATTCTACCATAATCCGCTGGCAGTGGCTCTCGCACTTGTTTACACTGAAAAATGACTCCGTGGTGGCCCCTGCATCTTTATTTGAATATAAATAGTTCTAAAGTGAATAGATAGGGAACTTTGAAATATCTCATCATCTTATGATAATGGAGATTCGGTGTCTGTCTGTCTGTAACCGAAATTACATCACTGCTG
This sequence comes from Doryteuthis pealeii, assembly GCA_023376005.1. Classification (NCBI taxonomy): domain Eukaryota; kingdom Metazoa; phylum Mollusca; class Cephalopoda; order Myopsida; family Loliginidae; genus Doryteuthis; species Doryteuthis pealeii. Next base: position 2,200,394 of record CM042143.1, on the reverse strand, counting down.
ACGTCAGTATATTAGGAAGGAAATAACAAAAACCTTTGCTTAAATAAACAACTGTATCCAGCAAATCTCTTGATATACATAAAAACTAACCAAGCAACAATCCAGGAATACTTCGTGACTCACATAAAAGAAACTGACCCATCAAAATCCAGTCCTCTCCCGCCCTTTCCCAGAGTGGAGGACCAAACTAAGGGGTATTTAAGCAAACCGATAAACAAATTTCCCCATTTGGTCTGAAGATCGCTTGGACGAGAAACTATCAGTAACCAGGTGTTGACTCCATATCCACACTACCTTAACTCATATATATATATATATATATATATATATATATATATATATATATATATATTATTATTATTATTATTATTATTATTAATGGAAATCCGTTTCCGATTTTTGTCTGTAACAAAGATGACGTCACTGCCTACGTCACATTATCCAAAATCGTCATAACATAGAATAAATACACTCAAAATTTGAACATGCAACATTAGACAGTCCTCATTGTTTTTTAAAACAAGTTTTAATAAATACATGACTGGTATTATATATCTATATATAGTTTGTTTTATTTTAATACATATTTAAAGTTTACATTTCAAATTGTTTAATTTTTTAATCCTTTAATGAATTTGATGATTTTACTTACTTAGGGTACAAACTTGCTGACATTGAATTTTTTACTCCCACCCCTCAGGCAATATGTTTCAAAAATCTATTTTTACATCGCCCGGAGTGTATTTTTTATTTTGTACTAGTATATATAATGAAGTGTGGATTCCAGTGTTGACTTCATATCCACTCTACCTTAACTCACACACACAAACACACACACACACACACACATATATTATATATATATATATATATAATATATATATATATATGTGTGTGTGTGTGTGTGTGGTTAGTGTCTATAATATGTTTAGCTTTCTAAATACACACACACATACACACACATACACACACACACACACACATATATATATATATATATATATATATATATATATATATAAAATATATAATGAAGTGTGGATTCCACGAATGCTTCTTATATGAATTTGATGAAAATGGTATTGCCTGTATATTTAACTAATGTTAATAACTAAAAGAAAGTGTTGAAAAAATATAATTTACTTACAATTAAAGTCTGTTGGAAATGAAGCATGAGAAAATGAATAAGTGATTTGCTATATTTCAGGAATCCTATCCCCTTCAACCGATGATGAAAATGAAATTGTTGCATTCTTTTCAACAGGAAGTAAGTCCGAATTGTGGTGTTAATGTTTGTTCGTTTGGCGACATCCAGGCTGTTAATATGTATCTAAGATGTAAACATTTTATTTCCATTTTTTTTTTTTTTTGGTGGGAGGCATTTCACGAGTTGCAATATTCTGTGATGGACAAATCCCTGGTGATGTTTTAAGTTAAGGAGTTTGTTTTCCTTTTAATATTGTAATTCTATATTTATATTAAGTCTGTGTTTGTATGGATGCAATTTGTAAACCAACTTTATTTATTTGGATTGTAGATATTTTATTACGTGGGGAGTAGTGTGTTATTTATTTAAATAGTATCGGTATCCCTTTTAGAAGCTTATATCAGAATTAAGTCCATGTGTGTGTGTGTGTGTGTGTGTGTGTGTGTGTGGTGTGTGTGTGAGAGAGAGAGAGAGAGAGAGAGAGAGAGAGAGAGAGAGAGAGAGATTTGTATATCTATTTAATCTCTTGTTTTCTACGTGTGTGTACGGAATAGAACACTGTGTCTATTAGGAAGCTGTTGTCTAGAGTCCGGGTAGATTGAAGTTCTTGGTCACAAGGAATTATGGAATTTTTTGTGGATGGTTCATTTATTGTTATTGAATCTTAGGCGAAAACAGGTTCCCGTTTCCCCGACGAAATCTCCGTTGTCAAATTTAATGCAAAAAATGTAGTACATTACGCCGGGACTATTGCAAGAAAGATTCGGTTGATTGGTTGGCTAGTTGGCTGGTTGGTTGGTTTTTACGGCATGTCAAACATTGGGTTATTTTATG
>CM042143.1:2183353-2193353 GCA_023376005.1 Doryteuthis pealeii | reverse complement strand
ATATATATATATATATATATATATATATATACTAAAGTTTCTATACAGACGACACAAACTCACATACACACACACACTCACACACACACACATATATATATATATGTGTGTGTGTGTGTGTGTGTGTGTGTGGTGTGTATGGATGCATAGAAATACATCGTTATTTAAATTACATGCTTTTTCTCTTTCTGTCAAGTTAAAAACTGTTTAAATGATAATCTCTCTCTCTCTCTCTCTCTCTCTCTCTCTCTCTCTCTCTCTCTCTCTCTCTCTCTCTCTCTCTCTCTCTCTCTCTCTCCCCTGTATTATTTGTGTATGAGTCGATTCTGCGAAACTTCATAATTTGATTTGTTTTCCGCAAGAAACCTCGAACCTATTTTTTCCACCTTAATACAACTTTAAATTAGTCTATCCGATCACCATATTTTATGTTATCACATTATGTTTCGGTCAATTAATTCTACACCCTTCTTATACAATCAGTAAAGAAATTAAAAAAACTTTCTTTTCTTCAAAAATAATTCTCAAAAAAGAGACCTTTCGCTTTCAGTACGGACTGTTCGCTTGAAGAAGACTATAGAATTGATAGGACAAAATCTACACAATGAAAGAGTTCAATTCTAGATTCTCAAAATTATACACTGTGTCATAATACAAAATATCATGCCCTTATATCTTTGGTGTCATATTCTTAGGATTTTTTACCAGATTATGAATTCATCATCTTTAACTAAGGGATATTATTCAAGCAACAAAACTCTCGCCAATAGAATAACTTTCTCTTTATTATTTATTTCTCGGTTACAAATCCTTATTGAATATTTTATAATGTCTTACTTGTGCATATATATATATATATATATATATATATATATATTATATATATAATATAATATAACTTGTTGGTAAATCCTTGCGGTAAGAAAAAAACCTAGCAAATAGTTTGATTGTAAAAATATACTTTTCAAGCCATAGAGGCAAATCTGATGAGTAACACTCGGAGGGTATCAGTTGAGCTCGGCATCTTACAGTCCAGTATGGTTCGTCACCTTCAGGCAAAAGCATCCGGAACTGCCGAATTGTGACTTACGTTACCAAAATATTGCATTATTGCCTAGTATTTGGCTAAAATTTAGGTCTTAGAAAGTCATGATTATATGGTAATTTCTTAAACCATTTGTTTTATGTTAACCACGTACAACTAAACCGCTTTCGGTTTTTTTTTTTTTTTGTATTTTGTTTTTTTTTTTTTTGGGGGGGGTGTCTGTAAAATTCAATATTCATCTTTTTAGCATATTAAAGAGAAACCTCTCAGTCACCTTTCTTTTCTCTACTTTATGTGTCGCTATCATTCAAGTTTACATAACATCCCTTCTCGTTTTTCACTAAATCCCAAAAGACACACAAGATTTAATAATTGACAGAGTCGTTTTTTGTTGTTGTTTTTTGTTGTTTTTTTTTTGTTTTGTTTTTTAGGGGTTTTGTGTGTGTGTGTGTGTGTGTGTGTGTGTGTGTGTGTGTGTGTGTGTGTGTGTGTATAACGTAAAGTTTCTGCCTTTTACTAACACTTTTTGTTTAGTGTGAAATCGATCAGCCGGTCAGCCGGTACATTCTGTTTCTTTCGAAATAAACGACACGTGTTACTTTCAGCAATTTCGATGAAATGAATAATCCAGTGTGAATCAATCGATTGTATTGATTCAACTATTTCCTCATTCTACCTTCGTCTATAAAAATAGGGAATCAGTTCGTAACTCCAAATATTAACTATTTCCAGACGGAGATCACCGACCATACAGCAATGGTTAATAAGTCTTTATCAGGCGAAAAAAAAAGGATTATTGTGTAAATTGTCTTCCATGTTTTTTCTTGGACATTTATCGTCTTGTCTCTTCTGGGTTCTGGGCCAACACGAGATTTCCTAACTGATTGATTGATCGATTGATTTTAACGGCACGTCAGTCTGTCTAGGGTTATTTTATGCCATGAGGTTAGGGAACTGAGTTCATTGCACGTTCATATTTACATTTTTTTAGTAGTTTTTTCATGAGTTTTTTGGGGGGGTAGGGCAGGTCCTATCGAATACGAATGATTTTTAAACAGATCTATTTAACCCATAGATAAAATCCTAACAGGTACTACCACTTCGGATCAGAGTGGATCTGAGAGCAATGACAACAAAGAGGTACTCCACACTTCCCAAATATCCAGAACTGTAGTCTTACCATCAGATGCAGTTTAGTATCGTATACAGAACAGGGGGAGGATGGCTTAACCCTCTGCATGGGATACAGTCAGCTTATTCTAAGCCCCGTCGACAGGGCTGTAGAAAGAAGGATAATACTAATCAAAATTATGAATAATAATGATTGATATAATAGCAATGGTTGACAGCTTTATTTGTCACTTCACTAAAACAAATGAGACACAAAGATCTAATTGCGATTTATATGTAACCTGGTATATATGAACCACTATTTATAAATACAATTTCATGTTCCGAAAATCACAGGAATTTTTTTTTTAAACTTGTAGGATTATCTGTCATCCAAGCTTTCCAGTGATCAGGACTCCCTATATATATCAAATCAAAGTGCAATGTGAATTAAAACAAACATTTGGCATATCAACCTCGGTGGGTCATTTAATGCCGACAAAATTGTGAAATAAATTCATTCTTAATGCATAATACAATTTTGTTTATAAACTCATGTTTTTCTATTTAACCAATAGATGGGACCCTAACAGGTACTACCACTCCGGGTCAGAGTGGACCAGGAAGCAATGGTGATGAAGGGGTGCTCCACATTCCTCAAACCTCCAGAACTGGAACCTACCATCAGATAGAGTTTAACGTCATTCCCAGAACATGTAGATCCTCAGCTACCACCTTCTATCACCCATATGATAAGAAGGATTGGGGCTTGTCATAAGGTCAATAGGGTTGGGACAATCATATAGGTGCTAGGGCTTGACGTGGCCAGCTGATTGATCGGAGGGGGCCTCTTGGACCGCCCGTCTAGCCCAAGAAAAGCCTAAAGTGGAATATTGCAAGTCATGGACTGCTCAGCCACCTGGGTTCTATCCTTAAGCATCACGGGTCGCCACCCACGGCCAACAGTCTTGCCCCTCTGCAGAGGTGCAGTCAGTGCATTCTAATGCCCCAGGCGACAAGGCGGTGTGAATTAAAATATTTTTTTAATTTATAAAAATAAGAACAAATAATTTAAGCGAAAACTTTCAGACTTTTGTGTGCTAAAATGTGGGAAAAAGTAAAAAGACTCGATGATAGGAATGACTGTTTGACACCAAAACGTATGTGTATGTATCTAAGTGATTTACGTAGTAGCTCTGATTCGGTTCTAAAACGAATAAAGAACAAGTGAATTGTGGTTGATTCTTAATCAATTTAGTTATCATGTGACCTGCTTCTGACTACGTTCGCGCGTATCATCAACATTCATATAAATATTTTAAAGTTGGCTTGTGAGGATCATTTTAGTTTTGTGCGTCCAAATTTAATGGTCGGGCGCCAAATTCAAAATTTGTAAGAAAATTTGGTTTGTTGATTTTTTTTTTTAATGTTTGATTTCTATTTGTAATTGACTTTTTTATTTGTTAATTTGAAAAGTGTATTTCCCTTAAATTCAATAATTTGGTCATTAATCTACTTTTCTAAATGGAATTTACAAAATCGTATTAAATTCTAATATAAATTCTATCTCAATGATATAGTGAGAAAGAGGAGAGAGATGATGAACTTTCATTCCTTATATTTTACCTCATTCTGTCGGATTCATTCCAACCTCTTTTCCTCATATATATATATATATATATATATATATATATTATATATATATATGTGTGTGTGAGGAAAAGAGGTTGGAATGAATCCGACAGAATGAGGTAAAAATATAAGGAATGAAAGAACAAAACTCAGACAATATATATATATATATATATATATATATATATTATGCTTGTAGATAGAGGAGAAAATTAAATTCAATTGATATTTCGTCTCATTATTGGCTGCAGCTTTTTCAAAACAAATTTTGAAAAAGCTTCAGCCAATGATGAGACGAAATATCAATTGAATTCAATTTTTTTGTGTTGTTATATCCACCTTTTCCTCTATCTTCAACCACATTTTGTCGGATTTTTTCAATACTTCACTTCTTTTTCAAATATGCAAAAACTTCCTGCAAAAATACCTACATATATCTAGGGGGTGCATAAGAGTATGTGGGATTACTGCCCTTGTTTGCCAAAGAATTTCTACTAATGACCGCTAGATGGTGTTACCAAAGTTGGGGGACGAAAATCTCATTTTTAGGATATCTTAGAAACAAAATGTAGCGCGTTTTTCTCTGGGGGACGTTTTCATACCCTTCGATGGTGTCCCATCATGGTGTAATGGTTTGCAAGCTAGTTTCGCAGATCTATTACTAGTGCAAAGCAAGTTCGAGCCTCGATGGGTTGGGTAAAAAAAGAGGAACCTCACGTGATGTAATAGCTAGCAAGCTGGATTAGCAAATCATTGTTAGTGAGTTCGATTCTCACTGGGTGCCCCATACTAAATAGCTACCCGTCGAACTTCGTGTTGCATTAGACATGTCGGGTAACAAGAGGTTTAATCTTTTAAAAGATAGCTTGTTATTCCTGGTGCGTGTTCCTAGGGTTTGCTTTTAACCCCATCTGATTTGGTGATCGCACTGAAAAAGGAATTCTAGGAAAGAAAATGAAAGAGAGAAAGATAAAAGGTAGTTTTATGATTTAGGCTTTATTCACGGATCATAGCCACCACGTGCTAAGGAAATTTTCCCCTGTCCAATAGTAGTGTCTTGTCCGAGTTAAGACCTAAGTCAGAATGACCGAGAGATTCTCGTGGGAGTCGGAAGTGGGTTCTTTTTTTGCACATGCTCGAAGGGTTCTTCCGATGAAGGCTCATGGGAGATTTTGGATTTTTTGTTTTTTGTTGTTGTTTTTTTTTTTTTAAATTTTATTTTAATCCCGACAGACACAACACCACAGAATAATATACAACGTATACATTAGTAGACTTATCATCGTGGCACAATTGTCAGCAATCTTGACTATTACTAGTGAAATCAATTCGATCCACATTCAGTGCCGCACATCAGTGACCTTGTGCCAGACCAAGCTAATCTTAATAAATATTTATATAAACACACGTCCAATGATACCTATGCATTCAAATGAATCTAGTAATACTAGAATGCGCACTTACAACTTAAAAATGCAGAATCTATGTGCGTATCAATACGCAAATGTTTATATTTTTTTTAAACTTGCGTTTTTCCTTCGTTCATTTTACATTTTCTCATAAATTTTCTTCTTTGGTTCACTAACTTCAGATTTTTTTTATTCTTGAAAAAAAAAAGAATATATTTACGATTTCCTAAAGGTTTTTTTTTTTTTTTTCTTAATGCCGTTTTATAAAAGTAACGCGAATGCCAACATTTTTTCTCGTTATCTTTCGGAGTTGAGCATTTTTTTTTGTTTGCTTGTTGTTTTGGTTTGTTTTTAATAGTTAGATAAAAGAATCGAGAAACCATCTTGTTTTACTTCTTACAGCAAACAAACAAGTTCTTAACATATTTAGGATCAGTTCCTTTCTCTACACTTTTTATTCTTTCGTTCCTTATTTTCCCTTTTTCTTTTACAACCATTTCTGCTCTCTCACATAATCCTATTTCTCTCGATTCTTCTCATTTTTTTAGTTGCCATTCTTCTCTCTTTCTTCTTTGACTACTCACTCTCTAAATCTTCTTCTTCTTCTTCTTCTTCTTCTTCTTCTTCTTCTTCTTCTTTCTTCTTCTTCTTCTTCTTCTTCTTTTTTTTTCTTTTTCTTTTTCTTCTTCTTCTTCTTTTGTTCTTCTTCTTCTTCTTCTTCTTCTTCTTCTTCTTCTTCTTCTTCTTCTTCTTCTATAATATCTCTATCCTTCTCCCTACTTTATTTCTCAAACTTCTCTTTATCTATTTCCTTTCTTTTTTACTCTTTCTTCCTTCTCATTTTTTAATTTCTCTCTCTTTTTCTTTTCTACTATTATTATCAATCTCTTCTTCTACTTCTATTCTGAATTTTTCTTTTCGACATTTTTAGTCGCCACTTCTCTCTATCCTGACTTTTATATTGTCTTGCATTAGTTACCGTATTACTTTAGCTAATACCAATATTCCCTTTTCCCTTTCCTCCCCTCCTTCCCTATATATATATATATATATATATATATATATATATATATATATATATATATATATATATATACTAAAGCTGATTTAATCAACTTTTGCTTCCTAAAGGCTCTTTATTGTTTAGTTTAATGACACTAAAATTATACTAAATTATTCCTTACTTTTAGGATTGAATTATGTTTGAAAAAAATTATTTTATTGGTTCTAATTAGTCGTAATTTGCAATTAAGTCAAAAACCGACCAATCTCTTACTTTACTGTCTATCTCTTTCTTCCCCTCTATGTATCTCTTGACTATCTCCTCGTTATATGATGTTAGTTTCTCTGGAGAGTAGAGAGAGAGAGAGAGAGGGAGAGAGAGAGAGAGACGGGAGAATTTGAAATGTATTTATATGTTAAATTTCACAACCAGCAACCCGTAGCTTAAATGAGGTCAAACATTTCCTTTCTTAGAAAGCTAACAAAATGATTTTAACGTTTCGTTCGGCCGTATCTACTTTTTTTTTTAATTTTATTCGCTTTGCTAACTTCCTTTTCCCTAATCTCAATTATCTACCCAGTGCTGAATGGGTGACCCAATGGGTCACGTTTTGTCTAATATAATATATATATATATATATATATATATATATATATATATATATATATATATATATATATGAGGGCGCGCTAAAATGTTCATAGACTGAAAAAATTCATATAATGCCGTCATATCAGTTATTGATTACATTTTTACTAATGGGACACAAGCACTGCAACACCGATGGAAGTAGTGTGTAAAAAATAAACTTCATTTGATCACATTCCATGAGAGTATCTTGGTCAACCTATGAACTTTCCAACCAAAACTCATCTCTCTATTGTGATTTTAAAAGTAATACAACAAAAAGTGTTCCTCTTTGTGACTTTTATTGGAGTACAAGTGACAGTAAGTTTCTTCCGTTTTCAAGAATTCTCCCGGTATTCGAGCCAATCTTATCAATGCTGTGATCTGGAGAATTCCAATACGTTCACAGATCTTCTGTAATATCTTTTCCAGATTATTTTGGATTGTTCCGAGGGGTTCAACTATTCTTCATACAACTGACACTTCACACCAATTATGCAATGGTTATCGTTGAAGTTTGAGCAAGTTTATATATATATATATATATATATATATATATATATATATATGGTGTTCAAAATAAATTTGACATACTAATATTTGGTTATTTTTCTCCGTAGGTTGGAAGTATTGACGCACACTACGCATCATTTAAAAGCTTGGACCCTTCTTCATTCACATACGTGATGTCAGATAGAATGGATATATATAACAGATAAAATATGTATATATTATATATATATATATATATATAATTATATATGTGTGTGTGTGTGTGTGTGTGTGTGTGTTTAGGCAGCATTTCTTCTTGTAGGCATATATTGTTAAATAATGCAGACATTTTTTGTCTGCAAGTTTTGTCCTTTGTTTCTTCGTATTGCTGGATTATTTTTGTAATATCTGGCGAAAATTGGCTGATGTATTTGCCATATGTCATAGACCAAGTACTTTCCGCCCTATCGTGGTCCATCTTCAGGGTATTTTGAAACCGTACAACAATGGGCTTTTCCATTTTCTATTTATATAGGTTGTGTTTATTATTGTTGTTGTTATTATTATTAGTGTTATTATTATTGTTTTTATTATCATTTTTAATATTATTATATTTTTATAATTTGTTAATGTAATTATAGGCATTTTAGAACGTTGGTGCTATTATCCAAGTTTATTTTGTTTAGTTTTGGATTTTTGTGTCTAATATGCAGTGCTTGTAAGATTTTTAGTCGTTGTTTACATGTTTGTGTTTCTATAATGGTGGTGTTATCGTTGAGTATTTTCCTGAATTTAGTATTGGGACAAGAGTGTGTTTTTAGATTTTGGGCTATTGAGCTATTGTCTGTAAGGTGCATTGTATGACATATGACAAATACATTAGCCAATTTTCGCCAGATATTACAAAAATAATCCGGCAATACGAAAAAACAAAGGACAAAACTTGCAGACAAAAAATGTCTGCATTATTTAACAATATATATATAATATATATATATATATATATATATATATATATATATATATATATATATATATTATATATATATATAAAACAAATTTAATAATTATTAAAATAAACATTTATTTTTAAAGATAACTTCAATTCCTTGGAAATCATATTTCCTTGAAAACGTATTTTGTGTCATATCTGTTTCTTTGCATATCAGTTCTGTTCATGGAAATTTACGCAATTGACTTATTGTACTATATTTTTTGTTTTAGGAAATCAGTATTCGATTTTTTTTTTAATTTCATCTGGTAGTCATAAAACAATTTCTAACACACATTGGGGAGGGGAATCTAATATTCTTTTTTTTTCTTTTTTTTTTCTTTTTTTACTCGCATTTTTCGAAGAGTCAATCTCCCCCATTTCTTTTTTCTCCGATCTTTTATTCCATTTTTTTCTTTACTACTTTCTTAAACTTTTTCTTATCTTTCCTGTCAATGCTTCTTCTTTTATTTTCTTTTCTTTTTTTCTTTCTTTCTCTCTTTTCCAGCTTCTTTTTCATCTTCGCTTTCCTTTTTTCTGTTAATTCTTATGTCTATTCATCTCTTTCTTTTCTTTTTTTTTTTTTTTGTTTGTTCATTTTTACATCCAAACTTTACGGACTTTTTGCTTTAGTCGTCCTTTTATTTTATCCACTAAACTCAAAATTTATCATTTTATTCTTTATTTATTTTAGGGTTTTTTTTTATTGATGTTTTATTTATTTTCAGATGCAATCACTCAGTGTGGATTTCAATTTCCAACAATATACATCATACACAATGTTTCGATAAGTTACAACTCTTAAAAAAAAGATCTTTAAAAAAAATCTTTCTCATTCTCTTCTTCATTTTCCCGTTCTTCTTACAACTCTTAACTCTTTCTTTCACTTTATCTTGTCCTTTTTCTTCTTTGTTTTGAATTGTTTTATTACCATTGAATGAGACAGTTCAATCTATTTTGAAAAAACTAGCTTCGTCTTCTTTTGGTGTATAAATTATTTTTTAGACGTACCTTCCTCTGATGGCAGATTGTGTTGCGTTCTTGAATCTTGGGATTCGACAAATTTATCCATTTATTATTATTATTATTATTACTAGCAAATATATGCACCCTCCGGGTGCAAGTATTTAAGTTTAAATGTAATAAAATATTAGATTAAATCAGAAAGGCTAATGAAACTAATTAAGAATTCAAATAAAAAGATTTGAAACGGAGGGGGTATAATCGGAAAATAGAACAACTGAAACTTACTCTTTCATCACTTCCGTTTTTCAATGCTAAATTTTCCTAATTTAACTATTTAGTTAAAATAGGAAGTAAAGAATAAAATTACAGTTATTTCTTCTTGTAAATGAATTTATTTTAGGATTTATTGAAGAGATTTTTACTCATATTCATTAAGATAAACCAAACAATTAGAATCAATAATACCAAGCACATTTTTATTAAAATCATTTTTTTTTAATATCAATATGCAAATTAGCTTTACGTTTACACTGAAAACTGGTATTTTGTTGTATATATAAATACAATTGCATGTTATTAGTATTTAGGTAAGACCAACAGTATTAATAATGTCAAACAGTTTTATTATTAATTGAGGTTGTTTGAATAGAAATAGAATCATGGAGAATGTGACGTAAATAACTAAGGGAATTGTGACTTGAGTAGTGATTTAGTTTCGGTTACAG
>CM042143.1:2170853-2178353 GCA_023376005.1 Doryteuthis pealeii | reverse complement strand
CAATAACCACAATTATTTATTAAACCTGGTTTTGTTAAAACCAGTATGCAAATTAACGGCATCCTATATTATGTAAACTTAATATATAAGACACATTGATGGATTTTAAACGCACTAATAACATGGACAGTTATGAGGCAGATCTAATTCCGATTTTCATAGAAACATCATTAATAAATAATATTTATTCCATGTATAAATAATTTTGACTATGACTATACATTAAATACTCATTGATAACCTTTCGCAATTGCTAGGCGTATTGTGACATAAGCAGTGAGGTAGTTTTTGGTTACAAACTGAGAGACACCGAATCTCTATTATAATAAGATGTACTTTATGAGATAAAGGTTGAATGAATCAGACACGTCTGGTTAATTTGACTGAACTAAAATTCTTAGATATTTATAACTAAAAGATTAGAGCAGTCTCGAGCTCAAAAGTGAATTATAAGTAGTTATTTACCTAACCCGTTCACCGTCTACAGATAACATGTGACAGAAGGTCACAAGTATGAGGCATCCTGGATTCGATCCTAAACACTGGTAATTGAAAATACTTGACTATTTCAAACACAAAACTCAATTCAGCCAAGACTGAAAATATGAGATACACCTGATAAGAATAAAATTTAGAACATTTGCGACATTGATTCTCTACCACGAGTAAATGGTGATGGGATTTTCTCTTGAAATTGATATATTATTATTTAACTTTAGTTTTTCTTCTTTTTTTATCTTAACTAAGTTTAGCCAAATAAAATACAAAAAGAATAAAATAGGGGAGGTTGTGTCTCGCCAGTCTTTTAAGGGGAAAGTACCTGCCTTCTTTCAAAATTAGCATTCGAAATGCTGGCCTTGACCTAAATTTTTACACCGATACACGTGACTATCTCAACCATAGACAAAACGACCTGTAATTTATTATTATTATTATTATTATTATTATTATTATTATTATACTCTTTGCAAGTTTTTACATTAGTTTTAACAAGTGTTTTGGAGTTTGTTTGTTTTTTAGGGGTTTTCATTTGTTTTTTGTTTGTCTTTGTTTTTGGGGGGGTATTTGTTTTTGTTGTTGTTTTTTTTTGGGGGGGGGGGGTTTGTTTTTGTTACTGAAGTCTGAGAGGTGGCATGTCTCCTTAGATATCCAGGACTTATTCTAAGAGTGCTGTGGTCTGGATATTCTCGCTTGTTTCTCTAATCTTCAGTTTCCCCAGTCTCCTTTCCAGATCTTTGAGAATCGTTCTAAGGGCACAAACTACAATTACCTTCATATCCCACAGCTTTTTTCAGCTTTTCAATCTTTTCGCTTTCTTTTATTTTCAATCTATGGAAATGTCAAAATATCCTAGATGACAATTTCTTTTATTCTTGTTAATTAATACTGGGTCTGGTGTTTGGGTTGGGATTTGGTGATCTGTTTCGATCTCAAATTCCCAGAGAATTTTATGCGTATCATTTTCTATGATGGATTCTGATTTACCATTTGTCAGCATGGCTAAATTTTAGGTTCTTGCACAATTCACAGGGGGTCATCTTTCCCACGATGTCATTCCTAAAATTGTATTTCTTTTCTTCCAGTTTGCTGCATTGGTAATCCTTAACATTTTCCTCGTAAATTCCTACCATAAAATAAACTGAACCTTCATTTTATGTCCGTGTTTTTGCAATAAATGTTTTATTTTTCTTGCACCCGTTATTTTACAATACTGAATATATTTTCTTTATTTAAAAACATTTATTGCAAACATATATTTTTTCTTTATTTAAAAACATTTATTGCAAACATATTTAAAACATTTATTGCAAAAACACAGACATAAAATGAGGGTTCAGTTTATTTTATAGTAGGAATTTACAAGTTGAAGATTACCGCTGCATTTGCTTATTATATAATTAACTGTTTCAACCCTCTCACCACATAACTTACTCTTATTATTCTGTGTATTATCCATTTTTCTTTTTATATAATTGATTTATGGCATTATTTTGTGCTGCTATTAAAAGAGATTCAATTTCTCTCTTCAGATTTCCGATTCTTGGCCATGTCTAGATTATTTCTTTAGTTTGTCGCTCGAAGTATCGATACAGTTGTTTTAATGGTGGTCATGTTGTTACCTTATTTTTCATGTCATTATACATTTTTAATGTAAATTCATTTTTAAACTCCTTTTTAACGTTTGGGAAAGCAGGAGTAAAGTAAAAAAAATCAATGAATAAAAGAAACATTTACTGTCGTAGCCAACAAGATCGGAAAACCCTCAGCATATTCTCAATTCTATTCGAATAACTTTTATTGATTTATTTATAGATTTTAACGGCATGTCAACGATTCTGGGGTTATTTTATGTCTAGAGATTTATTGTACGGTCATATTTATATTTTAAGTAGTTATTACATAAGAGTTTGTTTTGCTTTGTTTTTGCACACAGTACTATTGAATATGTATAACTTTTAAAAAGATCTATTTGATGAATAGATGGGACCCTAACAGGTACTTCCACTCCGGGTCAGAATGAACCTTGGAGTAATGGCAATGGCAATGAAGGGGTACTTCAAATTCCACAGATCTCCAGAAGTGGAGCCTCACCATCAGGTGCAGTTTAGAAAATAACAGAATAAAAAAGCAGATATATAGTTTAAACATTATTTGTAGATTTAGAGAATGATTTAATCTAACAAGTGTCTTGTTGGTTAGCACACGTGCAGCCGCAAAAATAATCTTAAGAAAGGAAAGCTGTACACCGAAAATTTAGGATGGACATGGTTATCAGTCAGATAAAATTCACATAAATACACACACCCACACACACACAAATTCATGCACGTACACAAAACCACCCCAGAGAATATTTACTTCGCTTTTTTATTCATTTTAAACTAATAACAGATAAGACGCAAAACATTTTTATTTAATAGCTGAACGTTCTGGAATCATAAAATATTCCTTAAACAAACTAGATTAAATTATTCAAATTAATGGCATTTTTTCAAAAACATACAGAGGAAAATATTCAGGGATAACCCAATATTGATGGGAAATAATAGAATGATCTAGAAATTTGGATTCCTAAAACAAATACCAGCGGAAACCGGAATATGCAAATCGGTCTAGAATTAAAAGAGAATTGTTGTAAACTTCAACAAGCGATTGGGAATAATTGAAAGGAAAAATGGTTCTGTCAAAAGAATTGTCAATCGAAACAACGGAAAGAATCGTAAAATTCATTCAAAACAAAATCCACAGTTGAGTGTGACGAAAGAAGTTGGTTGTTCTCAGTTAGTTGTGTTTAAATTTCGATGCAAATATAAAAGAAATGGAATTTCTTTTATATTTGGTTAAATATATGAAAACTAAAAAATGGTTAAAAAATGAAAAAAAAAATGCAAACTAACAAATGAAAACAAGTAAATCCCGAAAGATATCAAAGTGTCTGGATAGAAATTCAATCTATATGCTTTGAAAAAAGAAAATTTACAACAACAAAAAAATGGAAAAAAATGGGTCGAAATAGGAATCGATGTGACAGAAATATGAGATCGTCTGAAAAAAAAAGAGATTTATATTCAGTGAAGAATCAAAGACTTGCATTGACCAAGGCAATGATGTTGGAACTTTCGTCTGGTAACTTTTAAATGAAACATAAATAGATGACTGTTTAAAAAAAACAAGTAAATTTCCATGGAATTCATTGATGATAGGGTGATGCATACCATTTAATGAACCAAGGTAGGTGAAGATTATTACCTCAACTATCAATCCACATGTGCATTTTGAAATACTGGATAATTTTCTCATTCCTTCGACTGAAAATAGGTTAGGTGATGATGAATTCCTTTTTCAGGAAGATAATGTATCATGTTAAAGAGCAAAAGGGATTGAGGCTTTTCTTTGGCAAAAGCATATAAAATCAATGACGTGACCGGTGAACAGTCCAGATCTAAATTCAATAGGAAATTTATGATGGAAGTTTTTTAATGGCCAGATCTAAATTCAATAGGAAATTTGTGATGGAATTTTTTTAATGGTCAGATCTAAATTCAATATGAAATTTATGATGGAATCTTTTTAATGGTCAGATCTAAATTCAATAGGAAATTTATAATTGAATTTTTTTAATGGCCAGATCTAAATTCAATAGGAAATTTATGATGGAATTTTTTTAATGGCCAGATCTAAATTCAATAGGAAATTTATGATGGAATCTTTTTAATGGCCAGATCTAAATTCAATAGGAAATTTATGAATTTTTTAATGGCCAATCAAGGAAATTATGATGGATTTTTAATGGCCAGATCTAAATTCAATAGGAAATTATGATGATTTTTTTAATGGCCCATGAAAAGGCCCACATCCACCAAAAAAGATCTATTAATTTCCATTCGGGAAAGTTGGAATCGTTATGATTAAGTACTAAAGAGCTAAGGGTTTAATGGATTTACTAAGCACCTCAGAAAATGATTTTAGTAGGAGTCGTACAATGAGGATAGAGCTCACCAGTCAAAATCTGCGGCACTACTTTACTTAGCATTAAGCTGCGGTGATATGATTATGTAAAATACTATTTTGCGTATATCAACAAAGAAATTAATCTTAAGCTTTTTATTTGCTAATGGTGACAAAGCTATAACTGTATTCTTGATATGGGATTTGTTGAATGTATCATGTTTCGGGCCTTGACTTGGTGTTTTGGTTGTTGTTTTGTTCTTGATTGTGACAAATAATTTTAAATATATTTATGGCATAGTAAATATTCATGTATATGTGATATAATATATATACACGTATATCATATTATCCATATATATAAATATAAATATATATATATATATATATAATATATATATATATATGTGTGTGTGTGTGTGTGTGTGTGTGTGTGTGTGTATATATATATATATATATATATATATATATATATATAATATGGTATTATAAGTAACAGTGAAACAGTCCAAATTATCCAAGATGAATTGCAAAAGTGTAAATTCTGATTATCGCTTAATCGCAGAATTCTTATTTTTTATGTGTGTCATCACTTCAGCTAATAATGAACCATTCCGTTTTTATTATAAAGAAAGAAAGGGGAGAAAACTGACATGCTACACAGAAAATATATAAAAATAAAGAAAGATGGTAGGAGAAAGAAAAGGAGAGGGAGATAGAGAGAGAGGGGGTGAGCACACAGAAGCGACAACGCTAATCTGTTTTAATCGAACATAATGAAAAGAAAGAAAAAAACGAGAGAGAGAGAGTGTATTAAATCAAGATTATTATACTTTTTACATATTGAACTATTTAGCAATAGTTCTTAAATAAACATTTCAAACATTGTAATAATTAAATTTCTATACTGTGGTATATACACATGTCCTGCTTATTATTATTATTATTATTATTATTATTATTATTATTATTATTATATATTTTATCATTACTGGTCTTTCACTGGAGTCTGAGTGACAGCAAGTCTCCTCAGGTCTCCAGGACTCTTCTGAGTATTCTGGCAGATTGCAGCAGTGCAGTGTTCTGAATGTTTTCAATCCTTCCTCTGATTTCCAAACTTTCAAAACCCTTTTCCAATCCTTTTGGGACCATTCCAAGTGCACCAACTACAATTGGTATCACTTTCACTTTCATATTCCATAACTTTTTTCAGTTCTCTGGCAAGGTCCAGATATTTGTCCATTTTTTCATTTTCCTTTAGCTTCCCCCTGTGATCTGCTGGAACTGCAAAATCCACCAATTGACAAGTTCTTTCTTTTTTGTTTATCCACCACTTGACAAGTTCTTTCTTTTTTTGTTTTATCAACACTAGGTCTGGTCTTCTTGCTGGGATAATTATTATTATTATTATTATTATTATTATTATTATTATTATTATCATCATCATCATATACAATATATATGATATACGTTTATATATATTACATTACATATTATACATATTATATATACATATGTGGTATGCCGTAAATTACATATTCTATATACATATATGATGAAAAGTCAGATTAAAAACTCACAACCCTGAATTTCATGAGAACTTTTGGTTCAAACTTAACAACGTAAATATACAGATTATGAATTTGTTTTAAACCCAATAAATACTGTATATAACATTTCTTGTCAAGAAGAGAATTGTTGAGTCATATTTTGTTGATTCAGGATTTACAATGATAAAGATTCACGTAGCAACATATCGACCAATCAAAATCTACCTCTCATATTTATACGTACAAACATTTTAGCTCGTTTCGCCTTCATTGTGTATTTTGAACCAAAAAGACCTTATTAATCTTTTTCTTACACTAAAAATGTTTTGCTTCGTTTTTAAAGTCTTCTAAAATCTTATCAACTGTAACTTGGTATATACACTGCTTTCCTTTAATTCTATCTGAATAATGATTTTTATTTTTCAATTTTATGTTTTTTTTGTTTTTGTTTCCAATTCAATTTATTTTAATAATGATAACAGAGGAATTTAGCTAATTTAGAAGGAGTCACTCAGTGAGGATTGAGATCACTACTCAAAATCTTAGTTTGCTAACCATTACGCTACAGTGATGTTCATCATCATCATCATCATCAAGTCGTACTGACAGCACACATTCCCATGAATCTCTCTCTCACCACCGATAGGGACTATTGGTCATCACCCGGCAGGTTCTCGGCACGGCATCCAGTGTCTGGTCATAACTGTTGTACACGTTTTTGCAGGTCGGCCAAAATAAGCGTGTCCACGTGTAGGTGCCCACCGTAGAACGCCATTTATGAGTTTGTCCTTAAGACTTTATTTTGCGTATATTAACAAAGAAATTAATCTTACTTTTATCTTATACTGGTAACTCAGCTATTTTAGGAAATCTTGATACGGGTTTGGCTGAATGTATATCTTGTCTTTGTATAATTATCAAAACATAACCATAAATATTAAAATATTTATGGTTACACAAATAATTTGAGAAGTATTCACGACATTGTACATTTATTATCCATAACAATCAGAGATTTTCATATTTTAAAATATTATAATCTAAAACCCATCTTGTTCTCTGTTATTCTGTTTGCTAAACTGCTAGGTTTTGAACCAGATCATCAGTGCCAGCCTCTGGATAATCACACACTGAAAAGATACCATCATAAAATCGACAATTTCGCGATCGAAAGTTATGAAAGCTGCACCATAAAAATACGAGCGAATGAAAGCTTTCAATCTCTTGCTTGTTTGGGCAATTATACCTACAGAGCCTACAAATACACATCTTTTGTGTCTGAGGTAAGTTTAACTCCTGACTAGGTTTATTAACCCCCAATACTAATCGGATACCACAAGAATCTTTCCCCCGACCCAAAAATTATTACAGCAAATAATTCTATTCGTTGAAGCACCTCTGATGTTTTCCCGTCCTGTCGGTGGGGCGTTAGAATGCACCGACTGCACCTCTGCAGAGGAGTAAAACTCCCCCAATGGGGCTATCTGTTGGCCGTGGGTGG
>CM042143.1:2153353-2165853 GCA_023376005.1 Doryteuthis pealeii | reverse complement strand
CAACTACCAGGATACTATCAACCTATAGCATTCCCTCATAATTTTCCTTAATGGAACACTCCAGATGTAAGGAGCAATTAACCCCCTCACTACTAACCCCCTTCCTGTTAGTACCATGCTTGAATAAGGTATATGGAAAAAGCTCGTTTCTTGTCTCTTTTACTCCCGGGGCAAACCGAAACCTAAATAGTACTACAGATTTGGTCACGTGTCAGTGCGCCAACTGCCACGATACCACCAATCGCAGTGGATACCTTTCCAGAGCTTCAACTGCTTCAGTCACGTGATATATGCGCCGCAAATTAGAACGTACCAAAATATTGCAAAACTTTTGAATCACCCTAGTATCTTATATCGGTATTGTATCTATCTACAAAAAAGGTGAACTTACAGTGAATCTGATACTGACGGGGTACCGTTTTTATATTTCAGGACTCTGGACGAATCTATCCGATGGTTAATTGCCAAAAACAGATGGACAGAAGCCAAAAAGTTGATCCGAAAAGCGGCAAACATGAATGACGTCGACTACAATTATGTTGCCTATCTCTATCGCCATTTTGACCCAGAAGCAGAAGAATCCCAACGAACTTCCGGTAACGCAGACAAGAAAACAGCGGAAACGGAAATAGGAAGTGATGATTGTTCCGTTTCCGCTCAAAGGTTCGAAAACTCGGAGTCGGTGCAGGTGGTACAAAACGGACTTAATGGGATAGAAGAAAATTCGGGGGACACGTTTACAGAAGTTGTGGAAAACACGGAATCAGAAAGGAACGGCGGTTCTTTTTCCAAACTGGACAACTTTGACGGGAATGGAAAGGTGGAGAAGGTGAAGGTGGAATTGAACTGTGCCGTTGAGGGGGTGAAGGTAGGACTGAACTGTGCGGTTGAGGGGTGAAGGTAGGATTAAACTGTGGAGTGGAGGAGGTGGAGGTGGAATTGAACTGTAATCAAACTGAACAAAGCACACAAAGACATCAGGCCACACTCGTTGTTCAGAATAAAGAAATAAACAGAATCGAAAAGGAAGTCCAAAATGGGTGCATTGTTGGAATGTCTAATAATGACATGGGTAACCGAATTGCCGTTCCTGAAGCAGGTGAAACTAATCAAATGAACGTGTCCCCAGTTGTCGGTAAAGGGGGAATCGTGGAGCTGGTGTCATTGAGTGCATTGCTCATGAATAGTACACGGAAAAGTCTTGATCAACATGCCCAGAAGATCGCCATGATGCGATGCAAATTGCCAGGAATGCTGTATATCATTAAGGAACCAGTTCTTCGTAGAATGGTCTTTATTTGTTTATATTTGTGGTGAGCAAAAACAATCACATCTCTAATTTTTTCTTCTTCTTCTTCTTCTTCTTCTTCTTCTTCTTCTTCTTCTTCTTCTTCTTCTTCTTCTCTTTCTTTTTCTTTCTCTCACACCTTGCCATTTCATTGGACATCTTGTTTCTCTTCCATCAGACTTCCTGGGTGATTCCCTATTAAATTCATCTCTGTTCATTCTTGATTGAATTTTCAACACATCTCAATCCATCGCTTTCATTGTACGATAGGGAGATTTTGTACTAATAATTATACGGTTTCATGTAAGTATTTCCATTCAATAATAGTCACCTAATGGTTATACCTATTTCTTTGACATTATCGCTGGAGTTTTTCAAGGAGATACTTAGGCAATATTTCTATTCAAAATGTGTCTAGATTACGTACATCGAACGACTATAGATCTAATAAATGAAAGTCTCACACTAAAAAAGGAAAGAAGCAGAAGATATTCCACTGAAACTATTACTGATGCAGACTATGCTGATGGTCTAGCGCTTCTTGCAAATACACTTGCACAAGTCGAATCTCGGCTGCATAACAATTATAGCTTCAAGTAACTATTATTAATACAAATGATTTACAGTTTATATTGTATCAAGTATACCTATCTAATACCAATAATTTTCAAACAGATTTATTTGACCCATAGATGGGACCTAACTGGTACTATCACTCCCAGTAAGAGTCTACCTGAGAGTAATATCAACGACTGGGTTCTATAAACTCTCAAAACTGAAGCCTCGCTATTTTATGCAGTTTAGCGTCATATACAGGACATTGATATTAATGGGTTTTTAGATAAACATAAAGTAATCTCATTTTCCTATCAATGCTTCTTTGGGCAACAAGAAGTGAACAAGTTAAAACTCTTTGGGCAAAGATACTTAAATGACTTATTTTATTCCGGTCAATGTATTCATTGACAATAGAAGGGGGTTGCTGAAAAGTTCTTGGCCAAACAGAGAATGACTTTTTATTTATCAAATTACATAGTTATATGTTTCAAGTATTTCTATCTAATATTAATAATTCAATTTAATAATAATCATTTGTTTGCACAGTTATAAAGCTTCAAATATACTTACGAATAATATTTAAACAGATTATATATATATATATATATATATATATATATATATATATATATATATATATATATATCCTAACAAGTACTACGACTCCGGGTCAGAGTGGACTTCAGACAATAAAGAGGTGACTTCATACTCATCAGAGGTCCAAAACTGGAGTCTCACCATTGGATGCAATTTAGTGTCATACCCAACATTAATATAAATCATTCCATGTCTGATTTTATTCTGGTCAATGTATCATTAACAGTATACAGTGTCATCACTCTCCCTGGCCTCGTAACCTGGTCTGGTCAGGGTGGGGGATACTCATGTAGTGTATCTTGGGTAGGAATCGCCAGGTGGAGACCATCTCTTTCCGGGGACTACAACTGGTTTGAATTCAGAATTTTCCTTCTCCTTACCAACATTAAAGTACTCAGTATGCCATACCAAGATGAAAAAGCCCAGTCTATCCTAGCATTTACCCATAGCTAGAGGGAGAATATTTGGATTTATACCTATCCCAATGGTACTTGCGGTATGTGAAATGCAAACATCCTCGTTCAGGATTTGAACTCGAGTAGCCGGTCAATTTCTTACATTCTATTACACCACAAGCACGTACATTTAATGTCATATCCAGGACATCCGAGTATATCGCACAGAATGTCATTGAAAACTGGAGAAATAATTGACCTATACCTTAAGGACTGGTTTAGCTCAGTCGGTAGAGCACTTGCCTAGGAATCGCAAGGTTCCTGGTTCGATACCGGTCCTCGCCAACTTAGCATAGGAGTAGCACAGGTATCTGTGCAGTGAAGTGAGGAGCTGGTTGTAGGTGTGGTGCTCCACCTCAGACACAAATATAATCTCCTTGGTCTAGCGCTTGTCAAAAGGGGATAGACTCCCTCGCTGTCTGGCTGATACCGATATTAGGCCACCCCGACTAATTGACCTTAAAAAATAAGAAGGATATCCCAAAAATCTAATTAGATATTAGAAACAAATCTGAAGGAGTCAGTAAAAATTTTTTTGTCTTTATTTTTTTATTTTTTTTTTTCAAATTCCATTTGCTTCATTTATTCGAAACTCATTCAAAACTCTTTCATCCAACTTTTCATTCTTTTCAATTCTTTGCCAATTTTTAGTTTATTTCAACTTTTATTTGTTTATGTTTTACTGACGCCATGTTTGAGGCATCAGTTTTCGAGAGCATAAAATTCTTATCAGAAGAAGCGAACAAAAGTACATAAAATGGAAACGAACCAACATTTATCATTCGCGCTCTCTAAAAATAATAAGCCTAGAAAGCACGTACGATAAAAAAAAGTGCAACAACAAAAAAAAAACAAGGAATTACACAAAGAAATCTTGTTAGAAAAAAGAATGAAACGATATCAGTAACAAATTCTTTTCATGTTTACGTGCAATCGACAAAGGAGCTTGTAACATTAGTCTTAAGTAAATGTATCGGAATGAAAAGGCGACTAAAATGGTTTGACTAAAAGATTCTGCCAAGAGGATGAATTATCAAGGAAGAAATAAATTAATGGTCAAGTCACGATTGAAACAGTGGTTCCTATCAGATCACCCGAAGTTAAGCAACGATAAGTCTATTCCGTACATAGATGAGTGACCATTTAGTAACTATGAACAACCTGTGTATCGCCCTAACGACGTGGCTTAGAATACACCGACTACTCAGAGAGGTAAGACCCTCCTCCAAAAAAGAAACTTTTCTGGTTATGATACTAAACTTCATCTGATGGTGAGGTTCCAGTTCTGGAGTCTTTTCAGCATTGAACAGAATAAAATCTGATATTTAAGTATCTTTGTACAAAACATTTTGACTTGTTCACTTCCTGTTGACTGAAAAGAATTGATGGGAACATGATATTGTTTTGTGTCTCAAAAACACTAATAGCAATGTGTCCTAGGTATGATATTAAACTACATCCAATGGTGAGGTTCCACTTCTACAACTCTGGGGAGTATGGAATCACCCCTTTGTTGCCTTTAATCCCACATCCACTTTGACCCACAGTGGTAGTAACTGTTAGGATTCCACCTGTGAATCAAATAGATCTGTTTGAATATCATTCGTATTGGATAGTAATGTTTGAAATCATATAACTATGCGCTAACATTAATGATTATTATTGAATAATGATAGATAGGAATACTTGAAAATATATAATTGTATGCAAATTATTTTATAAAAAATAATTACTTGAAACTATAATTTTTTTCTAATGATTATGATTATTATTTGTTATTTGAATTCAAATAACTTCTTACAAATTATTGATTTAAGATAGAAATACTCGAAACCATATAATTATACAAAGAATTGATATTATTAAATAGAAATAGTTACTTGAAACCATATAATTGTGTATAAATTATTTGTATTAGATAGGATTATGCGAAACCATATAACTGTGAGCAAAGAAATTATTATCATTAATATAAGTATTAATGTTAACTAGGAATACTTGAAACCATATAATAATTCAAATTATTTGTATTAAAAATAATTACTTGAAGGTATAATTGTTTACCATGGATTATTACTAGTTATTTGAATTATTATTCGCTTGTAAATTATTGGACTTAGATAGAAATAGTTACTTAAACAAAATTATTTGTATTAGATGGGAATACTTACTTGATACCATATAACTGTGTAAACAGGTGATCATATACCAATAAAAATAGTGAGATAAAAAAAGATGATTGCAATGAAACATTGAAAATATAAATAGTATGATTATGATCAAACATTTAGAAATTGATGAAATTTCAGAATTAAATAACCTATAAGGGGTTGATATGCTGTTAAATAAACCAAACCTAACCAGCCTGTATACCCGATTAAGTAAAGATTGTGAATAAGATACAAAAGAAACAGAATTGGGAAATTAGAAGACAAGTGTTCCGCAGGACTCGAATTTCTTCTCTAGGTGGAGGTCGTCTCTCCGGGTTAAGCCCATCTCCTTTCTTTACTTTTCTTTATTTCTTCAATGGCCGCTTGGACTCCTACGTTGCGTTGACTATTATGTTCGAACACGCAAACATCCCTACGACATCTTTTACATACACACTTCTTTATTTATTTAGCAAAGACGTCTTTTTTTAATAACCCAACTAAATTCGGCAGGTGACGCCACTTTAGGGGAACAACATGTGTCCGCATTAACATCTTGGAATCAACTGATTTATTTTCAAAAATATTTTTGTAGCTTCTATAACTTTTTGATCACATGGCACTAATACCCTTGGGAAAGGTATGAATCCAATTCTCCCTCCAGTTATGGGTAAATAGCAGGGTAGAATGGGCTCTTTAACCTTGGCTTGGTAACCAGTCTAGGAGAAGGAAAACTCTGAATTCAAACCTGTTAAACTCCGCTCAAGAAATTGACCTTGTGTCATATCCTGCTAATGCGGAGGGGTTGGTAAATATATATAACTTTTTGATCACATGACTGAAACCATCCAATGTCAGCCAAGGTATCAAACTGACCCCAGGGTCATCGTCTGCCACTCAACTCATTTGACCTAATGTCACCGAGAACGCTTTCTATTTCGCTTTTCAAATTCTACGCTATTCTCAAAATGATAGATTCAGCTAATCTATTATTTAAGATAAGACAATAGTCATAATAAAAAGCATCGAAAGGAATTCTGGGAAATTGTATTTTGCTGGAATCAGATGAAATTAGGAAATAAAAGGTTAATGTGAAAGTTCCATGGTTTTCAAATGGAAACAAGATCCTGTATCAGTTTGCTCCATAGACATTTTCTTTTTCTTCGTTTTCGTTCTTCCTTTTTCTCTTTCTTGGTTCCTTCTTATTCCTCTTCTTTGTTCTTTCCTTCTTTTTCTCTTTTTCTCTCTTTCTTTCTCTTTTTCCTATTTACGTATGTATATTTACGATTTCTTTCAATGGACCTGACTCATCGCTGAAGTAGTGTTCACCGGTATCAGCGGTTGGAATTCGCTTCCAAATAAAAGCTTGAATTTTGTGTCCTGATTTACAAGTCAAATATTGCGGCCATACGAGAAAGATTATTCTTAACAACTCATCTCTCCTCTCCAATCAATATACCCTTCATTTGGAGTAGTAGTAGTAGTAGGAGTAGTAGTAGTAGTAGTAGTAGTAGTAGTCTTATTTTGCTGATTGTTTGATTAATTTTAACAGTCAAAACTGATAATAAAATATATACAATATTGAATATACTTCATTCGTTCTCGGAGTTTTGCTACTATCACTAGGTAGTCAACCATACAGCATGGAATAAAATCAGAAGAAAATATCAATTGAAGCAGAAAGATTTGGAGTTATCGACCTTATGTGTGCAATAAAGAAAATTGAATCTTAAACAAAGTTAGAGTGACAGTATAATTCCTGTGACTAAATATTTCTAAAAGTTTTTTTATCGAAGATTCCAATCCAAGTTCTTGAAGAAGTCATTGATATGCTTACTTTGTGTCTATTGCAGACTTTTCTGATTTACTCAAATTCCAGATCAAAAATGAAAGCGAAAAAGTATGAAGCTGTTAAAGTGATGGTTAACAAAGATGTTCGTTCTGTGTTCTGACGTTAGAGTAGCGTTTAAGTTTAACCAAATTCAAGAAGAACGCTTATGATTCTATTGTGACTGATAACATTCATTTTTAATTGGTTAAAATTAGTTTATATTTACTTATTGATTTCAATATTGAAAATAAAATAAAATAAGCTTTTGACATATTATACTTTCTATTTAAAAAGAAAATCAAAATTCAACTTGAATTCAAAGAGGGATTTGTACAATTTATGGAGAAGGTTGTGTGATTGATTGAACATGTCAAAAATGGTTTGTGAAGTTTTGTTCGAAAGATTGCTCACTCAATGATATTACAAGTTTATATTGATAGCAATCAAATCATTATATTATTTGAGAATAACAACCAAAGCCTAATGAGTCTCTCTCTCTCTCTCTCTCTCTCTCTCTCTATATATATATATATATAATATAATATATATATATATATATATATATATATGTTGGCATCCTTCTGTCTACTAAAGACGATGGCGTAGAGTCCATTTTTTTCCTGCAACTGTGTGAGTGGTTGAGCGGCACAATTATTGAATGGCAATCTCTGGAATCTCTGGTGCAGTGACTGCGAACACTTCAGGTGGTCAGGTTGGATGCCTTCGTTAGGTCCGTCAGTGCGGTGCAGAGTGATGTGTGTGTGTGTGTGTGTGTGTGTGTGTGTGTGTGTGTGTGTGTTGGATAACCTAAAAGTTGTTTTTTTCTATTCAGATGGCATTAGGGGTGTTCAGTTTTAGCTAACTTCATACAAAAGACTTTGATTGTATTAAAAGAGATGTCATATCAGCGTCCATTTTTTAAATAGTTGAAATTGGCATATTATTTTTATGACTTCAACATTGAAGATAAGCGACATTTTTTGTATATTATGCGTTTTATTTTTATTCTAAGAAAATAAAAATTCGACTCAAAAGTTAACAGTAGTTCTTGACCTTTATTGAAAAAGTAATGATTGAAATTAGTTTATTGAGCTTTTTGCAGGAGATTTCTGGTTGAATATTACTGCTCTTGCAATTTAATAGCGATGAAACGAGGACCTAGCTTGAGAACAAATACCATTATCAATACCACACGGGAGATAACAATTATATCCAGGATATTTCAAATTCAGTATTTAAAATATTTCTTACCAGCTTGCTTATGTTGAATAAACTTCTTAATTTGTCCTTATGTTTTCTGCTAAGTTTTCTATCTGCTACTTTCTACTTGACCATGTTGAATTATGTGGGTTTCTTCTTCATCGGGTCATATCAGATGTTGTCTCTCTCAGCTTCCATCTTAGTTCTTAATCATGAACACGGAGACTTAATTGTGTGTACACATAGTTTATTTCCCCATCCCACTTTAACATGTGCGAAAGAAGCGCGGCACAGACAGATTCGATCAACCAATGAGAATCCCGTTCGAGGTCAGCCCGGGCTGAAAGCCTGCCCGTCAAGCATTAGATATATTCAAAATGTATGATCAATTCGAACAAATAATATTCCCGATTAGATCAACTGAAGGCAGCAATCGGTCAAAATCAACGCAATTAGTTACAAAAAATGGAGTTGGATGCTAAAATTATTCTTATATTCTAATATATATATATATATATATATATATATATATATATATATATATAATATTATTATATATATATATAATAGTATTTGGTAATTTGCTTGAAGCATTGTTAAGTATGTTATTATATATTAATGATAGGAAAGCAATTACAATAAAAATAAAAAGATGTTTAGTCTTATCGATTTCAAAGTAACTTTATCATCAGAGACATTTTTCTGAAAAATGTCTCAGATGATAAAGTTACTTTGAAATTGATAAGACTGAACATTTTTTTTATTTTTATTTATACGCATTGTAATTGCTTTCCTATCATTGATATATATATATATATATATATATATATATATATATAATATATATATATATATATATGTGTGTGTGTGTGTGTGTGTGTGTGTGGTAGAAATATGAGTCCGAATAAATATTTAACCACTCTAAGCGGCACAAGGTCAATTATTAAGTGGAATACAGCTGGTTTGAATTCAGAGTTGTCCTTCTCCTAGACTGGTTGCATAACCAAGACTAGAGAGCCCTGTACCTTTCTATAAATGTGATCCTAGGTAACATTGAGATGTAATGTAAAATATTGTCCACCCCTATTTTTATTTTATTAAAACCAGAAAGAATTTTAACAATTTTTTTTACCAATGTTCTGTGAATATTGGGACTAAGAATCGAATATTTAGACAATTCACCTGATGAAGACCAGAAAATAAAGACCGAAATGTCATAAACTTTTATTCACATTTGTATAAATTTGTAGTCTAAACATTCCTACAAATAGATATAGCCTTTTCTTTTTTTTTTCTTTTTTTCATTTCCCTTTATACACCTAAACTTCTTCATTTCTTTCTCTTTTTCTTCATCTTTTCTTTTTCTTTTGTCTCTCTTTTTTTCTTTTTTTTTCTTTTTTCTTTTTTTTCTTCCTCCTTAAAAAAACCACCTGTAATCATGTTAATCCGTTTTGATAAACATTTTGAATTTCCTGTTAACGTAAAACTACCTACGTAGTATATAATTCTTGTTTGACTAATAGATGTGACTCAAGAAGGGGAAAAAACATTTTTAAAAGCTCCATCAAAAAATCTCACTTTGAAATGAATTCTCTTTTTTTCGTAAATATTTGCCCAGCGTTCTCAATGGAATGTTTTTAATAACTTTTGTTTTCTTCTGGATTTTTTTCTTTCTACCCGCACAGGTTTGTAAACACCCTCGTCTACTACGCATTGTATTTGACTTCCGCTTCGTTGGCCGGAAATCGTTATCTAAACTTTTTCCTCAATGCATTGGCTGAGTTTCCTTCACAAGTTTTGGCGCTAAAGCTTCTAATTAGGTAAGAACGAAAAAAACAAACGATAATTTATCCGCTGTTAAATCTTATAAATGCTCACTGCAGCTGTTTACAATCCGCTCTTAACAAACAAAACAAAAACAAAATCTTTCATTTCAAATTAACGATCATTCTTATTAGCTTCAGAATAGATTTTATCATCACTAGTACAAATTAAAAAAACACCCTCCGGGCGATGTAAAAATAGATTTTTGAAACATATTGCCTGAGGGGTGGGAGTAAAAAATTCAATGTCAGCGAGTTTGTACCCTAAGTAAGTAAAATCATCAAATTAATTAAAGGATTAAAAAATAAAACAATTTGAAATGTAAACTTTAAATATGTATTAAAATAAAACAAACTATATATAGACATATAATACAAGTCATGAATTTATTAAAATTTGTTTAAAAAAACAATGAGGACTGTCTAATGTTGCATGTTCAAATTTTGAGTGTATTAAATAAATACACTCAAAATTTGAACGTGCCAAAAATCGGAGAATAAATGTTATTCTATGTTATGACGATTTTGGGTAATGTGATGTAAGCAGTGACGTAATTTTTGTTACAGACAAAAACCGGAAGCGAATCTCCATTATTAATAGATTTTCATAACCAGAACGATGAGCATACAGCACTAAGTCTCTTTATGTGGATTTCAGAAGAAAAAGTATTCGTTTCTTTAGTTTTAGAGTTATAACCTTTTAATGCTTTAAAGAGGTACTGTTTAGTGGGGATCCTTGGTGACCGGCCTAAAATCATTTTGAAACCTCATCTACACCCATGATATATATATATATATATATATATATATATATAATATATAATATATATATATTGTGCAGATCAGATAGGATTGTGATACGATACAAACTGCTTGTTCTGTGACACCACTATTGATCACCACGTCATAAACAAAGGATATATGCCCCATGATGACCCGAAAGGGGAGGGGAGAGAATGAGATCATCAACCAGACTAAATCCGTTAACGAACATGGACCGTCAACCGACAAAGTCTGGTGGTATCGTGAGATACTGCTGGGGCGCTCTGGATTAGTGGCAATGATGCTTCGGCCCCGAAACCATACCAGAGTCATCATCTGATGAAGGTTTTGTTGGTTGCAATGCTACTGTGTAAATAACAGTCATTATATGAAGATTATTGATTATTATTATTATTATTATATATATATATATATATATATATATATATATATATATATATATATATATAATCAATACAGTATCTCATAAATTAGTACTCTCAACAATTTTCAATAAAAAGTTTATTTTATTCTAAAACAAAGATACCAGGAATAGAAACGGGTATTATTAGATACTCTTATCACTGAACTCTACAACATCGAAAGTATGTTACCTGAAATAGAACATGCCGTAATTCATAAATAACTACACCTTTCATACATATTCACGCAGTTTTATTTTTCATTAAATTAGTTTCAATGCTGTAAAGTTTTATAATAAATAATGCCTAATGATATCCGTTTTGAATTTCTAGTGTCCCACTAGAAATGATAAATCCTAGTATATTTGTTTTTTAACAGTGTTAGATCATTTGCGTAGTTCGCATCTGTAATAATTCCTGCTGGGTATCGCCTTTTTCTTTCACTAGATCTAATGACATTCTTAGTACGTGGTCTAGGTAAATTATGATTAAAATGGTGCTAATGTAATGTATTTCCTCATAGAACTTCAGCGTCAATGTCAAAGAAATCTGTGTAAAAATCGGGTGAACTGCACCACTTGGACTCTAACGAAACGCTTGGACAAAAAGTTAAATGGGAACTTTACAAGGATGCTGCATGCTGTCTTGAATTAATCCTGGAAACAGCATCCCACGAAAGAACAGTTGTACGGCCACTTATCTCCTATCACACAAGCAATCCGAGTAAGAGGAACAAGATAATATGGACACTTCTGGAGAAATAAGGACGGGCTCATAAGTGACGTTTTCTGGTCTCCACTGACACATGGACACACCAGTCTGGGTCAGCCAGCAAAAACCTCAACCAGCTCTCCACGGATACTGGATGCTGCGCAGAGGACCTTCCAGAATCGATAGCCGATAGGAATGGACGGCGAAGAAAAGTCATGGAGATCCGTGGTGCCGGCGTGATGATGATGATGATGATGATGATGATGATTGGTTTCGAAGAAAATTGACTTTTTATAAGAAATTGTTAGTGATGTACTTATTTATGGGTGACGGTGATGGGAAACTATTTGGTGTTTTGTTTGTAAATTACAAAATTGATGATAATAATGGAAATGTGTTTCTGTTTAGCATAAATAAAATTTCGGTTGTTTTATTTTCTTTAGTATTGGTCGAAAGAAGACGTGCATTATCTTCCAAAGTATCGCCGGTGGAAGTCTTATCATCGCTGTTATCCTGAGAATGAGTTTCAGTGAGTATTGTCCTCCAATGTTGTTTTTTTTTTTGTTTTTTTACTGTTATTAAATCAAGTTCATTACAATTAGTGCACGTGCACTCAAACAGACCTGACTTACCTGACGTCGTTGATGAACGCTGTGAAATTTTTCTTTGTCAACCGAATCAGCAAAGGTCTTGGAATTTAATT
>CM042143.1:2085853-2148353 GCA_023376005.1 Doryteuthis pealeii | reverse complement strand
ATAAACACATCACCCCTGATGAAGGCACTTCGAAGTGCCGAAAGTACTTGGGATATGAACTTTGGTGGACTAATCTACGGATTACAACCAAATGTAAAAAAGTTGGCCAGAAAGTTTGAAAAGATCGGTAATGAAATTGTTAAACAGAAGACGTGACTTTTGTTTAACTCTACACACACACACACACACACACACACACACACACATATATATATATATATATATATATATATATATATATATATATATATAACACCACGAATTTTGTTGAACTATCTAAAACTTTTCATTGTTTTTTACCCGCCAAAATTGATGATATACAATTTAAAGAATGTGTAGAATAAAAATATTTTCCAAGAAAATTTCATTGTATGATTAAGTCAATTTTACTTTGAAAAGTAAAATTTACTTAATCATACAATGAAATTGTACAAGTTATAAGGGAGACAACTCATATATATATATATATATATATATATATATATATATATATATATATATATATATACATATATATATATACTATACATTACTAAAATCCACACATACACACACACACACAAATAAAGTGGGGAAAAATTAACAAGACATGTTATTATTATTATTATTATTATTATTATTATTATTATTATTATTATTATTAAGCCTTTGTTTTATTTATTTTGATTGATTCAGTTAATTAGTTAATACTGTGCATTTTTCATCTATTTGGAATAAATCTTTTGAGAGTTAGCTCCCATGGCATTATATAAACATGAGTTGTCTCCCTTACAACTTGTACAATTTCATTGTATGATTAAGTAAATTTTACTTAGAAGTTCTTGGAAAATATTTTTATTCTTCCCATTCTTTAAATTGTATATCATTAATTTTGGCGGGTAAAAAACAATGAAAAGTTTTAGATAGTTCAACAAAATTCGTGGTCTTAAGCTAGTTTTGAAATATTGTCTTTTCTAGTCATTTCGATTTCTAAAATTTATGAAATTTATGAAAGATTTTATTGGCTGCTTATTTTGTGTTGTCTTAATTTATTATATACAAAGGGAAAAAATGACTTTTGATTAAAAAGAAATCTTATGGGTGTAATTATTAATGGGAAGTTTCCCCTCACTATATATATAGACTAAAAGGTCGGTTTAGTTCAGTCGGTAGAACATCCGTACAGGTAATCGCAAGGTTCCTGGTTCGATAACTGTCCCCGCAAACTCAGCATATGGGTAGCACAGATTGAGTAATCTGATCTGTGCGGTAAAGTGGGGAGCTTAGGGTAGATGTGGCGCTCCACCTCAGCAAAAACAATCTCCCTGGTCTTGCGCTTGCGAAAAAAGTTGTAGATACTCCCTCATGCTGTCATTATTTCTTTTTTTTTTTTACTTATTTATTTGAGGAGTACGGTCGGAAATTTACCCAGTGAAACTGTTTAAAAAGATTATTGATACCATTCTCTATTGCCTGATCAAAAGATAAAAAAAAGATTTTGTATTTATGAAAAGAATTTACTTGGTCTTTTATAGAAATGCTGGAATGGGTTTGGCGAGTACGGCCTCCAGAATCGGTAGCATGCTTTCACCATTTTCTGGTACACTGGTAAGTTTGAACAAATTTCGCAGATATAATTGGTTTCTAAATGTCTGTAAACACGGTTCATACAATTGAGACCAAGTGGCCAAATCTGGTCATCAACAACAAAGAAAAGAAATAACTGCTACATGCCATATTTGTTGTTTTTTGTTTTGTTTTTTCTTTGTTGATGATGACCAGGTCGAGGGTTATTTCCTATCACTCCAACCTAAAAAAGGGGAACCACTCTGATTGACTGATAAATTATTTACTTATTTATTGATCTACTAGGAAAAAAGAAGACTGGTTTAGGGTTAGGGTTTAGGGTTAGGGTTAGGATTTAGGGTTAGTTTAATGGAAAAATAATAGGTAGATAAAATTCATTCAGAGTGGTTCTCCTTTTTTAGGTTGGAGTTATAGGAAATAACCGTTTTTTTTTTGTTTTTTATTATTTTACTTTTCTTTTCTTTTCTTTTCTTTTCTTGTGTGTGTGGGGGGGTGTATTCTTTCTTTTTCCTTTTTTTAGTTTTTTCCTTTTTTTAAAAAAATGTTATCATTATATTTCAGGCCCGTCACATTTCCTGGGGACCAAGTGTCATATTTGCTTCATTTTGTCTCGTTGCCAATCTTCTGGTGTTGACCCTTCCTGAAACTGGCCACAGACAATTACCTCAAACTGTTGGAGATATCAGAAGGTGGAGCGATGAAGAAGACGATATCTGGAATACGCAACATTCGCAACAATTAATGCGATCTTTTTGGACAGGAAATCAACAGGAAACAACTCGAAATATTGAAAATGAAACAAGGTCCGCCATATTGTTCATTTATTCTAACTTCTCGTTTCTTTTTTAATTCTAAAAAATGGGTAATCTGAACATTAGCTACATAAATGAAAGTAATATCCCCTTGTTTCTTTCACTTTGAGGAAGCCTTATGTTTTGGTCGGCCATTTTCATTTCACCGTAAATCTACACTGAAAATACGAATTTGTTCGAATCAATAAAACTGTATGTTTTAACACGAAAATATCATAAAATGTGTTCTCAATAACAATTAAATTCATTTCAAATAATGCGCAAGCACAATTAAGAACACATTTTATGATATTTTCGTGTTAAAATATGCAATTGTATTGATTCGAACAAATTCGTATTTTCAGTGTAGATTTACGGTGAAATGAAAATGGCCGACCAAAACATAAGGCTTTCTCAAAGTGAAAGAAACAAGAGGGGTTTACTATCATTTATGTAGCTAATGTTCAGATTACCAAAAAAATGTATTTAATGGAAACACACAAGTCAACTGAATCAATAATTCGCTTTTTCAAACTGCAAGAGATTCCGATTTTCAAAGGCGTGGTTGTTTCCATATTGTTTAGGCAGGAAATATGTAGCTACAAAAATATTACGTTGCCCTAGTCGTCTTGTAGAAGGTAAGGAACAGATGACGCAGAAACTTTATCAAAAGTTTATTTATTCTTTTTAATAGCCACCCAGTGACAGAATGCTTGATAACCAAATCTGTCTCTGAGAGGAATAATCTTCATGATTCGTGATTCTAAACAAAACACGAGCAGTGAATGCCTTGTGGCTGGTAGGGAAGAGAAGATAAAAGTTCTGTTAAAAATTTATCTAACTTTTATTTCTCTTACAATGTCTGAGAAAGACGTTTGGCCCAGTGACAGCATCTTTGTTATTTGATCGTAATATTTGCTGCATTCTGTCCCTTCAAGGTTTAATTCCATTATAAGGTTATCTTGAAATGTGATCTGAGTGGACAGAACACGAATTTTCTTGTTCACTGTCTTGTCGGCCGATTGGTTCTACAAAATTTCCTTAGGCCTCGTCACAAGTGGCGCCCATGTCCTCTCTTTTTTCTCACGGTCAAACTGATATGCAGATCACACCTGAATATTTTGATCACAAATCGACATCCGGTTTCATGAGCTTGACTCCAAGCATCCGGTTGTTTACCATCAACTCAGGTTGTTTTCATTTAAGGATCTTCAGACCAATAAGTAGTTAGTGCGTTTTGTTTTTATTTTTGTGCTGGATTTTTAGGGGTGTTTTTTGTTTTGTCTTTTGTTTGTTTGTTTGTTCTTTTGCTGTTATTTCTTCTTTTTTTAATAGTCGGTTTGTTTTAAATCAATGTATCTATCAGGGGGTAGCTTTTCCAGACCCACTAGATTTTAAAATAGGGAAAAGTTATTTTTGGAAATGAAAACTATTAATTTATGTATTACTACTGGTAAAAGTTATGGAATCAGCACAGTTAGAGGGTTTTCACCTGGTTTTTATTTTAGCAGTAAATAAACTAATAAAAGATAAGATGCAAAACATTTCTTATTTTTTAACAGGATTCATAAAATATTCTTTAAACAAAATTGCATTAACTAAATTAATGGCATGATTATTTTCCAAGTCAGAGGAAAATATTATGGAATAACCCAATATTCAAGAAAACAATTATGGAACTCATTGATAAAAAATAGAATTCATACTTAGTTATCCTGTCGCGGTCGCCGATAAGTGCATCGACTCCACGAACTTTTGTTTAAAAGGGATTGAATGACACAAACCAGGATAAGGAGGACAAACGAGGAGATTTGGTTAACAAGAAACAGAAATCTTTATTTACCGAAGTACAAAAGATGAAGGTTGAAAGCTGAAGGATATTGGTCAGGTCGTTGATATCTTAGGCCGGGAAGGTGTCGGTTGCGTCAGATGATCGGTTGTGTAGACGATCGGGAATGTGCGCGATGGGCACTGTGGGTCGAAGGTTGATGTAGATCATGGCTGAACGTAATGGGTCTTCCGGAGGCTGGAGATGTGTCGATGAGCCAATGTGAAATAATGCTGGTAGACGAAGGTAGTAGCTGGTCGCTGAAGGAAGAGTCGAATGGGAAGCTGGTTCGAGGCTGGATCGGCGGTAGTCAGGGTCGTCGGTAGCGAGAAGTAGAAACCTGGCGGAGCCGAGTCGAGGCAGGTCTGGTCGTCGGTTAGCTGGGACGTGTGCAGTTTGCCAATACGTGGGATACTGCGGGACCAGTATGTGGGGTACTGCAGGATGCGTCGGCAGCGAGGGGCGAGAAGCGGGATACCAAGGCGTAGTCGAGCCGAGGTAGGTCGGGTCGGTCGGTAAGCTCGATACTGCGGGAATCGTCGGCGGTGAGGGTCAGAAATCGGAGCCAAGGCGTAGTCGAGCGATAGCAGCGGACCGGTCGGCGGTCGGTCGGAACGTGTACGGTTTGCCGGTACGTTGGGATATCGTAGGAAGGTGTGTGCGCGGTTCACCAGCGGGTCGGTGATACCGTGTGTGGTCGGCGTGGAGCGTTGACCGAGACGAAGCCGAAAAGAGAGAGTCGGGACCGAGGTAGCTAAGAGCGGGTACCGAGAGACCTAGACAGGGCCTAGGTGTAGGATCGAACCGGAGTCGGTAGTTGCAGCTAGCTGG
Organism: Doryteuthis pealeii; assembly: GCA_023376005.1. Classification (NCBI taxonomy): domain Eukaryota; kingdom Metazoa; phylum Mollusca; class Cephalopoda; order Myopsida; family Loliginidae; genus Doryteuthis; species Doryteuthis pealeii. Next base: position 2,143,337 of record CM042143.1, on the reverse strand, counting down.
AGGCAGGAGACGGGAGGCAAAGTCCGAGAGCCGAGGTGCGGATGCGATGCCGAGCCGAGGTCGAAGAGAGAAGAGAGAAGAGAGAGAGAGAGAGAGAGAGAGAGAGAGAGAGAGAGAGAGAGAGAGAGAGAGAGTGTGTGTGTTTTGCCAGGAATGAATCTTGCCCGAAGGCTCACCAAACTGGACTTGTTCTTTAGCAACTGGAGGCAACCTGGGTCGGTTTGGTCGAGTCACCGAAGTGACGACCGCTGCTGCGAGACCAAGTGCGCATGCCCAGCGCAGGGAAGCCGGACAGAATCCGGTCGGCCCGACCCCGTAGGGTTTATTTGTCTCATACCCCACCTGTATGGACTGGGCACAAGGCTCCGTTTTAACGTGGGCCCACCCACAAGCCGAAGCTAATGGGTGGGAGAGAACAAAAATTGCGTCGATCCCATCGGCATTCCCCCCTAAAGGGGGCGCCTCAGGCGCTGGGCAATCCCGACCCCGTAGGGTCTCTGTCGTTGGCCTGAAAACCCATTTCTCAACTGGAAATTTTCGTCGCTAACGCGTCGCGTTTCGTGATGGAAATGCGTTCGCAGGCAGAATTAATTCTACGCAAGCGGTCAGGACCGGACTTTCGCAAGGCAGAAAGCCATGACTATTTCTGACCTCTCGTTGAGGTCGTTACAGCCTGGTGCATGTCGTACTGCACCGAAAACGCACATTCGTGCAGGAATGTGGGTATTTTCGGCCCGTTTTAGCGACGGAAGTGGAGACAAAAAGTCTTTGGGGCGAACTTGACCTTGTTTCGAAATTTTGGCCTGGGTGCTGGCCGCTTGCTTGACCCAGTTAAGTTGGAAGTCTGAGAGAGGAAGGGGCGAGTAGTGAAGTGAGTAATTTGGAATGTAGTAGTGAACGCGACAACCCCTCCTCGTGTATGCTAATTCCATAAGTTTTACCAGGAGTAACATTTGTGTGTTTGTATATGTTTGGATAAACTCCAAGTTTATGTCTATAAACAGATCAGCCGCAACAGGAAATATATCTATTATTTTACCGCCATTTTTAGGGCTTAAAAATTCTTCCTGGATCTAATTTATTTTAGAAAACAAAGTTTGCCTTTTCCAGCTTAACTTTTGACGATTAAAAATGGTTACTATGCAATAACAATTTTGATATCATAACTTTTTATTTATATCATTTCAGGAATGTCATATATCTAAGGCAAACACCAAATGTACAACATTCTTCAACTTGACACTGGATGCTCTTAGCATTGAAAAGACAATATGGTTGCTGTAAAGAAGAAATAACCAACATACAGGACAGCCCAAATCAATACTTTTCTAAAGTTTATGTTTCCTTGAGATATGAAATAAAATATTGTTACTATTTTCCAAATATAGAGTGAGACATTTATGTCATTTTCTTTTCTTTTTGGAAAGCTCTGTCGCTCCTTAAGTTTCGGGAACCTATGAATATTACTTCGTATATTAAGAGGAATTACGGGATCGTAGGGAGCTCTTAAACCTCCCGGTGGTCGGCAATTGTTTCGACGAAAGAAGAAAAACAACACAAATAAAAATTACACACATATATTAACAAAGGTACAAATTGTTGCAAATTTTTATGGCATTTGCTACGAGATTTATCTCGAGAGGTGGAATAACAGTTCGTTGGCGAAATGGCACTAGAAGGGGAATTCTAGTCGCCGTCGTTTGGAGTGCTGTTTAGGCGTCTCTCCTGGTGAAAGTTGTTAGGATAAGTAAAGTGTTGGGGAGTGCTTTGCGACGCGTCCGTCCTGGTCGGTTCTCGTTCAATAAGTGCTGGGGTTTGATTCTCCCGCCAACCTCGTGTTGGCGATTCGCTCCCTAGCGGGAGGGAAGATAAATTTGACTAGCGGTTTTCCGATAATATCCCTAAGTAAATCAATGTTTAATTCCGACTGCAAAAATACCTCACCCTCTTTATAGAATTTAAAAAAAAAAAAAAAAAAGATATTTTATCGCCAATCTCCAGTTCCTCACATTTTTTTCGATGGGGATTCTTGCTATCATTGATTTCTTGAAAGACACAAGCGACAATTGTTTCATTAAAACCATGACACCAAATTTAGAATAAAATATTTTGTCTTTAAACAACTTCACCGAGCAGAAAGAAATATACGGTGATAAAAACTGTGATCTCAGGAACACTTAATTGGACCTCAACGACTAATCGATAGTTGTTTTTTTTTTTTATTGAACAACCGATCAATCAATTGACGCTTCGAAAGAACACATTTCTGAAAATTGTAAACCTGCACTTGGATGAACTTGTATAGTCAATGATGACTAAGTGAAACACTCTGCATATATATATTTACCAACGCTTTCACACGAGTAGGATGTGACGCAAGGTCAATTTCTTAAGCGAAGTTTAACATTTTTGAATTCAGAGTTTTCCTTCTCCAAGAAAGGTAGCCTAACCAAGGTTAAAGAGCCCAGTCTTCACTGTTATTTACCCAGAGTTACCAATAGTTGAATGCATATCTCTTCCAATGCGATGTGAAATACAAACAGCCTTGCCCAGGATTTGAACTCGGGTCACCTTCGACGATAACCATTACACACGCACTTCCAACACTCTGTATATATGTGTAGGAAAGGCTGTCTACAGTCTAAGGAGAACAAAATATACGTTTTCAGAATGTAAAGACAAAGGGAAAGCACATGTACCTTTAACCTATTTTATTTACATACAAACTCAACGACAGTCAATAAAACAAGTACTTAGGGGCAGTACTTACAATTCAAAATATCTCCCTCGTTGAGGGGGCGTCAGGTCGAGTCTTCAGTTATTACTCCCTCACTGAGGGGGAAGTTCTTTCAGCCACAAAGTCTGAGAAGAGCGCTCACTTCTACGAGGCTTCCTGGTTGGTGCCAAACCGTAAAAGAGGGTTCTTCACCCGACCTGACAAGGGACGTTACCTTTACTACTTCCTGTCCCTAAAGGCACAGGAGAGTTCTAGTCCCTACATATGATTTAAAAAAACGAAACAATAAACGAATATCTGAAAATATTTATAAAGGATAAATCCGTGACGTATGTTTTGTTTTGAGATCATTTAATCATTTTTTTTAACTAAAAGTAAAAAGTGCATCAGTTAATCGTAGAATTATATTAAAATCTTCGCACAAACAATTTTAGTGTTGGATTGTACTTACAAAGATAAACAATAAGGTAGATAACACCTCCTTCGTTGAACGTTAATTTTCAGTTTCTTTTCTATGCAATTAACAAAAACAATCCAAACATAAAGATGTGGATGCGCTCTAGAGGACGGATCGGCCCAGGCATTGCCTCGGCCCAGGGGTTGTGACATGGACCAGCGTTGTGCCAAAACAGAAAAATTAGCAGTCGTCTGTTTAGGTGCAAAGGGAGTTTAGAGAATTTCACGAGTCGTCTACATTGCAATCACCCTCATCATCCCCAGTCTTGCTGGCAGCACGGATATTCATGACTCTCTTTCGCCGACCGTCCCTATCGCTCATCCCCCTGTGAGTTCCTCCACGGAATAACCAGAATCCACACAGAGCTGATTGATGTCGTTTTTGTTGGTCTACCTACTCTAGTATGTCCATGCGTATGTGTCCACATGACAACGTCATTTATGAGTTTGTCTTTGTTTTCTCCAGCAGTGTCCAGCATGTTTGTTCGTTTAACTCGGATGGTTTGTGTGAGAGGAGGTAAGTCGCCGTAAAGCTGTTTTCTTGTGGGGTGCTACTTCCAATATTTGTTCAAGGAAAGCGCACAGCATCCTTATCTAGCTCACATCTAACTTTTTCTCTAAGTAATTCGTCTCAGCGGTGCACTGACACGACTACGTCTTGGAAGAATTTTCGCTTTATCCCAAAAGGGAGATGAGATTTCTATATTATCAAGATTGCAGTAGTATTGCCCAAATACCGGGTTGTGATGTATCACGCACACGCACACGCTCTCTCTCTCTCTCTCTCTCTCTCTCTCTCTCTATATATATATATATATATATATATATATATATATATATATATATATATATATATATGAAAGGTAAAATAGATATGAATCCGACAATATGTGTAGAAAGTTTGTAGAAAAAACAAGATGTTAAAAGTTTTGCTTACAGAAATCTGTTTCGACCTTATGAAGAGGTCAACATTGTAAACGTTTACAATGTTGCTTTGATAAAGACCTCTTCATAAGGTCGAAACAGATTTCTGTCAGCTAAACTTTTAACATCTTGTTGTTTTTTCTACAAACTTTCTACACATATTGTCGGATTCATATCCATTTTACCTTTCATATATATATATATATATATATATATATATATATTGAGCAGGATATCCTCATAGTTTTTCTCTTTGTTCTTTTTTTTTTTCTTTCGTGACAATGTCTCGTGACTTGTGCAGCTTTGATCCAAACCTACAAAACAACTGAGCAACGTGGAGGAGACATCCTTATGCATCATTATGTTACATGATTCATGGGTAGCCAGTGAATTATATAAGTAGTGTAGATATAATTTGAATTGAGTTTGTTAAAAAATCAAATCGGAGAGTTGAGTGGAAAGTTACTGTCGACCGTTATGATTGACATGTGGTAACCTCCACTTGATCCCCCCGAAATGCGCGATTAAAGCGTGTGAACAGATGTTAAGTTTTCAGTCAGTTGTGGCCAGTCACTCATCGAAAGAAGACGTTCTCTCAAGATGTAGCTTCTCAACGCGCGGTTTTGGCAGGAGTTGTTTTAATAAAGAAAATAGAAAAAAACAAGTCTTTTTTAATTAATTAAAACAAGAAATGCACAGACTGCTCAGCCCGGAAAGAAGAAATCAACCCGGAGAAAACAGCTCAGAGAAGATGACATCCGACGAAGTAGACAAGCAGAGAAAATAAGTAAGAACCCCTCATCCCATCTTTCCACCTCTGTCTTTCCTCGCCAAGTGCATAAGCAGTTATGTCATACATACTGCCCCTGTCACAGGAGAAATATTGATCCCCATAGAGGTTTGACAACGGAGTCCATCGTGTGTAGTATAGAGATACTTATTTTTCTGTTTGAATTAATGAGAGATCAAAAGAATGACAATCATTTGTAGGTTGCTGTTCAATCCTGGCTATGTTCGAAAATAACATAGAATACTTAACATAGCTTAACACTTGTACCAAGTTATTTTTAATGGAATGAGAACAATCCACCCCAATAGATTAAATAAAGGGTTCGGTTTGAAGTTCTATGAAGGCAACTGATTACGACATGAAAGCTCCTGAATTCAACGAGTAGGTTCCCGACAAGAAACACCTGAAAAAGGCTAGAGGGAACATCAACTGAAACGTTGTGTATATAACAATAAAGATGAGGACAACAGTCCAAAAATCTAAATAATACAAATTATCAAGCCTCATCTAAAAAATTCAGACAGAAAATAAATCATTACATTGAATTTAAAATGAGAGTATGTGTATTAATATGCCGAAAACAAACAAAATGAAGGATGAAGATATGAAAGAAGTTAAAGAATACAACTAAGAATCGATGCTAAAACTAAACAAAGATCGTTAATATGAACACAAGACAACAAAAAAAACGAAAACAAAAATTAATGAAAGAATAAACCTAAGAAATTGATAGATCAAAGTTACGAGAAATTATTAAACAACAAAAATGGAAGTAGGCAGGACCAATAAATAGAAAGGAGGATAATGACAAGAAATCAGAATAGCAGTAGAAAAAGACCTTACAGAAGGTGAACAGATAAAATAATACATTTTCTAGAGACTCTACTACCCATATATATATATATATAATATATATATATATATATATATATATATATGGAAATACGGTGAGGAAATTAATCCGACAACATGAGAAGAAAATATTTTTAAAATAACAAACACAGGATGTTATAATCAGGGAAACAATTTTATGTGTCAATACTTAAGCATTTCGGTATATTGTACCATGTTCAGGGCACTGTTAAGTAATGTTTATGTGAGGGACAAAATGAAAGATTCACTATACACTTAACATCTTTCATTTTGTCCCTCACAAAAACATTACTTAACAGTGTCATGAAGATGGTACAATATACTGAAATGCTTAAGTATTGACACATAAAATTATTTCCCTGATCATAACATCCTGTTTGTTATTTTTTAAAATATTTTCTTCTCATATATATATATATATATATATATATATAAATTTTCCAACCCCTCCGCACGAGCAGGATTCGACACAATGTCAATTTCTTAAGCGGAGTTTAACCCTAAAAATGTGAAGCATATTTTAGTAAAAAAAAAAATGGGCTAAAAGAACTGGAACAAACTGACTCTCCAGTCAAGAAAGAGTTCTGAGGGCAGTGGTCAGTGGCCAGTAAAGAAGGTCATGCTGACAATCTTCTGGGACATGAAAGGAACACTCACTATTGATTTACTTGAAAAAAGTGCAACTGTACACAGTGCTTCCGATTGCCAACTGCTTTGTCAAAATTCACCTTATTGAATGACCCTCATATATTGTTCGACTAGAAAAACCGTCAGCCAACCCAATAAAAATTCAAACCGTTTATATATCTATTATTAAAATTATTATTACTTTTTTCTTAATTTTCTCTACATTTTTTTTTACTTATTTATTAAAAAAAAATAATGGTAACCTACGTTCTATCTGAAATAGTCACAGACTGTAGATTCGTGTTTGAGTTCTTGTAATAAAAAAAATCCGGAAAAATTAAATGCTGATTGGCAAAACACAATGTTCCTTCTCATCCGGTGACTTTATGTAATACAAACCTAAGTTGAATGACACTGTAAATTTAGATAGATTAATCAGTATATTTTGTGATAGAAAATGTGATTACACATTTTCAAGATATTAGTGTATTATGAAAATTGGAGGCTTCATTAGAATTCCCATAATTTTTTGGCCAAACAAAATCTGTCACCAGGTAAAGTTGATTTGTTGTCAATTGTATGAGAACTGTGATATGTAATCAACCAAGGGAATATTTTTAAGATAGATTAAGATAAATATAAGGAAAAGTAAGAGAGATATTTTAACCAAGAGAGAGGGGGGAGGAGAGAAAGAGAGACTGGAAGGAGAAGAAAAATCATTAACCCTACATCTAAAGACCCAAATTGGTTAAGGGTTGTTTTTCAATATAAGCAGTGGATTTTTGGCATTTTCAGAGTCCACCACTGAAGTCCACATTGCTTCGTGAGATCTTCTGAACCCAGACCTTGTGCCAATCTTCATAGACTAAGATGTGTTACTTTATTAATTTTACTAGCAAAATAAAAAAAAACGCCCTCTGGTCGACGTAAAATAAATATTGCCTGAGGGGATGGGAGTTGAAAATTTAATATCAGAGAGTTTGTATCATAAGTAAAGTAAAATCATCAAATTTATTAAAGGGTAAAAAATAAAAAATTTGAAATGGAAACTTAGTTCTGATAACTTTAACTATTTATTAAAATAAAACAAACTATATATAGATAGATAATACCAGGTATGTATTTATTAAAACTTGTTTAAAAAAAACAATGAGGACTGTCTAACATTGCATGCTCAAATTTTGAGTGTATTTATTCTATGTTATGACAATTTTAGGTAGTGTGACGTAAGCAGTGACGTAGTTTTTGTTACAGACAAAAACCGGAAGCGAATCTCCATTATTGATAAGATATAACCATTGGCTGTTGATTTATCCATCACTACAATGATTTTATTAAGTGTCCTTTGCACCTTCTGTGAACATGTGTTCTTGATCACAAAAGATGGAGGGTTGTGAAGAATACCAACACAGTCAATATAAGCAGAACCACGTCTAATAGCATGACCAAATGAAATACCAGAGATACATCTAAAAGTGAGAATACAGCTTGATGGTAACCATCATGGTTCTAAAGAGTGAGAATTCTTGGGGGGTTACACAAAGATTTCACTCCTCACTAAGTGCCCAACATTTGTAACTTTTTAGTAGATTAAGATTTGAAAATACATCCATTATAAAAGTAAATACAAAATGTTTTTCAAAAAATGAAATAATTATATCCCTTAGATAAATTACATGTCCATTAGGGGGACTTGTAGGGTATCACATGACAGTCCCAGTAACCCGTTCTCAATATCTTTTTGCCTGTTTTTGAACAGTACAGACTTTGTCTCTGACCCTGCTAGGGAGTGGTAAATTCACATGATATTAAGTACACTCATCAATCCTTTTTCCATTTTTGTATCCCTTCCATATAAGATTTATTCATGGAACAATATGTGAACATTTTCATCTGCTAAGACACTTTCATGTGTTCCACTAGTATGTATATATTAAATGTGTAAATATATATTTACCAACCCCTCCACACGAGCAGGATGCAACACAAGATCAGTTTATTAAGCAGAGTTTAACAGGTTTGAATTCAGAGCTTTCCTTCTCCTAGACCAGTTACCTAGCCATGTTAAAGAGTCCAGTCTGCCCTGCTATTTACCCATAGCTAGAGGGATAATTGGATTCATACCTTTCCCAAAGGTATTAGCGCTATGTGAAATTCAAATAGCTTCGTCCAGGAATTGAACTCAAGGCAACGAGTCCATTTCCTACAACTCTAACCATTACACCACACGCCTTCATGAGTTGAATGTGTAAATAAGTTTATGTCTTGTCTTTCTGTCATGTTCAGTGTTAGTATATCATGGATATACTAATGCTAATATTTTGTAGTGCGTTTAGTGTAATTATTATTGTGGTAGGAAATAGAATTGGCGATTAGTGGTTTATGTTCTGGACAAGGCTGTTTGCCTTTCCCTTGACACTATTGTCCTGAAGAATGGCATGAATAAATCTGTTCTCCCTCCCTTCCCCCAGCTATGGGTAAATAGTAAGGCAAACTTGGTTCTTTAGCCTTGCTGACTGGCCTTGACTTACTTACAGTCTATGAGAAGGAAAACTCTGAATTCAAACTAGCCTGTTTAAAAATTGACCTTGTGTCACATCCTGTTCATAGCGCAGGTATAGGTTAGGTAAGTACATACTAATGCTTATATTGGTCCCTGGAGAGTGGGGATTTGATTAAATATCTTCCCTACCTCGAAGTATACCAATACTTACATTACATCTGTTTTAAAATACTTTTAAAATATATAATAATAAAAATATAAAACTTATAGAAACAAAAAAAAAAAAGAACATTTTTCAAGACAAAAAGAAAACAAAAACATTTTTCAAAGGAATTTATTTTATTTTTATTTAGAATTCCATTCATTTTTATTTCAAATTTTTCACACTGCAATATTTTTATCAAAAAAAAAAAAAATTTCATTTTAATGTTTTTTTTTATCTCACAGATAAAAATATTTGCTTAAGTTCCCACACACATTCATATTCATTCTTTATTTCTTTGTTCACAAGGGGAAAAAAAGGGAAAGAAAAATATATTAAATTATCAAATTTCAAAAAATTTCTGTATCTTTTTTTTTTGTTCATTTTTTTTTTTTTCGTTAATAAAAAAAAAAAAAACTTTTTAATTTTGCTTGAATTTATGATGTCCATTTTTTTAAAGTCTTTTTTTTTGTTTTGTTTTTTTCCTTTTTTTTAATACAAGTACTGAACAACAATAACAACAACAATATAACAACAACAATCTCCATCAGAAAATCTTTCGTCTAGATGGAATGTTATTTGAAGGTGTAGGGGATGGGGTGCTTTCTCTTTTCTTAAACATTTTTAACTGTTTAAATTTGAGGCAAGAAATCTACCTTTTTGGAGACATTGGTGGATAATCAGCCATTAATAAATTCTGCAAAGAATTCAAAATAACCAAGTCACCAACTCAGTAGATATTTTTGAAATACAATCAAAGGAATTTCTTCAAAACGGAGGCTGGATATGTCATGATTTTCTTTTAGGAAAACAATCTTTAACTTTATCTTACTGAACGTTTCCACTTATATTGTAAGTAATGGCTTTAACTAAAATTATCAATATTATAAAGTTTTCTTTTGTTTAATATTTGCTTATATTTTTAAGGCTTTTAATTTTAACCATCATTCTTTTTTTTTTTAAATTACCAAATATCTTTAACATCAAAATTGGAACAAATATACGTGAAAAATATTTTTTCATTTATGCATACTAGATAAATGTTTCTTTTAATTTTTTTTTTTTTTTTCCTTGTATAACTTGTAAACTCTACAATACCCACGTGGTACAAATATTAACAAAAGGCAACAATTTGTTTAAAGTTTAATCCTGTGAAAATCCCAAAAGAAAATCCTTTATTCTAAATCAACACATCTGGTTTGATTATTGGCCATATTTATTTTTCTTTTAACTTTTTTTTTAAGACACTGAAGTCTGGGTTGAATTCATTTTGTTAGAAAAGTTTAAATATTTAAAAATGATCCTTTATTCTTTTTTGAGGAAATAAACAGATACTACTCTTTGATCTTAATAAAGAATAAGAATTTTTTTTAATTAGAGCAGTAATGGCAAGATAACAAATTGAAATAAACATGTCTACTTTCTTTTCTTTTTTTAAATGTTTAATTTCTAATTTTTAATTATCTTTATTAAAAGTGAATTTAAAACATAACCAATGCTAATAAGGAATAATTTGAAAAAATTTGAAAATGGAAAGAGTCAAAATTTTTAAAATAACTATACAAAATTAATATTATTTATAGAAAAGAAAAGAAAAGTTACTGTTTCGAATACAAACAAATAGAAAATCCCGACAGGTTTACCAAATGAGCCAAGAACGTTTTCTTTTCTAAGATTTTCTTTTTTTATGGTTTGACAAAACCCAGAGAGAGAGAATTCACAGAAAATATCATTTTTGTTAAATGTTTATTTTAATTAAATCTATAGTACTTATACAAAAAAAAAACCCACTCATAGACTTTATTTTAATTTTGTTTCAATATACAAAAATATTACACAGAAAAATGTAATACTTACATTCACAATCGAGATAAGAAAAAGTTTCAGTCATTTGCTTTATTGTTTTTTTGTTGTTTTTTTACTGAAAAGTTAATTAAATCTCAAAGTCACAAATAGGTCATCAATCCTAACATTTTCTTATTGATCAGGGGGAAGGAAAGACGAAGAAATATGGTCAATTTGTAGCTAATTGAAGATGTACTTTTGTGACTTAAAAATAAAGCAAATAATTGAATCTTACTTTTATCTAAAAGGTGAATATAAGTAGTGGATAAAAAGAACAGTTAAAAATTGAATCAGGTTTTATTATTACCACAAATTTTAATGAAACTTCAGTGGCTTAGACACATATAGGAAGTGATTATTTTCCTTCATTATTGTTGTCAAAGTTCCCTTAGTTTCTGAAAAGAAAATTCCCAGAAATATTTTTAAAATTTCTGAGATTTTCTTTTTAGAAAATTATGACTTTTTACTACAAGTCAGGGGACTTTGACAACAATAATCAAGGAAAATAATCACTTCCTATGTTTGTCTAAGCCATTGAAGTTTCACTAAAATTTGTGGCAATCATTTTTTAAAAAGGGTCCAGTTTTTTCACTATTTTTTTTCTTCTTTTTTTTCAACACTTTACATTTCTATGTATTCTTTTTTTTATATTAACAAAACTAACAAATCATCATTGGTCGGCTTTTGTGTACAAGCACCAAGACTGTTTTAATATTTAACAAAGGAAAAAGAGTAGAGTTAACAGAATCAACTTTAGAAAAAGACTTTCTAATTTGACTTCAGCTGCCTTTATTATTTATTTGCAATAAAAACAAATTAAGATTGTCCTTAATATTGAGTATATAATACATATAGTAATATATATTAAACAATTTAAACTAAAATACTGTATTTCTCAGCATCAAGGACACCTCCTAATTTTCATTTGTAAAAAAAAATATTTTTGGAGAAAAAATAGCGTCTTCAATGCCAAAAAAAAAAAATGCTAATAATTTACTTAAACTACTTATTTAATTAGTAAGAATAACATTTTTTTATTATGAAATGGTTTTCTGCCTTTCCTAATGGCATTGGTGCTAATATGAACTTGGTTTGCCAATTCTGCTTTCTGTGAGAATAAGAATTATACAACTTTGCATCTCTGCTAATTTGCTTATGCAATGTGCATTCAAAAAGTATTGAGACTGAATCTGCATTTACCAAGGCAGAAATGAACAATGAATAAATTCATTTTCTCCAAAATTCAGCATAATTATTCCAGCAAGCTTTCCGTTGGTCAAAGCACCTCTGAAAGTGCAAAGCTGTGATTATCCTTTTAGGAAACAAGAAAAATGACCACAGACCTAGGACTGGTGAGTATGGAGGGTGATGCACTTGCACAATTTTGTTTTTCACCAAAAAATCTATTGTTCAAAAGTATCAAGAATTGGCACTGACTGATCAAGACATCTCTTTATTATAAAGGTTATTCAGCTATATCCATATCTTCATTTTAATTCTACAATTGAAAATTAAAATATTCAGTCTTGATATTTGTTTTATCATACCTTGTACTCTAAAAGTTTTATCACACCTTGTACTCTAAAAGTTACAATGAGGCAATCTTAGTAAGCAAGCATAGAATTAAATGTTTTTCTACAAGATTAGTAAACATCTGGTTGTTTAACTCTTAATGTCCTATACCGCCTCATTCCACCCGGCCGGAACTCACATTCATTTTCCTAATCTACCCCAAATGATAACCTTTTTTTGAATATAATATTAAACATATTTAGAAGTCTTTGATTTAAGGGAAATAACAGGTAACTTTAAATGAAGAGGCCATTTTTAGTCATTTTTTGATAAATCCTTAGAGGAATTGGGCTTAGAAAATTCTCAACAGGATGTTAAGAGTTAAAGATAATAAAAAAAAAAAGATTTTCAATAGAAAACTTGTGCCAATTCGACTAGAAAGTTTTGGGGGTTTTATCAGAGTCACTTCAAAAAGAATTAATGTTTGAAAACTGATCAAACAAAAAATCTTATTTGTTTTTTTTTTTTCTTTTAATCAAAGTTCTAATTTCACTTTAAATATAAATCACAGCAGCAGCAGCAGCAGCAGCAGGAAGAACAAGAATTTTTGTTATGTGATTTTCCCACTGAGGATTACTTGTATTGTTGATTTTCCATTAAAAAGACAAATGATCAGCAATGAATATATTTACCAGAAGATTCTCAAAAAATGAATTTCTTCACAAGATTATAGTAGTAAAAGTCGTCGTTGGGGTGGCCTAAAGTCGGTATCAGCCGATCAGCGAGGGAGTCTATCCCCTTTTCACTAGCTCTAGACCAAGGAGATCATTTTTGCGTCTGAGGTGGAGCACCAGCTCCTTACTTTACCGCACAGATCCCTGTGCTACTCATACGCTGAGTTGGCGAGGGCCGGTATTGAACTAGGAACCTTGTGGATTCTAGCCGAACGCTCTACCGACTGAGCTAACCCGGCCCTAAAAAAACAAAATCAAAAAGAAACTAGCAAGAGAGATTGCATAATTAATTCTTATTATAAGTAAATATAAATGTTTATGGATTTGTTGAAACTTCAGCGTCTGGCAACTGACCTGGTAAATGCTCATCAGGTCATTAATCATCTTAACAACAGCAATCTTGAGCACCTTTTTGATCTCCATCTTTCTAACACACTTGGGCATGTCTTCAAAGTCAGAAAACAGCACTGCTCACGTGACTTTCGGAAACATTTCTTCACGCTCAGAATTGCGGAAGCATGGAATAAGCTGCCCGCGTCTGTTGTAGGCTGCCGAAGCACTGAATCTTTCAAAGCCTCCATGCTTCCTGTAGTCTGCCGACACTATACCTGATGCCCCTCTCCACACACATATGCACACACTCGCACACATACATGCATATTACTACTGTAAACTGTTCATGTTCCTGACACTAATACATTATTCTGTGTACTTGACATGAGACTTTGATGAGTTGTGGTGCACCTGAGCACTGTACACAATAAATTTCATTATTTAATTATTTATTAGTATATGATTTTTAAACAAAATAATTTTTAGGAAAAAATATCTGTAAAAAGTATTTTATAGTCAAATGAATTTCAACTAAATTCAGCCAGAAATAATTCAATAATCCCAATTGGTAAATCAACCATAACAAAATGTTTAACAAAGTTCAATCAAATGATTTTCTTTACTTCAGTTCTACTGAGTTTTTATTAACTATTTAAGAACAGAATGTCAACTTTATTGCTTCTCAGGATATTGTTTATTTATATTAGAATAGGGGTGTCAAACATATGACCTGCAGCCATTTTTTTCTGGTCCATAGTTCAATTTTATTTTTAATAGAAATGTTGAACAATCATAATATATATATATATATATATATATATATATATATATATACAGGAGTAAAATATGGAAATAAACCTGACTATATGTAGAAAACAGAAAAATAAAGTACCCCAAAAAGATGGAATCAATGATGTCTCTAAGAAATACATCACACTCTTTGGCCATTTTGTGTCCAGATGTAAAATCAAAAATTAAATTTAATTAATAGAGTATAAAATATGGGATTAATTAGGTCAGGTGGTAAATGACATAAGAGAAATTTGTTTATATGTCTATATTTGGAAACTAGTTCACTTTTTTTGTTCAGTAAATTTACATTCGTATTTTGAAGAATACACAATTTTTCTTCAATGCATAGCCTACAGTTGTATTGGCCACTTTTATATGCTTGTTTTTTTTTAATAATTCCCCTATTTTATTTTAGTTTTTACCCACTGTGTCTTTTATGTGTCATACATGTTTGGATAGGTTGGTATTGTTTGAATATCTTCTGTTATTGAAGTTGAGGTTGTGATTGTACCACCTATTTTTCCAATTTTGTTCAGTGGCACCAATGTATATTTTTTCATCATTGATGGTGGCCTTATAAACGATGTTGTTAATTAAACAATTGCCATTTAAGGGGCATTTTGTTCTATCAAAGCAGGTGCATCATGCAAGGCCTAAGCATGTTTATGTTTTTAAATATAAATCTTGCATAATAATACATACACACATATATAAATACATAAATACACACACACACACACATATATACATACATATATATATATATATATATATATATATATATATATATATACACATACATATATACATACATACACATATATGTAAGTTGAAAAATGGAAATAAATCCAAAAATATGTTGACAGGATAAATAAATTATTATTATTTTAAATATGAAATAAAATAATAATAATAGAAAAATATAAAATTTTTAAGTATACAAAGAAAATAGCCTTCTTCAAGGCAAAATGTTAGATATATATAAAATATTTTGCCCTGAAGAAGGCCGTTTTCTTTGTATACTTAAAAATTTTATATTTTTCTATTATTATTATTTTATTTCATATTTAAAATAATAATATATAGAATACAATGTGTACATGGACAAACTCTCATCCAAAACAAGTGTTGGCATTTCATTAAACCATTTTTATCCATTCAATATTTTCTTTCCTTTATCTATTTATCCTTTCAACATACACATATACACACACACACACACACACACACACACATATATATACATCTATAGAGATAGAGATCCCTGAAGGCTCTGTGTGAAAGATGAACCTTTCTCAACAGCCTATAAATCTTTCACAATATCAGTGCCAAGATTACACCATGAAAGGAACGCACCACACACACATATCCAAATTAATCCTGTTTATTTTTCTTCAGTGATAGCATATTGCTTACAATAAAGGGGATTCTAATTTTACAAATTATCTTATCTACTCAACCTCATTATGCTACAGAGAAGTTGATGTTGAACATAAAATAATGCAAAACAAATAAATATCTTCTTTCTTTTTTTTAATCTATATAGATTTCTATTTTTTATTGAATTGGATTTTTATAATCTTATAAGGCCTACCTTATGAACAGAGGTTTTTTTAGGAATAACTGACCTTATCCGACCCATGAGATCTTGATTTTGTTTTAATCTGGCAAGCAAAGTTTGACACCCCTATACAAGAATACTTATAATTTCTCTCCAATGAAGTTCACAATGTGTTGAATTTTCAGGCAATCATTTTAGATTATTAGAAACTTAATGGCTTAAAATGTCAACTTCAATTTTAGTTTAGAAATAATGTATAATTTAAATAATAAATTTATTTTTCCTGAAAAATCTTAACCTGATATTTTGGTAGATTTTTAACAGAGTTGGCATAAAAACTTTTTCTCCAAATTCCAATAAATAAATTATTTTTTTAAATTCATTTTTCCTCCTCTTATCTGCATTTCTCAAAAATGCAATTGATATCTTCTTTCAAAACAAGGACAATTCATTTTCAACAAAATGTGCACTTTTAAATTTTCAATCCACTGACGAGTTTCCCAAAAACAAGTCTGCAAGATCCAAACCGCTTTCCTTGGGACTGTTCCCACCTGCAGCGTCAAGAGATGAAGCAGCTGTAACAACAACCGAATTGTTACCACTGACTGTATCTGCACTGAGAGTAACTGAAGGTACAATGGTATGAGGCAAGTTCATGGACTGGACCATTTCAATATGGTGCGCCCGTTTGATATGTGTCTTCAGATTTCCTTTCTGAATAAAAGCGAGATCACAGTAGCTGCATTTATAGGGTTTCTCTCCGCTGTGTTGTTTCAAATGAATCTGGAGAGCATTCTTTTGATTAAAACGTTTTGTACATTTGGGACATTTGAAAGGCCGTTCACCTGAAAAATGCAAGAAGATTTTTTTTTTTTTAAAACTTTAGAAACGATATCTCACATAGAAAAATTTTTTTTTCATCTTAATTCACATTTTTATCAACACAAAATCATATCCCAATTTTTTTATATACAATTCAATTATTAAATTAGTTAAGCATTGAAAAAAAACAACAACAAAAATAAAACAAAATCTTCATTATTGATTTGCTTATTGTCATTAATAAAACAAAAAAAAAAGTAAAGAATTACTTACCAGTGTGAATGCGGATATGTCGTTCAAGTTGACTTGGTTTCTGAAAAGCTTTGCTACATATTGTGCACGCATGGGGCGTTCGCCTCAACTTCTTTTGATTTGGAGAATCATTTTCATGCACATTGGCTATGTGCTCTT
Organism: Doryteuthis pealeii; assembly: GCA_023376005.1. NCBI lineage: Eukaryota > Metazoa > Mollusca > Cephalopoda > Myopsida > Loliginidae > Doryteuthis > Doryteuthis pealeii. Next base: position 2,126,215 of record CM042143.1, on the reverse strand, counting down.
TTAAATTGCTAGGCCTTTTAAATGTTTTTGAGCAAAACTGAAACAAAAAAAAAATATACCAAAAATATTAAACATTCTGGCAAAGGATTTTTTATTTTTGTTTATAATTGTTACAAACAAGACAAATATGGATTCTTCCTTTTTTCTTGAATTTTTTTGCTGAAAGAAATGGAGATCTGTTTATGTGACACTGGCCTTCTAAAAAGCAGTTAATGGTTCACTGGAAAACCTAGTAAAAAAGGGTTGTGTTTTAAGTCCACCACAAAGGAGAAGGTCATTTAGGCAAGACACAAAAAAGACTTCTCTACAAAAAGTGAGAGTTAAAATAAGGAGTTGATATGTGATTTAAAAAAACACATGATGGTGTCCTTCTTTTGTAGTGTATTACTGAACTTTGTTCGGATTTGTTCCTGCTTTTATTCTTTTTTTCTTGGACCATGTTTTCTTTTGGACTCTTTACACAGGAATTCACTGTTATTTTCAAATTCCTACTGCTAGAGTGATAGTACCTTTTAGGGTCCTATCTCAAATAGATCCATTTGAAAATTATTAGTATTGGATAGGATGCTTGAAACCATATAAATGTACAATTATCATTATTATTATTAAATAGGAATAGTTATTTGAAACAATATAATTGCTTGAATTACTAGTATTACATAGTAATACTTGATATCATATAACTGTATGCAAACAAATGATTATAGACAAAAAGGACCATATGACCTTTAGGCACCCCTTTTGCAATCTCGATTCATAAACATTTTTTTTCATTTACACCATCAAAATCCAGTTGTTTTGTTAGGGTTAGGGGTTAGTTTTATAATTTAAACAAAAAAAACTAAAAATCGTCTGTTAACAAACAACTGGATTTTGACGGTGTAAATGAAAAAATGTCCTTATGAATAGAGATAGCAAAAGGGGTGCCTAAAAGTCATATGGTACGACAAAAAAAAGTAAAACTTTGAAAATATAATTATGATTAAAACCAAACAATTTAGAAATGAATCCAATTTCATCACTGATGGTTTAAAGAAGAGAAATGTTATTTACTTACATGGCATACGTGGTTTCCTTTTGAATCAATTGATCCAAGACCATCATCATTTATACTTCCATCCATTGTATCAACTGCTTCATTTTCCATCATGGCTGTTGCTGCATCATGAACGCTGTCAAGATTGTCAGATTCTGCAACCATATTTGGTGAACCTTCACCTTGTACATCACCAACAGCATCCACAGAAATCTGAAATGTTTTCAGAGATAAAGATTCAAAAAATTAGCATCATTTGAATATTAATCATTGTAATAAAATTATTTATATTTGATATTTTTTTCTTTTAAGAAATCTTTTGATTATTTTTATTGGCAATTTTACAAAGAGAGTTACAACAATTAGACCAGAGGAATTGATATGAAGTTGGCATTAGAATAAACAAACAATTGATATCAAAAAGTCTTCAGTGAAAATTATCCATCAATTTTTGATCTCCTGTTAAAAGGAATTTATAAAAGCAAACTAGTAAATTTACACACACTCTGTGAATCCCGATGTTCTATTCACTCTGACAAAATTTTATTTACCCCCAGAGATTTATATGAATCACTTTGAGAATCCGTTTAGAAACAGTGTAAATTTTTTTATTTTATTTATTTAAAAGTTGGGGGGGGGTATGGTTACATTTAGCCATTACAAATTTTTATTGGACTTGTTTAATATTTTTGGAGAATTATTACAGAAAATGAATATACTGAATATGTTTAAAAGAAATGCCAGTAGAATCAAGAAATATAATTAAACTCACAATATAAGCAAGAATTTGTCTAGCCAATTTTTATGGCAGCAAAAAATGAGTAGGAATCGAAGGAGCTTTTTTTTTAATATAGTATTAAATTGGAGGGGAGGACAGAGATTGGATATGGCAAAAAATTGATAGTTGCTGATTTATTTTACACTATTACTGCACCGGATATAGTAAAAGTATTTAAAATTTGACAGCAAATTTAAAGTAAATACTCAAATGCATTTGTTATTGTTCTAACAATTGAATCAAATCAGCAATTATATATGAGGGTAGGCTGAAAGGTTCATAGGCTGAAAAGTTTATATGATGACATCATATCTGCTATTAATGGATTTTTTGACCAATGGGATCCAAGCACTGCAACACTGATAGAAGAAATTTGTGGACCACAAGGGAGGACTAGGTTGAAAAATAAACCTCATTTGGTCACATTCTATTTGAATATCTTGGTCAGCCAATTAACTTTTCAGCCAACCCCCATATGTTCATGTAAAACAAATTAAGAGAAGAAAATAATAATGAATATCTCACCTGTGTATCTCCAGCATCAGTTACAATAAAATTACTATGTGGACCAAGTCCAGTTTCTTGACCATTCATTACAACAGCTGCATGAAGGGCCTGCTGCGTTTGGTCAGCAACCCCCTGGTTCTGAGCCATTGTGATGGTGGATAGTGGCTGCATGACAATATTTGGGTCCTGCATGGTCACAGGATGAATCTGAATGGTGTTTGGCATGAGCTGTGCTATAGTCGTCCCAGCTGTGATACCAGCAGAAAGTTCCTGGCCAGCAGGAGCCATCACAGTTTGACCTTGCGGCTGCAGTTGAATTTGCGTTGGGGTGCTACTAACAAAATTAGGGGCTAGAGTAAAGTTCAAACTGCCCTGTTGCAATTGTTGCAATAAAGAATCATCAATTTGTATTGTTTGGGAGATGAGATTTGGATCAAGACCCATAATCTGAATGCTTTGACTAAGATTTCCAGACAATTGAAGCTGGATCCCCTCAAGACCTTGGAGAACATTAGCAGCCAGAGCACTCTCCGACAGCTGACTACCACCATTTGCAACCCCACTACTGCCTGCAACCGTGGTTATTCCATTGCCAGTATTACCTCCAACGACGCCATTCCCAACCATTTGTTCATTGCCAGAGACAGTCAAAGACACTGGTACTAATCCAGGTTGGTTTGGCATCATTGTTGGTTCAATACTGACCACTTGACCTGCTAATGGATTTGTTGAGTGCAAACCTTGACTCATTTCAACAGCATTTTGTATCGATGTCATTACTTGCGTCTCTTGCGGTGATTGTGAGGGTTGCTGTTGATGCTGCTGCTGCTGCTGCTGAGCATCAATTGCTGTCGTAACCAATAAGGCTGTTGTGTCCATTGCAGCAACTTTTGTGGTCTTTCGTTTCTTTGGTGTGTCTGATTTGAAATGAGATGCAATGTGACTCTTCCTATGTCCTGATGTACGGAAGCGTAATTCACAATGTGGGCACTTGAATGGTTTGGCACCTGTGTGGAGTCGCATGTGCACTTTCAGACTTCCCTTTGTTGAGAATGGCAACGTACAAACATGACATTTGAATTTCTTCTCACCTGTTACAATGAGAAAAAAAATAGAAAAACAGAAAGGTTCATTTTAATGAGGAAACCAACAATAAAATACAATCAGGATTTATTTCTCTAAATGTTTGAGATGAGGCTTGATGATTAGTATTAGCTGCGTTATTTGGACTATTGTCCTCATCTTTATTGTTATTTGTACAACGTTTCAGCCGATATACCCTCTGGCCTTCTTCAGGTATTTCTTGTCAGACTAAGGAACCTTCTCGGACTAGAAAGTTCCCGAGTTCGAAAAGAAGGTTCCCGAGTCTGACAAGAAATACCTGAAGAAGGCCGGAGGGTATATCGGCCGAAACGTTGTACAAATAACAATAAAGATGCCGACAATAGTCCAAATAACGCAGATAATACTAATCAGTATTTATTTTTGCCTTTATTTTATAGAAGAAAAAAGTCATAAATACTAGGATGAGTCAAAAGTTTGCAATATTTTGATAACATGGGGCACAATACAATAGTTCCAGATGCCATTGTAAAGGTGATGAACTACACTGAATTGTGAATGTGTAACTCAGCAGATTTGTCTCTATGGATTAGAGCACAGTCTCAGAATTCACACTTTTTGGTCAACTTGAATTTGCCTGATCATTCACAGGTTCTTTAAACCCTAACAAAATTTCTTGAACCATCTGGTTACTGTACTGTGATAAATTGCACCTTCATGTTTGAAACAACAAATCATTTTAGTATCTTCCACAGCATTAATGTCTCAATTCAAACTCATAATGTATAAGTTCCCAAATTAGAATATGTTGCATATTCATGTGTGTGGCTTTCAAATCACACATGGAGCAAAGCAATGCATAATGTGTCAGCACACCAACTACCACAATACTACTAAGCATAGTGGGTTCTTTCCATGGCTTGAACTGCTTCAGTCATGTGATATACATTCCCCAAACTAGTACATAACAAAATATTGAAAAATGTTCTAATTCACCCAAGTAAAAATAAGTGATCATTCTTGCTTTTATTTTATAGAGAAAAAAATTCATAGATATCAAATTTGAATCTGTGCGAAAAATTATATTTAATTCAATTACTATCAATTCTAAATGTTAAGTGTAGCCAAGTGTTTGAATATAAGAATATTTTCAAATAGATTTATTATAAAGATTCAAAGATCAAAGTTAATGAAAAAAAGGTTTGATAATGTATAAAAGTTCCTTGTATTAAAGAAATTCTTCCTCGAAATACCAACTTAATTATAACCTTTCTAAAGAAATTAATATATATATTAATATTGAAATTAATATATTGAAATTAATCCTTAACTATTAAAAATAGGCATTATATCTATTAATAATGGAGATTAGGTCTCTATTTGTCTGTAACCGAAACTATGTCACTACTTATGTCACATTACCCAAAATTGTCATAACATAGAATACAAATTTGAGCATGCAGTCATCTTAGACAGTCCTATTGTTTTTTAAAACAAGTTTTGATAAATACATGCCCGGTATTATATATTCATATATAGTTTATTTTATTCTAATATATATTTAATGTTATCAGAACTAAGTTTCCATTTCTAATTGTTTTGATGATTTTACTTACTTATGGTACAAACTCTCTGGCATTGAATTTTTTACTCCCACCCACCTCAGGCAATATCTTTCAAAAATTAATTTTTACACCACCTGGAGGGATTTTTTTTTTTTTGCTAGTTCTATTAATATTAGAACCAATTAAAAGAAAAGATGAATCACATGTTGATATAAAAAAAAAGATCAGTGCTACAGATATAGATTTTGAGAAGATAAATGCTGATAGTGGCTGCAAATTTTGTTGTCTACTGAATGGCCATTGGATATATCAATATATTAATATATAAATATATTAATATATTAATTTAACAAGTTAAGGATTACCAGAAAACCTTATCCCCTTGATTTTCTCAAAATTGTTTGCATCAGAAAGGCTGAGAAAATAAGGGCAATGAATCATTATTTTATTAAAAAAACAATTGTAATTGGATTTCTGAAAAGTTTAGGTGGAATGATATTGGAATATATATTTCCTCTAGGCTGAGAAATTAGGGACAGTAAATCATTGGGTTTGGTTTGGTTTGTTTTATGGCATATCAACCTCGGTGGGTCATTTAATGCCAACAAAGTGGTGAAATAAATTCATTCTTAATGCATAATACAATTTTGTTTATAAACTTATGTTTTTCTATTTAACCCATAGATGGGACCATAACAGGTACTACCACTCCAGGAGCAATGGTGATGAAGGAGTGCTCCACGTTTCCCAAACCTCCAGAACTGGAACCTCACCATCAGATAGAGTTTAACATCATTCCCAGGACATGTAACTCTCAGTCACCGCCTTCTAGCACCCATATGATAAAAAGGGGTTGTGGATTGCCATAAGGGCAATAGGGTTGGGAAAATCATATAGGTGCTAGAGTTTGACGTGACCAGCCGATTGATCGGAGGGGGCCTCTCCGACCGCCTGTCTAGCCCAAGATAGGGCCAAAGTGGAGTATTGCAAGTCATGAACTGCTCATCCACCTGGGCTCTATCCTTAAGCATCACGGGTTATTTACCCACGGCCAACAGGTGGCCTCATTAGGGGAGTCTTACCCCTCTGCAGAGGTGCAGTCGTTGCATTCTAACGCCCCAGCCGACAGGGTGGGTAAATGATTGGGGTTTTTGTTTAAGATGAAATGGCTGTTGGACTTTTTAATAAGATGAAAGTTTATGGATAACAAAGGAAACAAGAAAAGAAAAAAAAAAATGGAAGGAATTTGAAAATTTATAAAAGTTGGAAATAACCAAAATTTGTAGAATAAAAAAAATCAAAACAAATCTTACCCGGTCGGTGAGTCTTCATGTGACTGTCTAAAGTTGATTTCACTGTAAAGGATTTTGCGCAGATATTACATTTGAAGGGTTTTTCCCCCGTGTGAATACGAATATGCCGCACCAAATCACTGGGTTTCTTGAAGCTTTTTGGACACTTACTACATTCATGTGGATGTTTAGGATAAGTGTCCTCCTTTTCTATAATCTTTTCTGGAGGAGGTTCCTCAACCGGTTGCTATAAGAAAAGAAATATCACTATTTATTTTGTTTTTGATATATAAGACTTCAGTGTTTCCATGATATCAAAATGTTTCATTCAATTACTTCATTTTTATTTATGTAATATAAATTATCTTCAGATTTCTTCTGGTCTATTCTCCAGTCTTTATCAGGTGTCTTCATCAATTTTATAATTTTTTATAATCATCTTTATTTAAAAGAAGACAGAGAAGAGAAAATAATAAAACAACTTAATAGTTCAGGTAAAAAGTAAAGTTGTCAGGGCGGCCTAATGTCTGTATCAGCCAGACAGTGAGGGAGTCTATCCCCTTTTCACTGGCGCTAGACCAAGGAGATTATTTTAGTGTCTGAGGTGTAGTGCCACACCTACCATCAGCTCCTCAATTTACCGCACAGATCCCTGTGCTACTTATACACTGAGTTGGTGAGTGGCTAGTATTGAACCAGGAACTTTGTGATTCCTAGCCGAATGCTCTACCGACTGAGCTAAACCAGTCCAGGCAATCTAGGAAAAATATTTAACTGATACATTTGAAATAGAAATTAAAGTCCATCTTTGATAGGTCAACACATACTGCTTAGCAGATCAAAAGTTTACCAAAAAATATTAAGTGGAAACTTTAATAGTTATTTTGGAAATTGTTTCACTGTCAGCAAAAATATTCTAGGGACACAAATGATAAAATCAGACTATTTTTTTTTAAATTTCAGCCATATGAAGTCTTTTTTATTGCATAAATAAAACCCAATTGATACATTCAGGCCAAAGTATTCAACATTTTGCAATTGGCATAGGCCACAATGTGTCATAATTACTCAGAATCTGTTTCATCTGGTCAACTTGCTATGTTAGCATAAATGCTTTTACAGTTTGAAATAATCTAGAGAACAAACCAAACTATTCTTCCTGCAAGAACATCTCCTGGTATTGCAACGAGATCCGTTAAGTGCATCAAATAATTTCCAGAAGTTTCTAAAGAGCAAACTTAGGATGCATCATAATAAAAACAATAAACGACTAAAGTTCAACATTTGAATCTGTTCCATCCCATAATTTTGATTTTCTTTTAACATTTTTATGTTGACCTATTAAACACATTTTTTTCATTACTGTTGCATTTTGTCCAAGATATTTCCACAAATTGTTCAGTATATAAGATTAATTAACAAATATCAAATTTACCTGAAGAAGAATCAACAAAATCATTAAAATAAAAAAGATAAGAATTCTAACCAATAACAATATTTCATCTTAAAATTTCAAACAATAAATTTTTTTTCTTATTTTGTATATTTTTTTTATTTTATAAAACAAAAAAAAATCAACATACCGGAGGTACCCTGATTTCACTAACTCTGTCTTTTTCAGTTGTACATTCAATAAGAATTCGTTGGGACACAGTCATTTCTTCGTGTGGTCCGGTTTTAGTAAGTTCCTGGGCTTCCGCATCACTAATCTGAATTACTGGTCGATTACGTCGATTACCATTCAAAAAGTCATCATCATCTTTAAAAGGAAAACATGAAAGATTAACAACAATAACATTAATACACACACACACAAATGCACATGCAGAAGGTTCACTTAGTGCAACAGCTATCATTGTAAAAAATGGAATCGGCGACCTGAGTTCAAATCCTGGACAAGATCATTTGTTTTACCTTGTGCTAAAAATTTCCAAAAAGTCATCTCAACTGAAACAGAAGACAATCACAAATTTGTTGAAGTCTAAAGAGGTACAGGAGGTTTTTGTCCTTGATTTTTTGAAAATGTGCACTTTGTCTGACATCCTCTCCTACACAAAATTGACAAAATGAGGCCATTCATATTATATCATTGCAAGGAAAGTGGTGCTATTCCAAGTGTCAATTGTGTTAGGTAACTTCATCTGCCTAAATTGTTTGTTTGCCACTTTTCTGCTCTGAAATCCAAGTTTGATAATCAATAGCAGACAAAACAATTATCATGACCACAGAATTTTGAATAAGATTGCAAGCATTTATTGTCATTCATGTCTTATTGATGTAATGCAATGATCAAACTGTAAGTCAGGCATGCATCCAAGCTGTAACTCATGTGGATATTGCATTTGAGGATATTGCATTTGTAACAGATTCTGCAACTTATTGTAAAAAAAAAAAAGCTCATAGGGAAGTGTTGTCAAATGTAAACAGTTAGCATGTGTTGTGCTTAGCCCATATTTGAAATCTTGTTAGTGAAGTATTTTCACACTTACCAGCATTTGATAAAGTTACTCAACTCATTACTTTAATCAAGTCTTCCTTTTTTAAAAAGGCTAATCAAAAAAAAGTGTTACCTAAAATGACTTGAAAATTCCTTACCTAAGGAACAAGTGAAATTACACGCACACACACTGGATACTCAATTTTTTTTATAAACTCATGTTTTTCTATTTAACCCATAGATGGGACCCAGGTAATACCACTCTGGGTCAGTGGACCAGGGATGAAGGGGTGCTCCACATTCCCCAAACCTCCAAAACTAGAACCTCATCATCAGATAGAGCTTAACGACATTCCCAGGACATGTAGACCCTCAGCCACCGCCTTCTAGCACCCATATGATAAAAAGGGTTAGAGCTTGCCATAAGGGCAATAGGGTTGGGGCAATCATATAAGTGCTAGGGCTTGATGTGACCAGCCGATTGGTCAGAGTTAAACAGATTTATTTGACCCATAACAGGTACTATCACTCTGGGTCAGAGTGGAACAGGAAGTAATGGTGATAAAAAGGGTATCCCACATTCCCAAGATCTCTGGAATTGAAGCCTCACCATCAGATGTAATTTAGTGTCATACCACTCTGCATGAGATACAGTCAGCTTCAGCTTGACCACCCTCTTTATTAAAAGGGGGCAAAGGAGGAAGAAGCCATAAAAGTCAATAGTAACATACATACCCCCCCCAACCCCCCAAAAGTCAAAAACAAATTCTACAGATGAAGAACAACTTACCATTTTGATTGTCTTTATGCATCTTTAAATGTCGTCTCCATAATGAAGAAATACGGAAAGTTTCCGTACAATATGGGCACTTGAACGTTTCCGTGTTACTATGAATGATCATATGACGTGTGAGGGAGCCGTTAGTAGTAAATGCTGCATGGCACATTTGGCAACGGTAATCTTTCACACCTGTATGTGTCCGCATGTGAGCCTTCAACACACCTGTAGACACAAACATGCGGCTGCACTGGGTACACTTGTAAGGCTTTTCACCTAGACAAAAATTTTAAAAATATACAACAATCAATTTACACTTCTTTCTTTATTCTTTTTATTATTATAAACAATTCTCTTATATTCTTTGATTATTATGGGATATCATTTAATACTAGATATTTAAATGTAGTTTACTCAAAAAGTAAAGACTCCTATTTATTTTGATAGCAGTGCCAACAGATAATGGGAGCAGAATAACTGTTGGATAGAGCTATACAGTTTTAACCAAGCACATGGTATAATGGTTAAAGTCATGGGAAATGGACTTGTTGCCCCCAGTTCAAATCCTGGGTGTGGTAATTGCATTTCACTTAGCGCTAATACCCTTGGGAAAGGTATGAATCCTACTCTCCTTCCAGCTATGGATAAATAGTAGGGCAGACTGGGCTCTTTAACCTTGGTTAGGCAACCGGTCTCGGAGAAGGAAAACTCTGAATTCAAACCTGTTGAACTCCACTTAAGAAATTGACTTTGTGTCACATCCTGCTTGTGCAGAGGGGTTGGTGTGTGTGTGTGTGTATATATATATATATATATATATATATATATATATACAGTTTTAACCAATGATAAATAAGAGTGTGCATACTGTACTCATAAAAGGGTTGCTCCAAAGTAAAACTCTTTATTTTACTATGCTATCCTATAATGTCAGAATTTTGAGGTTGGTGGTATTGCAACAGAGGCTAAACCTTCCCACTGTAACGAGACAAACATAATTGTTTTTCCTTGGATTGTGGGGCAAAATGTCATATATCAGTTGGTCACTTGATAATTCAGCCCTTTTCAAACTCTTTCTTTTGTCCCCAAGTTTAAACAGATAACACTTATCTGTTTTCAGTCCTCGTCCAATGAGCGAAAAGGACATATTTCCCAGCTGTAGGGCCGGCTTAGTTCAGTCAGTAGAGCATTCGGCTAGGAATCACAAGGTTCCTGGTTCGATACCAGCCCCCGCCAACTAAGCGGATGAGTAGCACAGGGATCTGTGCGGTAAAGTGAGGAGCTGCTTCTTAAAGTAACCCTAACCCATTTTCTTTTTTCCTAGTAGATCAATCAATAAATAAATAATTTATCAGTCAAGAGTGGTTCCCCTTTGTTTATGTTAGACTTATAGGAAATAACCCAAAATCATTATACAATCTTAAACCACAGTATAGAAACATCCTAATGATGTTTCTACACATTAATACTGAATTAATCAATGAGCGGCCAATAGGAAAATGCCTTACATTGAGCAACTAAAAACAACAAAATTGTCACCCTGTTAGCAAAAGGTTTAATTATCAATGTTGATAATATTCTATTACTAGAATTACTTTATATAAGAAAAAAAAATGAGAAAACAAAAAAGAAAAGTTTTTAAATTCTTACCTGTATGAGACCTTACATGTTGTTTTAAATGGCTGGACTTTTTAAATCCTTTGCCACAGTAGGCGCATTTGTATGAACGTTTGCCTTCATCTATTTCTCGTTGCATATTTACTTGTCGTTGCTGTTGAACTGGTGTCAGCTGAGGTTCTCTGCAACTGCAAAAGACAATTTTATTAAAAAATAAAAAAGTGAACAGCTTTTCTGAAAAAAATATTAATTACCTTCCTGAATAAATGACACTAATAGAAATGGGAGATATAAAAAGACCAAATGAAATATGCCATTGCCTGGAAACATCAAGAAAAATATACAAAGTATTTCAGTATCAAACAGACTTTCTGTAATAATACACACTTTTTTTTCCAGATTTTTAAGCATAAAAGATAGAAGGTTTGTATTATACACAAGACTTAATTATTATCTTTTTTCAGCCATATTCTGGATGGCACGACCAAAAGTAAGTTATGGTTCAAATTAACTAATGTTTAACAGACATTTCTTTTTTCTACCACAACAGAGAAATAGTCACTGAAATGTGTGTTTATTCAGGATTTGTTACTTCTATTGAGAACTTATATAACATCCTAATCTTCACATCCTCCTGATCGTGAGTTCAATCTCCCTAATCAATCGCTACACTTCCCCCTGATCTCATTTTGCACGCCAAACATATTCATGCATGCTTTGAGTTACCACGTGCGTGATTTCTCTTGCCACAACTTATTTTCATGTGAACATGTATTTGCCTTTCACCTAAATACTGTGCAAATTTTGTGTTTTAGAACTTTATATAAACAATATAAATTCTTTATATTTAGTCAATACAAAAATGGATAAAAGATGAATAAATTTTAAATCTAGAATAAATTTAGCTGCTACAAATTCCAAAAAGTCAACACATATTATACACAAGAGATATTTTTTAAAGAATTTTAAAGTTGAAAGTTAGGGGTGAAAATTAGACACAATTAATTAAAGTTGAAAGTTAGGGGTGAAAATTAGACACAATTAATTAAAGTTGAAAGTTAGGGGTGAAAATTAGACACAATTAATTAAAGTTGAAAGTTAGGGGTGAAAATTAGACACAATTAATTAAGTTGAAAGTTAGGGGTGAAAATTAGACACAATTAATTAAAGTTGAAAGTTAGGGTGAAAATTAGACACAATTAATTAAAGTTGAAAGTTAGGGGTGAAAATTAGACACAATTAATTAAAGTTGAAAGTTAGGGTGAAAATTAGACACAATTAATTAAAGTTGAAAGTTAGGGGTGAAAATTAGACACAATTAATTATGGTATAAATAAATTTGTAGATGATGATCCTTCAATTTCTTTAATATCCAATTTGCAAAAAATGAACCCACATTTTTTTCATGTGCAAAAAAATTTTTTTTTTTTTTTTTTTTTAATTGAACTTTAACAGAATACAAATTAAAAAAGTAATCCTTAAGTCTTCTTTTCTTTCTAGAAAAAATTTGTCTAAAAAAAAATTTAAAATTTAAAAAAAACAAACTTACTTCATTTTATCATAATATAAACATGTAGTGTTAAGTGGTGAGTTTCCATGTTTTGTTTATATTACTTCTACAATCCATTGGTTACAGCAATTAAAAAAACGCCCACTTATTTTCAGAAGTAGGGTAATAATTCTCATTGAAATTTAACATATTTGAATCCTATGTTTCATGAGAGTATGAACTGGCAGTTGTCTACAATGCAATTCTTGCCTCTTCTTGACACTGAGGATGTCCAAAGAAAGTGCCAAGTGCTATACAACTCACCATTCCTGTTGCCAGAGCTCTATATTTTCGTTATAATCATACTCCTTTGTAAATTTGAGGGAATCCAATCATGGTGTAATGGTTAGTAAGCTAGTCTCACAGATCCATTAATAGTGAATAGCAAATTTGATCATCGGTGAATGCCCCTTGTGACCTTAAGTCACATACTACCCATGGTGAATAGGTTGGGTAACTACTTACTCTTTTGGAAATTTTACAATTTTTTTTACTAAACCTTTTTATATTTTTGTTTTTCTTTCATTCCTCAAGTTATAAACACTCCATTGAATCTGATAAAGATTCAATGAATATTAATCAATGATACTTTCTTGAAAATCATCAATAGAAAAATTGGTTCAGCAGTTCACACTATTTATGTGTTTAAAAAAAACAAACAATAAAATGATAATCTTACCTTGTTGTAAGTATTGGGGTGGAAGCCAGGGTTGAGGCAAATGATGCACTTAATGGGGTCACATCAATAACATTTGTGAGCTGTTGAGTGTTCTGAAAAGTTCATAAATAATATTAATCAATAACTGAAATCAGTTGGATTTTTCAATGAAATTGATGAAAAAATTGAAACAGAATTTACATCATTTTTCAAATATTTTTCTGAAGGATATTCAATCATTCATTAATGCTAATATCTAAATAATTATGATTTTCTTCAGCAGACCATCATTTAGTTATCTAACATCTATGTTTAACAGTTATTATTATTTTTATTACATACAAAGAAGGGTGACAAAACTAATAAAAAGAGTAAAAGATTACAGTTACAGGGAGTGATTGGAGAAATTAGGATTAACTACTCTCCTAAAAAGAAGAATGAGAAGGGATTTAATTGAAATTTTCAAAATGATTAATGGAATTCTTAATTCATGGTAGACATTTTTTAAATATTTCTCCTCAAACTGGATAATTACTGCCAATGCAGATTTCAAAAACTAACTCTATTAACCAATTGGAGTTTTTTTTTGTTAATTGAGCAATATATTCTGGGAACAAATTGCTTGATATTGTAAATGTTCTGTGCAAAGATTCTTTTTTTTTTTTTTTTTTTCAAGGTTGATATGAAAAAATAGAAGAAAAAAAATGAGATGCCCAATGAGGCATAACCAAACAAATAATAACAATTATTGTTATTATTTGTTTCTTATGCCTCATTGGGTAACTCCCTTTTTTCTATCTTCTTAAATCAACCTTTAAAATATCTTTGCACAATAATGATTATAATTTTAAAACATACAGTCCTGCTCACAATTATTGGTACACATAAAACTTTAGTACATAATATAGAATATCTCCTGAAAAAAAACAAAAAAATGAATTTAGTGAAACATCTTTGGTCTATTGACAATTCATGGTTGATAAAGAACAGCAAATGATAAAACAAAAAGTTTATGTAAATTTGGTTATTTTCAATTTATATATAGCAAAAAATGAAAGGGTGCCAATAATGGTGACCAGGACTGTAAAACACACATTTATCATGAGGTTAATCTAAATTACAACAAATACATCTCCACAACAAATAAAATACTTACAGGCAAGGTCATTTGTCCTTGGCTAAAGGCATTAATTTGGCCAAAGTTCTGCTGGTTTCCAAGGAAGTTTTGTTGGGAAAATACCTACAAATTAAAATCAAAATTAAAACAAATTCATATATTTATTATACAAATCAAACAAAATTTATTCTATTTCATATTTTTAAAAACTGGAAAAATTCATTTTATAGTATCATGGTGCTCTGACACATTGTGCATTGCATCACTCAATTTGGGAATTTCAAAGTTACACAAATGAACATGCAACATAGTTTAATTTGAGTTGGCTGGCTGGTTGGTTGGATTTTACAGCATCTCAACCCTTGGGTTATTTTATATTGAAGACATTTTTGTTTTATTCATTCTCACAAATGATTAGTATCAAGTCCCAAGTCAATAAAGATTACACAATCCAGTTCAGCATTAAATTCAGAAAGGACAAAGCTCAAAATAGGCAAATCCAAAATCGCCAAGATGTTCTTTCTTTGCAGGAAATGTTTTATTAAATGGCTCACATGAGTTAGGGATTTTATAGTAATTAGAAAATTTATTTTCTCCTAGAATGCAATGTTGATAGTTATTTATTTCAGTCAAAAAGTTTCTTATGGCTGATACCAAGACAATAATTCAACAAAAAATTTAGTTGGTTTAGGCCTCTCAGAATTCAGTAACCAATTTCTACTTTTTCAAATACTACACAACTCCACTACATTATCGGGTTATTCGCTAGTAGAAATCTTACATTTTTAAAACAATTTTTAAAATCATTGTAAAAATCGTTAGCCACAGCCTGTAATATAGAAAAAAATTCTAATGATGAAAACTGAATCTACAATATGATTTCTTTTTTGAGGCCAATTACAAAACTCAAAGACTGCAATTATTCTTACCTGTTCCAATAATACATCAGGAATAGTTTCCTGTGACAAAACTGCATGATTGGGCGCCGTGAGATCACCTTGACTAATATCAGTAAGTTCAGCAGGTATCGAACTTTCTTGTAAGGCAGCTGCTGCTGTTGATGCTTCTGGATGACCAGAATCAATTGTTTGAACATTTGATGTTTGTGGAGTAAGACCTTCATTATCTGTTACATGTTCATCATTTTCTACAATTGAATTCTGCTGGACATTTTGAGATTGCAAAGATTGCCCTTCTTGCAATGCCTGCATTGCAAGTTCATGCCTTCAAAAAAAAAGAGAAAAAAAAAACATGTATTTAATTATATGTGTGTGTAAATAAATATCAATCAATCACTGGTTCAATAATCTGGCTTGGTTGTAACTTGTCTTGGGCAAGAATAACCTGGCAGAGCCCATCCCTTTCTAGGTCTAAAACTGGTTTGAATGAAGTTTTCCTTCTCCTAGACTGGTTGCCATACCAAGGTTAAAGAGCCTAATCAACCCTAGGAGTTACCTATAACTGGAGAGAGAATAGCTTGATCCATACCTTTCCCAAAGTATTAGCACTATATGAAATGGAAATTCAGGATTTGAATTCTGATGTCCAAACAATTCGACTTGACCCATAAATGAGACTCCAGGTTAGAGTGGACCTGAGAGTAATGTCAATGAAGGGGTACTCCACACTCCACCACTAAATGCTCTTTAGTGTTATACCCAGGACACCAAATTAATAGAAATAATTTTTATGTTAGATTTTTCAGTGTATCAATAAATTAGAAGAATGATGGTTGACTCTCATCCACTGCCTTCTAGTACCTATATCATAAAAAGAGTTGGGTGTTTTTCATAAGAGCAATCTGAAGAAAATGGTCAGGACAATCATATAGGTGCTAGGGCTTGACACAACTAGACGATTAATCAGATGGGGCCCTCTCCTCTGTCCTCAGGCATTACACATGGCCAACAGGTAGTCTTGTTGGGGGGGGGGGGTCTTATCCCTCCGTGGTGGAGGCAATTGGCATATTCTATAGCCCCAGCCGGTAGAGCGAATGACTGCCTACACATAAATACACAACATGTGTAAAGTTAGGTATACACAAAATGTCAATGTAAAAATAAATACATGTTTGTAATATTACCTGTGTGTCTTCATGTGTTTTTTACAGTTGACTGAAGTTTTGAACGTCTTCTGACAATACGGACACATGAAGGGTCTTATTTCTGTGTGGGTTGAGTTGTGTCTTTTAAGGCTGCCACTGGTGGTAAAAGAACTATCACAAACTGAACACTTATAAGCTTTTACACCAGTATGTGTCCGAGAATGAGATTTAAGTACACCACTTGACACAAATGACCGATGACAAAGTTTGCACTGATATGGCTTCTCCCCTAAGGAAAAAAAAAACAGGAAAAAAAGGCATGAAAAGATTTTCTAAAACAAAATAGAGTGGCACATCTATTAATAATGGAGATTGTCTGTATTTCTCTCTGTAACAAAAACTACGTCACAATATTCTTATGCTATATACACCCAAAATTTGAGTAAGCAATTTTAAAAATTGTTTTTTACTCTGGTCCTTTTTTTTTTACAGTAACAAGAAGTTAACTAAAAAGTTTACAAATAAATAAATACCTACGATTTTGTGGAAAATTGATGTGGAAAATATTCAAAATAATTGTTTGATTATTACATGCATGCAATATTTTATTTGTTTTCATTTCAAATTGTTTTATTTATTCTTTTACTCCTTATTTGAATTTTTAACTCCCACTCTCTCAGGCAATCTTTCAAAAATTAATTTTTACAACGCCTGGAGGGTGTTTTCTGTTGCTAGTTATAATAATATAAATGAGCACTAAAATGAAGCAATTACAGAGTATGAATAAGTCATCTTAAAAAAGGCAACAGTTGGAAGAGGAATAAGTTGACAAAGTTAAAAGTCTGACCAGTAGGCTAATTGCAATAAAATTTGTGATAACAACCTATAGGCTATATTTGGCACCCTAGTTTTAAAATAGCAATTAATGTAGAATTGCCAAAATTGTCAAAACTTCATCAGTCAGCTAAGTAACCAAGGGGGTGGGATAAATGTACTACCTACTCAGACGGGAGTTGGGGTTCTCTGTTTTGTGAACCCACCGCTCTAAACTTTGGTTGAAAAGAAGACATCCCACAAAGGACTGTTCTGGGTGTGGCATTAAACTGAATCCAGTGGTGAGGATCCAGTTCTGGAGAGTGTGAAGCTTAACATCATACTCAGGATATTAAGACCCTCAGCCACTGCCTTCTAGCACATATGATAAAAAGGGTCGTGCCATAAGGGTAATAGGGTTGGGACAATCATATAGATGCTAGGGCTTAACGTGACCAGCCGATTGATTGGAAGGGCCAAAGCGGAGTGTCAGCCACCAGGGTTCCATCCCTTAAGCATCACAGGTTGACACCACGACCAACAGGTGGCCCAATTACAGAGGTGCAGTCGGTGCATTCTAAAGCC
The DNA here is from genome assembly GCA_023376005.1 of Doryteuthis pealeii. Lineage (NCBI taxonomy): Eukaryota > Metazoa > Mollusca > Cephalopoda > Myopsida > Loliginidae > Doryteuthis > Doryteuthis pealeii. The sequence continues at coordinate 2,108,377 of CM042143.1, read as the reverse complement.
CAACAGGGCTCTATTAGTATTGAATAGGAGTACATGAAAAATAAACTGTATAAAAACAAATGATCATTATATTATAGACAAATAGTTGAATTTAAAAAAAAAAAATTTAAAAAATTGAATATTGAAAGTATATAATTATTATAATTAAACATTTACAAATAACCCATACAGAGTTGATGTGCCATTAAACAAATAAACCAAACAGAAGAATCTGTAGAAGTAAATGAAAAAGGTGAATTCTTCTTACCTGTATGAGATCGGACATGTTGTTTAAGGTGACTAGATTTTTTGAAGCCTCTTTGACAATAGGCGCATTTGTGTGGACGGTCAGAGGTGATTTCATTGAGGTAGTTATTGAAAAAATTGCTACGTGATGGCTGCTGGATGAGACCTGTGTAGACAAGAAGAAGCAATAAATTCATAAGCTGGGATCACAAGACATTTTTTTTAATTAATTTTTAAACATAAATGGAATCTTTTCATTTTCTTCCATAAAATATTTTATCTCAAAATAAAAATGTAAATTTGTGTTTATGTAAAAAAAAGAAAAAAAAAAGAAAGAAAAACATTTGATAACATTTTTATTGCATTATGTATTTACTCAACCACTCTAACACATGGTCAATTTCTTTAATTGGAATATGAGGGTGGGATGAAAAGTTGATATGATGATGTCATATCTGCTGTTGATGACTTTTTTGACCAATGGGATCTAAGTACTGTGTAAACCTCATTTAGTCACAATCCAGGAGAGTATTTTTTTCAGCCGATCTTTATAAAGCTTATAAAGAAGGAACAACTTCTCCGAGACTGGTTTCTTAACCAAGGCTAAAGAATCTAGTCTGTGCTATAATATACCCATAGCTGAGGGGACATTTCATGCCTTTCCCAAGGGCATTAACATGAAGTGAAATACAAAGAGCCTCCTCCAGGATTTGAACTTGGGCTGCCAATTCCATTTACTATTATTATAACCATTATGCTAAGTGTGCCTCCTGCACTGAGTCGAGTCTGTTTGAAAAGAAGAACCTGATGTTAAAAATTAAAATGGATTTTTGAAGAGAGATAAAGTTTAAATCCTGGATGAAACTGTTTGCGTTTCCCTTTGTGATAATGCCTTTAGGGAAAGACATGAATCCATCTCTTCTCCCCACAGTTATGGGTAAATTTGGTACTTTAGCCATGATAAAGCAACCAATCTAGGAGAAGGAAAACCCGGAATTCAAACCAATTGTACTCCACTTAAAAATTGACCTTGTGTCACATCCTGCTCATGGTGGAAGAATTGGATGAATATATACCTGCATTTTTTATCTTCAATTTTACAAAGATCAGCCAATGAAATAATAAAAATCATAAAATTATTGATAATCTTCTGATTATTTTTCTACAACCAAACAAAAGTTGAAATGTATTTATTTTGAATGACTATACTGATATAAAATGCAAAATAAAATTCTTTTTAGTTTTTGTTCTTTTCATGGGGAAAATTGCCAATTACTTTGGTCCTTCAGTTTAAGCTGCAAACATTAGGGCAAACCCCTTTTAATACTATTAAATGAATTAATGTCACTTATCAAAGTACAACTTGGTGATAAACAAATGGAATAGGTAATAAGAAGGTTAATAAAACTTACCTGTATCTGTGATCAAAATTGGTTCTTGGAGAGCAATTTCTCAGTGGAATGTTCTGGCTTGGAGGGTTTCGTACTGGCCTTCGTGGTTTCTTTGGCAAAGAGATATCTTTGAAGTGAGACACCAAGTGGCTCTTCAGATGGGCTGATGTCCGAAATTTTCTCTCACACTGAGAACAATCAAATGGCTTTGCTCCTGGGAGAGGAAAAAACATTTTTTAAATCATATAGGATCTGAAACTTGGTGAGATCTAAAAAAAGATAATTTCTGAAATATCAGAATCCCAATACAGCAAATCCACATTTAATGCCGTTTCATTATACGTCAATTCCTTATAACAATGATTTTTTAAAAAATGCAAAAAACTCTAGTGCGCAAACACTTAAAAAACAACAAAAAAAAAAAAGCCAAGGTAGTAACAAGGTTGTCTCCTTTAGCTGTAAATCACGGACGTCATATTCAAGAATTAGTGATAAGACATTACATGATTTCAGATAGAAAGGATTATTGAGGATTATTGAGGATTATTGAGCCAAATTCAAATTCTTTCTCTCTGTATTGATGCCTGTTAAGGAAGGACATATTGATTGAGTAGAATTTTCTGTTTCCTTCAATAACGAAGCATTTTTACAGATTGGACTTGTATATCGTTGGCAAAAATTATGGAATTAGCACACTTTACTTATTAGTTTATTTACTTCAAAAAAAAATAAAAACTATCAAATAAGACACAATACATTTTTATTTACAGCCCATGACACCATTGAAGCCTATTTTTTGTTTTACTCAGTAAATTTTTTACTGTTTAGTTTACTTGGTCTTACTTTAAACCCATTATATCATTGAATAGAGCTCATTGAAAACTTCTTTTTTTTGCATATAAAATATATTTCTCTGAATTTTTGAGATGAGGCTTTTATAATTTAGTATTATCTGCATTATTCGGACTATTGTCCTCATCTTCATTGTAAACGTTTCTGCCTTCTTCAGGTATTTCTTGTCGAAATTGGGAACCTTCTTGTTGTAATCGGGAGCCATCACGGAACTTTGAACCTAACTCTTTATTCAGTCCACGGGTGTATCCTGTTCTCATTCCACTAACCATAGCTGGGGTACAGGTGTTAAGCTGTTATTATTATTCTATGTTACTGCTGCCCCTGACCAGGATTGAACCTGCAGTCCAGAGATAACTTTCACTTAGAACTGTCTTAACCTAACTCCTTTATCCACTAGGCCATGTGTCCAATTGGACAATCCATTGTGAATTTTGGGAACTTATAAACCTAATGTCTTGCTTTGGCTAGAATAATCACCTATTCATTTATGTATGATTTTTTTACCAAGACTCATAAAAAACAAAATCTTTGACAAGATTCAATAATTGGTGTCATAATAAACCTGTCAAAGCACAGTGTTCATTATTTCTGATTTATTACAACAATAAAATTATGTTTCATTTTTTAAGTTTTAAACCTACCTGAGTAAATCATCAATAAGGTTTATTTTTAATTTACAATGTTTTAAAATAAACAGACACTTTTATGAATGAATAATAAAAAATAAAATAAATTTTTTTTTTTAAATACAGATTCTAAAGAATGATATTTTACTTATACCAGTATGTAAACGGGAATGAACTCTAAGGCTTCCCAATGTAGAAAACATTTTTATTGCAAGCTTCACACTTGTATTCTTTTACACCTGTGTGGGTTTTGAGATGTGCAGTGAGGGTGCTCTTCACAGCAAATGCACGGAAACACTGGTTGCATTTGTATGGCTTTTCATGCGTGTGAATACGTATGTGCCGAACAAGATCACTAGGTTTCTTAAATTCTTTTGAACAATATGTACACTGATGCCAGCGGACACCATTCACCTAAAAAAAAAGAAAAAAAAAGAAAAGAAATAAGTTTTGAAAAATATTACACAGTTGAAGTAGAGTTAAATAAAACGATGTGGAACAATAAAAAGTTGGAGTTGCTGTTTGGTGTAATGGTTATCATCGTAGGAAATGGGGAAAGTGACCAGAGTTCAAATCTAGAATAAGGCTTTTTGCATTTCACATAATGCTAATACCCTTAGGAAAGGTATGCATCCAACTATTCTCCTAGCTATAGATAAAATGCAGGGCCGACTGGACTCTGTAACTTTGGTATGGCAACCAGTCTAGAAGAAGGAAAACTGAATCCAAACCTGTTAAACTCCACTTAAAAAATTGACCTTGAGTTGCATTCTACTTGTGCGGAGGGGTTGGGTAAATACTTACCACAGAAAGTTTTAAGTTGAACATTTGTCTATGCAACTAATGATAATGTTCGTACATCAAAAATATAAAAATGTTCCCTAATTCTTAACATGAGTTAATGTCCATGTTTAGCAAATGAACAACAAAGATGATATTATATGAAGTGCTGAAGGCTTGTGTTAGATGGAGCCAGACTTTTTCAATAGCTAATACCAGAAGAATGTCATGATTCTAGCAATACAAAGTAAGTAAAAGTAAAGTCGTCGGGGTGGCCTAAAGTCGGTATCAGCCAATCAGCGAGGGAGTCTATCCCTTTTCACTAGCGCTAGACAAATGAGATTGTTTTTGCGACACCTACTATCAGCTTCCTTACTTTACCCGTATAGATCCCTGTGCTACTTCATATGCTGAGTTGGCGGAGGCTAGCAATATAATATCGAACTAGCAATATAATCTGATAAAATTGATGGCGTTTATCATAAAATCAGATCCCTATTTATCAAGCCGAGAATATGATACCTACTGTTAGCATAGAAGGGATTTGGCGTTGTGATCAACAGTAAATCAAACAGTAAATATGCATCATGCTAAACAAGAGTAAGAACTAGCTCACCCAAGATAGTGGCTAGTTTATAATTATCAAGGGCACACAACTCTCAATCAAGGGAGATAACACTTACAATTTTAACAAAAAGCTTCAATATAACTCATTGTTACCAACCTAAAACCTGTCATGTTTATTTTGAGGAAACCAGTTGTTTATACAGGATTAGTAAAAGTAAAAAATAAAAAACATTTTCTTTCTTTCCATCAAAATTGTTTTATAGATGTATGAATTTCTGACCATGAACTCAAATAAAACAGAGTTTCATGTACTTTAATCAAAGATGGCACTTTCTCTTCATTAAATGCAAAATTGTTTCCAAAAATATATAAACACACATATAAAAATAATGGTAAAATAACATTATATTCACACATTCACTCATACACTTAACATTTCATTTTTTCTCCCTTACAAAATTCTTTTGCATTGTCCTGATGATGGTTTATCATAAACCGAAATACTTAAGTATGACATATAAAATTTTTTCCTTCGATCGTAACATCCTGTGTCCGTTATAATTTGAAAACATTTTCTTCACATATTGTCAGATTAATTTCCTCATGTATTTCCATTTCAAATGATATAAGAAGTTTTCAACACCCTGACATCTATATTAATCACACAAACACAAATGTTCATATTACTAGTTCTATAACTTATATTCATCACATTTCACTTCTTTCTGTCCACGTTCTTTTTTATGTGAACAGAGAAATTTTTAGACCCAGGTTAGGTTTTTTTTTTTGAGAAAATTATCATTACAAAATATTTAATGTCCAACCAAAACTTTAGTAAAATGTAATTGATTGGCAAAGGTACTTACTTTGCGTATGGTGTGTCTTTTGGTGGATCCAGTGACTGCATCATAACAGCCATTGGTGCTTATAGTCTGACTCAGACTAACTGGCACTTGGACTGCATTTCCATTTCCCTCCTCTGTTCCTTCTTGTTCTCCTCAAATTGACGCTTGGAAGACCACTATTCTCAAAGCTTGTTGGAGAATGTCGGCATTCATAGATTCAGCCTGAAAAAAACAAATAAAACAATCAGGACAAGGACAAATTATAAAGGATGGACGCCTAAGAATTAAAGATATCCCATTTTCTTTTCATTTTAGTATAAAACATTTTTTTCTGCTTTGCAACAAATATTTTTCAAATTTTTTTTTATAATTAAGCATTTTTAACAAATTGAAAATCAGGGTAAAATCAACACTGATTTTCTTTCTTTGATTTTCAAATCAAAGGATATATTTTATATTTGATATATAATCAACTCCCTCTCTCTTTAACCCAAATATTCTAACCAAATAAAGAGAAGGAAGAGGCCTTTTGATTGACCCTTATAAATTATTTTTCAGACAAAAAAATAATTAATTCCAAAGAATACATATATCTATTCAATTTAAAAAATAACTAAATCAGGTGAGAAAAAAAAGAATAGAGATTATTAATTCAACAATTAACAACTTTTTAATTTGAAAAGTACCGTATTTGACTGCATATAAGACGCACGGGGCATATAAGATGCACCCCATTCAGCAGGGTCAGATTCAGGAAAAAAAGTTTTTAGTGTATTTAAGCATTATATTGTTGAAAACAGTCTAGCTGTGCATTACACAACCTTGATTATAACAATACCAGCAATAAAATAAGGATTCATGGAGTTAGGGTAGGTAAAAGTATTGAGCGTAAGCTGGGTTTAGTGAGCATCATAGAGAAGATTAGCCTATGCCTACGGGAGGTCTCAAAACTTCACCTACGATGTATAAGATGCAGGGCAATTTTTTTAGCCAAAATTTGGGGAAAAAGTGCATCCTATATGTTGTCAAATACGGTAATCATTTCTTTTGATATTTTCAATGGATTTAATTTTTTTCCAATAATATAAATAAATCTTGAATGTCAAAGTGTAAGATATTGATTTGTAATTTTTTTTAAATACCAGCAATGTAAAATGTTTCAAAAACACCTGAAACTCAAATTTAACAACATTCACCAAATCAAGGTCTTCACTTTAGATTTCTCCATATAAAATATTTTAGTACTCTATTCCTTTTCTTGAATATGTAAAATCAATCAATGAATATTTGAAGTCTTCTGATATTTTAACATTCCTCCAAGAATTTTTGATTTTTTAAACAACAATTTGGATCAAATCTCCAATAGGCACCCCAAATCATCAAGGTAATGAAAGGTTGACTTTTACTTGTCACCAGTAACTTCCACTTCAAATATTTGTAATAAACCAACAGACGATTTTTGCACTTATATTGTATCAGACAAAAATCAAATTTCACAAATTGTGATATACTATTTCTGAACAACATCCTTTTATTTAAATAAACATGGGAAAATTGTAAATAAAAACTTGTATTCTTATTTAAATAAACATATCTGCATTTCTGTTTCTGATTGATATCAAGTATTTGTATCTAATACAAATAATTTGCATTGTATGGTTCAAGTATTCATATCTAATAAGAATAAGAATAATCAACATATATTCTAGAGCCTGCCATACAATGCAACAACTGTATATATATAATATATATTATACACACATACTGTCAGTAAGTGTCATCAATCCTAACCAGTGATATATACTTTCTCCATTATTTAGATAAAATTCCAAAATTTACTGTCGTTTTAGTCATTTAATGATTAAATTATAATTAAGATTTTTTTAAATAAAAAACTGATCTTACCTGTTCCATTGATATCTTTTGCACCAGATTGTACTGACAATTCAATATTTGATGAATTACTTTATCACTGTCAGCGAGAGGTTGAAATTCAACCTGACCTGGTAAATCCTGATTTTAAAAATAATAAACAAATAACATTCACAAGAAATAAAAGCTAAAGAATTTTAATTGTATGTGTGTGTTGTGTGTGTGTGTGTGTGTGTGTTAGTATCATGTAATATACAAGTCATTATAGATATACTGATAAACACTTGCAAAATAAAAATATAAATACAACTATTGTAAAGACGTATATAGCCTTCTTAAATTATTTTAATCCAAGTTAAAGATAAACAATTAGAAGATTTTAAAAACAATATTTTTTTGTTTTGAATTTTTCCTGACAATTAAAAAAAAAATTTAATCCAAAATGAAAATTTATTCATTAATTGGTTTTTATTCATTTCATTTATAAAAGTGATTGGGTTTTTTTAGTAAAAATATGAAAAAATATACAATGTTTGAAAATTTTGTAGAGCATAGATATTACTTACGGCTGATTCTGAATGTGATCGACTAATATGTGCATTTAAGTGCCAAGTTTTCGGAAGACACAACTACATTTCACACATTGGAAATTGGTCCATCAGCCTCTTTTTGATAATGAATGAACTCGCTAGAAGATAAAAAATATTCATTTTATAAAAGATATTCATTTTTTTAAAGATAGACAAAAACAGTTAACTCTTGTTATGTATTCATCGGAAGGAGTTTTCTTATTTAAGGAATAAAATTTGTTTGAAAAATTTATTATTGTTAACCAATTGATGAGGAAACTCCAGATATTCATTTAATTTTTAAATATTTTTTATTTCTAGATCAAAGGACACTTTAGAATATTGAAGAAAGAAAAAAAAGAAACAAATTTTTTTTTCAAAAATTAAAAATATTTTATACATTTTTTTTCAAACTCCAAGATTATTTTTATGCAATCTTTGTGTTATTAAACAAAAAATTAAAAAATTTCTTAAATTATTAACTATTTCAAATAATGAAAAACGAAAATAGGTTATTCCTATAACTCCAACATAAACAAAGGGAACCACTCTACTAGGAAAAAGAGACGGGTTAGGGTTTAGGTTAGTTTAATGGGAAAATAAATAATTTATCAGTCAAGAGTGGTTACCCTTTGTTTAGTTGGAGTTATAGGAAATAACCCAAAATAATTATTTCAAATTTCAATTGAAGAGCTCTGGAAATTCTTGCTTTTTTTGTCTTCAAATTACCAACTGCCATTTATTAATATAGAGAGAAATGTATCTCACCTGGAATATGAGCCCGTAGATTTCCCTTTTGAGAAAAAGTTGCTGAGCAAAATCAACACATGTGTGGTCTCTCACCAGTGTGTTTAGTCATGTGAAATCTGGAGAGCACCTTCTGATTGAAAGACTTATCACACATTTCACAACAAATGGCCGTTCACCTACAAATGAAGACAAAAGAAAAAATGATACACCATGAAGTAATCAATGTTCTATTAAATCATTAAAGTTTTTCAAAAATAAACAAGCCTGTACGAAATGTATCCAGCCATTTAAATATTTTCAAAAACCAAATTTTATGGCTTTTGATTAACTTGGCAACCAATCAGAGGGGACCTTACTGTATGCCGTAAAACAAAACAAACCAAACTAAATCAACTGCTGTTATGGTAAAAATTACTTGCTTTGGTCACTATTGACTGAATAACCCTATTGGAGAGTGTCTGTTCCATGGATATACAGTAAGGTCCCTCTGATTGGTTGCCATACATCAAAGCCATAAAATTGGTTTTTGAAATATTTAAATGGCTGGATACCATCGTACAGGCCTTGATTTATTTTTGAAAAAAAACTTTAATGATTTAATTAGAACATTGATTACTTCATGGTTGTATCATTTTTCTTTGTCTTCCAATTTGTAGGGTAACGGCCATTTGGTTGTGAAATGGTGATAAGTCTTTCAATCAGGAAAAGGTGCTCTCCAGATTCACATGACTAAACACACTGGTGAGAGACCACACATGTGTGAATTTTGCTCAGCAACCTTTTTTCTCAAAAGGGAAATCTACGGGCTCATATCCACGGTTTAGATACATTTTTCTCTCTATAGTATATAAATGGCAGGTTGGGTAATTTGAAGACAAAAAAAAAGCAAGAATTTTCCAGAGCTCTCTCAATTGAAATTTTGAAATAATTATTTTGGGTATTCCTATAAACTCCAACATAAAACAAAAGGGTAACCACTCTTGACTGATAAATTTTATTTTCCATTAAACTAACCCTAAACCCTACCCCGTCTTCTTTTTCCTAGTAGAGTTGGTTCCCCTTTGTTTATGTTGGATTTATAAGGAAACTAAACCTATTTTCGTTTTTCATTATTGAAATAGTTAAATAATTTAAGAAATTTTTAAATTTTTGTTTAATAACACAAAGGATGTGCATAAAATAATCTTGGAGTTTTTGAAAAAAAAAATGTATAAATTTAAAATTTTTTAATTTTTGAAAAAAAATTTTGTTTTTCTTTTTTTTCTTTCTTCAATATTCTAAAAGTGTCCTTTTGTCTAGAAATAAAAAAATAATTTAAAATTAAATGGAATATCTGGAGTTCCTATCATGGTAACAATATAATTTCAAAAAATTTTATTTCCCTTAAATATAAGAAACTCCTTCCAGTATGAATTAACAAAAATTAAAGAGGGTTAACTGTTTGTCTATCTTTAAAAAATGAATATCTTTTATAAAATGAAATATTTATCTTCTAGCGAGTTTTCATTCATTTATCAAAATGAGGCTGATGGACCCAATTTCCCAATGTGTGTGAATGTAGTTGTGTCTTCCGAAAACTTTTGGCCACTTAAATGCACATATTAGTCGATCACATTCAGAATCAGGCGTAAGTAATAATTCTATTGCTCTACAAAATTTTCAACACATTGTTATATTTTTCATATTTTTTACTAAAAAAAAACCCAATCACTTTATAAATGAATGAATAAAAACCAAATTAATGAATAAATTTCATTTGGTTAAATTTTTTTTTAATTGTCAGGAAAAAATTCAAAACAAAAAATAAATTGTTTTTAAAACTTCTAATTGTTTATCTTTAACTGGATTAAAATAATTTTAGAAGGGCTATATATCTTTATCAATAGTTGTATTTAATATTTTATTTTTGCAATGTAATCAGTAATCTATTCAATGATTGTATATTATACTAACACACACACACACATACACACACACACACACATACAATTTAAAAATTCGTAGCTTTATTTCTTGTGGAATGTTTACATTTGTTTATATTTTTTAAAAATCAGGATTTAACCAGGGTCAGGTGAAGTTTCAACTCTCGCTGACAGTTGATAAAGTAATCATTAAAAATTATTTGAATTGTCAGTACATATCTGGTGCAAAGATATCAATGGACAGGTTAAGATCAGTTTTTATTTAAAAAAATCTTCATTATATATTAAAATCATTAAATGACTAAAACGACAGTAAATTTTGGATTTTTATCTAAATAATGGAGAAAGTATATATCACTTGGTAGGAATTGATGACATTACTGACAGTATGTGTGTATATTATATAATATATATATACAGTTGTTGCATTGTAAGGGCTTAGAATATGTTGATTATTCTTATTCTTATTAGATATGAATACTTGAAAACCATACAATGCAAATTATTTGTATTAGATACAAATACTTGATATCAATCAGACAGAAATGCAGATATGTTTATTTTAAATAAGAATACAGTTTTTATTTACAAAATATTTCCCATGTTATTTAAAATAAAAGGATGTTGTTCAGAAATAGTATTCACAATTTGTAATTTGTTTTTGTTGATACAATATAGTGCAAAAATCGTCTGTGGCTTATTTAACAAAGTATTTTGAAGTGTGAAGTTACTGGTGGACAAGTAAAAGTTCAACCTTTCATTACCTTGATGATGGGTGCCTATTGGGAATTTGATCCAATTGTTGTTTAAAAATCAAAAATTTCTTGAGGAATGTTAAAATATCAGAGACTTCAAATATTCATCTGATTGATTTTACATATCAAAGAAAGGAATAGAGTACTAAAATATTTTTATATGGAGAAATCTAAAGTGAAGACCTTGATTTGGTGAATGTGTTAAATTTGAGTTTCAGGTGTTTTTGAAACATTTTACTTGCTTGGTATTTAAAAAAAATTAACAATCAATTCTACAACTTTGACATTCAAGATTTATTAATTATTGGAAAAAATTAAAAATCCATTGAAAATTAATCAAAAGAAATGATTACCGTATTTGACAACATATAGGATGCACTTTTTCCCCAAAATTTGGCTAAAAAAATTGCCCTGCATCTTATACATCGTATGGTGAAGTTTGAGACCTCCCGTAGGCATAGGCTAATCTTCTCTATGATGCTCACTAACCCAGCTTACGCTCAATACTTTTACCTACCCTAAACTCCATGAATCCTTATTTTATTGCTGGTATTTGTTATAATCAAGGTTGTGTAATGCACAGCTAGACTGTTTTCAACAATATATGCTTAAATACACTAAAACTTTTTTTCCTGAATCTGACCTGCTGAAATGGGGGTGATCTATATTGCCCGTGCGTCTTATATGCAGTCAAATACGGTACTTTTCAAATTAAAAAGTTTGTTAATTGTGAATTAATAATCTCTATTCTTTTTTTTCTCACCTGATTTAGTTTATTTTTTAAATTGAATAGAATATATGTATTCTTTGGAATTAATTATTTTTTGTCTGAAAAATAATTTATAAGGGTCAATCAAAAGGCCCTCTTCCTTCTCTTTTATATGGTTAGAATATGGTTTAAAGAGAGAGGGAGTTGATTATATATCAAATATAAAATATATTTGATTTGAAAAATCAAAGAAAAGAAAATCAGTGTTGATTTACCCTGATTTTCAATTTGTTAAAATGCTTAATTATAAAAAAAAATTTGAAAAATATTTGTTGCAAAGCAGAAAAAAATGTTTTTATACTAAAATGAAAAAGAAAATGGGATATCTTTAATTCTTAGCGTCATCTTTATAATTTGTCCTTGTCCTGATTGTTTTATGTTTGTTTTTTTCAGGCTGAATTATGAATGCCGACATTTCAACAAGCTCTTGAGAATAGTGGTCTTCCAAGCGTCAATGTTGGAGGAGAACAAGAAGGAACAGAGGAGGGAAATGGAAATGCAGTCCAAGTGCCAGTTAGTCTGAGTCAGACTATAAGCACCATGGCTGTTCATTGATGCAGTCACTGGATCCACCAAAAGACACACCATACGCAAAGTAAGTACCTTTGCCAATCAATTACATTTTACTAAAGTTTTGGTTGGACATTAAAATATTTGTAATGATAATTTTCTCAAAAAAAAAAAACTCTAACCTGGGTCTTAAAAATTTCTGTTCACATAAAAAGAGAAATGGACAGAAAAAGTGAAATGTGATGAATATAAGTATAGAACTATGTAATATGAACATTTGTGTTTGTGTGATTAATATAGATGTACAGGGTGTTGGAAAACTTCTTATATCATTTGAAATGGAAATACAATGAGGAAATTAATCTGACAATATGTGAAGAAAATGTTTTCAAAAATATAACGGACACAGGATGTTACGATCGAAGGAAAAAATTTTATATGTCTATACTTAAGTATTTCGGTTTATGATAAACCATCATCAGGACAATGCAAAAGAAATTTTGTAAGGGAGAAAAATGAAAAATGTTAAGTGTATGGTGAATGTGTGAATATAATGTTATTTACCATTATTTTTTATATGTGTGTTTATATATTTTTGAAAACATTTTGCCATTTAATGAAGAGAAAGTGCCATCTTGATTAAAGTACATGAACTCTGTTTTATTTGAGTTCATGTACAGAATATATTATAACAATTTTGATGGAAAGAAAGAAAATGTTTTTTATTTATTTACTTTTACTAATCCTGTATAAACAACTGGTTTCCTCAAAATAAACATGACAGGTTTTAGTTGGTAACAATGAGCTTATATTGAAGCTTTTTGTTAAAATTGTAAGTGTTATCTCCCTTGATTAAGAGTTGTGTGCCCTTGATAATTATAACTAGCCACTATCTTGGGTGAGCTAGTTCTTACTCTTGTTTAGCATGATGCATATTTTACTGTTTGATTTACTGTTGATCACAACGCCAATCCTTCTATGCTAACAGTAGGTATCATATTCTCGGCTTGATAAATAGGGATCTGATTTTATGATAACGCATCAATTTTATCAGATTATATTGCTAGTTCGATATATATATTGCTAGCCCTCGCCAACTCAGCATATGAGTAGCACAGGGATCTATACGGTAAAGTAAGGAGCTGATAGTAGGTGTCGCAAAAACAATCTCATTTGTCTAGCGCTAGTGAAAAGGGGATAGACTCCCTCGCTGATTGGCTGATACCGACTTTAGGCCACCCCGACGACTTTACTTTTACTTACTTTGTATTGCTAGAATCATGACATTCTTCTGGTATTAGCTTATTGAAAAAGTCTGGCTCCATCTACACAAGCCTTCAGCACTTCATATAATATCATCTTGTTGTTCATTTGCTAACATGGACATTAAACTCATGTTAAGAATTAGGGAACATTTTTTTATATTTTTGATGTTACGAACATTATCATTAGTTGCATAGACAAATGTTCAACTTAAAAACTTTCTGTGGTAAGTATTTACCCAACCCCTCCGCACAAGTAGAAGCAACTCAAGGTCAATTTTTTAAGTGGAGTTTAACAGGTTTGGATTCAGTTTTCCTTCTTCTAGACTGGTTGCCATACAAAGTTACAGAGTCCAGTCGGCCCTGCATTTTATCTATAGCTAGGAGAATAGTTGGATGCATACCTTTCCTAAGGGTATTAGCATTATGTGAATGCAAAAAGCCTTATTCTAGATTTGAACTCTGGTCACTTTCCCCATTTCCTACGATGATAACCATTACACCAAACAGCAACTCCAACTTTTTATTGTTCCACATCGTTTTATTTAACTCTACTTCAACTGTGTAATATTTTTCAAAACTTATTTCTTTTCTTTTTCTTTTTTTTTAGGTGAATGGTGTCCGCTGGCATCAGTGTACATATTGTTCAAAAGAATTTAAGAAACCTAGTGATCTTGTTCGGCACATACGTATTCACACGCATGAAAGCCATACAAATGCAACCAGTGTTTCGTGCATTTGCTGTGAAGAGCACCCTCACTGCACATCTCAAAACCCACACAGGTGTAAAAGAATACAAGTGTGAAGCTTGCAATAAAATGTTTCTACATTGGGAAGCCTTAGAGTTCATTCCCGTTTACATACTGGTAAGTAAAAATATCATTCTTTAGAATCTGTATTTTAAAAAAAAATTTATTTTATTTTTTATTTATTCATAAAAGTGTCTGTTTATTTTTAAAACATGTAAATTAAAAATAAACCTTATTGATGATTTACTCAGGTAGGTTTAAAACTTAAAAATGAAACATAATTTATTGTTGTAAATAAATCAGAAATAATGAACACTGTGCCTTTGACAGGTTTATTATGACACCAATTATTGAATCTTGTCAAAGATTTTGTTTTTATGAGTCTTGGTAAAAAAATCATACATAAATGAATAGGTAGATATTCTAGCCAAAGCAAGACATTAGGTTTATAAGTTCCCAAAAATTCACAATGGATTGTCCAATTGGACACATGGCCTAGTGGATAAAGGAGTTAGGTTAAGACAGTTCTAAGTGAAAGTTATCTCTGGACTGCAGGTTCAATCCTGGTCAGGGGCAGCAGTAACATAGAATAATAATTAACAGCTTAACACCTGTACCCCAGCTATGGTTAGTGGAATGAGAACAGGATACACCCGTGGACTGAATAAAGAGTTAGGTTCAAAGTTCCGTGATGGCTCCCGATTACAACAAGAAGGTTCCCAATTTCGACAAGAAATACCTGAAGAAGGCAGAAACGTTGTACAATGAAGATGAGGACAATAGTCCGAATAATGCAGATAATACTAATTATCAAGCCTCATCTCAAAAATTCAGAGAAATATATTTTATATGCAAAAAAAAAGAAGTTTTCAATGAGCTCTATTCAATGATATAATGGGTTTAAAGTAAGACCAAGTAAACTAAACAGTAAAAATTTACTGAGTAAAACAAAAAATAGGCTTCAATGGTGTCATGGGCTGTAAATAAAAATGTATTGTGTCTTATTGATAGTTTTATTTTTATTTTGAAGTAAATAACTAATAAGTTAAAGTGTGCTAATTCCATAATTTTTGCCAACGATATACAAAGTCCAATCTGTAAAAATGCTTCGTTATTGAAGGAACAGAAAATTCTACTCAATCAATATGTCCTTCCTTAACAGGCATCAATACAGAGAGAAGAATTTGAATTTGGCTCAATAATCCTCAATAATCCTCAATATCCTTTCTATCTGAAATCATGTAATGTCTTATCACTAATTCTTGAATATGACGTCCGTGATTTACAGCTAAAGGGAGACAACCTTGTTACTACCTTGGCTTTTTTTTTTGTTGTTTTTTAAGTGTTTGCGCACTAGAGTTTTTATGCATTTTTTAAAAAATCATTGTTATAAGGAATTGACGTATAATGAAACGGCATTAAATGTGGATTTGCTGTATTGGGATTCTGATATTTCAGAAAATTATCTATTTAGATCTCACCAAGTTTCAGATCCTATATGATTTTAAAAAATGTTTTTTCCTCTCCCAGGAGCAAAAGCCATTTGATTTGTTCTCAGTGTGAGAGAAAATTTCGGACATCAGCCATCTGAAGAGCCACTTGGTGTCTCACTTCAAAGATATCTCTTGCCAAGAGAAACACGAAGGCCAGTACGAAAACCCTCCAAGCCAGACATTCCACTGCCAGAAATTGCTCTCCAAGAACCAATTTTGATCACAGATACAGGTAAGTTTTATTAACCTTCTTATTACCTATTCCATTTTTATCACCAAGTTGTACTTTGATAAGTGACATTAATTC
The DNA here is from genome assembly GCA_023376005.1 of Doryteuthis pealeii. Lineage (NCBI taxonomy): Eukaryota > Metazoa > Mollusca > Cephalopoda > Myopsida > Loliginidae > Doryteuthis > Doryteuthis pealeii. The sequence goes on along the minus strand of CM042143.1, from coordinate 2,092,130 downwards.
ATTTAATAGTATTAAAAGGGTTTGCCCTAATGTTTGCAGCTTAAACTGAAGGACCAAAGTAATTTGGCAATTTCCCCATGAAAAAGAACAAAAACTAAAAAGAATTTTTTTGCATTTTATATCAGTATAGTCATTCAAAATAAATACATTTCAACTTTTGTTGGTTTGTAGAAAAATAATCAGAAGATTATCAATAATTTTATGATTTTTTATATTCATTGGCTGATCTTTTGTAAAATTGAAGATAAAAAATGCAGGTATATATTCATCCAATTCTTCCCACCATGAGCAGGATGTGACACAAGGTCAATTTTTAAGTGGAGTACAATTGGTTGAATACCGGGTTTCCTTCTCCTAGATTGGTTGCTTTATCATGGCTAAAGTACCAAATTTTACCCATAACTGTGGGGAGAAGAGATGGATTCATGTCTTTCCCTAAAGCATTATCACAAAGGGAAACGCAAACAGTTTCATCCAGGATTTTAAACTTTATCTCTCTTCAAAAATCCATTTAATTTTTAACATCAGGTTCTTCTTTTCAAACAGACTCGACTCAGTGCAGGAGGCACACTTAGCATAATGGTTATAATAATAGTAAATGGAATTGGCAGCCCAAGTTCAAATCCTGGAGGAGGCTCTTTGTATTTCACTTCATGTTAATGCCCTTGGGAAAGGCATGAAATGTCCCTCAGCTATGGGTATATTATAGCACAGACTAGATTCTTTAGCCTTGGTTAAGAAACCAGTCTCGGAGAAGTTGTTCCTTCTTTATAAGCTTTATAAAGATCGGGCTGAAAAAAAATACTCTCCTGGATGTGACTAAATGAGGTTTACACAGTACTTAGATCCCATTGGTCAAAAAAGTCATCAACAGCAGATATGACATCATCATATCAACTTTTCATCCCACCCTCATATTCCAATTAAAGAATTGACCATGTTTAGAGTGGTTGAGTAAATACATAATGCAATAAAATGTTATCAAATGGTTTTTCTTTCTTTTTTTTTCTTTTTTTCATAAACACAAATTTACATTTTTTTATTTTGAGATAAAATATTTTATGGAAGAAAATGAAAAGATTCCATTTATGTTTAAAAATTAATTAAAAAAAAATGTCTTGTTGATCCCAGCTTATGAATTTATTGCTTCTTCTTGTCTACACAGGTCTCATCCAGCAGCCATCACGTAGCAATTTTTCAATAACTACCTCAATGAAATCACCTCTGACCGTCCACACAAATGCGCCTATTGTCAAAGAGGCTTCAAAAATCTATCACCTTAAACAACATGTCCGATCTCAATACAGGTAAGAAGAATTCACCTTTTTCATTTACTTCTACAGATTCTTCTGTTTGGTTTATTGTTTAATGGCACATCAACTCTGTATGGGTTATTTGTAAATGTTTAATTATAATAATTATATACTTTCAATATTCAATTTTTTAATTTTTTTTTTTAAATTCAACTATTGTCTATAATATAATGATCATTTGTTTTTATACAGTTTATTTTTTCATGTACTCCTATTCATATTAATAGAGCCCTGTTGGGCTTTAGAATGCACCGACTGCACCTCTGTAATTGGGCCACCTGTTGGTCTGTGGGTGTCAACCTGTGATGCTTAAGGGATGGAACCCTGGTGGCTGACACTCCGCTTTGGCCCTTCCAATCAATCGGCTGGTCACGTTAAGCCCTAGCATCTATATGATTGTCCCAACCCTATTACCCTTATGGCACGACCCTTTTTATCATATGTGCTAGAAGGCAGTGGCTGAGGGGTCTTAATATCCTGAGTATGATGTTAAGCTTCACACTCTCCAGAACTGGATCCTCACCACTGGATTCAGTTAATGCCACACCCAGAACAGTCCTTTGTGGGATGTCTTCTTTTCAACCAAAGTTTAGAGCGGTGGGTTCACAAAACAGAGAACCCCAACTCCCGTCTGAGTAGGTAGTACATTTATCCCACCCCCTTGGTTACTTAGCTGACTGATGAAGTTTTGACAATTTGGCAATTCTACATTAATTGCTATTTTAAAACTAGGGTGCCAAATATAGCCTATAGGTTGTTATCACAAATTTTATTGCAATTAGCCTTACTGGTCAGACTTTTAACTTTGTCAACTTATTCCTCTTCCAACTGTTGCCTTTTTTAAGATGACTTATTCATACTCTGTAATTGCTTCATTTTAGTGCTCATTTATATTATTATAACTAGCAACAGAAAAACACCCTCCAGGCGTTGTAAAAATTAATTTTTGAAAGATTGCCTGAGAGAGTGGGGAGTTAAAAATTCAAATAAGGAGTAAAAGAATAAATAAAACAATTTGAAATGAAACAAAATAAATATTGCATGCATGTAATAATCAAACAATTATTTTGAATATTTTTTCCACATCAAATTTTCCACAAAATCGTAGGTATTTATTTATTTGTAAACCTTTTAGTAACTTCTTGTTACTGTAAAAAAAAAAAGGACCAGAGTAAAAAAACAATTTTTAAAATTGCTTACTCAAATTTTGGGTGTATATAGCATAAGAATATTGTGACGTAGTTTTTGTTACAGAGAGAAATACAGACAATCTCCATTATTAATAGATGTGCCACTCTATTTTGTTTTTAGAAAATCTTTTCATGCCTTTTTTCCTGTTTTTTTTTCCTTTAGGGAGAAGCCATATCAGTGCAAACTTTTTCATCGGTCATTTTGTGTCAAGTGTTGTACTTAAATCTCATTCTCGGACACATACTGGTGTAAAAGCTTATAAGTGTTCAGTTGTGATAGTTCTTTTACCACCAGTGGCAGCCTTAAAAGACACAACTCAACCCACACAGAAATAAGACCCTTCATGTGTCCGTATTGTCAGAAGACGTTCAAAACTTCAGTCAACTGTAAAAAACACATGAAGACACACAGGTAATATTACAAACATGTATTTATTTTACATTGACATTTGTGTTATACCTAACTTTACACATTTGTGTATTTATGTGTAGGCTCATTCGCTCTACCGGCGGGGCTATAGAATATGCCAATTGCCTCCACCACGGAGGGATAAGACCCCCCCCCCCCCAACAAGACTACCTGTTGGCCATGTGTAAATGCCTGAGACAGAGGAGAGGGCCCCATCTGATTAATCGTCTAGTTGTGTCAAGCCCTAGCACCTATATGATTGTCCTGACCATTTCTTCAGATTGCTCTTATGAAAAACACCCAACTCTTTTTATGATATAGTACTAAAGGCAGTGGATGAGAGTCAACCATCATTCTTCTAATTTATTGATACACTGAAAAAATCTAACATAAAAATTATTTTCTATTAATTTGGTGTCCTGGGTATAACACTAAAGAGCATTTAGTGGTGGAGTGTGGAGTACCCCTTCATTGACATTACTCTCAGGTCCACCTCTAACCTGGAGTTCTCATTATGGGTCAAGTCGAATTGTTTGGACATCAGAATTCAAATCCTGAATTTCCATTTCATATAGTGCTAATACTTGGAAAGTATGGATCAAGCTATCTCTCTCCATTATAGGTAACTCCTAGGGTTGATTAGGCTCTTTAACGTATGGCAACCAGTCTAGGAGAAGGGAAAACTTTCATTCAAACAGTTTTAGACCTTAGAAAGCGATGGGCTCTTGCCAGGTTATTCCTTACCCCAGACAAGTATACAACCCACAGCCAAGATTATTGAACCAGTGATTGATTGATATTATTTTACACACACACATAATAAATACATGTTTTTTTTTCTCCTTTTTTTTGAGCATGAACTGCAATGCAGGCATTTGCAAGCAAGGCAATTCTTGCAATCTCAAAATGTCCAGCAGAAATTCAATTGCTAGCAAAAATGGATGAAACATGATTAAATCTATAATGAAGGTCTTACTCCACAAACATCAAATGTTTATTCAAACAATTCGATTCTGGTCTCCATGAAAGCCATGATAATCTAACAGCAGCAGCTCTTACAAGAGAGGAAGAAGACTTCGATGATTATGCCTGCCTGACATTTACTGCATTATTAGTCTACAGGTGATCTCACGGCGCCCATTCATGACTCAGTATTATGTCACAGGAAACTAATTTCTCTCGAATTTTGAACATATGTAATGAATATATTGTCAGTCTTTGGAGTTTTGTGATTGGCCTCAAAAAGAAATCAGTATTGTAGATCAGTTTTCATCATTTAGAATTTTATTTCTATATTACAGGCTGTGGCTTAACGATTTTTACAATTGATTTTAAAAATTGTTAAAAAATAGTAAGATTTCTACTAAGCGACTACTCGATAATGTAGTGGAGTGTGTAGTATTGAAAAAGATTAGAAATTGTTAGACTGAATTCTGCAGAGGCCTAAACCAACTAAATTTTTTGTTGAATTATTTGTCTGGTATAAGCCATAAGAAACTTTTTGACTTAAATAAATAACTATCAACATTGCCATTCTAGGAGAAATAAATTTTCTACATTACTATAAAATCACCTAACTCATGTGAGCCAATTTAATTTAAAACATTTCCTTGCAAAGAAAGTAAGCATGCTTTTACTTCTAGGACGAAATTTAATGAGATTTGCTAATTTGAGCTTTGTCCTTTGCTGAATCTAATGCTCGATTGTGATTGTGTAATCTTATTGAACTTGGGACTTAGATCTAAATCATTTGTTTGGGAGATGGATAAAACAAATCTTCAATATATAGAAAATAACCCAAGGGTTGAGTATCGCTGTGTTCAGTTCCAACCATATTCCAGCCCAGCACTCAAATTAAACTCATGTTGCATGTCTTCATTTGTGTAACTTGCAAATTCCCAAAATTGATGTATTGGCAACTGCACAATGTGTCTAGAGCACCTATCGATAACTATAAAAATGAATTCCAGTTTTAAAATATGAAACTAGAATAAATTTTTGTCTTGATTTGTATAATAAAACTATATGGAATTTGTTTTTAAATTTTGATTAATTTGTACGGTATTTCCCAACAAAACTTCCTTGGACCAGCAGAAACTTGGCAAATAATGCCTTTAGCCATAGGAACAAATGACCTTGCCTGTAAATGTTTATTTGTGTGAGATGTACTTTGTTGTCAATTTAGATTAACCTTCATGATAAATGTGTGATAATACATACAATATCACCATTTATTGGCACCTTTCATTTTGCATTATAGAAATTGAAAATAACCAAATTTACTCATAAACTTTATTGTTTATCATTGCTGTTCTTTATCAACACATGATGTCAATAGACCAAAGATGCTTCACTAAATTCATTTTTTTGTTTTTCAGGAGATATTCATCATTATGTTTCACTTAAGTTTTATGGCTCCAATAAATTGTGAGCAGGACTGTATGTTTTAAAAATTAAATCATTATTGTGCAAAGATACTTTAAAGGTTGATTTAAAGAGATAGAAAATAGTGGAGCGTTTAATCCACTAATGAGGCATAGAAACAAATAATAACAATAATTGTTATTATTGTGGTTATTGCCTACATTGGTTCATGTTTTTCTTTCTATTTTTCATATCAAACCTTGAAAATAATAATGAATTCTTGACACAGTAAACATAGAATTATACATATCAAGCAATTTTAGTTCCCACGAATTATAATTGCCTCTATCAGAACTCACAATTGGATTAATAGAAGATTGATCGCACGATTAAGCCTCAAATAGTATCTCAGTTGAGAGACAGATATATACTAGATCTACTGACAATAAGAATCCATTAATCCATATTTGCAAAAATTATACAAATTAAATCCCTTACCATTCTTCTATTAGCAGAGAGTAAGTAAATCCTAATTTCTCCATCACTCCCATGACCTGTACTATTTACTTTTTTTAGTTTGTAATCACCCTATCTTGTATGTTAATAATAATAATAACTATATAAACATAGATGATATGATAAAACTAATGCATGTTCTGCTGAACGAAATCATAATTATTTAGTATTAGCAATTAAATGAATGAATGTGAAATCCTATCAGAAACAATATTTGAAAATGATTTGTAATTCTGGTTTCAATTTTTTCAATCAATTCATTGAAAAATCAACTGTTTCAGTTATTGATTAGTATTATTATGAACTTTCTCAAACACATCAACAAGCTCACAAAATGTTATTGGATGTGCTCCATTTACAGTGCATCATTTCCTCAACCTGGCTTCCACCAAACGAATACTTACAACAGATAAGATTATCATTTATTAGTTGTTTTTTTAACACACATAAATAGTGTGAACTTCGTTCTGAACCAATTTTTCTAT
>CM042143.1:1878461-2085753 GCA_023376005.1 Doryteuthis pealeii | reverse complement strand
TAATGTCAAGTTGATTTTAGAGCATTTGCCGTATTATATTCACCAAATGTTCAATGTTTGTAACACTAAGGCTCCACTAATTTTGGTTGATTTCAACTATACTTTCAGAAATTGTTAAATCCGCTTGCAAGAATGTTTTTAAATTATTTTTACAAAATTATTTACCAAAGATATTACGATTTATGCTCCCTTCATGTCCTGACATTAATACATTATTCTGTGACTAGGACATGAGACTTGATGAGTTGTGTTTGCACCTGACACTGTACACAATAAATTTCATTATTATATTTACAAGAGATTAGTGTAAATGTATGTTTGCATTTGACCTTTTTTAAGCTTCCATATGTTATGAAATTGGATGCTGTGCTTTGTTTTGAGTCTTTATTATTAAAAAAACATCTAAACTTTTATTTAAAAAAAAAAAAAAAAAAGAGCAAAACAAACTTTTTCCTGATGAACACATAAAAAATTAATTTAGAGGAATTAGAATTTTACACACCGAAATATAATGTATTTAAATTTTAATATTTTTAAACATTTTTTGTAAGAACATTTAAGGATGAAACAGCAGCCATGATTTGTTAGGGAGTAACTAAAACGTTTCAACTCTAAAAAAATAATGATTATTTAAAGATATAATAAGGAAAGGGATGTTTATCTATTCATTACTTATTGGTTATATTAAATTTTTATATATAACATGATGATAAATCAGAATCAAAATACAAAGACACGATCATTGTAATTTCTTTAAATTCTTGAAATAAATTTTGCCATTAAAAAATCAAATTTTGAATGCTTGATAAACCATATTTAAAAATCTTCTAAATTCAAAAATCATTGGAAAAATAATCAAATTTTCTCTAATTTTACATTTACATATTACGAAATATCTTTTGATTCTTTTTACAAAAGAATTAGGGAAATTTTTTATAGTAAAAATATCCCACACTTTTGAACTGTCAACAAACTCAGTATTTTTGGTGAGAAACTTTAATGCTTTAAAAATATTGCCGAATAATTAAAATCAGTTTAATTTTATCTTATGCCAAAGGGAAATTACAAGATGTATCATATATTGTAAGGCAACTTTTTCACAGGACAATATCTGTACTTTAATTCTCACCATTCATCGTAGAGCATCTCTAATGTCAATAGAATTGTTGCAAAAATCATTAAGTGTAATCTAGATGAATATTCAACATATCAGTTGGAATTGTTTCTATAAAAGTCATCTCTTGAAAAGAAATATGCTTTATTTTGTCCATTTAAGAAAAATTCAAAATATCTGTGGTCTAGACGACATTTAGGACAATATGCAGAACTGATTCAACATTTACTTACATCTCTTCTGAAAAGTTTTCCCAAAGAAGGGAGCATGTTCCAAACGTGTTTATTTCATCTCATACATTGTGATAGAGAATATAAAGAATGAAACCTGCTGCCTTCTGGCGGTAAGCTAGAAGAACATTGGAAATTGTAGTTCAAAAGAGATATAATCAAATCAGGCATAGCTGATCATGTATGGAGGAAAAGTAAGGTAATTAACCTTGTTTGAAATAAAGTCAAAATAATTGACAGAATAATATTGGAAGATCAAATGTGACTAAAAGTCTCTAGACCTACTAATTGGCCAAGCATAAAGAGAATAAATGAGAAAGGAGAGGGAATTGGCCCTAGAATGTAACATCAAACTAATTGCACTTATGAACAAAATACATGACCTGACACCTGACAAAATTACGACTCTTAAAAAATGTCTCTGAAGTTTCCATAGACAGTGACCTAAATTTAAAAAGCCCTGGTGAGAGCGTCTAGTAAGACATTGAATTCAATCTCTGGGCACAGATTCAAGAAAAATGACATTACAAAGGTAAAATAACTAAGGAAGGTGAATTAACTTATATAAGATATCCCAAGACAGGACAGTTCACAATGAGAACACTACTCCTGTGGATTAAAAAAATTTTGTTAAAATAATCTGAAGATATCAACTACACTAAAAGACATCTGAAGAAATTGGAGTACAGAATAGAAAAGATTGTGAAATATATCAACCAAGATTAGGAAAATCTCTTAGACTGACTAATGTATAGAAATTAATTTTTTAAAAAAAATCTTAAGAAATAATTAATTTTTATTTTTTATTTTCAGACTATACACAATACTTCAATCAGGTAGCAGAAGCTGTGGCCCGAGGTTCTTGGTACTGTGACATTTGTAAGTCAAGGTGATGGCCTTTCCCTGTCGCAAGATCAAACAGATCTTGCCCACCAGATGCCTCATGCGGTGGTATTTGAGCATATTACAGAAGCAGATGCTGAGCATGCTGTTGTTGCAGAAGCAGCTGCCAGTATTATCGCCGGTCAGCCTTGAACCGGCTCAGCCAATTCATACAACAGCTGCTGAAGAATTATTAAACCTCCAGTGGGAAAATAAGTAGTATCCATAATTATATATATATATATAATATATATATATATATATATTGTATTTTACTGTTATTTAGTACAGATCTGTTATGTGTGTCAGTGTAAGTATTTCTAATTCATTTGTACAAAAATGTTTGTTTCTTTTGTGTTAGTAAAAAAAAAGTAAAGTTGTGTGGCCTAATCAGTATCAGCTAGCAGCCGAGAGAGTCTATCTCCTTTTCACAAGCTCTAGATCGAGCCGATTATTTTAACATCTGAGGTGGAGCGCCACATTACCATAAGCTCCTCACTTTACCGCACAGATCCCTGTGCTACTCATATACTGACTTGCGAGGGCCGTATCGAACTAAGAACCTTGTGATTCCTAGCTGAACATTCTACTGACTGAGCTAAACCGAATACACTGACTGTATTCCCTGCTGAGGGGTAAGGCCCCCCTAAAAAGGGTGTCCTGGTTATGATACTAAACTGCATTTGATGGTGAGACTCCAGTTCTAAAGATCTGTAGAGTGTAGAATACCCCTTCATTGCCATTAGTCCCATCTCTACTCTAATCTTCTATTCATATAAGTTAGGAATACTTTATGGCATATCATTATAAAATTATTTGTATTAAGAATAGTCACTTGAAGCTATAATTTTTTTTACTAATTATGGCTATTATTAAGTAGAAATAATTATTTGAAACCATATAACTGTATGCAAATTATCTTATTATACAACAGAGTAAAAAAGCCTTACAAGATGAATATCTTGGCTATACAACAGAGTAAAAAAGCTTTGAAAGATGAATGTCTTGTTGCTCTACAATGGTTTGGTTTTAGTGGTTATTTAATACCAAAGCCAAACTTGTAGAAGAACAGTAGTGGTACTATTTAACCCATGGGTAAGTAAATGGGGTGTTTATACCTTTCCCAAGAGTATTAGTCTGAAAGTGAACATAATAGTATGACGGAATTCAAACCTATATATATATATATATATATATATATTGACTGTGTGGGTTAATAAAACTATAAATATTATTTTCAATATATGTTCTAATCAGTAATATTTTTATCAAACTAACTTTTAAGCATTTATTTTTTTTTTGTTATTGTCTTGTAAGTAATATTCTTTTTTTTTTTTTCATTTTTCAGGGCCCTTATCGCTGCGAGACCTGTGATAAAGTCTTCCAAAAATGGAATCAGCTGCAGCGCCATATCAAGACACATGATGATGACAAACCATTCCGCTGTATGCAGTGCAATGATTCTTTCAATGGAGGACAACCTTTAAACTCCACATGGCAACACATCCACAGAATGACAATCGGCAGCCAACATGTCCTGAGTGTGGAAAAAAACATTTACCCGTACTGCTAGCCTCAAAGCGCACATTATATTGCATGTTAAAGAGGAGAATCTCATGTGCACTGAATGTGGTGATGAATTCAGTTTACAGGTAAATAATGGAATTCATAGAAAAAGCTGATGTTTTACCTGTGATGCATTAAACACTTTAAGAGTACAAAGGACTTCAGCTTTTTACTGAATAAAACCTGTCCTTTGTACCCTTGGTATTCATTCAGAGTCTTCATTATTCGGGAGAGTTAAGCTACACGTGACAAAATGCAACTGTGACGCCTTGGATAGGGATAGAGCTGTATAATGGAGGCATGATAATCTTACTAATTCTGAGTTTCCATCTTTTTTTTGACCAATCAGAATGCTTTATTTTATTTAAAAATTGATTGGTAAACTTTGGTTAATTCCATCAGGAATTCCTTTATTTTACTATATGTCATATAACATCCATCCATTATTTTGATCTAGTGTGTTATACAGTAATAATCACTCAAGTATTTAAAACTGAGATTTTTTGGATAAAATATCATTTGTCATTGTTTATTCACATAATTACAATTATTCATCAATAGGAAAGTTACAGCCTTTTGACTGCATTTCACGGACATTTATCTCATTCATTATTGATTGAGACATAAACATTCTTGAAGTGATACAGTTAACTGATAATTTTTTTCTGGGAAAATTGTTTGGGATCTATTTAGAATTACCTGTTAATGCTTTATATGCTACTAGAAGCAGCTACCCAGCACCGCCTGAGTAGAGGGGGAGGGAATGTAAAGATAACCCATGGTGTATTGATTTGTTTATTTTTGAGATTTACAAATACTGGACATTTTTAAGTAGAATTTCAATACTATTCCTATGTATATTTTGACTTTTAAATATTTTCGAATATAAATCAAATCTTCATAATTTTTGCACAAAAAAACAAGAACCAATGATATTTAATGTGTATATGTATTTACTTTGTCGTTAAGGTTTTATTTTCATAGTTTCACCTGGACATACCAAGTACCCTTTATATATGTACTGGTAGAAGGGAGGAGGGAGCAAAAAGTTAGTCTCACAGATCAATTATTACTGAATCACAAGTTGGATCCTTGCAGGCTGCCCCATTAAAATACCTACGTAAAAAAAGACCTTACGTTGATCCGGGCAGGTGGGCGTCAGATAAAAAAAGAGCATAGACACTTTGAAAAGAAAAATTAATGTCTCCTATTCAAAGTATTAAATAGAAAAAAGTCCATGCTGTTACTATTTAAATTTTATTATTTAATTATCTTCAAGATTATAAAATCAAATCTTCATTATTTTTTCTCAGAAAGCAAGATCTGGTGATAGTGAATGTGTATATATATATTTACTTTATTACTATATATATATTGGCCATTTTGCGGTTATAGATTTATTTCCGTGAGCCAAAATAGATCTATAACTGCAAAATGGCCGTTTTTAACCTTTTCTTTACCAATTATATTTCTCTGAATAATATTGAACATCGAGCTCTCAACTTGGACCTGAACAACTCTAACATTCTGCTATTGGAAAAAGGTCCAAGTTAGAATCATTCTAATACCAACTTACCTGGTAACCCATCTACAGATATATATATAATATATATATATATATATATATATATATATCTATTCACAACAGAAAATACATTTTAGATGGTTAACTGTTTCTTTAACAATATTATTTACTTTTACTCATCTAATTCTTTGAAAAAAAAATAAGCCTTATTTTTCAACTGACTAAACCATATTTAATATGTATAGTGAGAGCTCATTTCTGTGCGTGTGTGTGTGTGTCTGTGTTTTCCTCTGGCATACACACACACACATACATACATACGTATACACAACTGTCCTTTATATATGTATAGAAGATAAAAACCCTTAAGAAACAACTACACAAAAATGTAAATATAAACATCCAATGAATGGGATTCCCTAACCTCTTGATATTAAAAAAAAACCCTAAAATGGGTTGACATGTTGTTAAAATCAATTAATCAATCATTAATTTGAAGTTTATCTTTTAACTTTAGAAAGTTTTTGGTACAAAAACTAAAAGAAAAACCCAAAAGTTGTTTACTAATGTTTAATTTTTGTTTCTAGAGCCAATTGGACCGACACATGAGGGAACATCGTCAAGATCAAGAAGGAAAACGATCATATCCATGTCGTCAGTGCACACAAGAATTCCCCAAAATGACGTTGTTAAGAGAACACATGAAACAGCATTACCGAATCAAGTGAGTAATTCTTTTATCATCTCAGGAGTTTCTTTGATATATAAATAATATTGTTTTTCCACTGAAGTAATATAAATAATATTGTCGTTTCTCCCAAAGTAATATAAGTAATATTGTCTTTTCCCCCAAAGTAATATAAAAGGGTTTATCTTTTGGAAAGTAGGTGTTGGTTGGCAGAGAGATCTTAAAGAATGGAATCCTTTAGTTAACTCACAATATTATTATTTTATTTTTACTATCTATTCATCACTCCATTGATGGTAATTTATCAATCCAGGTGACTGGTATTCATTTCAACTCTAAATGCTGATAGTGGCTGTGAATTTTGTTGTCTACTAAATGGTCATTGGATAATTCGGTTTGAAAAGTCAACATGTCATTCTATTTTCTTTCTGCTTGTAAATTCCAGGTCTTCGTTGTCCCATCGTTCCTACAAACGAAATATTGATCGATCAAGTTTCCACCATAAGTGTATTCACTGCGGCAAATCGTTCCAGAAACCAAGTCAGGTGCTACGGCATATCCGGATACACACAGGTATGTTTCATTTTTTAGCACTTTCAGCTGCAGTTTATTTTTCACTGATTCTCCAGAGACTAAGACCGCCCTGTCGGCTGGGGCGTTAGAATGTACCGACTGCACCTCTGCAGAGGGGTAAGACTTCCCCAAATAGGGCCATCTGTTGGCTGTGGGTGGCAACCCGTGATGCTTAAGGATAGAACCCAGGTGGATGAGCAGTCCATGACTTGCAATACTCCACTTTGGCCCTTTCTTGGGCTAGATGGGTGGTCCCCTCTGATCAATGGGCTGGTCATGTCTAGCCCTAGCACCTTTATGATTGCCCCAAACTATTGCCCTTATAGCAAGCCCCAACCCCTTTTTATCATATGGGTGCTAGAAGGCGGTAGCTGAGGGTCTACATGTCCTGGGAATGACGTGAAACTCTATCTGATGGTGAGGTTCCAGTTTTGGAGGTTTGGGGAATGTAGAGCACCCCTTCATCACCATTGCTCCCTGGTCCACTCTTACCCGGAGTGGTAGTCCATGTTAGGGTCCCATCTATGGGTTAAATAGAAAAACATGAGTTTATAAACAAAATTGTATTATCCATTAAGAATGAATTTATTTCAAAACTTTATCGGCATTAAATGACCCACTGAGGTTGATATGCCGTAAAACAAAACAAACCAAACTAAATCAAACCTGCATGTTATGGTAAAAATTACTTGCTTGGTCACTATTGACTGAATAACCCTATTGGAGAGTGTCTGTTCATGGATATACAGTAAGGTCCCGTCTGATTGGTTGCCAAGTTACATCAAAGCCATAAAATTGGTTTTTGAAATATTTAAATGGCTGGATACATTTCGTACAGGCCTTGTTTATTTTTGAAAAAACTTTAATGATTTAATAGAACATTGATTACTTCATGGTGTATCATTTTTCTTTTGTCTTCCATTTGTAGGTGAACGGCCATTTGGTTGTGCAATGTGTGATAAGTCTTTCAATCAGAAAGGTGCTCTCCAGATTCACATGACTAAACACACTGGTGAGAGACCACACATGTGTGAATTTTGCTCAGCAACTTTTTCTCAAAAGGGAAATCTACGGGCTCATATCCAGGTGAGATACATTTTCTCTCTATATATATAAATGGCAGTTGGTAATTTGAAGACAAAAAAAAAGCAAGAATTTTCCAGAGCTCTTCAATTGAAATTTGAAATAATTATTTTTGGGTTATTTCCTATAACTCCAACATAAACAAAGGGTAACCACTCTTGACTGATAAATTATTTATTTTCCCATTAAACTAACCCTAAACCCTAACCCCGTCTTCTTTTTTCCTAGTAGAGTGGTTCCCCTTTGTTTATGTTGGAGTTATAGGAAATAACCTATTTTCGTTTTTCATTATTTGAAATAGTTAAATAATTTAAGAAATTTTAAAATTTTTTGTTTAATAACACAAAGATGTGCATAAAATAATCTTGGAGTTTTGAAAAAAAAAATGTATAAAATATTTTTAATTTTTGAAAAAAAAAATTTTGTTTCTTTTTTTTCTTTCTTCAATATTCTAAAGTGTCCTTTGTCTAGAAATAAAAAAATATTTAAAAATTAAATGAATATCTGGAGTTCCTCATCATTGGTTAACAATATAAATTTTTCAAACAAATTTTATTCCTTAAATAAGAAAACTCCTTCCAGATGAATTGCAAAATAAAAGAGTTAACTGTTTTTGTCTATCTTTAAAAAATGAATATCTTTTATAAAATGAAATATTTTTATCTTCTAGCGAGTTCATTCATTATCAAAAGAGGCTGATGGACCCAATTTCCAATGTGGTGAATGTAGTTGTGTCTTCCGAAAACTTGGCAGCTTAAATGCACATATTAGTCGATCACATTCAGAATCAGCCGTAAGTAATAATTCTATTGCTCTACAAAATTTTCAACACATTGTATATTTTTCATATTTTTACTAAAAAAAACCCAATCACTTTTATAAATGAATGAATAAAAACCAAATTAATGAATAAATTTCATTTGGATTAAATTTTTTTTTTAATTGTCAGGAAAAAATTCAAAACAAAAAATAAATTGTTTTTAAAACTTCTAATTGTTTATCTTTAACTTGGATTAAAATAATTTAGAAGGCTATATATCTTTATCAATAGTTGTATTTAATATTTTTATTTTTGCAATGTATCAGTAATCTATAATGATTGTATATTTATACTAACACACACACACACACACACACACACACACACACACACACATACAATTAAAATTCTAGCTTTTATTTCTTGTGAATGTTACATTTGTTTATTATTTTTTTAAATCAGGATTTACCAGGTCAGGTTGAAGTTCAACCTCTCGCTGACAGTGATAAAGTAATTCATCAAATTATTGAATTGTCAGTACAATCTGGTGCAAAAGATATCAATGGACAGGTAAGATCAGTTTTTTATTTAAAAAAAATCTTAATTATAATATTAAAATCATTAAATGACTAAAACGACAGTAAATTTTGGAATTTTTATCTAAAATAATGGAGAAAGTATATATCACTGGTTAGGAATTGATGACATTACTGACAGTATGTGTGTATATATATATATATATATATATATATATATATATATATACAGTTGTTGCATTGGAAGGGCTTAGAGTATGTTGATTATTCTTATTCTTATTAGATATGAATACTTGAAACCATACAATGCAAATTATTTGTATTAGATACAAATACTTGATATCAATCAGAACAGAAATGCAGATATGTTTATTTAAATAAGAATACAGTTTTTATTTACAAAATATTTCCCATATTTATTTAAATAAAAGGATGTTGTTCAGAAATAGTATATCACAATTTGTGAAATTTGTTTTTGTCTGATACAATATAAGTGCAAAAATCGTCTGTTGGTTTATTTACAAATATTTTGAAGTGGAAGTTACTGGTGACAAGTAAAAGTCAACCTTTCATTACCTTGATGATTTGGGGTGCCTATTGGAGATTTGATCCAATTGTTGTTTAAAAATCAAAAATTCTTGGAGGAATGTTAAAATATCAGAAGACTTCAAATATTCATCTGATTGATTTTACATATTCAAGAAAAGGAATAGAGTACTAAAATATTTTTATATGGAGAAATCTAAAGTGAAGACCTTGATTTGGTGAATGTTGTTAAATTTGAGTTTCAGGTGTTTTTGAAACATTTTTACTTGCTGGTATTTAAAAAAAATTAACAATCAATATCTACAACTTTTGATATTCAAGATTTATTTATATTATTGGAAAAAAATTAAATCCATTGAAAATAATCAAAAGAAATGATTACCGTATTTGACAACATATAGGATGCACTTTTTTCCCCAAAATTTTGGCTAAAAAAATTGCCCTGCATCTTATACATCGTTGGTGAAGTTTGAGACCTCCCGTAGGCATAGGCTAATCTTCTCTATGATGCTCACTAACCCAGCTTACGCTCAATACTTTTACCTACCCTAAACTCCATGAATCCTTATTTTATTGCTGGTATTGTTATAATCAAGGTTGTGTAATGCACAGCTAGACTGTTTTCAACAATATATGCTTAAATACACTAAAAACTTTTTTTCCTGAATCTGACCTGCTGAAATGGGGGTGCATCTTATATGCCCGTGCGTCTTATATGCAGTCAAATACGGTACTTTTCAAATTAAAAAGTTGTTAATTGTGAATTAATAATCTCTATTCTTTTTTTTCTCACCTGATTTAATTATTTTTTAAATTGAATAAAATATATGTATTCTTTGGAATTAATTATTTTTTTGTCTGAAAAATAATTTATAAGGGTCAATCAAAAGGCCCTCTTCCTTCTCTTTATATTGGTTAGAATATTTGGGTTTAAAGAGAGAGGGAGTTGATTATATATCAAATATAAAATATATCCTTTGATTTGAAAATCAAAGAAAAGAAAATCAGTGTTGATTTACCCTGATTTTCAATTTGTTAAAATGCTTAATTATAAAAAAAAATTTGAAAAATATTTGTTGCAAAGCAGAAAAAAATGTTTTTATACTAAAATGAAAAAGAAAATGGGATATCTTTAATTCTTAGGCGTCATCTTTATAATTTGTCCTTGTCCTGATTGTTTTATGTTTGTTTTTTTCAGGCTGAATCTATGAATGCCGACATTCTCCAACAAGCTCTTGAGAATAGTGGTCTTCCAAGCGTCAATGTTGGAGGAGAACAAGAAGGAACAGAGGAGGGAAATGGAAATGCAGTCCAAGTGCCAGTTAGTCTGAGTCAGACTATAAGCACCATGGCTGTTCATGATGCAGTCACTGGATCCACCAAAAGACACACCATACGCAAAGTAAGTACCTTTGCCAATCAATTACATTTTACTAAAGTTTTGGTTGGACATTAAATATTTGTAATGATAATTTTCTCAAAAAAAATAAACTCTAACCTGGGTCTTAAAAATTTCTGTTCACATAAAAAAGAAAATGGACAGAAAGAAGTGAAATGTGATGAATATAAGTATAGAACTATGTAATATGAACATTTGTGTTTGTGTGATTAATATAGATGTACAGGGTGTTGAAAAACTTCTTATATCATTTGAAATGGAAATACAATGAGGAAATTAATCTGACAATATGTGAAGAAAATGTTTTCAAAAATATAACAGACACAGGATGTTACGATCGAAGGAAAAAATTTTATATGTCTATACTTAAGTATTTCGGTTTATGATAAACCATCATCAGGACAATGCAAAAGAAATTTTGTAAGGGAGAAAAATGAAAAATGTTAAGTGTATGGTGAATGTGTGAATATAATGTTATTTACCGTTATTTTTTATATGTGTGTTTATATATTTTTGAAAACATTTTGCCATTTAATGAAGAGAAGGTGTCATCTTGATTAAAGTACATGAACTCTGTTTTATTTGAGTTCATGTACAGAATATATTATAACAATTTTGATGGAAAGAAAGAAAATGTTTTTTATTTATTTACTTTTACTAATCCTGCATAAACAACTGGTTTCCTCAAAATAAACATGACAGGTTTTAGTTGGTAACAATGAGCTTATATTGAAGCTTTTTGTTAAAATTGTAAGTGTTATCTCCCTTGATTAAGAGTTGTGTGCCCTTGATAATTATAACTAGCCACTATCTTGGGTGAGCTAGTTCTTACTCTTGTTTAGCATGATGCATATTTTACTGTTTGATTTACTGTTGATCACAACGCCAAATCCCTTCTATGCTAACAGTAGGTATCATATTCTCGGCTTGATAAATAGGGATCTGATTTTATGATAACGCCATCAATTTTATCAGATTATATTGCTAGTTCGATATTATATTGCTAGCCCTCGCCAACTCAGCATATGAGTAGCACAGGGATCTATACGGTAAAGTAAGGAGCTGATAGTAGGTGTCGCAAAAACAATCTCATTTGTCTAGCGCTAGTGAAACTCGCTGATTGGCCGATACCGACTTTAGGCCACCCCGACGATTTTACTTTTACTTACTTTGTATTGCTAGAATCATGACATTCTTCTGGTATTAGCTTATTGAAAAAGTCTGGCTCCATCTACACAAGCCTTCAGCACTTCATATAAAATCATCTTTGTTGTTCATTTGCTAAACACGGACATTAACTCATGTTAAGAATTAGGGAACATTTTTTTATATTTTTGATGTACGAACATTATCATTAGTTGCATAGACAAATGTTCAACTTAAAACTTTCTGTGTTAAGTATTTACCCAACCCCTCCGCACAAGTAGAATGCAACTCAAGGTCAATTTTTTAAGTGGAGTTTAACAGGTTTGGATTCAGTTTTCCTTCTTCTAGACTGGTTGCCATACCAAAGTTACAGAATCCAGTCGGCCCTGCATTTTATCTATAGCTAGGAGAATAGTTGGATGCATACCTTTCCTAAGGGTATTAGCATTATGTGAAATGCAAAAAGCCTTATTCTAGATTTGAACTCTGGTCACTTTCCCCATTTCCTACGATGATAACCATTACACCAAAAAGCAACTCCAACTTTTTATTGTTCCACATCGTTTTATTTAACTCTACTTCAACTGTGTAATATTTTTCAAAACTTATTTCTTTTCTTTTTTTCTTTTTTTTTTTTAGGTGAATGGTGTCCGCTGGCATCAGTGTACATATTGTTCAAAAGAATTTAAGAAACCTAGTGATCTTGTTCGGCACATACGTATTCACACGCATGAAAAGCCATACAAATGCAACCAGTGTTTCCGTGCATTTGCTGTGAAGAGCACCCTCACTGCACATCTCAAAACCCACACAGGTGTAAAAGAATACAAGTGTGAAGCTTGCAATAAAATGTTTTCTACATTGGGAAGCCTTAGAGTTCATTCCCGTTTACATACTGGTAAGTAAAATATCATTCTTTAGAATCTGTATTTAAAAAAAAAATTTATTTTATTTTTTATTTATTCATAAAAGTGTCTGTTTATTTTTAAAACATGTAAATTAAAAATAAACCTTATTGATGATTTACTCAGGTAGGTTTAAAACTTAAAAATGAAACATAATTTTATTGTTGTAAATAAATCAGAAATAATGAACACTGTGACTTTGACAGGTTTATTATGACACCAATTATTGAATCTTGACAAAGATTTTGTTTTTTATGAGTCTTGGTAAAAAAATCATACATAAATGAATAGGTAGATATTCTAGCCAAAGCAAGACATTAGGTTTATAAGTTCCCAAAATTCACAATGGATTGTCCAATTGGACACATGGCCTAGTGGATAAAGGAGTTAGGTTAAGACAGTTCTAAGTGAAAGTTATCTTTGGACTGCAGGTTCAATCCTGGTCAGGGGCAGCAGTAACATAGAATAATAATTAACAGCTTAACACCTGTACCCCAGCTATGGTTAGTGGAATGAGAACAGGATACACCCGTGGACTGAATAAAGAGTTAGGTTCAAAGTTCCGTGATGGTTCCCGATTACAACAAGAAGGTTCCCAATTTCGACAAGAAATACCTGAAGAAGGCAGAAACGTTGTACAATGAAGATGAGGACAATAGTCCGAATAATGCAGATAATACTAATTATCAAGCCTCATCTCAAAAATATATTTTATATGCAAAAAAAAAGAAGTTTTCAATGAGCTCTATTCAATGATATAATGGGTTTAAAGTAAGACCAAGTAAACTAACAGTAAAAATTTACTGAGTAAAACAAAAAATAGGCTTCAATGGTGTCATGGGCTATAAATAAAAATGTATTGTGTCTTATTTGATAGTTTTTATTTTTATTTTGAAGTAAATAAACTAATAAGTAAAGTGTGCTAATTCCATAATTTTTGCCAACGATATACAAAGTCCAATCTGTAAAAATGCTTCGTTATTGAAGGAAACAGAAAATTCTACTCAATCAATATGTCCTTCCTTAACAGGCATCAATACAGAGAGAAAGAATTTGAATTTGGCTCAATAATCCTCAATAATCCTCAATAATCCTTTCTATCTGAAATCATGTAATGTCTTATCACTAATTCTTGAATATGACGTCCGTGATTTACAGCTAAAGGGAGACAACCTTGTTACTACCTTGGCTTTTTTTTTGTTGTTTTTTAAGTGTTTGCGCACTAGAGTTTTTATGCATTTTTTAAAAATCATTGTTATAAGGAATTGACGTATAATGAAACGGCATTAAATGTGGATTTGCTGTATTGGGATTCTGATATTTCAGAAAATTATCTTTATTTAGATCTCACCAAGTTTCAGATCCTATATGATTTAAAAAATGTTTTTTCCTCTCCCAGGAGCAAAGCCATTTGATTGTTCTCAGTGTGAGAGAAAATTTCGGACATCAGCCCATCTGAAGAGCCACTTGGTGTCTCACTTCAAAGATATCTCTTTGCCAAAGAAACCACGAAGGCCAGTACGAAAACCCTCCAAGCCAGACATTCCACTGCCAGAAATTGCTCTCCAAGAACCAATTTTGATCACAGATACAGGTAAGTTTTATTAACCTTCTTATTACCTATTCCGTTTGTTTATCACCAAGTTGTACTTTGATAAGTGACATTAATTCATTTAATAGTATTAAAAGGGGTTTGCCCTAATGTTTGCAGCTTAAACTGAAGGACCAAAGTAATTGGCAATTTTCCCCATGAAAAGAACAAAAACTAAAAAGAATTTTATTTTGCATTTTATATCAGTATAGTCATTCAAAATAAATACATTTCAACTTTTGTTTGGTTGTAGAAAAATAATCAGAAGATTATCAATAACTTTATGATTTTTATTATTTCATTGGCTGATCTTTGTAAAATTGAAGATAAAAAATGCACGTATATATTTATCCAATCCTTCCACCATGAGCAGGATGTGACACAAGGTCAATTTTTAAGTGGAGTACAATTGGTTTTCCTTCTCCTAGATTGGTTGCTTTATCATGGCTAAAGTACCAAATTTACCCATAACTGTGGGGAGAAGAGATGGATTCATGTCTTTCCCTAAAGGCATTATCACAAAGGGAAACGCAAACAGTTTCATCCAGGATTTAAACTTTATCTCTCTTCAAAAATCCATTTTAATTTTTAACATCAGGTTCTTCTTTTCAAACAGACTCGACTCAGTGCAGGAGGCACACTTAGCATAATGGTTATAATAATAGTAAATGGAATTGGCAGCCCAAGTTCAAATCCTGGAGGAGGCTCTTTGTATTTCACTTCATGTTAATGCCCTTGGGAAAGGCATGAAATGCCCTCAGCTATGGGTATATTGTAGCACAGACTAGATTTCTTAGCCTTGGTTAAGAAACCAGTCTCGGAGAAGTTGTTCCTTCTTTATAAGCTTTATAAAGATCGGCTGAAAAAAATACTCTCCTGGATTGTGACTAAATGAGGTTTACACAGTACTTAGATCCCATTGGTCAAAAAAGTCATCAACAGCAGATATGACATCATCATATCAACTTTTCATCCCACCCTCATATTCCAATTAAAGAAATTGACCATGTGGTAGAGTGGTTGAGTAAATACATAATGCAATAAAAATGTTATCAAATGTTTTTCTTTCTTTTTTTTTTCTTTTTTTCTTCTTTTTTTTACATAAACACAAATTTACATTTTTATTTTGAGATAAAATATTTTATGGAAGAAAATGAAAAGATTCCATTTATGTTTAAAAATTAATTAAAAAAAATGTCTTGTGATCCCAGCTTATGAATTTATTGCTTCTTCTTGTCTACACAGGTCTCATCCAGCAGCCATCACGTAGCAATTTTTTCAATAACTACCTCAATGAAATCACCTCTGACCGTCCACACAAATGCGCCTATTGTCAAAGAGGCTTCAAAAAATCTAGTCACCTTAAACAACATGTCCGATCTCATACAGGTAAGAAGAATTCACCTTTTTCATTTACTTCTACAGATTCTTCTGTTTGGTTTATTTGTTTAATGGCACATCAACTCTGTATGGGTTATTTGTAAATGTTTAATTATAATAATTATATACTTTTCAATATTCAATTTTTTAAATTTTTTTTTTAATTCAACTATTATCTATAATATAAATGATCATTTGTTTTTATACAGTTATCGTTTCATGTACTCCTATTCTATACTAATAGAGCCCTGTTTGGGCTTTAGAATGAACCGACTCACCCTGTAATTGGGGCCACCTGTTGGTATGAGTGTCAACCTGTGGCTTAAGATGTAACCCTGTGGCGACACTCCCTTTGCTCTTCCAATCAATCGCTGGTCACGTCAAGCCCTAGCATCTATATGATTGTCCCAACCCTATTACCCTTATGGCACGACCCTTTTTATCATATGTCTAGAAGGCAGTGGCTGAGGGTCTTAATATCCTGAGTATGATGTTAAGCTTCACACTCTCCAGAACTGGATCCTCACCACTGATTCAGTTTAATGCCACACCCAGAACAGTCCTTTGTGGGATGTCTTCTTTTCAACCAAAGTAGACGTCCGTTCACAAAACAGAGACCCCAACTCCCGTCTGAGTAGTAGTACATTTATCCCACCCCTTGGTTACTCAGCTGACTGATGAAGTTTGACAATTTTTGCAATTCTACATTAATTCTATTTAAAACTAGGGTGCCAAATATAGCCTATATTGTTATCACAAATTTTATTGCAATTAGCCTTACTGGTCAGACATTTTAACTTTGTCAACTTATTCTCTTCCAACTGTTGCCTTTTAAATGACTTATTCATACTCTTAATTGCTTCATTTTAGTGCTCATTTATATTATTATAAGTAGCAACAGAAAACACCCTCCAGGCGTTGTAAAAATTAATTTTTGAAAGATTGCCTGAGAGAGTAGAGTTAAAAATTCAAATAAGGCGTAAAAAATAAATAAAACAATTTGAAATGAAAAACAAATAAAAGTTGCATGCATGTAATAATCAAACAATTAATTTTGAATATTTTCCACATCAATTTCCACAAAATCTATATTATCTTATTGTAAACTTTTAGTTAACTTCTTTTACTGTAAAAAAAAAAAAAGGACCAGAGAAAAAACAATTTTAAACATTGCTTACTCAAATTTTGGTGTATATAGCATAAGAATATTGTGACGTAGTTTTTTGGACAGAGAGGAAATACAGACAATCTCCATTATTAATAGATGTCCACTCTATTTTGTTTTAGAAAATCTTTTCATGCCTTTTTTCCGTTTTTTTTTCCTTAGGGGAGAACCATATCAGTGCAAACTTTGTCATCGGTCTTGTGTCAAGTGTGTACTTAAATCCATTCTCACACATACTGGTGGTAAAACTTATAAAGTGTTCAGTTTGATATCTTTTACCACCATGGCAGCCTTAAAAGACACAACTCAACCCACACAGAAATAAGACCCTTCATGTGTCCGTATTGTCAAAGACGTTCAAACTTCATCAACTGTAAAAAACACATGAAGACACACATAATATTTACAACATGATTTATTTTTAACATTGACATTTTGGTATACCTAACTTACACATGTTGTGTATTTATGGGTAGGCAGTCATTCGCTCACCGCTGGGGCTATTAGAATTATGCCAATGCCTCCACTACGAGCAATGGGCATATTCTATACCCCAGCTGATAGAGCGAATGACTGCCTACACATAAATACACAACATTGAAAGTTATGTATACACAAAAATGCTCAATGTAAAAATAAAAACATTTTGAAATATACCTGTTGTGTCTTCATGTGTTTTTACAGTTACCTGAAGTTTTAACGTCTTCTACAATTACGACACATGAAGGGTCTTATTTCGTTGGGTCTTGTTCTTTTAAGGCTGCCACTGTGGTAAAAAACTATCACAAACGAACACCTTATAAGCTACACCAGTATGTGTCCGAGAATGAGATTTAAGTACACCACTGACACAAATGACGAATGACAAAGTTTGCACTATATCCTCCCCTAAGAAAAAAAACAGGAAAAAAAGCATGAAAAAATTTTCTAAAACAATAGAGTGGCACATCTAAATAGGAGATTGTCTGTATTTCTTTCTGTAAACAAAAACCAACTACGTCCACAATATGCTTATTTGCATTATACACCCAAAATTTGGGAGTAAGCAATTTTAAAAAATTTTTACTCTTCCTTTTTTTTTTACAGTAACAAGAATTAACTAAAAGTTTTACAAATAAATAAATACCTACGCATTTTGGTAAAATTTGATGGAAAAAATATTCAAAAATAATTTATTGATTATTACATGCATTGCAACATTTATTTGTTTTCACTTCAAATTTATTTATTCTTTACTCCTTATTTGAATTTTAACTCTCACTCTCTCAGCAATCTTCAAAAATTAATTTTACAACGCCTGCAGGTGTTTCTGTTCTACTTATAATTAATAAAATGAGCACTAAAAATGAAGCAATACAGAGTATGAATAAGTCATCTTAAAAAAGGCAAACAGTGGGAAAAGGAATAAGTTGACAAAAGTTAAAAGTCCGACCATAGCTAATGCAATAAAATTGTCATAACACCTATAGGCTATATTTCACACCTAGTTTAAAATACATTAATGTAAATGCCAAGATTGTCAAAACTTCATCATCAGCTGGGGATAACCAAGGTGGAAAATGGTACTACCTACTCAACGGGATTGTTCCTCTTTTTGTAACCCAACCCTCTAAACTTTGGTTGAAAAATAGACATCCACAAAGACTTTCTGGTTTGCATAAACACCAGTGGTGAATCCATCTGAGATTAAGCTTAACATCAACTCAGGATATTAAGACCCTTCAGCCACTCCGCTAGCACATATATAAAAAAGTCTGCCAAAGTAATAGGCTTGACAACAATAATGCTACCTTGACGTGACCACCGATTATGAAAGCCCAAAGCGGATGTCAGCCACCAGGTTACATCCCTTAAGCACCACAGGGGACATCATGACAACAGGCCCAATTACAAATGCAGTCTTCATTCTAAAGCCCACAGGGCTCTATTAGTATAGAATAGGAGTACAGAAACCATAAAACTGTATAAAAACAAATGATCATTATATTATAGATAAATAGTTGAATTAAAAAAAAAAAAATTTAAAAAAATTGAATATTAAAGTATATAATTATTATAATTAACATTTACAAATAACCCATACAGAGTTGATTGCCATTAAACAAATAAACCAAACAGAAGAATCTGTAGAAGTAAATGAAAAACGTGAATTCTTCTACCTGTATGAGAATCGACATTTGTTAAGGTGACTAGATTTTTTGAAGCCTCTTTACAATAGGCGCATTTTGCGACTCAGAGTGATTTCATTGAGGTAGTTATTGAAAAATTGCTACGTGATGGTCTGATGAGACCTGTGTACAAGAAAAGCAATAAATTCTAAGCGATCACAAGACATTTTTTTTAATTAATTTTTAAACATAAAGAATCTTTTCATTTTCTTCCATAAAATATTTTATCTCAAATAAAAAATGTAAATTTGTGTTTATTAAAAAAAGAAAAAAAAGAAAAAAAAAAAAAAAAAACATTTGATAACATTTTATTCATTATGTATTAACTCAACCACTCTACCACATCGTCAATTTCTTTAATTGGAATATGGAGGGTGGGATGAAAATTTGATATGATATGTCATATCTGCTGTTGAACTTTTTTGACCAATGGATCTAAGTACTGTGTATACCTCATTTAGTCACAATCCAGAGAGTATTTTTTTCAGCCGATCTTTACAAAGCTTATAAAGAAGGAAACAAACTTCTCCGAGGACTGGTTTCTAACCAAGGCTAAAGAAATCTAGTCTGTCTACAATATACCCATAGCTGAGGACATTCATGCCTTTCCCAAGGGCATAACATGAATGAAATACAAAAGCCTCCTCCAGATTGTAACTTGCTGCCAATTCCAGTACATATATAACCATTATGCTAAGTTTGCCTCCTGCACTGGGAGTCGGGTCTGTTTGCAAAGAAAACCTGATGTTAAAATTTAAAATGGATTTTTAAGAGAAGATATAAAGTTTAAATCCTGGATGAAACTGGTTTGCGTTTCCCTTGTGATAATCTTAGGAAAACATGAAATCCACTCTCTCCCCACAGTTATGGGTAAATTTGTACTTTAGCCATATAAAGCAACCAATCTAGGAGAAGGAAACCAATTTACTCCACTTAAAAAAATTGACCTTGTCACATCCTGCTCCAATGGTGGAAGGATTGGATAAATATACGTGCATTTTTTATCTCAATTTTACAAAAATCACCAATGAAATAATAAAAATCATAAAGTTATTGATAATCTTCTGATTATTTTTCTACAACCAAAACAAAGTGAAATATTTATTTTGAATGACTATACTATATAAAATGCAAAAAAAATTCTTTTTAGTTTTTGTTCTTTTCAGGCGGGAAAATGCCAATTACTTTGGTCCTTCAGTTTAAGCTGCAAACATTAGGCAAACCCCTTTTTAATACTATTAATGAATTAATGTCACTTATCAAAGTACAACTTGCGTGAATAAACAAACGGAATAGGTAATAAGAAGGTTAATAAAACTTACCTGTATCTTGATCAAAATTGGTTTGGAGAGCAATTTCTGGCATGGAATGTCTGCTTGGAGGTTTTCGTACTGGCCTTCGTGGTTCTTTGGCAAAGAGATATCTTTGAAGTAGACACCAAGTGGCTTTCAGATGGGCTGATGTCCGAAATTTTCTCTCACACTGAGAACAATCAAATGGCTTTGCTCCTGAGAGAAAAAAACATATTTTAAATCATATAGGATCTGAAACTTGTGAGATCTAAATAAAGATAATTTCTGAAATATCAGAATCCCAATACAGCAAAATCCACATTTAATGCCTTTCTTCATATACGTCAATTCCTTTATAACAATGATTTTTAAAAAATGCTAAAAACTCTAGTGCGCAAACACTTAAAAAACAACAAAAAAAAGCCAAAGGTAGTAACAAGGTTGTCTCCTTTAGCTGTAAATCACGGACGTCATATTTCAAGAATTAGTGATAAGACATTACATGATTTCAGATAGAAAGGATATTGAGGATATTGAGATTATTGAGCCAAATTCAAATTTCTTCTCTCTGTATTGATGCCTGTTAAGGAAGGAATATTGATTGAGTAGAATTTTCTGTTTCCTTCAATAACGAAGCATTTTTACAGATTGGACTTTGTATATCGTTGCAAAAATTATGGAATTAGCACACTTTACTTATTAGTTTATTTACTTCAAAATAAAAATAAAAAAAACTATCAAATAAGACACAATACATTTTTATTTATAGCCCATGACACCATTGAAGGCCTATTTTTGTTTTACTCAGTAAATTTTTACTGTTAGTTTACTTGGTCTTACTTTTAAACCCATTATATCATTGAATAGAGCTCATTGAAAACTTCTTTTTTTGCATATAAAATATATTTTGAGATGAGGTTGATAATTAGTATTATCTGCATTATTCGGACTATTGTCCTCATCTTCATTGTACAACGTTTCTGCCTTCTTCAGGTATTTCTTTGTCGAAATTGAACCTTCTTGTTGTAATCGGGAACCATCACGGAACTTTAACCTAACTCTTATTCAGTCCACGGGTGTATCCTGTTCTCATTCACTAACCATAGCTGGGGTACAGTGTTAAGCTGTTAATTATTATTCTATGTTACTGCTGCCCCTGACAGGATTGAACCGCATCAAAGATAACTTTCACTTAGAACTGTCTTAACCTAACTCCTTTATCCACATAGGCCATGTGTCCAATTGGACAATCCATTGTGAATTTTGGGAACTTATAAACCTAATGTCTTGCTTTGGCTAGAATATCTACCTATTCATTTATATGTATGATTTTTTTACCAAGACTCATAAAAAACAAAATCTTTTCAAGATTCAATAATTGTTCATAATAAACCTGTCAAATCACAGTTTCATTATTTCTGATTTATTACAACAATAAAATTAGTTTCAATTTTAAGTTTTAAACCTACCTGAGTAAATCATCAATAAGTTTATTTTTAATTTACATGTTTTAAAAATAAACAGACACTTTTATGAATAAATAAAAATAAAATAAATTTTTTTTTTAAATACAGATTCTAAAGAATGATATTTTACTTACCAGTATGTAAACGGGAATAACTCTAAGGCTTCCCAATGTAGAAAACATTTTATTGCAAGCTTCACACTTGTATTCTTTTACACCTGTGTGGGTTTGAGATGTGCAGTGAGGGTGCTTTCACAGCAAATGCACGGAAACACTGGTTGCATTTGTATGGCTTTCATGCGTTGAATACGTATGTGCCGAACAAGATCACTAGGTTTCTTAAATTCTTTGAACAAATAGTACACTGATGCCAGCGGACACCATTCACCTAAAAAAAAAAAAAAAGAAAAAAAAAGAAAAGAAATAAGTTTTGAAAAATATTACACAGTTGAAGTAGAGTTAAATAAAACGATGTGGAACAATAAAAAGTTGGAGTTGCTTTTGGTGTAATGGTTATCATCGTAGGAAATGGGAAAGTGACCAGAGTTCAAATCTAGAATAAGGCTTTTTGCATTTCACATAATGCTAATACCCTTAGGAAAGGTATGCATCCAACTATTCTCCTAGCTATAGATAAAATGCAGGCCGACTGGATCTGTAACTTTGTATGGCAACCAGTCTAGAAGAAGGAAAACTGAATCCAAACCTGTTAAACTCCACTTTAAAAAATTGACCTTGAGTTGCATTCTACTTGTGCGAGGTGGTAAATACTTAACACAGAAAGTTTTAAGTTGAACATTTGTCTATGCAACTAATGATAATGTTCGTACATCAAAAATATAAAAAAATGTTCCCTAATTCTTAACATGAGTTAATGTCCGTGTTTAGCAAATGAACAACAAAGATGATTTTATATGAATGCTGAAGGCTTGTGTAGATGGAGCCAGACTTTTTCAATAAGCTAATACCAGAAGAATGTCATGATTCTAGCAATACAAAGTAAGTAAAAGTAAAAATCGTCGGGGTGGCCTAAAGTCGGTATCGGCCAATCAGCGAGTTTCACTAGCGCTAGACAAATGAGATTGTTTTGCGACACCTACTATCAGCTCCTTACTTTACCGTATAGATCCCTGTGCTACTCATATGCTGAGTTGGCGAGGGCTAGCAATATAATATCGAACTAGCAATATAATCTGATAAAATTGATGGCGTTATCATAAAATCAGATCCCTATTATCAAGCCGAGAATATATACCTACTGTTAGCATAGAAGGGATTTGGCGTTGTGATCAACAGTAAATCAAACAGTAAAATATGCATCATGCTAAACAAGAGTAAGAACTAGCTCACCCAAGATAGTGGCTAGTTATAATTATCAAGGGCACACAACTCTTAATCAAGGGAGATAACACTTACAATTTTAACAAAAAGCTTCAATATAAGCTCATTGTTACCAACTAAAACCTGTCATGTTTATTTTGAGGAAACCAGTTGTTTATGCAGGATTAGTAAAAGTAAATAAATAAAAAACATTTTCTTTCTTTCCATCAAAATTGTTATAATATATTCTGTACATGAACTCAAATAAAACAGAGTTCATGTACTTTAATCAAGATGACACCTTCTCTTCATTAAATGGCAAAATGTTTTCAAAAATATATAAACACACATATAAAAAATAACGGTAAATAACATTATATTCACACATTCACCATACACTTAACATTTTTCATTTTTCTCCCTTACAAAATTTCTTTTGCATTGTCCTGATGTGATGTTTATCATAAACCGAAATACTTAATATAGACATATAAATTTTTTCCTTCGATCGTAACATCCTGTGTCCTGTTATATTTTTGAAAACATTTTCTTCACATATTGTCAGATTAATTTCCTCATTGTATTTCCATTTCAAATGATATAAGAAGTTTTTCAACACCCTGTACATCTATATTAATCACACAAACACAAATGTTCATATTACATAGTTCTATACTTATATTCATCACATTTCACTTCTTTCTGTCCATTTTCTTTTTATTGTGAACAGAAATTTTTAAGACCCAGGTTAGAGTTTTTTTTTTTGAGAAAATTATCATTACAAATATTTAATGTCCAACCAAAACTTTAGTAAAATTAATTGATTGGCAAAGGTACTTACTTTGCGTATGTGTCTTTTGGTGGATCCAGTGACTGCATCATGAACAGCCATGGTGCTTATAGTCTGACTCAGACTAACTGGCACTTGGACTGCATTTCCATTTCCCTCCTCTGTTCCTTCTTGTTCTCCTCCAACATTGACGCTTGGGAAGACCACTATTCTCAAGAGCTTGTTGGAGAATGTCGGCATTCATAGATTCAGCCTGAAAAAAACAACATAAAACAATCAGGACAAGGACAAATTATTAAAGATGACGCCTAAGAATTAAAGATATCCCATTTTCTTTTTCATTTTAGTATAAAAACATTTTTTTCTGCTTTGCAACAAATATTTTTCAAATTTTTTTTATAATTAAGCATTTTAACAAATTGAAAATCAGGGTAAATCAACACTGATTTTCTTTTCTTTGATTTTCAAATCAAAGGATATATTTTATATTTGATATATAATCAACTCCCTCTCTCTTTAAACCCAAATATTCTAACCAATAAAAGAGAAGGAAGACCCTTTTGATTGACCCTTATAAATTATTTTCAGACAAAAAAATAATTAATTCCAAAGAATACATATATTTTATTCAATTTAAAAATAACTAAATCAGGTGAGAAAAAAAAGAATAGAGATTATTAATTCACAATTAACAACTTTTTAATTTGAAAAGTACCGTATTTGACTGCATATAAGACGCACGGGCATATAAGATGCACCCCCATTTCAGCAGGTCAGATTCAGGAAAAAAAGTTTTTAGTGTATTTAAGCATATATTGTTGAAAACAGTCTAGCTGTGCATTACACAACCTTGATTATAACAATACCAGCAATAAAATAAGGATTCATGGAGTTTAGGGTAGGTAAAAGTATTGAGCGTAAGCTGGGTTAGTGAGCATCATAGAGAAGATTAGCCTATGCCTACGGGAGTCTCAAACTTCACCAACGATGTATAAGATGCAGGGCAATTTTTTTAGCCAAAATTTTGGGAAAAAAGTGCATCCTATATGTTGTCAAATACGGTAATCATTTCTTTTGATTATTTCAATGGATTTAATTTTTTTCCAATAATATAAATAAATCTTGAATATCAAAAGTTGTAGATATTGATTGTTAATTTTTTTAAATACCAGCAAGTAAAAATGTTTCAAAAACACCTGAAACTCAAATTTAACAACATTCACCAAATCAAGGTCTTCACTTTAGATTTCTCCATATAAAAATATTTAGTACTCTATTCCTTTTCTTGAATATGTAAAATCAATCAGATGAATATTTGAAGTCTTCTGATATTTTAACATTCCTCCAAGAATTTTTGATTTTAAACAACAATTGGATCAAATCTCCAATAGGCACCCCAAATCATCAAGGTAATGAAAGGTTGACTTTTACTTGTCACCAGTAACTTCCACTTCAAAATATTTGTAAATAAACCAACAGACGATTTTTGCACTTATATTGTATCAGACAAAAACAAATTTCACAAATTGTGATATACTATTTCTGAACAACATCCTTTTATTTAAATAAACATGGGAAATATTTTGTAAATAAAAACTGTATTCTTATTTAAATAAACATATCTGCATTTCTGTTCTGATTGATATCAAGTATTTGTATCTAATACAAATAATTTGCATTGTATGGTTTCAAGTATTCATATCTAATAAGAATAAGAATAATCAACATATTCTAAGCCCTTACAATGCAACAACTGTATATATATATATATATATACACACATACTGTCAGTAATGTCATCAATTCCTAACCAGTGATATATACTTTCTCCATTATTTTAGATAAAAATTCCAAAATTTACTGTCGTTTTAGTCATTTAATGATTTTAATATTATAATTAAGATTTTTTTTAAATAAAAAACTGATCTTACCTGTCCATTGATATCTTTTGCACCAGATTGTACTGACAATTCAATAATTTGATGAATTACTTTATCACTGTCAGCGAGAGGTTGAACTTCAACCTGACCTGGTAAATCCTGATTTAAAAAAATAATAAACAAATGTAACATTCACAAGAAATAAAAGCTAGAATTTTAATTGTATGTGTGTTGTGTGTGTGTGTGTGTGTGTGTGTGTGTTTATATAATATACAATCATTATAGATTACTGATACATTGCAAAAATAAAAATATTAAATACAACTATTGATAAAGATATATAGCCTTCTAAATTATTTTAATCCAAGTTAAAGATAAACAATTAGAAGTTTTAAAAACAATTTATTTTTTGTTTGAATTTTTTCCTGACAATTAAAAAAAAAAAATTTAATCCAAATGAAATTTATTCATTAATTTGGTTTTATTCATTCATTTATAAAAGTGATTGGGTTTTTTTTAGTAAAAATATGAAAATATACAATGTGTTGAAAATTTTGTAGAGCAATAGAATTATTACTTACGGCTGATTCTGAATGTGATCGACTAATATGTGCATTTAAGCTGCCAAGTTTTCGGAAGACACAACTACATTCACCACATTGGAAATTGGGTCCATCAGCCTCTTTTGATAATGAATGAACTCGCTAGAAGATAAAAATATTTCATTTTATAAAAGATATTCATTTTTTAAAGATAGACAAAAACAGTTAACTCTTTTATTTTGCAATTCATCTGGAAGGAGTTTTCTTATTTAAGGAATAAAATTTGTTTGAAAAATTTATATTGTTAACCAATGATGAGGAACTCCAGATATTCATTTAATTTTTAAATATTTTTTTATTTCTAGACAAAGGACACTTTAGAATATTGAAGAAAAAAAAAGAAAACAAAATTTTTTTTTCAAAATTAAAAATATTTTATACATTTTTTTTTCAAAACTCCAAGATTATTTTATGCACATCTTTGTGTTATTAAACAAAAAATTTAAAATTTCTTAAATTATTTAACTATTTCAAATAATGAAAAACGAAAATAGGTTATTTCCTATAACTCCAACATAAAACAAAGGGGAACCACTCTACTAGGAAAAAAGAAGACGGGGTTAGGGTTTAGGGTTAGTTTAATGGGAAAATAAATAATTTATCAGTCAAGAGTGGTTACCCTTTGTTTATGTTGGAGTTATAGGAAATAACCCAAAAATAATTATTTCAAATTTCAATTGAAGAGCTCTGGAAAATTCTTGCTTTTTTTTTGTCTTCAAATTACCAACTGCCATTTATATATAGAGAGAGAAAATGTATCTCACCTGGATATGAGCCCGTAGATTTCCCTTTTGAGAAAAAGTTGCTGAGCAAAATTCACACATGTGTGGTCTCTCACCAGTGTGTTTAGTCATGTGAATCTGGAGAGCACCTTTCTGATTGAAAGACTTATCACACATTCACAACCAAATGGCCGTTCACCTACAAATGGAAGACAAAAGAGAAAAATGATACACCATGAAGTAATCAATGTTCTATTAAATCATTAAAGTTTTTTCAAAAATAAACAAGGCCTGTACGAAATGTATCCAGCCATTTAAATATTTCAAAAACCAATTTTATGGCTTTGATGTAACTTGGCAACCAATCAGACGGGACCTTACTGTATATCCATGAACAGACACTCTCCAATAGGGTTATTCAGTCAATAGTGACCAAGCAAGTAATTTTTACCATAACATGCAGGTTTGATTTAGTTTGGTTTGTTTTGTTTTACGGCATATCAACCTCAGTGGGTCATTTAATGCCGATAAAGTTTTGAAATAAATTCATTCTTAATGGATAATACAATTTTGTTTATAAACTCATGTTTTTCTATTTAACCCATAGATGGGACCCTAACATGGACTACCACTCCGGGTAAGAGTGGACCAGGGAGCAATGGTGATGAAGGGGTGCTCTACATTCCCCAAACCTCCAAAACTGGAACCTCACCATCAGATAGAGTTTCACGTCATTCCCAGGACATGTAGACCCTCAGCTACCGCCTTCTAGCACCCATATGATAAAAAGGGGTTGGGGCTTGCCATAAGGGCAATAGTTTGGGGCAATCATAAAGGTGCTAGGGCTAGACATGACCAGCCCATTGATCAGAGGGGACCACCCATCTAGCCCAAGAAAGGGCCAAAGTGGAGTATTGCAAGTCATGGACTGCTCATCCACCTGGGTTCTATCCTTAAGCATCACGGGTTGCCACCCACAGCCAACAGATGGCCCTATTTGGGGGAGTCTTACCCCTCTGCAGAGGTGCAGTCGGTACATTCTAACGCCCCAGCCGACAGGGCGGTCTTAGTCTCTGGAGAATCAGTGAAAAATAAACTGCAGCTGAAAGTGCTAAAAAATGAAACATACCTGTGTGTATCCGGATATGCCGTAGCACCTGACTTGGTTTCTGGAACGATTTGCCGCAGTGAATACACTTATGGTGGAAACTTGATCGATCAATATTTCGTTTGTAGGAACGATGGGACAACGAAGACCTGGAATTTACAAGCAGAAAGAAAATAGAATGACATGTTGACTTTTCAAACCGAATTATCCAATGACCATTTAGTAGACAACAAAATTCACAGCCACTATCAGCATTTAGAGTTGAAATGAATACCAGTCACCTGGATTGATAAATTACCATCAATGGAGTGATGAATAGATAGTAAAAATAAAATAATAATATTGTGAGTTAACTAAAGGATTCCATTCTTTAAGATCTCTCTGCCAACCAACACCTACTATTCCAAAAGATAAACCCTTTTATATTACTTTGGGGGAAAAGACAATATTACTTATATTACTTTGGGAGAAACGACAATATTATTTATATTACTTCAGTGGAAACAACAATATTATTTATATATCAAAGAAACTCCTGGAGATGATAAAAGAATTACTCACTTGATTCGGTAATGCTGTTTCATGTGTTCTCTTAACAACGTCATTTTGGGGAATTCTTGTGTGCACTGACGACATGGATATGATCGTTTTCCTTCTTGATCTTGACGATGTTCCCTCATGTGTCGGTCCAATTGGCTCTAGAAACAAAAATTAAACATTAGTAAACAACTTTTGGGTTTTTCTTTTAGTTTTTGTACCAAAAACTTTCTAAAGTTAAAAGATAAACTTCAAATTAATGATTGATTAATTGATTTTAACAACATGTCAACCCATTTAGGGTTTTTTTTAAATATCAAGAGGTTAGGGAATCCCATTCATTGGATGTTTATATTTACATTCTATTGTGTAGTTGTTTCTTAAGGGTTTTTATCTTCTATACATATATAAAGGACAGTTGTGTATACGTATGTATGTATGTGTGTGTGTGTATGCCCAGAGGAAAACACACAGACACACACACACACGCACAGAAATGAGCTCTCACTATACATATTAATATGGTTTAGTCAGTTGAAAAATAAGGCTTATTTTTTTTTCAAAGAAATTAGATGAGTAAAAGTAAATAATATTGTTAAAGAAACAGTTAACCATCTAAAATGTATTTTCTGTTGTGAATAGATATATATATATATATATATATATATATAATATATAATCTGTAGATGGGTTACCAGGTAAGTTGGTATTAGAATGATTCTAACTTGGACCTTTTTTCCAATAGCAGAATGTTAGAGTTGTTCAGGTCCAAGTTGAGAGCTCGATGTTCAATATTATTCAGAGAAATATAATTGGTAAAGAAAAAGGTTTAAAAACGGCCATTTTGCAGTTATAGATCTATTTTGGCTCACGGAAATAAATCTATAACCGCAAAATGGCCAATATATATATAGTAATAAAGTAAATATATATATACACATTCACTATCACCAGATCTTGCTTTCTGAGAAAAAATAATGAAGATTTGATTTATAATCTTGAAGATAATTAAATAATAAAATTTAAATAGTAACAGCATGGACTTTTTTCTATTTAATACTTTG
This sequence comes from Doryteuthis pealeii, assembly GCA_023376005.1. NCBI lineage: Eukaryota > Metazoa > Mollusca > Cephalopoda > Myopsida > Loliginidae > Doryteuthis > Doryteuthis pealeii. Next base: position 2,055,716 of record CM042143.1, on the reverse strand, counting down.
AATAGGAGACATTAATTTTTCTTTTCAAAGTGTCTATGCTCTTTTTTTATCTGACGCCCCACCTGCCCGGATCAACGTAAGGTCTTTTTTTACGTAGGTATTTTAATGGGGCAGCCTGCAAGGATCCAACTTGTGATTCAGTAATAATTGATCTGTGAGACTAACTTTTTGCTCCCTCCTCCCTTCTACCAGCGACGTTGGGTAGTCACTTCTAGTACATATATAAAGGGTACTTGGTATGTCCAGGTGAAACTATGAAAATAAAACACTTAACGACAAAGTAAATACATATACACATTAAATATCATTGGTTCTTGTTTTTTGTGCAAAAATTATGAAGATTTGATTTATATTCGAAAATATTTAAAAGTCAAAATATACATAGGAATAGTATTGAAATTCTACTTAAAAATGTCCAGTATTTGTAAATCTCAAAAATAAACAAATCAATACACCATGGGTTATCTTTACATTCCCTCCCCCTCTACTCAGGCGGTGCTGGGTAGCTGCTTCTAGTAGCATATAAAGCATTAACAGGTAATTCTAAATGGATCCCAAACAATTTTCCCAGAAAAAAATTATCAGTTAACTGTATCACTTCAAGAATGTTTATGTCTCAATCAATAATGAATGAGATAAATGTCCGTGAAATGCAGTCAAAAGGCTGTAACTTTCCTATTGATGAATAATTGTAATTATGTGAATAAACAATGACAAATGATATTTTATCCAAAAAATCTCAGTTTTAAATACTGAGTGATTATTACTGTATAACACACTAGATCAAAATAATGGATGGATGTTATATGACATATAGTAAAATAAAGGAATTCCTGATGGAATTAACCAAAGTTTACCAATCAATTTTTAAATAAAATAAAGCATTCTGATTGGTCAAAAAAAAGATGGAAAACTCAGAATTAGTAAGATTATCATGCCTCCATTATACAGCTCTATCCTATCCAAGGCATCACAGTTGCATTTTGTCACGTGTAGCTTAACTCTCCCGAATAATGAAGACTCTGAATGAATACCAAGGGTACAAAGGACAGGTTTTATTCAGTAAAAAGCTGAAGTCCTTTGTACTCTTAAAGTGTTTAATGCATCACAGGTAAAACATCAGCTTTTCTATGAATTCCATTATTTACCTGTAAACTGAATTCATCACCACATTCAGTGCACATGAGATTCTCCTCTTTAACATGCAATATAATGTGCGCTTTGAGGCTAGCAGTACGGGTAAATGTTTTTCCACACTCAGGACATGTTGGCTGCCGATTGTCATTCTGTGGATGTGTTGCCATGTGGAGTTTAAGGTTGTCCTCCACATTGAAAGAATCATTGCACTGCATACAGCGGAATGGTTTGTCATCATCATGTGTCTTGATATGGCGCTGCAGCTGATTCCATTTTTGGAAGACTTTATCACAGGTCTCGCAGCGATAAGGGCCCTGAAAAAATGAAAAAAAAAAAAAGAATATATATCTACAAGACAATAACAAAAAAAAAAAAATGCTTAAAAGTTAGTTTGATAAAAATATTACTGATTAGAACATATATTGAAAATAATATTTATAGTTTTATTAACCCACACAGTCAATATATATATATATATATATATATAGGTTTGAATTCCAGTCATACTATTATGTTCACTTTCAGACTAATACTCTTGGGAAAGGTATAAACACCCCTCATTTACTTACCCATGGGTTAAATAGTACCACTACTGTTCTTCTACAAGTTTGGCTTTGGTATTAAATAACCCACTAAAACCAAACCATTGTAGAGCAACAAGACATTCATCTTTCAAAGCTTTTTTACTCTGTTGTATAGCCACAAGATATTCATCTTGTAAGGCTTTTTTACTCTGTTGTATAATAAGATAATTTGCATACAGTTATATGGTTTCAAATAATTATTTCTACTTAATAATAGCCATAATTAGTAAAACAAAAATTATAGCTTCAAGTGACTATTCTTAATACAAATAATTTATAATGATATGCCATAAAGTATTCCTAACTTATATGAATAGAAGATTAGAGTAGAGATGGGACTAATGGCAATGAAGGGGTATTCTACACTCTACAGATCTTTAGAACTGGAGTCTCACCATCAAATGCAGTTTAGTATCATAACCAGGACACCCTTTTTAGGGGGGCCTTACCCCTCAGCAGGGAATACAGTCAGTGTATTCGGTTTAGCTCAGTCAGTAGAATGTCAGCTAGGAATCACAAGGTTCTTAGTTCGATACGGCCCTCGCCAAGTCAGTATATGAGTAGCACAGGGATCTGTGCGGTAAAGTGAGGAGCTTATGGTAAATGTGGCGCTCCACCTCAGATGTTAAAATAATCGGCTCGATCTAGAGCTTGTGAAAAGGAGATAGACTCTCTCGCTGCCTAGCTGATACTGACATTAGGCCACACAACTTTACTTTTTTTTTACTAACACAAAAAGAAACAAACATTTTTGTACAAATGAATTAGAAATACTTACACTGACACACAATACAGATCTGTACTAAATAACAGTAAAATACAATATATATATATATATATATATATATATATATATAAATTATGGATACTACTTACTTTTCCCACTGGAGGTTTAATAATTGCTTCAGCAGCTGTTGTATGAATTGGCTGAGCCGGTTCAAGGCTGACCGGCGATAATACTGCAGCTGCTTCTGCAACAACAGCATGCTCAGCATCTGCTTCTGTAATATGCTCAAATACCACCGCATGAGGCATCTGGTGGGCAAGATCTGTTTGATCTTGCGACAGGGAAAGGCCATCACCTTGACTTACAAATGTCACAGTACCAACAGAACCTCGGGCCACAGCTTCTGCTACCTGATTGAAGTATTGTGTATAGTCTGAAAAATAAAAAATAAAAATTAATTATTAAGATTTTTTTAAAAAAAATTAATTTCTATACATTAGTCAGTCTAAGAAGATTTTCCTAATCTTGGTTGATATATTCACAATCTTTTCTATTCTGTACCCTCCAATTTCCTTCAGATGTCTTTTAGTGTAGTTGATAATCTTCAGATTATTTCAAACCAAAACTTTTCTTCAATCCACAGGAGTAGTGTTCTCATTTGACTGTCCATGTCTTGGGATATCTTATATCAGTTAATTCACCTTCCTTAGTTATTTTACCTTTGTAATGTCATTTTTCTTGAATCTGTGCCCAGAGATTGAATTCATGTCTTACTAGACGCTCTCAACCAGGGCTTTTAAATTTTAGGTCACTGTCCTATGGAACAATTCAGAGACCATTTTTAAGAGTCGTAATTTTGTCTGTCAGGTCATGTATTTTGTTCATAGTGCAATTAGTTGATGTTACCAATTCTAGGGCCCAATTCCCTCTCCTTTCTCATATTATCTCCATCTTTATGCTTGGCCCAATTAGGAGGTCACTAGAGACTTTAGTCATTTGATCTTCCAATATTATTCTGTCAATTATTTTGACTTTATTTCACAAGGGTTAATTACCTTACTTTTCCCTCCATACATGATCAGCTATGCCTGATTTGATTATCTCTTCTTGAACTACCACTTTCCAATGTTCTTCTAGCCTTAACCCCCAGAAGGCAGCAGGTTTCATCTTTATATTCTCTATCACAACTGTATGAGATGAAATAAACACAGTTTTGGAACATGCTCCCTTCTTTGGGAAACTTAATTCAGAAGAGATGTAACTAAATGGTTGAATCAGTTCTGAATATTGTCCTAATGTCGTATAGACCACAGATATTTTGAATCTTTTCTTAAAATGGACAAAATAAAGCATATTTCTTTTCAGAGATGACCCTTTATAGAAGACAATTCACTGATATGTTGATATTCATCTAGATTGACACTTATGATTTTTGCACAATTCTATTGACATTAGAGAATCATCTAAGATGAATGGTGAGAATTAAAGTACAGATATTGTCCTGTGAAAAAGTTGCCTTACAATATATGATCACATCTTGTAATTTCCTTTGCCATAAGATAAAATTAAACTGATTTTAATTATTCAGGCAATATATTTTAAAAGACATTAAAGTTCTCAACCAAAAATACTGAGTTTGTTGAAAGTTCAAAGTGTGGGATATTTATTTACATAAAAAATATTTCCCCTAATTCTCTTTGTAAAAGAAATCAAAAGATATATTCGATAATATTAAATGTAACAATTAGAGAAAATTTGATTATTTTTCAATGATTCTTTGAAATTTAGAAGATTTTTAAAATATAGGTTTATCAAGCATTCAAATTCTGACTTTTTTAATGGCAAAATTATTTCAAGAAATTAAAGAAATTACAATGATAAGTGTCTTTGTATTTTGATTCTGATTTATCATCATTTAATATAAAAATTAATATAACCAATAAGTAAATGAATAGATAAACCATCCCTTTCCTATTATATCTGTTAAATAAATCATTATTTTCTTAGAGATTGAAAACGTTTTAGTTACCTCCCCTACAAATCATGGCTGCTGTTTCATCCTTAAATGTTCTTACAAAAAAATGTTTAAAAATATTAAAATTTTAAATACATTAAATCTTTTCGGTGTGTAAAATCTCTAATTCCTCTAAATTAATTTTTTATGTGTTCATCAGAAAAGTTTGTTTTGCTCTTTTTTTTTTTTTTTTTAATTAAAAGTTAGAATGTTTTTAATAAATAAAGACTCCAAAACAAAGCAACAGCATCACATTTCATAACAATATGGAAGCTTAAAAAAGGTAGCAATGAAACCATACATTTACACTAATCTCCCTTGTAATAATAATAATGAAATTTATTGTGTACAGTGCTCAGGTGCACCACAACTCATCAAAGTCTCATGTCTAGTACACAGAATAATGTATTAATGTCAGGAACATGAACAGCATACAGTAATATCTTGGTCAAATAATCTTGGTCAAAAATAATTTAAAACATTCTTGCAGAGGATCTTAACAATTTCTGAAAGTATAGTTGAAATCAAACCAAAAATAGTGGAGCCTTAGTGTTACAAACAGTTGAACATTTGGTGAATCATAATAAGGCAATGCTCTTAAAATCAAATTGACATTATTTTTAAGGTTATAATTCTCAGTACTTAAAAATATCTGGATACATTTTTTTTAAACTCATATTTATAAATCATTGTTTTAAATATGATAAATGTGGATAATTGAGGTATAATTATTTATGCAGGACTTAACTTAAGTATACACGAATTACTTCCCCTTATCTTTTGTACTTTTTCTAGATTCATACTACGATAGTTTTATTTTTTTAAGAAATACTTAAACAAATACAATCACTTTCGTAAAATATGTAAAATTGTATCTTATTTTACCATTTTTGGAACTTCAAAAATAAGGCATCTTAAATGGCTCATCAAACCACAAAAAAATCAAAAATCTTAAGACATTATCTAGAGTAACAAACAACAATTTCAACTTTTAGCATATGTATCTCCTTGATAGATTCCATCTGTACAAATAAACACACACATATATATATATATATATATATATATATATATATATATATATATATATATATAGGTGTGTGTGTGGGTGTTCAAAAAGACGAGTAAAAGGGGGATAACTGATATTTTTACACTTCGATTTTATGAGTGAGAATGGAAAAAAAAATCATGGAAGCCGACAACATATAAAATTATAAAAATAACAAGGCTACACACTGTTAAACAGTTTTTGCTCTCCCCAGAGTGAAAATTTAAATATTTTGAAATAAAAAATGGAAAACACTGTAGTCCTCCATAAATGAAAAAGAACAATTGTTGGTAATCATTTTTGAATACATAAAAATCTTAGAAAATATGTTGTGCCAAATTGCACATTTTTAATCATATATTTTTAGACAGATTAAATACATCTTTATTCATGGCAAAAATATTGCTTACAACATGCCACCTTCTTCCAGACGTTTAAAATTCACTATTAAAATTTTAAGTGAATAAAAATAGGTCAATTGAATCAGAGAAAAAACTTTTTTTTTTCATCAATTCAAAGAAAAATATTGTTTTAAAGCTATAAAAAAAATTATCTTTTGAGTTTAAAAAAATTGTTCCATTTCCAAGTAATTATTTTCCAGAATTGAATTTCTTTTGTTTTTTTAAATGTGGTCTTATGGTTTTTATTTTTCTAGAAATGTAAAAATTAGGGACTAGAATTTTTTTAATTCAAATGACCAAAGATTGTCCCCTGCCCCTACTATCTTAATAAAACCCTTCTTTTTTTTTTTCAAGCTTTTTTAACAAAAAAAATAAAATATTTATATACATATATATTTGGGGAAATAGTTTTTTGGTTGTTTTTAGAAGCATGAAAGAAATAGGGGAAAATCTGAAATGCATCCTAAAAGATCACAACTTTCTATCCACTCAAAAGCGCAAATAAAAAGAAACAAAATAGATAGTACACACTCCGTACATGCACACATCCTTTAACCTCAGACCTAGGGAATTTAAATGTTTACAAATACTTTAACACATCTCCCGACACACAAAGCAACTACTAACCCCCAGACCCGCACCACCACCCCCACTCGAGCAACTTCCAACCCAGACATGGAATCAGCAGAAAATGGGGGGAGGGGGTTAGCACAAAATACAACATCAAAGACAGGACCAGACAAGAGCACCGTCTGACCTCAAAAGGACCAGAGACACGGGAGAACCAATCAGTCTAAAACTAATCTCAGAAGAAGAGAGATGTATTTTCTCAAATATTGGAAAATAAATGGAATTTAGAACATAATATTCAACTAACTTCTTCATTTATTTCACTCATTTCTTTCATGCTTCTAAAAACAACCAAAAAACAATTTTCCCATTAATATATAAAATAAATGATGCTGCCCATTTATTTTTTTTTAACTTATGAATTAATGTATTAATTAATGTTTTTCTTAGAGTTTATTTATTATTTATTCTTTATTAAAAGTATTAATCCCAGTTCAGAAATTAAAAATATATACACTGGAGTTCATTTCATATTCCACTAACATCTGTCCGGTAGACTATGATAAAAATTTACGCTCCTAAATTTACAGGAAATAGAAATCTTATGTTAGTCATTGCAAAAATATCTTATTGTACTTCAATCTTTTAAGTGATACGTCAATGATCGCTTCACAAAGCAAAGCCAGAGATAAATTAAAGGCCATTGTTTCGTATTTCTCTATTTTGTTAAATGTTCTTACAATTTTTTTTTCATAAAAATTGCTTTTATATACATTAAACCTTTTCTGTATGCAAAATATCTAATTCCAATAAATTAAATTTTTATGTCTTTCAACGGTAAAAGGTTTGATTTAATTCTTATTAAATCAAACTTTTCAAATTAAAATTTTAAGAGTTTACTTGTTTACGAAACTAACCAACAACATCACCTCTCGTCACAATATGGAAGCTCAAAAGTAGCAATCAAAAGCACCCCCCACCCCCCCCCCCCAGTAAACAAATAATAATTCTAAAAGTAAATAGTCGTGCTAATTACTTTAAAGTGTGTCATGAAATTATCGGTACAATTGATAGACCTGCTCGTAAAAAATTTCGTGAATAATGTTAATTGTTTTCCATTTAAATGAATTTCTATTACTCAGTGTTTTCAATCAAATTTTGAATTTACTTTTTGTTTATGGAATTAGATGATATGGGACTGATCTTGTCTACTAAATGAAATACAATGACGAAATTATTTCTGATTTTCTGTCAGTACTAACTCAAAGAAAATCAAAACAAAAGAAAGATAACTCGTGTATATGATCGAAATTTTAGATTTTATGAAATCTATTTACAATGTAAAAAAGAAAAATTCTTTCATTTTATCTTCATCCTAAAGGAATGGGTTTTTTTTTTTAGTCTTTCAGACATGAAAAGATAATTTTAATGAGAGATTTTTTTTTTTTTTTTTGAGGAAGCTGAAGGGTTGTACATTTGTCAACTTGTATACTTTTCTAGATATTGTCTATTTGTGAACTGATAAGCCAACATATCATTTAAAATTAATCCAATTTTATATAAAGTTTCATCAAGAGACAGTGTGAAACTTATTAAAGTAGCAAAATGGGAGATAATATTTGTGCTGAATAAATAAGATTCAATGTAAATATAATTTATATATATATATATGTAGTATATTAAGAAAAATGAAAAAAACACAGGTTTAAATGAGTTAAGTGGTGAGTTTATTGGCCGACGCTGCAGTGTTTCGATCTATTAATTAGATCATCTTCAGGGCATTTGTTGGTATATGGGAGGTGATAAGAAATTATTTATCACAGAATAACGAGAAAAGCGAGTGGTAGTCATTGTTATTCATCTGTTTAAAAATTTTTGAGGTTTGAAAAAAAGGGACGGTTTGAAATATGACGTCAAATATTCTCTATTCTCATATTTCAAACCGTCCCTTTTTTTCAAACCTCAAAAATTTTTAAACAGATGAATAACAATGACTACCACTCGCTTTTCTCGTTATTCTGTGATAAATAATTTATCACCTCCCATATACCAACAAATGCCCTGAAGATGATCTAATTAATAGATCGAAACACTGCAGCATCGGCCAATAAACTCACCACTTAACTCATTTAAACCTGTGTTTTTTCATTTTTCTTAATATACTACATACCGTCGGATTGGTACTCTTGCTTGTGTTTTACAGTTCAAGTAAAGAAAAAAAGCAATTATATGGTTTAAAGTAACTAATACTAATAATCTTTACTAAACAATTATAGCTTCAAGTAACTATTCTTAATACAACTAATTTGCAGTTATATGGTTTCAAGTATTCCAATCTAATAATTTCTGAAAAGATCAATTTGACCTATTGATTGAACACTAACAGATACTAATATTCAGGGTCAGAGTGAACCTGGGAGTAATATAGCAATAAACAGGTACTCCACACTTCTTAGAGATCTAGAACTGAAGTCTCAGCACCAGGACAGGAAAAAAGATTGAGTAATGCAGTTTAAGTTGTTACTTATGTAAAACAAAAACAAAAAAAGAAAAGAAAAGAAAAAGATTATAGATATATTTGAATTCCTAAAATGCCTTGTGCTACCATAACAAAGAGATTTCTCTGTTTCATGTCCAATAAATATATGCTACACATATTGTTATAAGAAAAGAAAAGAAAAAAAAAAGAAAAACAGCTGTGCCACTGGCAACAAAACATTCACCAACTTGTGGGACCAATAATTATATATAAAGTCAAATTGTATTTTATATACAAGTAGATTTTTTTTTATTTAGCAAGCAAAATTATAAACATTTTTTCTGATTAAAAAAGAAAAGAAATAAAGTTTTACAATAAAAGCGTATAATTATAAGATTTTATCTGAAGTCAGAGTCCATCCCATTTATCAACAGTGACCACAACTACTACACAGCCCTGTTTATATTTAGATGTAACCACTATTTAAGGAGAAAACTCACTCTTGTGTGATAATGAATTAATGTCACAATTTGGTAATACACTGAGCTTAATGCACTCAACTAGATCCCCAAATTGTACTGACTTATGAGAATTGATAGTCAGATACCATCACAGCCCTTTTCTTAATCCACTATAGGACAGAGCCCTTCCCCAAGATCTGCAAGACAGAGAGTGATGAGCCTTAACCTGCCACACATGACTCAAGATTAGTAAGGGGTTTGTTTTTAAAGTGTTCCTTCTTTTAGACCAATTGCACAACCGAGGCTAGAGAGACCAATCTGGCCCACTATTTACCCAAAGAAGAAAATGGATTCATACTTTTCCCCAAATGCATTAGTGCAAAGTAAAACAGAAACAGCCATGTCCAGGATTTCAACTTGACTTATTAATTCCATTTTCCTCAGCAATAACTTTTAGACCATTTGTACCTGATAAAATAGTACTTACTAAACTACCGTATTTGACAGCATATAGGATGCACTTTTTTCCCAAAATTTTGGCTCAAAAAATTGCCCTGCATCTTATACATCGTTGGTGAAGTTTGAGACCTCCCGTAGGCATAGGCTAATCTTCTCTATGATGTTTACTAACCCAGCTTACGCTCACTACTTTTACCTACCCTAAACTCCATGAATCCTTATTTTATTGCTGCTATTGTTATAATCAAGGTTAACAGGAAACTGTTTTCAACATTATATGCTTAAATACACTAAAAACTTTCCTGAATCTGACCTGCTGAAATGGGGGTGCGTCTTATATGCCATCAAATACAGTAAGTTTAATTAATAACTATCAACTACTAATCTCAAATAGATAGGTCAGAAAACTACATTCATAGCGATAAGATAATATATACACTTTTGTCATAGAGATATCCAAAGAGCTAAGTCTGGATGCACCATTTTCACCAGACTTTAGTAAAACAGCTGATGAAGTGGTTTAGTTTATTTAGTAGAATATCAATCTCTTAATGCTGAAATTTGATTCGTATATAAATGTGCGATTATAATCATAACTATATTTTTTGATAGGATAGTACTTTTTTTTACTATAACAATTATAATTTTTATTTGTTCACAGTTATATGATATAGTGTCATATCTGTCTATTTCTTTATTTCCTCCTTTTATTTTGTAACCAAATAGATTTCACATTTAGTTTCTAAAAAAATGTCAATTAAATGTTTTTATCATATATTTGTTCAATCTTTTCCTCTTAGAAATATAATAATTGTTGATAAAATTTAATTTTATTAAAATCTGAAAGTCTTTTGCAACCATATTTTCTTGGATAGGGTTGATCAGTAGTAATAGCACTACACCAAAATTTTGGTTTCATAAAATATTTCAGTGCAGTTTTCCAGCATGCAGATGAAACTGAAGAAAATTATTTTTTCAGTTAAACCACCCATCGTTAATAATCATTTGCATTGTTATATCTAGACCTCATACTGATAATTTTCAAACAAGTGTATTTAACCCACAGATAGGACTATCAATTTGGGTCAGAGTGGACCTGAGAGTAATGGAAAGGAGTTATAGCACATTCCTCAGAATTGGGGTCTCACCATTAGATGCAGTTTAGTGTCATATATCTAGGACACCTCTTTTTCACAGGAGGGGGAGGGTCTTATTCTTCTGCAGGGGATACAGTTAGTTTATTTTAAGCCCCACCGATAGGGCATTAAATTTCTAATAAGTTAAAAATTTCAACTGGAGAACATTTTACAAAATGTTGAGTCAATAAACAAATCTTCAAGCTAGTGATATAGATGTTTATCATTAACATTTTTTGTATAATAGTTAAAATGTTGTTACATGTATAATGTGTAAATATCTGTGTTTCACTAATGTTGAGTTGGAAAATAATCAGTTTTAAAGTGAACAAATATTTCTCTTCAGTATATATATATATACACACACACACATATACACACACATATACATATTCATATATATATATATATATATATATATATATATATATATACACAAGCATAGAGCCATAAAAATACCAGGATCATCCAGAATGGGATCAGCACATCTAGGATCCAATCATATATGCTCAACCTAAGATCAGTGTGTCACTAGAGGCACCAAAAGCTAATAGCTGGATTCTAGGTTGCCTTCCCCCCAGTCAGCACCTACCTCCCTCGTGTATTGCCCAGTGCCTGAGACACTCCTCAAGGGCAATGCAAATGGAATCCAGGCAGTTTTTAAACCTCACATCAAAAAAATGTCCTTGTGTTTATTTTAACTTGGTGGGAAGCTAAAACCAACAAAAAACACAGGCCTTGCCCTAAAGATTCCAATAATCCTATTACACTATAAAAGGTTGGAGCAGTCTGATGCCTTTGTAACAACTCGTGGAGTCTGGGTAATTTCATTATGAACCACATATGCCTACTTTAAAAAAAGTGTAAAGTGTAAACTGCCACATTGAATGTGTCACATGTGTCTACCCTGTTGGAAAGGAGTTCAATACTGTCAACCAGTACGTCTACCTAGGATTAGAATATAGTACCTGGGCACAATGGGGAAAGTGTTACAAACAAAAATACACATCAATGTTCCTTATTCATTTAATAGTTCTAAAAAAAAAAAAAAAAAGAACTCATAACTAATTGTTTATGAAAACATGGAATAAAACGTTTTTCATATTTGCATTAAAATTTTTAAAGTTTATGAGATCATAAACATTAAGCAGGAGTCTCTCCAATTTTTTAAGCTCAAATCCACTAATAGGTCTAATCTAGTATTTTAATACATAAAGAGTTAATACCACCCCCCAAAAAAATTCACTGAATCAGGCAGTCCTTAAAGTTGCTAATCAAGACATCATTTTTTTCATCTATCTATACATATATAAAAGGCAGTTGTGTGTATCTGTATGTCTGGAGGAAACTTCAAAAATAAAACAATTAATGACGAAGTAAATATATGTACACATTAAACATCACCAGGGCTTGGTTTTTGAGCAAAAATAATAGAGATTTGATTTATATTCATGAAGATAATTAAAAAATATAATTTAAATGATAGCAGCATGGATTTTTTTTTCATTTAATATTTTAAATAGTAGACATTAACATTTCTTTTCAGAGTAGCTGGATCATTGCAAGGTCTATTTTTTTACATAGGGACTTAAACGGGGCATCCCACGAGGATTCAATTCACGATTCAGTAATAATGGATCTGCAGGACTAACTTTAAAAAATCCCTCTCTATCCAGGCGACGCCGGGTAGCCGCTGCTAGTTTTAAAATAAAGGAGATTTCCGTGTTCTTTTTTGTTTTTTTTAAGAAAGAGCCTTTAAAATCAGTAAGTGAATTTGATTTCAATTTACTTATATAGTTTTAATTAGATATCAACGAAGATGACATCATAGACGTATTTTACAAAAGAAATTCAGCCCTCCTAATTGAAAAGAATTTACCAAAAATCAGGGAATTATCCAATTGTAATGAAATGTTCAGTGTTGATTTATCTATGAATGAATTTTATAATGCATATATTCTATTTCAAAACTTTCTGATTTTTTTCAGGTCACTTAACTTTGAACCCCCTTATTTTGGGGGCACAAAATATCGGTGGGGTTATATAAAATTGAAACTAATTGCAGTATAAATAAAAAAGACTAAAGACCGAATGTGTGAATAGGGAAAAAAATTTTTTAAAGGAGCGATTTTGCTAAAAAATAAGTACTGAAAATCTAAAAATTAAATGTAAAAAGAAATTTTTAATTTTTTTTGAGATTTCTGTTGTATATGAAAAATAATTTTCTTTTAGATTATAAGTGAAAAAGTTATACATCAATATTTGTTCTGTTCAAAAGGGGTTGGGGGGCCTAACTCTCCAATTGAGCTTTCTCTAAAAATCATTAGATAACCATACTAAAGTAGGCTTGTTATTAAATAATATATTTGTTTTTAGAATCTAAAAATATGAAATTTACAACTTAAAATTAAGCGATTTATATTTTTAATGAATTTTATCTATTAATTAGGTATATAAATTGTTGCTCTCAAGGCACATATGGATGGCACAAACGGTAATATTCATTTTAAAGAATTTAGATTTATTTCCATTGAATCAGTTTGATTGAAACGATTCAGAAATTTAAAAGAAAGAATTCACTGATTAATAAGTCAACACTGAAAATTTTATTAAAATCAGATAATTCCCTGATTTTTGGTAATTTTTTGTTTATCAATCTTGGCCACCGTATTTTTTAACATTTTTCTCGATAACTTTTGTAAACAAAAAACGCAAGATTTTTTTTTTAAATCTTAGTTTTCTGTGTATTTGGGAAAAAAGGATATTTCATTTAAATAAAATATCAAAAAGTTTGTAATTTTTCTGTACATAGGGTATTTAATGTTTTTTGTTATTGATTTCTAATAAGTTATAAAATCTTAACGTGTTTGTTTTAGTACGTAATTTACTTCTCATAAAGCGCCCATTTTTGTGAAATCTTTTGGCAGAATTTAATGTTTAAATGTATTAAAAATTATGTAATATTATTTTCTTTTTTTACTGATGCTCATTATGTTACTACTTTTCGACTTAAATAAAAATGTGACCTTAAATAATCGCTTTAATTCATTTTTAAAGTGAAAATCGGCGCACATTTTGTTGATACCTAGTTTTAACTTTTACGTGATTTACACGGGGTGAAAAAAAACTTCGTAAATATTTTTCAGGTAAACCATAAAAGTATTTTTATCCTGAATATATATATCGAAAAATTTACTTCTTTTTTTTTTACCAGCTAAAAGTAAAACACTGAATAAAAGTCTTTAAAAAAATCACTAAAGCAAAGGTGTTACTGTTCACCGATTTTTTTAAAAATATATCTTTAATTCCTACAATAATTTATCAATTTCCTCATGACGTGGAGATCATATTTATTTAAAATCTACCAAATAAATAAATAAATGTTTTAAAAATACATGTGATTAATAATTTCAACTTTATTTCCGAATTATATGAAATATCCTAAACATCTTTTTACTTAAAAGCAAAAATAAAAATGAAATTGAAAGGAAACAAAGAAAAAGTGGGATTTTATTTTTTGTCAATTTCAAAGTAAAACTCGTGTCTTTTTCTTTTCTTTTTTAATAAAGAAAATACAAATGATTTTATCTTTCAAGAAACAAAAGTAAATTTAAGTACATAGATGAGAATACTTTTTTTTTTTAAATCATAAAGGATGTATTTTAAGTTTATTTTATCCAGGTATGTTTTTCAAAAGTAAACTATAGAAAATTAAAATAATGTTTTTTTTAAAATCCTGTTCAGTTTTTAAAGTACATAAAGAGTTACCAGAAATATCAGAAATAAACTGTCCACTTTTTTTTTTACTGTCTTTTTTTTTTATTCTTCTTCCTGAAAGTGACAAACGAGGAAGATTTTTTTTTAATTCCAGGAGTGTCCATTAAATTCCCTACCAAAAAAGTGTGTGAATGTTTTCAATAGTTAAGAGATGTGGTCTTTGCGATGCAGCGTAAACAAGTATGGAGGAAAAAAAGTAATACACTTTAAAAAGGACAGCAGTTGACAGAAGATATTAAAACATAAAAAGTAATCCAAGACTTAAAGTGTGTGTATATATATATATATATATATATATAGGCGGTCTAAAAGGAGGAGCATACAAAGAGTCCACCGTCGCGCCTGAGTCTGTTTTCCCAATGTGAGACGGTGGTGGCAAGTTGACTTGAAACGTATCATTGCGCCCATTGCAAAACATGGCGGAACTACACTAGAGAAAATTAGCACCCTTTTATTCTACATCGGACGCATCACATGCGAGTCAAACATGTCAAGCGCCTTCACTCGCATTTGTTGTTACTCACCTGATACATTTTCGACTTGAATATGGGTCGCTGATGGAGTCTCGATGGACATATTTTTTCTTGAAAATAACCACAAAAATGGTGGTTGGTGGTGATGGGGACTTGGAAAACGCCACAGCGAGGCTCTCTCGGCCAAGCCGAGACCCGGATGATAATACGAGCTGCTGCTGCTGCTGCGACAATGACTGCTATGGCTACTGCATTTAGTGAGGGAGGGAAAAAAGAACAATTGTAAAGGAGGGAATTCCAGGCTTTGAAATAGGTTTTTTTTTCGTGGAACTTTCGAAAAAATCCGATTTTTATTAATGTTCTTGCTAAAAAGTTTCATAACTTCAATTTTTCATTCAGTCTGATCCTCACTTCTCAGATATATTTTTTCCCAAATCTGTTCAATAAATTTCATAGAACTATGATTGATAATTATTCTCTTTAAAACTATAATTAAATTATCTGTTTGTTTACTTTTATTCTGATAAACTAAAAAGAATAATGCATCATCATTTATAAAGAGTTATGGATATTATTGTAAAAACGAAAATATTTTTGTGATGTGCTGATATGCTAAAAGTAGTAACACACAAATTATGGGTATTTCAATCTAACACTAATAATTTATGACAACACCTCAATTTGACCCCCCCCACAGAGGGGACCTTAATAGGTACTACTCTTCCAGGTCTGAGTGAAACTGGGAGTAATGGCAATGAAGGGGTACTACACACTCCCAGAGCTCTAAGAATTGGAGCCTCACCATATCATATCCGGGACTCTCCTTTCGGTGGGAGTCTTACCCCTTTGCAGGGGATACCATCAACTTATTTTAAGCCCTGCTGACAAGGCAAACAGTATTAGTTCTTGATATTTATTAAATCTAAATTTGGTACAGAAAATATTGGAGAAGAAAATTGTAGTGTTCATCTTCCAAGTGGAGAGAACTTAGTTTATGTTAAAAATTAAAAATTGAAATCCTGGCTTTTACTTAACCTCACCACAAATGCCAATGAGAAATACACAACTAATAATAATAATAATTAAATGATTAAATAATTCTATTTGACCCATAGATTTTATCCTAACATATACTACCACTCCATGTGTAATATATATAAAGACAACCATAAGTCATTGAGACCATAGCTTATCCACTACACTATGAACACCAGTGAGAAATACATAATTATCTCAGCTATAAAAGAGACTCCTATTATTGTTATTCTCTACAACATGGTGGAGTTGAAAAGTATTTCATAATTTTCTAGCATGATAAAATTCTGAAACAGTTAAATGTTATTTATAACTAAGAAAATCTTAACTGAAATTTGGTTATTTCCTATAACTCCAACCTATAAAAAGGGGAACCACTCTGAATGAATTTTATAAATTATTTATTTATTTATTGATCTACTAGGAAAAAAGAAGACAGCGTTAGGGTTAGGTTTAGTTTAATGGGAAAATAATGGGTAGATTAATTAGCAGATAAAATTCATTCAGAGTGGTTCCTCCTTTTTTAAGTTGGAGTTAACCAAAACAAAAAAAAATTTTGCTTTGACAAAATATTACCATAAACAACTTTCTAAAAAATTGTTTATTTATTTGGAGGATGACAAAATAATAAAACTGATTTAAGATAAATAGGAAAGTCATTGGCATTTTTTAAAAATGACAGTTCTATTATCAGTTTTGAGGTCAAAGGTCATTCTATATCACTAAAATTCCATTCCAAATAAAACCATTAAAAAAATTAATGAATCTCTTATCCAACTTTGATCATTCCATAATCAAATCAGATTAACTTTTTGATCAGATTTTGATGTGCACGTATAAATCTGTTGTATATTATAACATTTGTACTGACGTTTTTGGGTTAAATCGAACTTAATGGAAAGAAAAAAATACCAAAAAACAGGGAATTAACCGAATTTAATGAAATTTTCAGTGTTGATATATCAAAGATATAATGCACCAGTTATTTTATTTTAAGACTTTTACATTTTTTCAGGTCAGTTAACTTTGAACCACATATCTTTGAGAATCTGTATTATGCCTCAAAGATACATGGTTCAAAGTTAACTGACCTGAAAAATTTTTGTGTTTCATTGTGAGCAAAAACCATCTGTTACATTGCAAATGGATCTTCCACAAGATTTGTTTCTGGACACAACTCAAAAGCCATCAATCATTATTCGTGTCTGGGTGATGAAAATAAGTAGACAAGTTTTCTCAATCCCTCCACCACAGGCAGGATGTGACACAAAGTCAATTCTTTTAAGTGGAGTAAATTTGGTTTGAATTCAGAGTTTTACTTCTACTAGACTGATTGCCTAACCAAAAGCTAAAGAACTCAGTCTACCCCACTATTTACCCATAGCTGGAGGGAGAATAGATGGATTTATGCCTTAGTTTGGAGAATAGATTCCTGGATTATCAGGTAAGTTGTCTGAATGAGAGGAAATTGCTGTTAACCATTAATTCTAACCCAGTCTATGTAGATTCCCTGTCCCCAGAATATGGGCGCTATATTTATACCTGCTCAGTTTTGAGCATGGGACATTTTGTCTACTATACAACTGCTCTGCAGGTATTTTTTGATGACACCTTTTCTTATTAATTCTGCACATTGGGGACATTTCCAGGTAATCACATTGTCCACCTGTTGCAAGTGATGACACTTATGTTTGGTGACACTGAGCTGATTTAGAATAAAATAGGAAAATACTTTATTTTCAAATTGTTTAGATAAGGTGTTCCCATCCTTGCTGGAATATCATTTTACATGGTATCCTGTTTGCTTAAAAAGTCATGGGAAAATTTTCAAATAAAAAAAGGAGGTCATATTATGTGTGTGTGTGTGTGTGTGTGTGTGTGCGTGTGTAAATGTACTTAAGTGACAAGACATTCCTTTCAACGTATCAAATTCAGATTTTATTTTAATATTTGTTTTTACAAAATCAAACCCTTTTTTTTTTGGTCTATAAAACCAAATTATAGATTGAATTAAAGCAGTACTAGACACAATTTACACTTAAGAAAATCTAAAGGACAAATTAGTTGTAATATTATAATAAAACAACAAAGATGAATATATTTATACAATTAGTAAAATAATAGGAAAACTGTCAAATATATAATTTTCTTTGCAGAATCCAGACCAGAAAAGATAAAAGTTTCATTAGATATTTTTTCATGTTTTCATTATTGTATATTTATCTAAAGAAAACCAAATGCATTGAGCATTTTAATACTTTGTAAAAACAATGTCAAAAATTAATTAAAATAAATCAACTTCTGATCCTGTCAACGGGCTTAGAATATGCTGACTGTATCCCTTGCAAAAGTGGTGTACTGGGCATGACTCTTAAACTGCATCTGATGGTGAGACTTCAATTCTGGAGATCTAGAGTGTGTGAAGTACCCCCTCATTACCATTACTCTCATGTTCACCCTGACCTGAACTGGTAGTACCTGTTAGGATTCTATCTATGGGTCAAAATAGAATTGTTCAATCATTTTCAAAGGATGATTATTAGTTACTTGAAACCATACATGTGTAATTTATTTGTATAATTAGAAATACTTCACATGACATAACCGTGTGCAAAAGAACCCCCTAAGAAATAACTACACAAAAAAAATGTAAATATAAACATATAATAAATATGATTCCTTAACCTTTCAGCATAAAATAATCCAAGATGATTTGATTTGCTAATCAATCATTTGTTTTATATATAATTTATTTTATATTCTTTAATCAGATTCTTCTATAACGTCATATAGGAGGGGATTCCCTATGGTATAGTGTGACACAATGGTGGAGTGAAAATATGGTCAGAGGGGGGGGGAATAGAATATATATATATGTGTGTGTGTGTGTGTGTGTGTGTGTGTGTAATATACCAAACTTCTTGGTAAATCCTCGCGGTGGGAAAACCCCAGATTGTAAAAATATACTACCAAACATCACCCGGGGAGAAAAAAAAATTTGGAAAAAAAGAAAAGACCAAGATAATTATACCAACCAAAAATAATCTATTGGTACAATATTTGGCCAAAAGAAAAAACAATTTATATATATATATATATATATATATATATATATATATATATATATATATATATATACAAAACCACCAGGAAACTAAAGCTAATAAGTAAAAAGTGCTCAATACCTAAATAGAGCAAATAATAAAGAAATTTTATCTTTATTCTTTATCTTTATCTTAATATGTGTGTAGGTGCTTCCTTTGCCTCTGCATACAAACTCTCAACTGGAAATGTTCTAAAGGCTCCAATTACTAACCCTCAGGTCTCCATGGTAGATTGGGTTAAGTATTTTTAGGTAGGTCTTTCTTACTGATTGATATATAAAATTACTGTACTCTAGTTTTGATCCAATCAGGGACCTATATGATTTCAATAGAGTGTTTTGATTCACTCCCCAATCCATTCCCCAATCCGTGTGGGCTATCCATATGAATTGTAGTGTTCTATTACATTTGGTTTTTAGATATTTCAAGTGGAGAATAAAATTTAATTTTCTATCGAATATTAATCCAAGAAATTTGTATTCATCTATAACTGGGAATTTCTATCTTTTCAAGTTTCAACATAGGATTGTTGTGTAATTTTCTTTTATGACAAAAATGGATATATTTATTTTTTGTTTTAGAAAATCTGAACCCATTTGTTGATTTCATTTAAACATTGTAGAAGTTTGTGCTCAATGGTTTGTATATATTTTGACCTGTAATATATTAGGAGGTCATCCATATATAGACATCCATCTACTGTGGGTGATAAGTACTTGGTTATGTTGTTCATTTTTATACTAAATAGTCAGGTTTGTGAGACTCCCTCTTCCTGATTTTGTTTTTATATCAGAAAGAGTAGATCCAACAGTAAACTTTAAATTTTCTGTCAGATTAAAAACTATTGATAAAATGTGGAAGTCTACCTTTGAGACCAAGGTCACACAAATCTCTCATTATTCCATATTTCTATGTAATATTGTAAGCCTTCTCCAGATCAAATAAAATATCCGAGATGTTCATTCCGAGTAAATACTTCCCATATAGTCGTTTCTAGGTGGATCAAATGGTCTATTGTACTTTTTTTTATTATGGAATCCACATTGTAGATTATTGGAAATAAGGCCATTGGATTTCAAATACCAAAGTAATCCATCATTTATTATCCTCTTCATTTTCTTTTTCCCCAAAACAACTGGTCAAAGAAATTGGTGTGTAATTTTGCAGATCTAAGTTGTCTTTTCCTGGTTTTGGAATTGGTATTACTGTAGTTTGCCTCCATATGTCTGGGAACTTTCTCTTCTGTTTGCTACAGACTTTTTAAAAGTAATTTTAATGATTCTTTAAGTAGGTGCCTCAAAAACTCAAAATGAACCTCAGCCCCCCCCCCCCCCCCCCCACTGTTAAGTTTTTTTTTTCAAGTTTTAGATTTAAAATTTAATGATCTGACTTTTTTTTAAAATTTCCAATGGAGACAAATTTGTAAATGGAGAGTCATCGTGTGCTTCCAAGAAAATGAATCTTGGAAATCTAATGATGTCCTTCTCCTCCTTTCAGAGTTTCTCTATGAAATCTTTTGGTGTGTTTTATTTGTAGGAGTCATAATATTATGTTGTTCATTTTTATACTAAATAGTCAGATTTGTGAGACTCCCTCTTCCTGATTTTGTTTTTATATCAGAAAGAGTAGATCCAACAGTAAACTTTAAATTTTCTGTCAGATTAAAAACTATTGATAAAATGTGGAAGTCTACCTTTGAGACCAAGGTCACAAATCTCTCATTGGTTATTTCCTATAAGTCTCACATGATCAAATGGGAACAACTCTTGACTGATACATTATTTATTTATTGATCTAATAGAAAAAAGAAGACGGGGTTAGGGTTAGGATTAGTTAATGGGAAAATAAATAATTTATCAATCAAGAGTGGTTCCCCTTTGATCATATTAGACTTATAAGAAATAACAATTTTGTTTCTTTTCATCATCCCTCTGACCTACTCACTAAAGTACACTTTGACTAATGATCTGTGGGAATTGCCAAGGAGTAAAACCATTCATCTTAATAAGACACGGATACAGGAATAATATACTTGATCTGATAGTGACTGCAAACATTCAGGTTCTGTCAATTTCTCTATCCATACAAAAAGTCAGGGAATGCACAGCCATTTTGCGTTCATGAATATCTCAAATTGATTGACCCTTTGCCATCGCCTTTGATTATTTATTTGTAAACTAGAGTGGGTATTGATAACCATGGAGTTCATCAATTTAAACAATTGATAGAATAAGTGCTAGGGCATGACATGACTAATATATTATTTTAATATTTCATGTATAAATTTAATGTATTCTTATATATATATATATATATATATCACTCATATTTAATTCATTAGCATAATTATTTTTATTATTAGCACTAGCAAATATATGCACCCTCCGGGTGCAAGTACTTAAGTTTTAATATAATAAAATATCATGTTAAATTAGAAAGGCTAATGAAACTGAATAAGAATTCAGATAAAAATATTTGGAACAGAGGGGGTATAATCGGAAAATAGAACAACTTTGAAACTAACTGTTCCACCATTTTCCCTTACTCCCGTCTTTCAGTGGTAAATTTCCCTAATTTAACTATTTAGTTAAAATAGGAAGAAAAGAATAAAATTACAGTTATTTCTTTATGTTAATAGATTTCTGTTAAGATTTATCCCCGAGATTTTTGCTCATATTTATTAAGATAAAACCAAACAATTAGAAATCAATAATACTAGCATATATTTATTAAAATCAAATTTTTTAAGATCAATATGCAAATTAGCCTTCCATTCACACTGTAAACCGCTATTTCGTTGAATATATAAATATAATTGCATGTTATTAGTATGTAGATATTGTTAACAGTCTTAATGATGTAAAACAATTTTACTAATAATTGAGGTCTAAATAAAAAATAAAATCATGGAGAATGTGTGTAAATAACAAAGGGAATTGTGACTTGTATAGTAATATAGTTTCGGTTACAGACAGACAAACCCACAATCTCCATTATAATAAGATTACAAATTTATTAAATATAGATTTAAAATTTTTTTTATTAATGTTATTGTATAATTAATTTAAATTAATACACAATATGTCACTGTCACTAATGTTTATAACAGTTTATTTCAAATTTAAAGAAATAATGTTATGTTATTATTAAAAATAATGTTAAGTACATAATTCAATGTTATGTGTATTTTATTTTTCATTTTATCATTTGTAATTATACATTGTTTGAAACCTGAAATATAACGATGATAAAATCTGTTAAGTAAACAGTTGTAAATTGTTAAATATTAAAAATTATACATTAAAAATTACTTTGAATGTAAGTAAAAATTATAACAATTTCATGAATTAGTAAGCAAAACTTTGGATACATTGAAATATTTTTGTCCATTTAAAAAAAAAAAAAGGAATTTAAATAATTTAAGAGTTATTTCCCTTTTCTTTTTTGGCCAAACTTTCAAGTATTTCATATTGAGCCCAATACATTTTTCTCCAAAATCTGAAAGCTTCACTCAAACACAAACATACAACAACAATGTATTCTATAATAAATTGATTATGAATATTAAATAAAATTTTATTTTATTTGTTCATAAACATTTCTTCACGCTCAGAATTGTGGAGGCATGGAATAAGCTGCCCACGTCTGTTGTAGGCTGCCGAAACACTGAATCTTTCAAAGCCTCCATGCTTCCTGTAGTCCACCAACACTATACCTGATGCCCCTCTCCACACACACGCGCACACATACATGCATATTACTACTGTAAACTGTTCATGTTTCTGACACTATTACATTACTCTGTGTACTTGACATGAGACTTTGATGAGTTGTGATGCACCTGAGCACTGTACACAATAAATTTCATTATTATAAATTTTTCTTGGTTGAGAATTGTTGGCAACTAAGAACAAGACAACACATTGTAGGGATTATTTTCCCTTTGGCCTGGAAGAGTTAGCTTCTCACTGGGTTTACATCCTGGCCATCAGGAAGTCTGGTATATAAGCGTGAGATTCAAACGCTTCTTCCTCTTTCCTTGCTTCTTCTCAGCGAACTCACATGGGTTAGATGCTGTCTACCCCTTTCACAGTGGGGCTTCATCCCCCACCCCGTCACTGTAAGTGATTTTATACAGCATGGACTATCCTTAGTCTCATATCTGTAACTTTTATATTATATGTACATTTAGGTATCTATTTGTATCTTGTATTACCATTCATGAATGTGTCCTTTTATATTATCTTATCTGTATTCTGTATTTTATGTATCTTGTTATATTCTTGTGCTGTTATCTATATGAAATGTTTTGTCCCACAAACGTGTCGGAGTTTGTTATGTTTCAACTAGTTATGACTTTGTTATAACCTTGCACAGTACAACACCATTAACAATAACAACTGTTTTATTATTATATATAATGGAGAGGAATATGTTTTGCACACTAAGTTGGAAAGAAAGGACACAGTGAGGAGCTCTGTCTGGTGTTTTGTTCTATGCTAATTAGAATTGAGTAATTCAGCAAATGTGGACTGGACTGTGTCACTTATTTTAGAGTTTTTCTTGGCGGCTAGATCTATTTCTTCTAATGGCAAAGATTTCTTATTTCAGCAATTTTAAAGTCTTGTAGTTCTTTCCTCTGGCCCCTCAGTCTGACCGAATTTTTAACAATTCAGACGGCCTTTATAATATATATATATATATATATATATATATATATATATATATATATATATATATATATATATATATATATATATATATATATATATACACACATATGAGAAAGGAAAAAAAAAAGTAGCTATTCAGTAATCGTCACAAGAGTCAACCAGTGCTAACCCCCCAGCCCAATCCAATAAGTCTACCCCCTTGATTTCTGACAGCTTTCATAAACATATCACCTTAGTCGCTGCAGTGACCTTTGCTTCAATCTGTAAATACAATAAGTAGAATCAATTTATACAATATTTTGATTTTCCCATTTTAACAAAATTATTTCCTGTAACTAACAAAAACAATTTTTATACTTTTTCCTCTTTCATTAAATATTAGTTGACACCAACAAAAAGAAATCCATGTCACATAGTTCACAAGAAAATGTTGCTTATGCTTGTTTTTAGTACCCAGTATGTCTTGCTTGGATGGTTTGTAGGATGGGAGGTAAGTGGCCATATAGCTGCTGTTTCCTGGATTTATTCAAAACAGCACACAGCATCCTCATATAGTTTCCATCTGTCTTTTTTTCTCTCCAGGCGTTTTGTTAAAGTGCCAGGGGTGAAACCATACAGTAGTACTAACACAGCCATACCTTGGAAAACTTCCCGTTTTATTTTATCAGTAATCAGATTTTTATATGGTCATACTGCTAATTTTCCTTTTTATATGTTGATATCATTTTCAGTAGAGGAGATATTGCTACCACGATATGTAAACTTGTCTATTAAGAGTCTTGCCATTTAATGAGGAGATGGCACCATGAGAGATAATTTGAATATAAAAAGAACAAACACACATTTAATAATTCTAAAACATTTTTATTCAATATTTTTCACTTTTTTTTTTTCATTTTTATTTCTTTGTTATAAAATATATTGGAATGGAGTGGGAGCAGGGGGAGGGGGATAAATAAAACAAGAAGTGACGTTGGATTAGAAATGATGAATGTCCAATCACTTTTCAAGGAGGGGGGACGAGGGGTGTTGTGAATGCAAACTGATAGTTTCAGTTAGACATAGGTTTTCCGAAGAGAGAGAGAGGGAAGGAGGGAGGGAGACAGAAACAAGACCAAAGTCCACAGCACTTCCATGGTTGATTTTTTTTTTTTTTTTTTCAGTATAAACACTTTGGATAAAAAAAAGAAAAAAAAAAAAAAAAAAAAGCAAGAAAAAATGAAATAAATAAAAACATGAACTTTTGTTTGCCATTTCAGTTTTCATGAAGAAGAAAGGCTTGTTTTTGTATTCATGGAGGGACTTTTACATTTAATATTCCTTATTTTTCCTGCTAATAAGGAAAAGACGAGGATGGTGTTTAATTGAAGTTGCTGAGACATAAAATGATAGAGAGACTTTTATGATGAGAAAAGTTTTGTTTGTGTGGTTGAATAGAGTATATCTTCATCTTCACTGATAAAAATTTCAAATACCTCTTACATAAAAAAAAATTAAAAAAAAAAAAAAATTCTTAACACAACAAAACTTCTCAACTTATTAACACCACTTAAAGCAAAAAATAAAATTACAGAAAAGTTTAAATAATTATTTATCAATTAAAATTAGAAATTGTTAATTTCATTAAAATAATAATTTTTTTTTAAATCTTTAAATATTGATAGACACTGAATGGTTAGTGAGAAGATTCTTTTATTAAAGAACTTTTGATAATGAGATTTAAAAAGGGGAGGTAGGAGGTGAAAAAGAGGATGACCAGCACCCAGAATTATTTTCTGAAACTTATATAGCATGAAATTTTTTAAAGACAAAAAGATGGGAAAAAACAAAACAAACCCTAACACAAAAAAACTAATGAGATAGAAAAGAAAAAAAGGAAAAGATTTAGACTTTAACAGAATATACAAATCAAATAATGAATGTGGAAGTTTATATGAACAAATGAAATGAACTTATACATGAATGAGAAAAAAAAATGACTGGATATTGGATTGCATAGAAAAGGAACAACTTAAGTTGTCAATTATGTTAGATTGATGAATGTGGGTTTTTTTTGTTGTTTTTTGTTTTAAATATGACAAAATACCTCAAATTTAGCTTTCATTGTTTACCTCACATTTTTTAAAAACTCTACAAGGAAGGCAAAAAAAAAAAATTGAGACAAACTGAAAAAATAATAGAAAGGTTTATGCAAATCATATTTGAGTTTTAAAGAGAGAAAAAAGGATTTTTGTTGTGTATATATATATATATATATATATATATATAAAATGACAAAGCCAACTCTTCTAGGAAAAATTAATCCAAAATCAAAACTGGAGAAGGAAGCCCCAGCATCAAACATCTGCTGATATGTAGGTATTGTTCAAAAGAAAAAAAAAATCTAAGAGAAGATACTGTGAAATAAAACCTTCAGTTTGCATAGTCATTTATCAATATTTGTCAACCAAGAGAATGGTATAAATGTCGTTCAAGTATATGTCACTATAATTGACTTACAGATGTCTTATCTTATATATTTTTGACAAGTTGAATTAGTTAATAATCAGGATGTTTGAGTTTTAATTTTGGTGGTAAAGATGGCTATCATCTGCCTAGATATGACAGTCATCATTATATATATATATATATTATTTATACATACATACATACACATAGAATGAGAAATAAAAGAAAAATCAGAAATAAAGCTACAAAAGCTAGGTAAAAAGACAAAATAGGATCTAAAGAGGAGAGTCTGTGCTACTAATAAAATTACAAACTGAAGATATGGGGGGGGGGGAATCTTTACACAGTTAATTATTATTATTATTATCAATATTGTGTGTATGTATATTACACATGCACACTAAAAAAAATTCTGAAATTCATCTGAAACATTTTTGATTTTCAATTTCATCATCCACACACCTTGTGGTCACCAAAAATTGGGTGGCACTGGCCATTAGTGGTTGATGTTAAATGTATGGTAGAGATAAAAAAAAATTATCAATCACTGATTTTTTTTTTTTTTTAAATTTGGACTCCTCACCATCCACACACTTCATCTAAATGAGTCATGGGCAAACTGCACCCCACAGTACTTTCTAAATGGCCCAGCTAATTTCACGAGGAAAATCACATAAAAATTTTGTTTGTCTCATTTCATTCTCACTTATTAACTCTTACAAACACACACTCTCTCTTAAAAAAAAAAAAAAGAAAATGATTTGGGGAGTTGGTGTCAAAGGGGAATAACTATCATTTTGATATAAAGACTTCAATTTCTTATAGAAAAGATCTTTTTAGCAAAGAGGAGAATACAAACATTTCTCAATTTTTAAGGGTTTATGTGTATGGTCTTCTGTAGTGAAAATAGTTGATGTACCTTTAATGGAAAAATTATCTGAGTTTTTTTTCCCTAGTAGTGCGGTGCCCACCAGATGGAATAATGTTTCATGCAGCCTGATTCTTGAAAAATGTTGTCCATGCCTGATCTAAAGCAATGGAAGTTAAATTTATCATTTTACATTACATAAATATTCTAAGAAAAAATTAGAAATTTGAGAAGAAGAAAAAAAAGAAAAAAAAAAAAAGTACAATATTATATTTTAACTGAATTTGTTTTCAAAGAGGTGGATAAACTTTTAACATAAATGATGATGAAAGAAAAAAAAAAGCAGTCAACTGTTCATTTGTGTGTGTGTGTGTGTGTGTGTGTGTGCATGGTTATTTCATGTTGTAAGGATAGATGTTTTCTAGCTAGCCATGAGCTGCTGTTTAGGGACTAATTCTGGGATGTTCTTTTATTCTGTGCAGGGAGCCTCAATAGAATTAAATGACACCATTTGAAAAAGAAATTGTGGCAGAAAAGAAAAAAAAGTAAAATGTATTAACAAAAATTTAAAAAAAATATAAGCAAAAGATAAAAACTATGTAGAAAAAAAAGAAAGAAAATTATTATGCGAGAAAACGTTAGATATTATTATGTGGCAATGCTAAGTACATCTTTTTTATTTCTTTTTCCTTTTTGTAAATAATAAAGGCATTTAAAAAGTATAACAGTTCCAACAATGTTGAAGTAAATAATTTTTTTTTTCTATTGCCAAAGATTCAGCTGGAACATTTTTCTTCTAAAAGATAAATTAAGAAAGCAGAAATGCCTTAACACATACACAGGCACCTCAAGTGTTGTAATGGTTAGCAAGTTGACTAGCAGACCATTGTTCATGAGTTCAACTCTCACTGGGTGACATACTTCTGGCCTTATGCCACAACTAAGCTAAGCTTAGTAAACAACTAAAATTGCAAATACATACACACAAATTTCCCACATAACAATGAAGATGAGGATGAGGATAAAAACCCTGTTCAAACAGATATCAGTCATTGAAAATCCAGAATATTCCAGTTGATGCTCATTCAAATTTAAACGATGACAGAAGGGGTGGGGGATGTCAAATCTTGGTAATGCAAAGAAGGATTATATTTTGATATGTTTACTAAGTAGGTTTTTTTTTTTTATCAAAGAGTTAATTCTGAATAACTTCAGTTCTGAAATGGAATAAAATAGATTTTTCTCTTGATTATAATCAATATTTTCCTTCCATGGTAAATAAACTTTAACTGATGCATTTACATGGGTAAATGAGCAAAAAGGCACATAGGGACCCTAAACAAACTTTTAAATGCAATAGATGCAAAATTTAACATAGTTCCCACCAATCACACCAAATCATGATAATATGGATGAAAAATTATTAGCAAATAGAAATAATTTGGGCTTTGATAATAAATAATCATAAAAACAAATGATTATCATTCCACACTTTCTGAACAATTTAAATCAAAATCATGAAGGCAGTTTTTTTTATTTACTTATTTCATTATCCACTTGACATCTTTTCCTTCATTCAATCTTAGTAAATACCAAATCAATTTGATACATTTCTAATCTAATTTTTTGGTTTAAATATTATTTTGAGAACTGACAGAGCTGTTGATGAAAGGAGATCTTGCTCACCCCAGAATATTATGGGAAATATATTTGGTTGTCTAGAAATAAATAAGGGTTTTTAAACATAACATTGTCCCGAATCGGAAATAGCATTTGTCACTTAGGATGTGACACGGTGACCCGATTGCTTAACTTTTCAGAATTAATCTTGTTACTCTCAATGAAATGTGGACTTTGTTTAGGTTTTTTTTTTCTCTCTACAAACTTTTTAAAAAAAACTGCATAATGCATAAATCCCTGGAAATTGAATTGGGAATTAAAGGTTCTGCCTCATTTATCTCCCTTGAAAACACTTCAACAAATGTTTCAACAATTAAGTCTACCAACAACATTTCTGCTTATTCACAGAATTCTCAAAGCATTACAAATTGGCAGAAGAATGTTGAAGTCAATGGTGGCTATTTTGATTAAATCCTGCTTTACAGTATATTATTGGTTTTGTTTTTTTAAACACTTTATCATTTGCAATCCCATGACATTTATATCTGGACAACCTAATAATTTATCCAATATACACTGGCATTATTATATTTTTAATGCTCAAAGATTAAGTTCACTTAGAGGCAATTATAATGACAATTATTTAATTTGAAACAAATTTAAGCAAGTAGCATGTTAAATCAGAAAATGGTTTGCAAGTAACTATTCAGTAAATGTAATATACAATTTTTTTAACGGTATAATCTGAAGAAAATAAAGAAAAATAGAAAAGAATATTTCAAAAGATATTTAACCAATAATAATAATACGGACATCAAATGCAGATTAGGTCAAAATTATAGTCAGATTTTAAACAGTCTGGCTAGAAATGTTTACTTTTGGATTTGTTAACAATCAAATTGTAAAACAAGACTAAGGAATGTACTATTGAGTGACTAATAAAAAATGCAAACATTTAAAATTGGAAAAGGAAAAAAAAAAAAAGGAGAAACAGAAAACAGCACATAATTTGCAGAAGAAACAATAACAATTGTAATGATGGACTGGGTACTGCAAAGCAATATGTGCAAACTAATCACAGCCTTACATTATATATTTAAAAAAAAAAAAAAAAAAAAAAAAAAAAAAAAAGCTACATACAAAATAAAATGTTAAAACTAATTGATATAAGGGGGGAAAGTCTTATATACAAATCCTTTTTTTTTTTTTTTTTTTTTTTTTTATTTTCTTTTCTTTTTATAGTTGGAATGGAGAAATAAGATTTTCAAGTGTATTGAATATTTGCATTTTTGGGTGCTTTTTCTTTTGAATGTTGAATACAGAATTCATCTGGAGGATTTCTTCTAGTCAAATTTTAAATATTGTGGATATTTTTAGACGTTAAAAAAAAATGTGAAGATTGATTCTCAAATTAAGAGTTTTGCCTGTTTTCATATTTTGAAAACTATTTATATACAAACACTAACTGATTCAATTATCTAAAGAAGCCCAAAAAATCCAAAATTATACACACACACACATTTTACTTTCATGTTATTCAATGATTACCTACATAATGAAAATAGATAACAGTATAAAACTTATAATCCAAAGCAATGATTTTATTTTATTTTATTTTTTACAAAGTGTATACTATTCACCCCAGAAAAAAAAAAAACATACACACTTTATGTACAATTCATCCTACAGTTGAAATTAATAGCACTCATTTATATTCACAAAATAATGAGGAATAATATTTCCTTTTTTTTTTTTTTTTTTTTTAAAACACTTGAGAGACAGTGACTTCATGTAGTGGCCTAAGGCAATCCTGTTTAATTTACTAGCAAATTTAAAATTTGTTAAGCAAATTTTGTTAAGTTCTCAAACTGAATGTACAAAAAGAGAGCAAGGTTGACCTTTTCAAAAGAAATTCTTCAATCTTAGAGAAAAAGTCAATTTCCTTTTTTGTTGTTGATATAGTGTATATCCATAAGTTTCTTCATATTTTAAATTAAACAAATCTTAAATGTAAAAAATTTTAAATCAGTAAAATAAATAAGATGATGTACAAGTCTTTGAAGAAAAAAAAAAATAGGTAAATAAAATAATAACCTCTTGATGAAATAAAATTTGTGATTACCTGTCCCATAATAGTCATTACATTTGCATATATATTTTATTCACTAAATGTGATAATTATTATGGGACAGAGTTCTTTGTTTTTTTTTTAATGAAAAATTTTACAGTATGAATTAAAATGAAATAAGTTTGGAGGAATAAAATTCTTATTGTAACCTGATGTTAGTAGAATTTTCTTCTTCATAAAACTTATACAACTTATCAAATTATTTCCCAAAGATGCCAAGTTTATGGATACACACTAAAAAGAAGTTTTCTTTTTAACATTACACTACCTTTTGCGGCAGGTGGTCTACTGAAGCCAAATTATATAAATATTTGCAATGTAAAATAAAAATAAATACAACTTACATTGTTTTTTCTACAGTGCTCAATATCTGCTGGAATAGAACTACTACAAAGTCAAATATAGACAGTGGATAAAACTGCATTTTTTTTTTAAAACTTAAAATCAAATAGTCGGCACAAGTTTTTTTTTTACTGACAGTAATGTAAAAGAATTTGTGCTGGTCATTTGTTTTAAACATTAAAAAAAAAAAAAAAAAAAAACTTTGTATCCACAATCTATATTGAACTATATATATATATATATATATATATATATATATATATAATATATATATATATATATATATATATATACATAAAGTATTGACAGTTAATTGAGCACAGAGATCTTGATTTTTTTGCAATTAGTTTACTAAGCTGCCAAATTAGTCCAATCTTTACCATTTAAATTTTTTTTTTAAGAAATGGGAATAATTTTGATTCTAGTTCTAAAATTGAAAAAGAAAAAAAAAATACCTGCATTTACATTTGGATTGTTAAATAAAACAGAATCAGTTAAATTCTAATTTTTCAATTCATTTGTAAACTCTTTTTTTCTTCTTTTTTCAATGAGTCACGAATGATATAAAAAAGGTTAAGATGATTTTTTTTTTTTCCTTTTTAAATCTCATCAAAAAAGTAAATGGATACGGAATGAAAATGTGACTTAATAGGAATTCAATAATCAAATAATTTTCAATATTTAATTACGAGTTTTGATTTAGTGTTTTGTTTTAGCAAAAAAAATCGTTTTTGACAATAAAACCCAAGATAGAAAAATAATTCTATAAAATTGAGAATAGTAGATTTAAGTACTCATGTAGAAGACTAGTTATAAAGGAATGAAGACATTGCTAGGGTGGCCAAAATAATTTATGAAAGACAATCATCTTTCCACCAACATGCCCAGTAAGAGAATGTATTCCCTCAATAAACCAGAATAGTTACCTAATAATTTCCTATAGGCTTTAAAAGGCTGAACACAGTGGGTATGGCTTGTGAAAAGAACTGCTCTAGAGTTCACAACTAAGTTAAAACAAAAACACATGCTAACAGAACTGGTTTTTCATAGATGAGCTTTGTAATACATCTGAAAATATTCGCTATAAAATAATTATATGTAATGGTGGTATATATTGACATCAATCAGGGTTGATAGACAATAGGTTATATACAGCAGATTCCCATTATTACAGCACCACCCCCCAACAATTTAGGAATGCCATTATAATGAACTTGCTGTTATAATGGGTGGATTTTATATGAAATTTATTAATAATTATTTAAAGATTATAATTATTTGATATGACTTTTCTTTTGAAATTTCTTTTCACGTTTCAAGCAACATTATTGTAAGGATTTACTCATTTTAATTTTTAGAATAATGTACTGAAAATCTGTTGTTGCTGCAAACTAATCTTAGACAAGTCTTATACAAAGATAAACATACATATCATTAAAATGAATGCCATTATGAGAGTTTACAGTTATAACTTCATATAGTTATTACTGTCAGAGTGGTAGATATGGGAGAATGGTTTGCCCAAATGCATGTGTCAACCACTGTGGCATATCAGTGATAAGACAGTATCTGAAATGTGGACAAAATAATAGATATACATAATATAAAAACCAAACAAAAATCTCTAAATAATCCAAATAAAACTTTAAAACGTTATGAAATCAGAAGAAAATCAAAGACCAAAAATAAAAGGTATTCTCTAATGGGGCATTTAAATTTTCTTAGGAATTAGAGAGAAATGGGGGGGGGGGGGGGCAAAACAAAAAAAATTTCCATCTATTTAGCAGGAGGAGATGAATTATTTTTTAAAACAATAAACAGCCAAATGTCTTTTCAGTTTGCCTCACTGTTTTTTTTTTTTGCAAATACAAGTCTGACTGAATAAATATCTGTTGGACCAAGTTAACTTTGGCAAAAGGCCACGTTTGTGGAGCACCCAATGACAACTGAACTCTAATGATGTTTTGTTAACATGCTAATAAAATTAGTTTAACAAAATTAGCATGTTGATCATTGTAGATATTCTGGCAGATACTCTAATATATCAAATTATAACAAGTATTTTCTTTTATGAAATGTGGAAACATATCCCAAACATCAGAGTCAATTGCAGATGTGCACAGCTAGACAATTATTTAATATAGTAAAAGATAGGTAAGTTCTAGCAGGCCAATTTTTATTTACAATTGGCAGGAATTCTAAAACAAAAAAAATAAGGCATTCAAAGAATTTAGAGGAATAAAGACTGCAAAGACCTTTAACAGAGATTTATCATTTTTTACCTTCAACTGTGCATTTACTCAAAATCTTAAAGAATAATATAGAGAATATCATTTGCTAAACTATAAGCAGTAGTGACCAAATAAGAACTAATTGTTTGACAATTGATGAATGAAGACCTGAGAATCTTCTATAACAAGAGAAAATTGTTTATAACATTTTTTTTTACCTAAATCCTGTTATGTGAAAGAAAGTTAAGAGATGTGCAAGCAAATAAAAGGCCACAGAAATATAAACATAAATTTTCTTAACGATTTTCAACATAGACAGGATTATAGCAAAATAAACCAAAGTAGGAAATGGTGGAAAGAAAAGAAGAAAGAAAAAAAGCAAACAGCAACAACCCAGTTATCTAAAAAAGAATTTTACAACAGTTAAGTGTATTAAACAGATTCTTAAATACTTATTGGTCCATGATTGTGGGTGGGGTGGGGATATACGCAGGTCAGACAAAAATTCTACAGGGATCAACTAAAGATTACTAATCTCTTTCTAGCTTTATCCAATAATTAACACAAGCAAATTAATACCCTGATTTAAATTTAACTCACATATGACAACTAAAACCTAAACATTTCATTTCCTCTAAGTGATTTGCTTATTGAATAATAAGAAAAATTAAAAAGAAAATCAGAATACCAAAATGGTTGCTGCTGCTGCTAAGACAATTGATAGGAATGTTTGTATAGAAATATTTTGAAAGGAACAAAAAGTTTAGACCAGGTTAAATGTGCAGTAAGGGTAACTTGAAGCCAAACCTTTTTTTTTTAGACCTTCTTTTTCCAATGCAGATATTCCCAAAGTGAAATGAGGCCAAAACCTGAACTGTTTACCATTCTCATTCTCCATTTGGAATATTTGCGTTGTAAAAATAAATTCAAAAGTTTGACCTCGGGTCAGCCTTTCCACACTTTTAACCTGGACTAGTCAGTCAAATTTTATAACTTGTAAAAATTGAAAAAGATGCCAAATCAATAGATGAACTTATGACCCCCCCCCCAAAAAAAAAGGTAATTTCCATATTAACAAGGAGTTTGATATTTGCTGGGACATAAAATTGTTGTTGCAGTCATTTTCTGAATTGATATTAACAAAAATTGCATAGATCATTTTTGCTCTGCCATGAAATAATAATTATTTTAAAAAATCCAAATGTTGAAGATATTCAACTAATAAATGTTCATCAGAAAGTAGAAAAGATTTCTTTTAAATTTGCTCTAATCAGAATATTGCCCAAAATTTGAATATTCTATGATTTTGCATGCTAAGTTTTCCCCCCTTAATAATTAACAATTTGTGTCTCAAATTAATACTAAGTCAATCAATTCCATTTTCTTCAAATTAAAACTTATCAAATTAGAACAATTTATCTTCCTTATTTTGTCATTTCGTAAATTGTTTAAATTTTAGTATTTTACACTATTTTTACTCAAAAATAAATACAATCATTTTTAAAATTGATTACAAATCAATTTTTTTTTGTTTTTTATTCTATGTATTGACGATTTTGGTAATTGTGACATAAACAGTGACAGTTTTGGTTATAGACAAAGAGAGACCAAATCTCTATTGATGTACCAATATAAGTTGTCATATCTTGGTACAAAATTAAAATTTTAGGATTTTCTGAAATTCTAATTCTACTTTTTATCCATTGTAATTAATACATTCAAATTAATACCTTGATTTAAATTTAACTAAAAAAAAAAAAAAAAAAAAAAAAAAAATAGCTTTATACATCATACAAAAAAAAAAAAAAAAAAAAAAAAAAACTTACAATTTAAATATGGCTACAATGTTTATATGGTTTAATCAATAAAGGCTGACAAAAACCTTCAAACAAATATACAGTCAGTTGAAAATTCAAATTGACGAGACTTGTAAATTGAACGAAATTTTGATGTACCATACATTATGCAATATTTCTGCCACTTTGTCTGCATCTACACAATACAATCATATGTACAAAGTTAATAGTAAAACATCTAACTATGCATATATTTCATTTTAATGTATTTTACATTTAGACATCACCCATTAAATTTTAGCTAAAATGCTTTACTTAAAAATAACTATAGTTATGAAAATACTTATATCCTATCTCCATAAAAAAATCATAAAAATATTGTTGTTTTTTTTTGTTTGTTTTTTTCCAAATGTTTTACAGGATAGTTTTTGACATGAAGATATTAAAATGCTGGAGTTGATAGAGGTAGCAAGTTGTGAACCCCTGCATATCTAAGTATTAAACCTAAAGAAAATAAATAAAGACAAGACATTAGTTCTCCACCAGGACTGCATTAAAAAAATTTTTTAAATATCTACTAGCCCAAAAATAAAGTTAGAATTTATAAAAAGTAAATGATTGTTATAAGACATTTAATTCATAAATAGACCCAGCAGACTAAGTAAAAATTAAGGAACAATTGTGCAAATTTAAAAATAGCTTCTTAATTTTGTTTTAGGATAATAGCATTATGACTATGTGGTGCAGATTTTGATACAAAAATTGATTGCAACAAAGTAATTTGGACACATGTTGAAAAAAACAAAAAACATTTCATTTGTTTTCAAAAGCTAATGTTCCTTAAATTTATATTTTTAAGTAAGGCCAAGAATTTTAAATATCCCTGAGAATAACATTTCTTTTTTTTTTTTTTTTTTTTTTTAATGATTCACTCAATCCACCCACCACACTAACTCATTTATGTTGCAACGAACCCAATTTTTACTTAAAAAACAAAACTGTCACAGTAAAGTGAAAGATTAACTTGCAAAGAACAAGGTGAGGGATATAAAGAGATAAGTAGCAAAAAAAAAAAAAAAAAAAAAAAAAAAAAAAAAGGGTAGAAATGGGAGAGTTGGGGAATAATTTTGGTCAAAACCAGAAAAAAAAAAAAAAGAGAAAAAAGAAAAAAAAAAAAAGGCACAAATAACAGCTTTGGCAAGTTCATTCAGTTTACATGTTAAATAATTAAGACGGACACAGAAAATAAAACCAAAGTGCAATAGTTGTTGGTATAGTCATGACATTTCAACCTTTTCTGGTGGATAAACAGCATTGGTTAAAATGTATCTAGTTAATGGCCGGTAATAAATTCACAATTTTGGCTAGAGAAAAAAAAAGTCACAATAAATTTATGGTGGCTGGTTATGGTAAATTTTGTATAGAAGTTTTTTTTGTTTTTTTTTAAGTTCTAGCAAGATGTAAAGGATTTATTAAGTAAACACTTTCAGTTTAGGATTTGTTTTTTTTTTCTTCTTTTTCTGGTGACTTTTTTTCAATTTTTTGAACCTGGTGGTCATGATTTCAATCCCTGGGTTAAGAAGTGCATAAAATGTCAGATAGTGAACTTCATTGGAAAAGATAAGTAATAGATCTAAAGGACAAATTAATTGGAAGAATTCATTGATATGGAGATATTCATTAAGCTTAAATGGTAGAGTGAACACAATCTACTTCTGTTGATTGAATGTAAGATTCCATTTGGAATTTTCAGAAAGTTAGAACCATGATAGCAACCCCCACTGGAGAATAAAATGGCCAAAACATTGTGACTATAATAACAATTAAGACGAGGACAATAGTCTGAGTACATCAGTGTATAATGATAATTCCTCATCTCCGAAATTTAAACAAAAAAGTGAATCTAGACAGTCCACCGAGCAGATGAGAGAAAGAGAGAAATATTCTAGAAATATAAAATATGGACTGAAAGGAAGAAAGAATTTTGATATTGATTCTATGAAGACACTTATTTTCAACTAAAAGTACAAGATATCGAGCTTCTAAATTTCTTCATATTGTGGATGGATTACCTTAACTTTTTTCCATACTAACTTACTAAATTTTCTTAAACCTTTTTTTGTTTTTCCCTGGACGGAGCCCAGTCAGCACATAACTGGTATCCTTTTATTTTGGCAGTCTTTTCTCTTTTGACACTCCCCCCCCTCCAAACAACAACTTCTGATAGAAAAGGAAATATAAGGAGAAAAAAAAATGAGAATAAATAGTTTCTGCCAAAAATTAAATTACTACATAACTTTGAATTTTTTGAATTTCAAATATTTCATATTGACATGTAAGGTCACCCATGAAAAGTAATTTGATTTGTTAAAATTCTTCTTTTTTCTCTCTTCTATAGAGGAAATCTCACAACTAAAGTTAATAAAATTTTAAAAAAAAAAAAAAAAAAAAAAAAAAAGACAATAGAATAAAACTGATTATAATGGAATTTTCGGAAAAAAAAGGGGTGTGGGTAGAAAAAAAAAAAAAAGGTAAGTAATTTTTTGTGTAAATAAGCTTGTCATCACTGGGTCTGTTTGTATAAAATTTAAGATGAGAGCTTATGACAGTAACCTCTTAAGGGCCCCATTGAGAGATCAGAAGAGACCATATTAATAAACATCCCTTTTCTATTCCCCAAAAGCAGTTTGTTCATAAAAATGTTTGCTTCTCATCGTCATCTCACTCAGGTCTCTTTGGTTCAGTTATGGAATAATAATAATAGCAATAAAACAATCAGGGATCAAATGCTGCCACAAGACATTTGGAATCAATAAAGTGATTCCTCTAAAATGAAACTGAAAAAAAAAAAAAAAAAAAAAAAAAATGGTTTTGTTTATAGTTTATGGAATGCAACCAACCCTTTTTTTTTTCCAATGACTTGAATTTTCTTGTTCTCGTGGGTTGGAAAAAGAATCTGTTATGAAAGGGAAAAAAAAAAAAAAAAAAAAAGTAAAGATTTTTTTTGCTCTTCCGTTTTTTGGCTTCAGTTATGTCAACTTTCTTTTTTATCTTCTTCAGATTTTTCTAGCCCCTTATCTGGTTGCATGTTACTACTACTACTACTACTGCTACTAGAAGTATTAGAAGTAGTAGTAATGATTATGCTGCTTTTTTTATTGCCACTGTGTGTGCTGTCTGTAATTTCTTTTGCTGTTTTTTCCTGAGAATATTCTTTCTTAGCCTTCGATGGATCAAGATTTTTCACTTTATCCTTTAACGAATCGACAATCCTGTTCAACTTCGATGACTGTTGTATCTTAGTTTTTGTCTTTATAATCAATTTCGGTTGTAAACTAACTTCCGTTCTGCCCTTCTCTGTAGACGGCAATTCCCTTGCTTCTGCATCTCTGTTTACACGCAGGTCTTCAGCTTCCATGTTGCTGTTATCGCTACCATTGTCAGCATTTGCAGCAGCAGCAATGCGAGAGGAAGTATAAGAAGCTTTTTTTGTTGTTGCAGTGACAGCCGACGAGGAAGAAGAGGAGGAGTGTTTTTTCAACAGAGTCGTCGATGACGAGGTGGTAGGTGTTGGTGTTGTTGTAGTAGCGGTGGTGATGTTAACAGCAGTGGTAGAGGCTAATGTCTTTGTTTCTACATTGTCCGAATCAGAATCATTGATATCTGCTACACCATTCGACATATCCCCTAATGATGCAAGTGACTGTACTGCCGGGATGTTAAAGTTGTTTGCAGCCAAAAGAGTATTATAAATAATGGGATTATATAACAGTGGGAATGATGGATGAGGGGTGGTAGTGGAGGAGGAGGAGGAGGAGGATGTGGTGGTGGTAGTGGTGGATGATGATGTTGTTGATGATGATAACGATGTTGTTGATGGTGATGATGTGCAAGTATTTGAGGTAATTTTTCGATCACTGCCACTATCCGAAGCATCTTTAGCAGCTTCCATGAGACTAGCAACACTCATATTAGTTCCAGCTGCAGGCGTAAAATTTCTTAAATTAAATCCTGGAATACCGAACAATGAGTTGCTCATCCTTAAATTATGCATCGTGCCAAGTGGCAGAGGGAAGTTATTGATGAGGCCTGCATTTGCATAAGAATAAGCATTAAGTTGTGCAGCTGCCAACATGGATGCTGCATCCCCATATGCTGAATGATGGAGAGTGTCCCTTACACGATGACGACGATTGCTCACAAGTCGAGATTTCAGATTTTCAGGCAA
The DNA here is from genome assembly GCA_023376005.1 of Doryteuthis pealeii. NCBI lineage: Eukaryota > Metazoa > Mollusca > Cephalopoda > Myopsida > Loliginidae > Doryteuthis > Doryteuthis pealeii. Next base: position 2,015,977 of record CM042143.1, on the reverse strand, counting down.
GTTGCCCTATAAAAAGAAACCATAACTAAATTCAAATTTTCATCCAAGTCAATAATAATAATAATAATAATAATAATAATAATTCTTCAAAGCAATAAACAGAAAATTTGTTGTATTCATAAAACCCTTGGAGAAATTTCATCTTCAGTTATGGATGTTATTTAGTGTAAAGTAATAAATAAAACTTGTTTAAAAAAAAAACTTGCAGTCTTGGTAAATGTTTCAGAAAATTTCTGAGTCATATTAGTTTTTAATTTCATAAAAATAATTTTATCATGATTAATGTTTGGTTGAAATTTTGTTAAAATTATAATAATCTTTAAAAAAAATTAAAATTATATTTAATATATTTTTTATTTTAATGATGATAGGACTTCCATAAGTATGGATACTACACTCTGATCCCAGAGTGCAGACATACTACACTCTGATCCCAGAGTGCAGACATACTACACTCTGATCCCAGAGTGCAGACATACTACACTCTGATCCCAGAGTGCAGAGGTGCTTAATAAATTAATATCATAAATCATGGAAACCAGTATAATAACTCTGAATATAATTCAAACTGGACTTTTTATCAGTTACAAAATTCTTTCAGTCTAATTCAGTCTGATTAAAAGTTATCAAATTGTTGTTTTTTCTAAATTGTTTTAAAAATAAGGATTTAATGGTTCAATTTCTTTCAAGGTTTTAAAATTGAGTACAAAAAGCTAAAGTGTTACATATAGAGGGCTGAACTGAAAACAATACTTTGATCAAAAAGTGAATGTAAAAATTCTGAAACTTACAAATAAAACTGAATGCATCCACACAATAGATATTATGAATCTTTTGAGTATTACACAGAAAAAGTCAGCATAGCAATGGCTTTCAATGCTGTATTTTATAAAAATAATTATACATAAAAATAATAGTAATAATGTCAATTTTTATTTCTATTGTTTTAAAATTTTTAATAGACATGCTGTAACCTTGTTTGGTTACTAGGACATTACTCATGTAGCATGTCTTGGACTGAAATAACCAGACAGAACCCATTCCTCTCTGGTTTGAATTCAAACTTTTCCTTCTCCAAGACTGGTTGACATATCAAGGTTAAAGAGTCCAGTTTGCCCTACTATCTATCCATAGCTGGAAGGAGAATAGTTGAATCCATACCTTTCCCAGGGGTATTAGCATTATGTGAAATGCAAATGAGTTCACTTCCTACAACAAAACCCATTCTGACACAAGCTTATCTTTACTGCTACTTAAACAACTTTTTACAAAATCCATATCAGAATATAAATGGCTCTCTACATAATGCGCAATCTTCAAAAGTCACTTAAACAGATTAGCTGACTTAGATAAACTGAAAATAGAATTTACAATGCCTTGAAGAACAGAGACAATTTTTACCTGTTAGTGGGTAGTAGATATTCTGATAAGATTTTCAAAGTCTTCAGTTATCCTGTGATGTAGTATTCATATCTATTGGATATGCATATTGGATGTGGGGTTTCAATACTGGCAAAAGTGGTGGTCATATGAATATTTCTATTTCACCCATAGAGCAGGTTCCAGATGGCCTCATAGTAAAATCACTTGACACATTGTAAGGGCAGCTGTAGCAGACAATGTCCACAGCCTAAAACAAACATATGACTCCAGGAGTGTCCATTCACAGACCATTAGGAATCATTTATTTGCAGCAACAGAATTAAAAAGGGCATGTGCGCCTCTAGCCAGACTTCCATTTACACCACAACAATCATGCACATCTCCAGTGGTGGTGGTGGTGTTGTTGTTAGAGGGTTACCTGTGGGATTAAATAACACTGTAGTGTTCAGTGATGAGAGAAAGTTCTGTTTTTATGCAATTGTCATTTGCATATGTAACAGATATGGGGGGGAAGCAACAACTTACTGAGTGTATTCACCCACAACATACAGGCCCAACCCCTGGCATTATGGTGTGGGGTGTCAGAAGTTACAACTTTTGTTATCTCTTGGTGTGTTTATAGTGGGAATTTTGACCACTGTTCCATTCATTCTGCTGCCATTCTTGTATTAGCAAAGTGATATCCTGTTTCAAACTGTTACAATCTTATTACAATGAAAACTAAAATCTGATGATTTTTACTTCGACAAGTAGGAAATTTATCAACTTTTAGCCCCTTTTGGTGTGGAGAGCAACTTGTGTCCGTCTCATACGATGCATATGCTACTCAACATACTCTGCATATTTAATATCTTCCCTGGTTGGTATGATCACTAAGCGTACCTCCATTGAATATGCAAATGAGATGTCACCTCACTTATGTCAATGGGTTCAAGAGGCATGAAATAAAATATAACAAGATGCTATTCCCTATCTGTAAACTCATAAAAATTTAACCCACTTATATTACCAATAGGGAAGGACCAGGTTAGCTCAGTCAGTAGAGCGTTCGTCTAGAAACCACAAGGTTCCTAGTTTGATACCAGTCCTTGCCAACTCAGTGTATGAGTAGCACAGAGATCTGTGCTACTCAGTGTATGAGTAGCACAGAGATCTGTGCGGTAAAGTAAGGAGCTGATAGTAGATGCAGAAGCAATCTCCTTGGTCTAGCGCTAGTGAAAAGGGGATAGACTCCCCTCGCTGATACCGACTTTAGCCACCCCGACAACAACTTTATATTACCAATACATTTAATCTTGAGTAAACTGGAACGCAGTCAAGGTGTTGCAAAATTATTAAAATGTGAGGATTTTACCATGACAAGTAGGATTTTTACCATGACAAGTAGGATATTTACCAACTTTTTAACCCCTTTCATGTGGAGAGTAACTCGTGTCAGCTAAATATGCGCAAGGGGCAAGATGCAACATAAGTCCACATTAGATCTTGTGTAATATATACCACCTCACCCCAAAAGGGACACTTATTCAATATACACCAGCCTTAAAATTAGAAAATAGATGAATACTTTATCACTTCTAAAACTTTAGTTAGTCATTTTTAGAAATATCAGTGATTAAAAAATTCTCTTATAAAGACAATTGTGCAATATTCGACCCACCCCGCCTGATGATCATAGCGTATTGTAACATTGTGAAGCTACAAAGTTTTTGTTTTTTTTTGGCGTTTTTTTTATATTTTATGGTGAAAAGTGAATTGAAGCCATTAAATTTATTGGCAAATATGTCACACCAAAAAGGGTTAAAGAGAAACAAATTATTTTGATGATGTGAAATATTCCAACAATGTAAAAAATAGTATTATTTGGATTATTCGGACTATTGTCCTCATCTTTATTGTTATCTATACAATTGGACACATAGCATAGTGGATAAAGGCGTTCTAAGTGACAGTTATCTCTAGACTGCAGGTTCAATCCTGGTCAGGAGCAGCAATAACAGAATAATAATTAACACAGCTTAACACCAGTACCCCAGCTATGGTTAGCGGAATGAAAATAGGATACTCCCATGGATTGAAAAGGTTGGGTTCAAAGTTCTGTGATGGCTCCCGAGTCCAACAAGAAATACCTGAAGAAGGCCAGAGGGCACATTGGCTGAAACGTTGTACAGATAACAATAAAGATGAGGACAATAGACCGAATAATCCAAATAATACTAATTATCAATCCTCATCTAAAAAATTCAGAAATAAATGTAAAAAATCATTTAATACTTCCAATGATTATTAATAATAAAGATTGGTTTCATTACCTTTGCTCTGACCAAATCCGTCCACTTGGGATCAACATCAAAGCAAGGATTTTTTTCCAACCATTCTCGAAGATATTTTAAAGGCGGAGCCTTGGCACCTGTTATCTGTAAAGAAATAATTCCAGAATATTTTTCCATTTATCAAAGAGGAATAAAACATCTGAAAGAATCTGATATTCTAATGCATAAAAAAAATCACATCTTATAAACTTAAAATGAAAACAATTCTTGAAACACACAATTGTACAACAAAGAAACGTTTTATCTTTTTTCTATCTAAATAAAAATAACAGCAACCTCAAATTTATCTATTTTTGTGTGCGCACACACACACACACACACACACGTATCATGCAACTTTCTGACACCTAAGTTTTGGCCTAATATTAGGAATTGAATTTTGTATGAGTGAGTAAATAATTGGTCAAAGCTAAGTTTAGTTTGTATCTTGCATATGATGCAGCTCTGTAATACTAGACTAAATCAGTATAGAAAGAAAAGATAAATCAGCATTACTCAAATGCCCCAAGGACAACTTACAAAATGTCTACAAATGACTCAGAAAAAATGATTCCTTTATTTCATAAAGATTTTTTTTAAAGAATTAAAACCAACTTGCTCACAAAGACTAAAATGAGAGAAACATTTGGATGCAAGATGTCACCAAAAATTACAAGTATTTACTAAGCAGGCTACAAATGAAGAGTAGTTAGTAAAGACTAAGTTCATTACAAAGAAGAGTTTGTTAGACCAACTTGCTAACCACTACACCACAATGTGGTACCTAGTTTTTATTCTAATTATCTTTCTAGACCAAAATACTTAGCATTCACAATATGTTTCAATGTGTTTCACAGTCCAAAATATCATCCAGTCATAATTTTCCTACCACCATTATTAATATCATCCATTACTTATTCTTAGTATGTTTTTACTTAGTGTCCTATAAAGCCAAAATGTAATACAAGGTTGTTTTAATGTGAGGAGCCACACAAAGCAAAACTCACATGGTGTGTGCATTGGCCATTTTTTTTTTAATGCTTTAATTCCATTGGCATTCCATTGAGGTGTCAGGTAATAAACATAATCCCTTTTAAGATGAGTAGATAGAAGGCCCACTGGGACCAAGTGAATAATCTTACCTCAATCACCTGATAAAAACTAATATTCTTAGTATGTAAATGTTACATATCTTATCAATCAGATGACAAATTGATAATTGATTGTTATAGCATCCATCAGTCTAAATAGCCAGCAAGGTTCTATGGAAAATCAGAATTGCCTATAAAAAGTCGATCTTTAATGATTGTCCAAGAGAAAAAGAGTAAAGTGTTATGCAAATTGGCATCACTGTTGTTGCCAAAAAAAGGTTGACTACACTTTTATTTAAATAACTGATCCTGTTTCTAATCTTTCATAAAAAGATTTCCAGTCCAATGCTCTGAAAATTTATTCTTCAACCAAATACTTGCTTGGGATAAAGAATTTACAAAAAAATAAAAATTTAGTCTGTAGTTTAATAACCTAAAGAGAAAACAGAATTTTGTTTGTCTTTAATAAATATAACAAATAAAATGCAAAACTTAAGAATTTACTTGAAATATACCTAATACTTAATATCTAGTTTTCAAAAACCATTTCTATATTATTGATTTACAGTCATCTCATGGCCATTAAGCTTATACAAAAATATATGCATTGATTTTATACCAGCTAATAAGAACTTTAAAGATTTTTCTTCAATATATATGTCTTAATAAGCATCCAAAAATAAGATCATAATTTTTCAAAGTTTGTAGTCAGCAATCAATATCAGATTTAGTAAGCAATTCTAATGAGGCAAATTAGAAAATAATTAGAATATACTTAAATTTTCAACAAATTTTATATGATTTAAAGAGAACCGTTATTAATATTACCAAAATTTGGTGAAAAAAGTTGTTCTCCCAAAAGATCAGCTATCTTAAAATTTACTCTATCTTGTGTAGCAGGCTATCATAAAATTAAAAAAATAAAACATTTTAATTAGCACAATAGCATAAATCAATTTTCAAATGTGGGGTTGAGTGTTCACATGCTCACCCCAATTATTATAATTTATTAAAAGATAACTATTAAATGCAAAATGAATACTTTTCATTTATTTGCAATCTTATAGAAAAGCTGTGCATTAAATTTGTTCACCTCAATGTATCACACTGAAATGAACTTCTATAAAACTATTTAGAACTGGTGCAATTCAAAACAATGCAGTTGTGCCATATCCACATAAAAGGTTCATACATAATTATTTGAATTAGTCACATTAACATTTTTTTTTTATTAGTAAATACCTTTTTTAATCTGAAAGTTTATTATAGGAATGTAAAAGTTAGGGCTTAAAAGATTTAGAAAGGGGGAAAAAAAATCTTTTAATAATCATTTATTTTTTTCAAATATCCGTTGGTCCAATTGAATAAGTTTTTAAAGAAAATTATTCTTTAAAAAGATATGACAGATTGAAGATTTAAAAGGGAAGAAGACAAAAGAGAAGAAAGAAAAAAAAGTTTAATTTTAGGTTCTTAACCTATGTGTTTCTTTTTTTCCTTCTTTTTGAATTATGGAGCAAAAATTTATTTAGTGTTTGATTACAAATTCATTTTTCTCCAAAATTTAGTTTTTTGTGCATGTCTATTGCATTTTAACTTTTTTTTTTTTTTAATTTGAAAAATAAAAACAAAAACAAAAGGGTAGAATTTCAAAATAAGCACCACACAACAAATTTAATTTTCCTTTATTATTGATTTTTTTTTTTCCTTTGCAAAAATTTCTTTGGGTTTTTATTTTCTGAGCAGTGGAGATTCTAACAATAATAAAAAAAAAAAAAAAAAAAAAAAAAGACTTAATTTTTTTATTCAGGTTTCAGATTTTTGCATCTCCTTTGAAAAATGCAACCCACTCTCCAGATTCTTTCTCTATGATTAAGCAGTCCCATTTTAGTATGATCATATATTACAAATTAAATCCTCCTATTAAAACATGGTAATATAACATTCTGAAAGAAAAGAGATTCTCTTATCTCCAGGATTACTTATTCAATAATCTAAATAAATTTTTGCAAAGAAAAAGAAAATTACAGCCAAAAATTTGATTTGGTTTATCAACCTCAGTAGGTCATTAATGTCGATACTCAAATTTTTTTAGAAACACATTTTTCAATTTAACCCATAGATGGGACCCTAACAGGTACTACCACTCCGGGTCAGAGTGGACCTGGGAGCAATGGTGATAAAGGGGTGCTCCACATTCCCCAAACCTCCAGAACTGGAACCTCACCATCAGATAGTTTAACGTCATTCGCAGGACGTGAAGACCCTCAGTGACCGCCTTCAAGCACCTATATGATAAAAAGGGTTGGGGCTTGCCATAAGGGCAATAGGGTTGGGGCAATCATATAGGTGCTAGGGCTTGATATGACCATCCGAGTGATCCAAGGGGGCCTTTCTGACTGTCCGTCTAGCCTAAGTAAGTGTCTAAGTGGAGTGTTGCATGTCATGGACTGCTCATCCACTAGGATTCCATCCTTAAGCATCACGGGTTACCACCCACAGCCAACAGGTGGCCCCATGGGGGGGGGTTCTTACCCCTCTGTAGAGGTGCAGTTGGTGTATTCTAAAGCCCCAGCCAACAGGTCTGCCAAAAATTTGGAATTGGAGGTGCCTTATTTTGAAACTGCTAAACAAAATTTCTTTGAGAATCAACAGATTTTTTTAATGGTTTTGTACAGAATTTTGCTTTTCAAAGTTCACAGATTTGAGTTGTTTTGAATGTTAGAGAATTAAAATTTCATAAAACAAAATATCTTAGAAGACAGCAGAGAAATGAGACATATAACAGATGTATAAATGATATTAATCAGCAGAAGAACTAGGCTAAATTTTTAAAAATAGGATGTGACTTTATATTGAGTTTAATGACTGTTAAAGAGTCTTGTGTGATCATTTATAAGAAACTTATATCTTTTAGTTATCTAAAACTAAACTGGTGTGATTTTATAAATGTAAAACAAATAGTAAGATAATGTTTTTCATTAATGTTTACAATCTTGATTTTGTATAATTTCTTTTTTAATTCTTAAAATTCTATACAATTATTGTAAAATTGTAAAATCTTTCTAAGATTAACATTCAATCATTTTTTTTGTTACAACACCAGTAAAAAGTGCAGAAATTCCTATGTTTACAAAATGATGCAGAAATTAGACTTAAAATGCACTTCTAATTCTTAAAGTTTGCTTTAGCTGCACTAAAACAAATTGTTGAAATATGTTAGTTCTGTAGAATATAAACAATTCTACATTTAATGCTAATAATTTTACTTGAAAATTTATCAAAAATCCAAATATTCTGATCAGAAGCATGACACTTATGTCAGAAATATTTAGCATTTTTAGTATTTGTAATTTATTTGCATTTAGAAGTCTACTTCTCTACAAAAGATGTTGGTAAATTCAAAGTTTGCAATGAAAAGTAGGCTGTAACAAAACTTAGCTCAAATGAAGTTGTCCAGACTTTAAAATTTCACACACCGTTTGTCTGTATGATCTACAATACATAAACTATACATCAAAAAGATGATCTCAAACTTTTTTATTTTTGTTACCACATTTTGGCCAATCTATTTTATCGTCTCCTTTTCAGGTGTGTGAATCATATGAAAAGATTTGTTCCTTTTCACATGAATTGTACAAACCTGAAGAGGAGGCCATAAATTGGATAAACTGAAATGTAACAATAGAAACAAAAAGAACAAGACCATTTATCCAAATGACTCAATACAAAACGGAATAAAGGACACATTTTTTAGATAAATGGAATTATGTATTTTTTTTAAATGAAAAAAAAAAAAAAAAAAAAAAAAAAAAAAAAAAAAATGAATTGAGTGAAGATGAAATAAAAAATAAAAAAATGAATAAAGGACAAACATAAATAAAAAGTTATTTTGATTTATCATAATTATAATTTTGGTTGGAATGTAGATATCACTTTCTCTAGTTGTCCAACCCTGATGGCATCTTATTTAAAATGATTTAACTCAATTTAAGACATTTTAATATCTAAAAACAGTGTTTTATTGTTTTTCTGTTTTTTAAAATTATATTTGTCAAAAAATGTTTAAATGTGTAGGAGGGTAGGCCGAAAAGTTCATATGATGACGTTATATCTGCTCAACTTTTTTGAACAACAGGATCCAAGCACTGCAACACTGATGGAAGAAGTGTGTAAACCACCAGAAGGGGGGGGGGATCTACATGGAAAAATAAGCCTCATTTTGGTTATATTCCACAAGAGTATCTTGGTTAGCCTATGAACTTTTCAGCCGACCCTCATATCTCATTAGACTGGTATTATAAATGGCATACCATTCAATTCCTTGCCATTAAACAAACAATAGAAAAAGATTTAAGAAAGCATCGATTCATAATTAAACAGACCCAAATATTATTCAATAGGTTTGAGAGAGATTAATCTCCAAAGAATCTTAAAAATTCAAATCTAAAATGAGCGAGGCAATAAATTAAATTTCTTCCATAGAGTTACAAGGTTCATACAGAGAAAATAAACTTTTCAGTTATTTATGCCCAAGTGTTTAAAAATATTAAAAATATAAACGTTAATATTTACATAAAGAATGAGTATCACACAGCCATATAAACGTTAATATCACACAGCCATATAAACATTAATATCTATGTAAATAACAATGAATATCACAGACGTTGACAGCAGATTAAGTTTTCCAGTTTTAGCAAAATAGAGAAAACTAATCAAACAACACATAATGATACTTATACCAAATATTAGCATAATCTTAACAAAATGAAAAAAAAAAAAAAATCAAAATCCCCAAGTCAACTAAATAGCACCCCACCCCACACACTAATTATGTAATCTTTCTTATTGTAAAGTTTTTATTATTATTTCACAAAAAGAGAAAATATTGGCCTTAACAGTTCACGCACAGAATCAGTTTTTAAAGCTAAACTCATCACATGATTAATTTGAAAGTAATTTTCAATATCAATGGCTTCATACCTTTTAAGAAATTAAAAATATCTCCCATAGCTTTAGTTTAATAATTCTTAGTAAAAACATCTAAATGCCCAAACAGTTATTACAAAAATCATTACTTTGTGATGAATTGATTTCAAGTTATAATCAATTTTCAAGCAAGTGATTGATTTATAGAAATTAACTTGATATACAAATAAATGAAAACAAATTAAATACTCATAAAATTAAACACTGGGCAATATTTAATAACCAGATCAAATTGACAAAAACGTGAATTTTTAACAATTCTATCAACTGCATGAATTGTAACTCCATTTTAGAAAACAATGATAAATTTAGTCCTACTTATTAATTGGTTAGTTTTTAGTTTAATTTTTTTAATTTTATTTCAACAAAACAAAATACTTTGAAGATAAAGTATAATAGAACATTGCCTTTGAAAAGCTACAAAAATGTAACATTTACTGGCACATGCAAACAAAATGCAATACAACAATCAGGTGAACAAGATAGGAAAAAAAAAAGCAAGCATGCTGGGCAAAGGATTAGATATTTTATTTAGCAAATATTAAAAAAAGCAAAAGGAGTGCAAATAAACTAAAAATCAAATTAAAAAAGCACACATAAAACAAAAGAAAAAACAAAACAAAACACAGGATGCAGTTAAAAGTTCTTTAAAGTTTTATCATACTCTGATTTATTTGATCTCAACATCTTGTTTTTTTTTAATAGGCTCAAAAGTTTTTTCAAGAGCCTGGTTTAATCAGGAATTGAAAACCAAATAGTTTTTTCTTTGTTAATTTATCTGTGATGCCAAATATGGTAATCACGGTACAATGATCAAAACAAGAAGAGAACAGTTGGAATAAATCAGTGTATAATAAATATTCCTTATATCAGAAATTCAGGCAGAAATCCTTTAAAATTTAGTAATGAAAACTAAAAAACTAAAAATGATAAATCAATTCCTTATTAGCAATATATATATATATATATATATATATATATATATATATATATATATATATACATACACACACATATGAACGACTAAAATATAAATGAAATGTAGATAAACCATCACAAACAATTAGTTCAATTAATATTTCTTTTTATCAAAAGACTTCAAAATTAATTTAATAATCTAAATGATGGACAATGAGGAAAAGATAAAAAGGAAGTGGGGGGGGGGGGGAGAAAAAGGCAGACAAAGATATAGTGAAAAAAAGAGGAGAAAGGGAAGAAAAGTAGAAAAAAATACAATGAGCCAACCAACTAGAAAAGGAAAACAATGGATATAAATTGATAAAATTCATAGCAGATAAAAACTGGATATGAATAATAATTATAAAAATCAGAACATTTTATTTCCCCACTAGACATCCATACTTCGGTTATTTCCTATAAGTCTAACATAAACAAAGGGGAACCACTCTTGACTGATAAATTATTTATTTTCCCCATTAAACTAACCCTAAACCCGTCTTTTTTCCTAGTAGATCAATAAAAAAATAAATAATTTATCAGGCAAGAGAAGTTCCCTTTGACCATGTTAGACTTATAGGAAATAACCCATACTTCTAAATATTTTTCTTATATTTATATATACTTATCTCGCTTCCTGGGGGGGGGGGGGGTCCAGTGAGCTTCGGCCACTGGACCAGTAAAGTAAAATTAATACTGTTGATGCCCCTCCCTTAGGGGGAATGCCAACAGGATCGATGTAATTTTTATGTCTACCACTCATGAGCTTTGGCTTGTGGGTGGGCCCACATAAAAATGTCCTTGTGTCAAGCCCTCTTAAGTGGGAGGAGAGGCAAATAACCTTCATATATACATTCATATATGAACTTTGTTCTTTTTCCCCACCCAGTTTTTATCTACTATAAATGTATCAATTTATATCCATTGTTTTCCTTTTCCAATTGATTCGGCCGATCTTCATTTTATTCTTTGACATGTAGACATTTTTTCCCTTCCATCCATTATTAAATTAATTCTGATGAACTCTTAATAAATAAAGATGAAATATTAATTTAATCAATTGTTTGTGTTGCTTTATCTACATTTCTATTTGTCACACACACACAAATTTATATATATATATATATATATATATATATATATATATATATATATAAGCCAAAACATAGGTTAGGCCATTCTTTATCCATAACATGCAGTTTGCTGATGATGGAACAGTAGTACTACACTCTAAGGAGAATCAGTTAACCCAATCCTGTCAGGACTTAAGCCTGACCATCAGTCTAAATAAAACCAAGACGATGCAACAGGGAACTGAAAATCCCCTTCCATCACCAACTACACCCTGGAAGTCGCAATTATTTTCCCCTAGGTCACTGTCCATACATGGGTGTAAGTGTATAGGGCCTGTGTCATCAGCAATCTTGTATGTCAGCGAAACATGGATCCTGTACTCCCACCAAGAGTGGCAGCTAAATAGCTTGTAGCTTCACTGCCTTAGACGTATAGTAGGCATCATCTGGAGGGACAGGATCACTAACAGTGATTGTGGAGAGAGAGAGCATAGCTTCACAGCTTGTGCTCTTTACTGAGACAGTGTTGTCTTTGCTGGCAGGGACATGAATTGCAGAGGACATCCTCGATGTGGAACTATCATCTGACAAGAGACAGATTGGTTGCCCTCGGCTGAGATTTAAGGATGTCTGTAAGTACGATCTCAAAAACCTTTTATCAACCCTGCCAGCTGGGAAAATTTGGCTCAGGACCACATTCAGTGGCAGCAGGTTATTCATGTCAGAAGTCACCCTGGCTTAAGCACCATGAAGCAAAAAGGATAAAGAGAAAGCAACATCTTCAGGATTAGCCTTTCCACGTGACATCTATGGTCGATTCTGTCTTTCAGTCATTGGCCTTCACAGTCACAGAAGGTGATGATGCACTAGAACGTAACTCCAGGGCATGGGAAATCTATGGTCTTCTTAGACTGCGATGCCAATGATGAGGATATATATATACACATACATACTATATATATATATATATATATATATATACATATATACACACACACACACAAATTTGATAAAATTGACATGGCCTACATATGGAAATAATGATAATAATTCAACTTTTATTCTTAATCGTTTCAAGAGGAATGGTTCCTCAAAATATTGCAAAATTATAAATGTCAATTCCAACAGCCCAAAATTGAAGTCAATTTTTTTACATTTTCTTTGTTATTATTTCTATATATAAGTCAGGTCATATATATCTCACACACATACACACACACACATACTCTAGGGGAGGGGGTCTTACCACTCTGCAGAGGATACAGTCAGCATACTCTAAGCCCTGTTGGCAGAGTAGTGATCATGTATCTTAGAGAAAAAAAACTGCTAAGGAATTATAATTTCTTTAAAATATTTTTTCAGTTTTCATTCATTTCATTATTTAACAGGCATTTTAACTAAGAAGATGTAAGATTTCATTGCTATATTATTTACTAAAATATGGTAGTAGTAGTAGTAGTAGTAGTAGTAGTAGTGATGATAGTATAAACATGCTACTAATTTTTCTTCAGAAAATACTCAAACCTGTTTTGTTTTATTCGTTTCTAAGAGACTTATACTAAAAATAAAATGACAGTCACAATTAAAGAAGCACAAAAGAAAGAAAGAAAAAAAAAAGGGAATTAAAATGCAAAAGTGAAAAGCGTAGAAATAAAGAAATGTGCACAAAGCAAGCCAATGTATGTTCATATCATAGACATATTAATCTAAGTAAATTAAAAATAGTGCTATCTCTGTTCTATAATATTTATAGGAGTGCATGAAATATATACATGCAAATCTACACTAGAAGAAATATAGTAAAATATATATTTTAACAGTTGTCAGATTTAGCTATTTTTTTCTCTAGGCATTTATCTTTTCTAGTGACAACTATGGACCAGAAGTAATAAATATTAAAAATTAAATTGAAAATTTACATCAAATTTTGCTGTTTATACCTTTCAAAGTGATATGACCCACAAATCGATTGTCCTAGATTTTTATTAGTGAGAATTATCACTTCGGTGGGTTGTATACCAAATAAAAACATAGCACAACCAACTGATGGGTTGCATCACATTGAAGGTGTGAAGAAAGGATATATTAATACTTGCAAGAATTACCAAATCATATATATATATCTGCCAGAGGGAGTCAAAAGTCTTGCAAGTTAGGTTAGTTTAAATCACATGACCGAAACAAGAAAATTTGCTCAGGTTGCAAGAACCTCAACAATCAGACAAGCTCAGGTAGACCTAAAACCGTGAATCCTGAGGCTGTGCTCCAAGGCAGAGAGGAAAGTCTGGTGAGTAGCACACTGCGAGTATCATGGAAGCTTAGCATCTCACAGACCAGTGTGGTTAGTCATCTTCACTATCTTGGCGAAAGTCATCTTCACCATCTCAGCGAAAGTCATCTTAAGCAAAGATTTTTTTTTAAACTAGGAAAGGGAAAAATGTTTAAGTTATAAGTTTACAAATTTATAAGTGCTAAGATATTAACATTACATATACATATCATGAATAATGTAGTTAAAAAATTAATAGCAATGGTTTTTAAGACTATCAGAATTGACTAAATGCAAAAAGCATTAAGTAAAATTATTTCCTTAGATTTTATATCGTCTGACACATTGTATAGAAGACAATGTTTGAAGAAGACAAATCAATTGTGTATAATGATGACCTTTTATTATGAATGAATATTCATTTAGCAATGTGATTTCCCAATCGAAAGAAATTCACAAATTCTAGAAACGATCTTGCTTTAATTCATTCTTCAAAATATTTTTTTACTTGAGAGAGATTGAGTTTATCTTTATGTTTCTCAGTGAAACTAGAATCAAAGTCTTTTAGAATTTTTAAAAAAAAAAATTTTTTTTTAGATTAAAAAAAAAAAAAAAAAAAAAAAGTGCTGCTTTGAAAACAAAATGGTTGAATCTGCCAATCTAAATTTCTTTCAGTATTCAGCTTAGAAAATATTCTTAAAAATGAAGTTTTATAAAGGAAACTAATTGAAAACCTATATAATTGCCTGAATAGATTCTTTCTTGAATTTCTCCTATGTGCATGTTTTTACATCAATCTTTTGTATAAAAATTTAATACAATTCTCAACTTAAAAAGTGAGAAGAGCAATACTACAAATAGGAAGCTACATTGAGTGTTTAACAATAATTCTAATTGAAACACACAAAAAGTCTAAAGATGCTAAAAGGAGAGAAAAAGGGCAAACAGGCAAATGCGTGCAGGAAAGAAAAGGTGCAATGAGAAATAGACTTAAGTGACGACTACACATTGCCAGACCTTTTTCCCATTTTCACGATTCATAACAGATACATTTTCATCTCCAGTCAAAGTTTCATAATTCAATTTATTTGGATCCAGTCTCGGACGTCTTCGGCGATGTTTCTCAACTTCAGGCTGTAAATAGGCAAAAAGGGAGGCACAAATTTTAAAATACTTGTTGAAATTTTTTTTAAAACTACATCTTTCCAAATTTATTCAGTATTTTTCTGGATATTCTTTTCTTTTTTTTTCTCAAAATAACAAATCGATTTTGCTGCTTTTTCATTTACCTCTTGTTGCTACGGTGACTGGATGCAGAAAAAGTTTGATGGTTTTTAGTAATTAAAATTCAAGCTGAAACACTTTGTAACATACATGCACCCATCCCCCCCCCCACACACACATTACAGCCAAGTGATGCTGAAAGCACTGATTCCCACTAGATCACCAACGTTAAGCAGCAATGAAGAGGTTTAATATTTAATTGGATGAGCATTTAACTAACAGCAAGTATTGTAAGCAATCCGAGTCCTTTGTTTATCAAAATTACTTGATTTGGTAGAGGGTTGATATGACATAAAACAAAACAATTATACACATATATATTTGTGCAAGGAAGAGATGGAAATAAATCTGACAGTATGTGGAAAAATCAATATGAAAATGGGTTATGAAGAGGAATTAGTAATACTAGCAAGAATATGCGCCCACTGAATGTAAGGATTTAAGTTTTAATGTTAGGAAATATATTAAATTAGAATGGATATACAAAAGATTACAAACCTATATTTCTCAGTGATATATAAGACACATTTCAGGATTTTAAATGCACTAATAACATGGGCTGTTTTGAGGTAAATCAAACTCAGATTTTTATAGAGATATCCTTAATAAGATTTATTCTATGTATTAATGATTTTGACTATAAATTAAATACACATTAATAAATTTACACAATTCCTGATGGTATTGTGACATGGTTTCAGTTAAAACAGGCAGACACTGAATCTCCATTATAAGATTTGAAAATTAAGTTGATGTTTAAAAAGTTTTGATTATCAAATCTATAACTATATTCTTTATGAGGACAATAAAAAAGTGTTAACTTACTTCAAAATCATCATCAGTAAGACCAATGAAAGGTTTATAATCTGGATTCTGTTTCATCCAATCGGCAAGATCTTTTTTCATAGGTGCTTTATCACCAGAAAGAATGATGCCTTCTTTCTCATGCACCATTGTAACTCTTTCATCTGAAATGGAGAGAAAAAGAGTTCAAACAATATCAGCAATAATCACAATAAATCATAACAAATAACAGTCAACAAAAACAATTTTGTATTATTAAAAACATTAAAATTGATAATTTATTTCTTGAATTGGAATGAAAGAGTATTTAAAAAAAAATAAAAAATTAAACTAATCTATTTTTTGCAAGTTATACACACATTTGTATTATGAAAAGAATATGTTGGAGGAACGAAAAAGAATATCTATATCATGTTGGGGAACGAAAAGAATATCTATATCATGTTGGAGGAACGAAAAAGAATATCTATATCATGTTGGAGGAACGAAAAAGAATATCTATATCATGTTGGAGGAACGAAAAAGAATATCTATATCATGTTGGAGGAATGAAAAGTTAATCAATTTGCTTATGAAAAGCTCAGCTTTTGGGGAGTCAATTTACCTCATCACTCTACTATCAGGCTGGGGAAAGATTTTAAACTAATGACTCTTTCCTCGCTCTCTCTCAAATGTATTAGAAGGAAAGTGGGATGAGAGTATATCTTGTTACATACCTGGATTGTTGTTATTTTGTATTAAGTACATTTTTTTAGTCAAACTCGCTTTTAGATTGCTGTAGCCAAGCTTCCTCTTCCGACCTCTCTTCTTTTTAAGGTTTATAGAATCAACCTAAGAAATAAAGAAATAGTAAAAATAAATAAAGAAAAGTAAAAAAAGAAATAGTAAAAAAAAAAAAAAAAAAAAAAAAAAAAAAAAAAAAAGGTTATGTTTCAAAGCTGAAATAGAATTAAAATAAAAACCAAAATGTTAAGAGAAAAGCTAATCAATCAATAGTTATGCAAAAAGAAAATAGAATCTTGTTGCTTTACTCATAGTTAATGATACTAGCACAGTCCAAAGAAATATTACAATTCTATACAAATCTGTTATATTTTCATTCTATTAAAAGCAATATAGAAGCTAGTGACAAAACTATATGGCAAATAATTACAAAGATTAATTCATTTTAATAGCATATCAACCCTTCTAGGGTTAGTTTATGCCTAGAGGTTAAGAAATCATGTTCATTATATGTTCATATTTACATTTTTTTATGTGGTTTAAGATTTTTTTTGTTTTTTGCACAAGGTCCAACTTAATAGTGAATAGTATTTAAACAGATCTATTTGATCCTAACGGGTACTACCAGTCTGGATCAGAGTGGACCAGGGCATACAGTAAGCATATTCTAAGGGTGAAAACAGATTTTAATATAGAAATACAAGAATGATGAAATGAAGAAGAAAAAAAAATTAAATAGAAATTTCTTACCATGGATGTAGGCAAATTCACAGCTTCAGTAACACTTTCATTGTCACTTGACAAGGCACATTGGTTTAACGGGGGAAATGACAAAGGTACTGAAGAAGAAGAAATAGAATAAAAAGAAATACAAGAATAAAAAAAATATATTCAAAGAATAACTGAAATGGGTAATAAATACAAAATTACATTTTTAAATAGAGAATGAGTTTACCTTTATTTGCAGAATTCTCTTCTTTCTTTGGGAGGCACAATTTATTTTTTGAAATTTTAACTTTCATTCCTTCCACCTAGAAGTAAAATTAAACATTTGTATATAACATTTTATATGTCTACATTTATATACAATAACAAACATCAATTTTAACTACCGTATTTGACGGCATGTAGGACACACTTTCCCAAAAAAATTTTGGCTCAAAAAGTTACCCTGTGTCTTATACATAGTAGGTGAAGTTTGAGACCTCCCGTAGGCCTAGGCTAATCTTCTCTATGATGCTCACTAACCCAGCTTACGCTCAGTACTTTTACCTACCCTAAACATCCTTATTTTCTGGTATTGTTATAATCAAGAGTAACAGGAGTGTATGGTGGCGTTTTCAACAATATATGCTTAAATACACTAAAAACTTTTTTTCCCCGAATCTGACCTGCTGAAATGGGGGTGCGTCTTATATGCCGTCAAATACGTTAATTCTGAACATTCAAAATCAAACTACAATTTTAAATAGTTAATGCCCATTTCTATTTGTTTATGACATTCTATATATAAAATGTCACATTGTATTCTATATATAAAATGTCACATTGTATTCTATATATAAAATGTCACATTGTATTCTATATATAAAATGTCACATTGTATTCTATATATAAAGCAGATTTCTTTTGTCTATAAAGAAATCTGACCATTCACAAGAATAAGGTTAAAGAATACAAAAAGTTAGTTTCTATTGTATAGGAGATTCCTGGTTAGTTTGTAAAATTAATACTTAAGTCTTCAGTAACCAACAGATGACAAAATATATGAAATAAATAGTTTAAGCAGCTAAAAATCATTTTGCTTCTAAAAATGTTCATGCTTTGAATATATAAACAAATATAGAAATCAGGCTTATTAAATTGATATTTTAGGCATGCAACTGATATACATTTGAATATAAAAAGGTGAGCAAGTAAAACGAGTTATATGTTGAATTTGAAAACATTACAAACCTCAGAAGTATATTCTGCAACAGGTTTTGTCTTTTTGGCAGCTTCCATAAAGCTACTTTCACCTGATTCAATATCACTCATTTCCAATTTGGGAGTAGATCTATCCAAAGGTGTTGTACTGCATGAATCAGATGCCTGGGCTAAGAACAATTTCTTAATTTGTGGCCACTCACCGGTCTCGATAGTATAACAAATATGTTCAAGACGTTGGAACAAAATTCTGTCCTGTAAATCGATAAAAATAAATAAATATAAAATAATTAGAATAAAATTATACAGAATTCAGTATTTTTGTTTATCTTAAAAATATACTGTAAGTTTTTTTTTTTTTTATTATATGCACCTATTTGAGAAACATAATATAGTGTGACCCATTTCCTACCAATTCTTTCTAACCAATCAGTGTCTTTATTCAAAATTGATATTTTCATTGGGAAATCTATTTCACTGAAGGTCATATAGCAGCCATCCACATGGACACATTTTTTCGAAAAAGTATCATTTTGTTAATTTATTTTGCATCCATTATTGAAATTGATCATGCCCAGAATTTGAAATGTTACAGCTTTTTGAAAGAAACTTCTACAGTGACATGAATCAGTACAATATGTTCAGATATTTTTGACATTCAGTGATTGAAACAATCTCACTAGATAATTCTAAATGGATCCCAAATAATTCTCCCCAGAGAAAATAAACAGTTGACTGTATCATATTGATGCTATAACTAAAAATATCAAAATGTGTCATGATCATTAAAATTATAAATTTCAATGGTAGGTTTTAAAAAAAAAAAAAATCAGTTCTATACATGCTTTTTTTTATATGACGATGAAATAGCAGAAAAGAAGAAAGACAAAATGTTAAAAACAGAATATGTCATATGAATATAGTTTACCTTAGGCCAGTTTACATCATTAGCATGCATTGGATCATCTCCATCCATGTCTATATCATCAGAAGCCTGGATTGAATTCTGAAAAAAGAAGTCACAAATTTAAAAACTCTGGTGTCAAAGGAAATGAGAAAAAAAAAAAAAAAAGAACGAAAGAGAAAAAAAAAAAAAAAAAAAAAAAAAAAAAACGAAAGAGAAAAAAAAAAAAAAAAAAAAAGAACGAAAGAGAGAAAAGGAAAAAAAAAAAAAAAGAACGAAAGAGAGAGAAAAGAAAAAAAGAACGAAAAGAAAAATAGAATAATTTTCCTTCAATAAAAAAAGAGTCCCAAAGGAAAATACCTGAAAGCTTTCATCTGGATTTATTTTAAAAACATTCATAGATCCTCCTTCGTGGGTATCCATCTTTGAAATGCTTTTATCATCATCTTCTGCTTCATCATCAGCATCTTCATCTTTGATTGAAGTCTTTATACTTGAATTTTTCATGTATATATCCCTATCAATACTGTCCATTCCAAGTTTGGAGTCATAATCGTCTTCATCCTCCATCTTTATATCCATATCCGATATCTTTTCTTTATCATCTACTTCTGATTTTGTTACATCATCTTCTGTGTCAGAAAGATAATTACTCTTCTCTTTGCTCTTAACAGATTTTATTTTCATACCCAAAGACAATGTGTCATCACAACTATCTGAGCCAATGTGTTTCATATCAACTTTGTTGAATTTAAATTCGTCCGATTCAGATGATATACCTGCTTTCCCAGGAATAGCACTGTCTTTTGAATCTGAATCATCACCTTTCATACTTGATTCACCTGGAACAACAAAATCAGTTAAAAACAAATTTAGTTCATAGAAGAATTAGTTACAGATTACTATTTTTAATGTCATATCAGAAATGTATATTTTGTATTAATGGCATATCAACCAGTCTAGGATTACTTTATGCCTTGAAGTTAGGGAATTGCGTACATTGTACATTTATATTTACATTTCTTTTTTATGTAGTTTCTTAAATTTTTTTGTGGTTTTGGTCAGTTATAGGATATCAAGTATTCCTATCAATATACAAATTATTTTCAAACAGATCTGAGCCATAGAGGGAATCTGAACAAGTACTACTACTCCAAATGGATCTGGAAGTAATAGGAAAAAAAAAGGGGTATTCCACACTCACAGCTCTACATCTGGAGCCTTGCACCAATTTAATCCTATGCAGGATTTTTTAAATATATTCAGCATATTCTAAGTATTGTCAACAGGGAAGATAGCAGAATCAATCACAGACTTAAAAATGTATAGATATATTTATATTTATTTTCTTTAAAAAAATTTTTTTTTAAATCTTCTATACTTTAATTCAAACCCATTGCATTATTTAAGAAAAAAGGTTTTACTATATTTCACAATCTAAGAGCATCTATAGATTTAAAACAAAAACAAATCAGGATTCATCAAAGGACATTAAAAAACACATTTTTCCTAAGAAATTCTTAGAATTTACTGAACAAATTATGAAATTCATTTTTTTTTTTTTTTTTTTTTTTTAATGGAAAGGATTTTAAAATGCAGCATGCATTATAGTTATTTAGAAAGGAAAAAAAAAAGGAAATTACTAATGCTAATATACTTACATCTTAACAATGATCCTAGAGATGACTGGTTTACTTTTTCTTTAAAATGAATATGAAAACTGAATGCTGGATCAGGGCAAATGTTTAGATCCATACGAGAAATGCCATGCCTAGAAAAGGAAAGATAAATAAGAAATTGCACAATTGTCAGATTGAAACAGAATTGTTGATCTGAGTAAGAATTGATGCCTAATTTTATTAATAACTAAATAATTTGAGAAAAAGGAAGAATGAAAATAAAAGCAAAATAAAATTGATGTTATGCATTCAAACACAATAGATAGGAGGGAAAAAAGGAGAGTGGAAAGAATGTAAAGAATTTCCTATTTTTAACCAGCTGTATTCACTAACTCAAATTCTAAAAAAAAATAAAAATACTGAAAATTTATGTTTTTATGATTATCAAGAAAAGAAATAATTCTTACTTGGCAGCCGCAAAGACAAGTTCTTTGTCATGTTTTCCTACAATCCACCAAGAAGGCAAGTCAAAAGTCATTTGACAAAGTTTAATTCGATTTTCAAACTCTGGATGTGGAATAATTTTCTCTCTGAGACGACTGAGGAGAGTGATTTTAGCTAAACATCGGCAAGCTCTTTCACTTGTAATCGGTTCGACAAACAGACTGTTGGGTTGAGGTGACAACCAGACAACTGTAAATATAAAAATACACCAAATTTTAAAAATAAAAATAAATTGTTTTTAATTGTTTAAGAAATAACAATGTTGAATTAAAATTTCCTTTTATCTTTATCCATATATAAAGGGCAATTATCTATGTATATGTATGTCTGGTTAAAACTTTAAAAAATAAAATGCTAAAGTAAATACATATAAACATTCACTGTCACTGAAATAGCTTTTGTGAAAAAATAAAATAAATAATAAAGATTAAATTTACATTCGCAAAGATATTTCAAAATTAAAATTTACATAGTTATAGCATTGAATTCTACTTAACCATTCTTTTAACATTTGCTGCTGTTAAATGTAAACAAATCAATATCTTAAACTAAAATTTAGTGTTGTTTAAAAACACTAAATAAAAATACAACAATAATTTGAATTTTGTATCAAAACCATTAAATATTACATTTTTTCCCCCAATTCAGAAATAATATTTTTAGAAAGTTATATAAATAAAAAATAAAAAAGTAAAATAAAATAAATTGAAATTTGGTCACTTTATTCTAATTTAAACTTTGAAATATAAACTAAATTACCTCATTTATATCTTCTTTTTTTTTAAATTATGAATTATTGAATTAAAATATCTAAAATTTTTTACACTTTCGTTACACTGTCATATTTTCTCCCAACATAAGAAAAGGCAAGATCATATTTCAATGATAGCAGACGACAGATTAGTGATTGTTTACCAATCTCAACAGATGTGAATGTGTGATTTTCATCTCTAATGAAAAAACACAAATTTCTGTAAATATATATATATTTTTTTTTTAATAGATATTTTCAGTAGCTTTACTCATATTTGTAGAATATCTATTTTAAACAATCAGATATTCCACAAATATGAGTAATCTTTTTCAACTTTGATTTTTTTTTTTTTTTAATTAACTATTTTTGATAACTTAAAATCATTTAATGAAACATCCTGTATTATAGAACACATTTTTTAGTATATTGTTATTGTTATATGCGATGTTATTCCCTTTACCCAGGCGGCACCAGGTAGCGCCTTCTAGTCACTTATAAATTATTGCATGTAAATGTACTGAAACTACAAAAAAAAAATAAAATAAAATAAAACCTAATCAAAATACAAGACTTAAGAAAAAGAAAATGTCAATGTAAACAATGAAAATCAATTTTACTCACTTTCTTCTTCTTTTTTATAAGCGCGTTGACACATATCATAAAAAGCTTCATAATACTCGGTTAAAGTATCATCATATTTTTTATCTAGTCTAGCCAGAATACGGAAGTGATCCCACTTGTACATTTTAGTTTTAGGGTTAATTTCAACCCCATAAGATGAAACTGTCTTATAAAAGTCTGTACTTTCTCGTCTTGACCACCTGAAATACAAAAGATAAATTCAAAATTGTTTATATTCATTCTTAGTTCATATAAGAGTCATATAACTGAATTGAGTGCTTTGCAGCAAGTATTATTAAAAACGTTGGATTAGTCTTGGGTATAAGCCATAAAAAAAAACTGTCTGAAATAAATAACTGCCAACATTGCATTCTGGGAAAAATGCATCATCTAATTACTTTAAGAAAGTTAACTAATGTAAGCCATTTAATGCGATGTCTCAAAGGAAAATGAACATCTTGCCGATGTTTACTATTTGGAACTTTGCCGTTTTTGGATTTAATATTGAACTGGTTTGTGTAATTTTTATTGACTTAAGACTTGATATCAATCATTTCTGAGTTAAATGGAACTAAACCAGTTTCACAAGTTTATTTTCTGTATTACCTTTTATATGTAACATCTTCAAACAAGTTTTCACTTGTTCTAACAGTTAATGTGGATTATAATAGTGTATACATTTACCTACATCAGTTGAGTTTTATATCATAAAATGAATATCAAAATTGTCAAATATTCAAGCTGGTATATCAGAAGTGGAAAATATTTGATCAATAATGAGTTGAACAGTGCAATGTAATTATTTTAAACTAAAATATTTTTTTCAAAACCACTCAAGTAGCTTTCAACTAAATACTGACAGAATATTGAATAAAAATGCATGTTGTGGTTAATAAAATCATCGATTTACATCTATGTAGAAGAATTGATTGTGGGGGAGGGTGGAAAAATATCTCACTTGACTACAGAGAGGAAATATAGAAGAATATCTCCGTCAATATCCCACTTGGCTGCAAACAGACAAATAAGCAGAATTATAATATAAATAATGGTCATAAGTTGAGAAGAAAATAGGTTTTCTACCTTTGTTGTGATTCTCTTTTTTTGATAGCTCTTTCTTTGTTAGCTGCTTCAGCTCTGCTTAGTCTCTCAAGTTTCTGGAATGTATAAATAAGTTTTAAGTGAATATTGATTTAAAAAAGAAAAAAACAGGGGGAAAAAAACAAACAAAAGAACTCATGCAACCAAGATTTTTTTAAAATTTGTTGTCCAGTGTTATTTTTGGAGGCACTAGTGTAACAAATATCATTGTAAGAAATTGACTGTGACCCAAATTCAAATCCTGGATAAGGTTGTTTGCGTTTCATTTCATGCTAATTAATGTGCTTTAAGATCTATCAAAAATAATTGTTTTTAATAAGAAAAAAAAAAAAAAAAAAAAAAAAAGAAAAAAAAAAGAAAAAAAAAAGAAAAAAAAAAAAAGAAAAAGGATTTTTTTTGGGTGGGTGTTTACAAAGAAATGGCAAAAAAATGTAACCTACCTTGGCTCTCTGTGCAAGAATCTGCTGAGTCTTACAATGGTTCCTTTGATAACCAGTAATCATCCGTCTAAATCTGGTATTTAACTCTGGCATTCCAGGGAATGGCAGCTTGCCCTCTGAAATATATTCATTATTATTATTGTTTTGAATTTATTTAATGATTAATACTGAAATTAATTACTAACAAGACCCATTGAAATGCCATGGAACAAAAAATTTTTTTTTTTTAAATGAAGAGTAGCTATTTCAGCAAGAAAGGACGATTTGCAATTTTATTAAATATAAATCCTATTGTTGCCTTTGTGATAAATAAAAAATATACAATAATATATATAATATTTAATACACATATTTGCAATTATTTAATTCTAGCAAAAGTACATGATGAATATATAGTTGCATATTCTATTTTGTGGATAATGACATTACTGGTAGTGAGGAATGAGCAGAGTTCTTTTTCTTTTTCAACCTTTGACAGCATGTTGTTGTTGTTGGAACTTATTACAACTTAAGATATCATCAGCAAATCAATATACAATATGTTTTCTACTTTGATGGAATTGTTAACTTCATCCGAGTTGAATACAGTGTTTGATCTGAAGAAGCAACATCTATTGGTTTGTTTTGTTTTACGGCATATCAACCCCAATGGGTCATTTAATGCCAACAAAGTTGTGAAATAAATTCATTCTTAATGCATAATACAATTTTGTTTATAAACTCATGTTTTTCTATTCAACCCATAGTAGGGACCCTAACAGGTACTACCACTCCGGGTCAGAGTGGACCAGAGAACAATGGTGATGAAGGGGTGCTCCACATTCCCCAAACCTCCAGAATTGGAACCTCACCATCAGATAGAGTTTAACTTCATACCCAGGACATGTAGACCCTCAGCCACCGCCTTCTAGAACCCATATGATAAGAAGGATTGGGGTTGCCATAAGAGCAATAGGGTTGGGGCAATCATATAGGTGCTAGTGCTTGACGTGGCCAGCTGATTGATTGTGGGGATTCTCCGACCGCCCGTCTAGCCCAAGAAAATCATACAGTGGAATATTGCAAGTCAAGGATTGCTCAGCCACCTGGGTTCTATCCTTAAGTATCACGGGTCGCCACCCATGGCCAACAGGTGGCCCCATTGAAGAAGTCTCACCCCTCTGCAGAGGTGCAGTCGGTGCATTCTAACACCCCAGCCGACAGGGCGGGCAACATCTATGTAGAAGAATATTGATTGAGGGGAAGGGTATAAAAATATCTCAATGTGAATGAGTGAAACATGTAAATGAAAAAAAAAAATGAACAAGCAGAATTAATATTATTATAGATAATTAATACAAAATACACAATAAAAAAGGTAAAGAAAGATTACTTACCGTTTTGCCTGCGGTTTACTTGCAAGCGAGTGTAAGAGGGTCTTTCCATGTCATCATCATCATAATCGTTGCTATAAAAGAAAAAACAATTTTTTTTTAGATAAATAAAATTTTATTAATTTTATCTGCCACATGCATAAATATATCTTATAAAAAAAAAAAAAAAAAATATAAAAAAATCTGCCATAAAATTTACCCAGATTTTAAAAGAAATCATCTAAAAACTTTAGCATGGTATAAAGTATTATAAACATTTATCTAACCAACAGCATCTATTTATATAAGAAACAGATTAATCTTTTTCTTTTGTGCAATCTCTTTAACTTCTGCCTATGATCAGTGGAATATTTCTTTTCTGTTACAGCATTCACCCTGGGTTAGTTGAACCAGTTCCAACCAACTTGTGGGGAATTCATGGAAGGAGTAATACGGGAATATGAAATACACAATCACTCTCCAAACCCTGCATGCATATCCCGGTCAGGGGAAGGAGATGCCTTTGTTTGCCACAGATTTTCCACAGACGCAGTGAATTGTACACCAAAAACCGTTGATTCCTGACAATGATGGAGACACCTTTTGGATTTTTGCCAGAGCCCCTTTAAACAGGTAGTGAAATATTTGTACTTATGGAAATAAATATATATAAGCAATATTTTGGTATGCGCTAGTTTGTGGTGTGTATATCATATCGAGTGAAGCAGTTCAAGCTGTTGAAAGGTAACCACTGGTTGGTAGTATCACAGTAATTGGTGCACTAAGATGTACATTATTTCACTGCATTTATAATTTGCAAGCCACATAGATGAATATGCAATATAGTCTAGTTTAAACTGCACCACAATTCTGCAGAAGCAAACCAAAAACATTTGTTGTGTGAAAGGTCAAGGTACAGTTGATCAGGATTCTGTAACCAGATGGTTCAAGATATTTCACTTGGGTTGCAAGAACTTAGATGATCAGGTGAGGTCAGGTAAACCTCAAACCGTGGATTCTGCATCAATGCTCCAAGCCAAAGAGTCAAATAGCACTGTTGAAAGGTAAATTTTCTTCTTTTGTTAAGAGAAAATAAAAGTAGTTAAATCATTGGAGTGGCCTAAAGTTGGTATCAGCTAGACAGCAAGGGAGTCTATCTCCTTTTTACTAGCGCTAGACCAAAGAGATTGTTTTTTTTTTGTTTTTTTAGCGTCTGAGAGAGCACTACACTTACCATCAGCTCCTCGCTTTACCACACAGATCTCTATGTTACTCATATGCTAAGTTGGCGAGGGCCGGTATCGAACCGGGAACCTTGAGGTTCCCAGCCGGACACTCAACCAACTGAGCAAAACCTGCCCAAATACACAAAGTCAATTCACAAGAAATGAAGACAAGCAAGCAAAAAAAGATTAAAAAATAAATAAAATAAAAGTTGCAGACACTTACTCAAGATCATTTTGTTCAGCAAGTAATGCATCACCATCAGGTGGTCCACATTTACCCAAAAAGCAAAGGCGAGGATCTTGTTGTATTAAACTATATTTTTCATAACCTTAAAAGAAAGATATTGTTCAATATTTAGATTTATAACAAAGACATGTATTTTAAGATTAATTTTCAAAAGTTATCAGATAAAAACAATTCTTTTTAACCCTTTTGATGCAGCATATTTGGTAATAAATTTAATGGCTTGTGAATACACTTTGGAGCATCAAACTTTTAAAAAAAATAAAATTGGAGTTTCACAATAAATTATTGGTGTTAGTTATATTGCTACTGAGAAAAAGAAATCATCTATAGAGAAATTCTCAAAATTTGCATATGCGGTAACATTAAGTAATAATTACCATGTTTAAAAATCCCAATCAATAGACATTTGTCTGCTTCTTCATCCCACCAGTCACATGGTGGTTCACCATCAACAATTGGCTTGGGAATATTAATCTCTCTAGAAAAAATAAATAAAAAAAGATGGATTTAGAACATTTATGACAAAATATAAACTATCAAGGCACCTGGGAGAAAATAACTTAAAATATGTATATTTCTTCTAACACAACACAAATAAATTACACTACACATGAAAAAGTAGCTGTATAACTTCTGAATATAAAGCATTAAAACTTCTCCCATTGGAAAAAAAAACCACTAAGATTTGATTTGATTTGATTTGATTTGATCTTGTTTTACGACATATCAACCTCAATGGGCAATTTAATGCCAACTACGTTTTTGAAATGAATTGGTGATGTTTAATTTTCTAAAGTTTTTTTTTTTTTTTGACATTTTCTTTTGTGAATGAAACTTTTAGATGATTTTTGTTAACATATTTTTGTGTTTTCATTTTTTTGGAAGATTTTTAGATTTTGTTGTAGATGTATGCTTCTTTTATGTATCCAAGTAGTTTTTCTGGGTTTATTTGGTAGAATACCTGTTTTAATTTGTTGTTTGGTAGTATTTTTTTTGTATTTGTTTTAGGTTGCTACATTCTGTTAGTATGTGTAAGAAACCCACTAAGAATACAGATTCCTAATACTTACTTATGATCAGCACCTTGTAGTACCTTCTGGCACTCATCACCAATAACTTCCTGCTTCAGGTAATAGAGAAGTCGAACTCTCAGCAATACCCTATAAAAATTAAAATAAATGAGATTTAGTAGGAAAATTCCTTTTTTTTTTCTTTTAACAAAATAGAAACATCTTTAAAATCATGTTTCAAATAGAAAACCCTCATAAAAATTTTAGATAACAAATCATAATTACATTTAATTAAAAAAAGAATATACTTACTTGTTTGAATGTTTCTCGATATGCTTCTTATAATTACCATCTGATAAAACACGTTCAGGATCAATTTGCATATGTTCTTTTTCTAATTCAATAACTGCAGAGAAGTTTTTGGTTTCCCTTTTGGCCTTTTTGCCCTTGCGTCCCCGTGGAACAGGAGCTGAAAGTCCTAAAAACAACAAAACAAAACACTTAGCAAGCATGATCAATTGCTAATTCAGAGAAACTGAATATTTCTAGTTTTAAGTATTTGTTGTACTGTAAACAACAGTGATAAAAGATGTTAAAATTTTTTTTTTTTTTAAATGACATAAGAATTCAACAAAAAGAAAGAAAAGGAAATAACTTACCAGAATGATTTTTCAGAGTACAATCACTTGAAGGACTGACAAGATCCCAAATAAAATCCTTGATCCTTTCATCACCTTTATAGAATTTTAAACTAAGCAACAGCTGTAGAAGAAAATTATTTAATAAATATAAGAAAAAAATTAATACAGAAAATAAATAAAATTGGTTCATTTTTTTTTTTTTTTTTTTTTTTTTTTAAATCAAAATATTAAAATCATAAAAACATGTTTAAATAATATTAGAGGCATTAATGCTGAATGAATAGAGTCATATTCATCTCTATAAGGGACAAGAGTCCAAAATATTTAAATATTGAAATAAAGAAAAAAGAAATACACATCTGCTAATAAGGCTATCAAACTATCTATATAACAAGTAACTAAAAATACCAACCATATGTGGAAGGTATATAGCCTATGGTTGAAAACTAAATATAAACAAGTAGCTTATGCATAACAACCTTTTTTTTAAAAAACCTTTAGCAGTAGTATTTTCATTATTTCATGACTAGTTTACCTATGCTAAGAAGAAAAAAAAATACAGCAATATTTGAATTTTACAGTTCATTGTATAAATAAACTATCAAAAACTTTGTTGCTCTGCATTTGTTCAATATTTCTTGAATATTAAACTAACATAAATCTATTTACATATCAACATAAAAAATGTCTACTTGATTAATAAAGTAAAAAAGAAAGAAATAAGAGAAAAAAATGAGGTTAAATATACCATTGCTCTGGAAATGGTCTCCATCTCCTCTTCATTAAATTTTCGTTTAAAGCGTCCATGTGAAAGGATATCGGCCCATCTACCCCAGCTAATAAACAAGAAAAATAATTCAACATAAGATTCAGCAGAAATTTACAGAATTAGTGAGACAAATAGTCAATACAGGGAAATCTAAGTATTTGTTTTATTTTAAAGTTTGAAACATTTTATTTTCCATGACAAAAAAAAAAAAAAAAAAAAAAAAGATTTAATTTGTGTACAATATTCAGTATCAACTTCAAATAATTATCTCTATTGTTAATTTTTTTTTTCATCAATTTTATACAAGTATAAAAAATATCCATTTATTAACTAATTTTTACAATTAATAGAAATACTGAAACAAGACTAAATTTTTGTAGCAATTTTAGGTATGATTTTAACAAAATGATGCCAGTTTTTGATTGAGTGATTTTAACAGCATGTCAACCTGTCTAGGGTTATTTTATACCTAAAAGTTAAGGAATTGCATTTATTGTACATTCATATTTACATTTTTGTGAAGTTGCCCTATAGAATACAAATAATTTTTAAACTGAATTATTTGACCCATAGATGGACCCTAACATTCCATGTGGATCTGGGTGTAACTCAACACTTCCCAGAACTTCATCCCCATCATCAGATGAACTTTGTGTCTTTTTTTTGGGGGGGGGGGGTACTCCTGGGAATGGAATACAAGTCAGCATCTTCTAAGCCTTGCCAACACAGCGGGCAATTTTTTTGAGGTGGTTCAATAAAATTGGAATTTAGATGAGAAAATGATTAGGGCGTTAAATAGTACCAATAATGTTCTTCTACAAGTCATTAAATAACCCACAAAGGTTGATATGTCATTAAACAAAGAAACCAAACCAAAATGATTAAGAAATAGTTGTACATTTAACATTCTATGAATATTTTACACTGATCTAAAACTATAACAAAAAATAAAGTTAAATAAAAATGAATGCGTGATGACTTACCCATACACTAATAAGTTTTTCTCAACTTTGAATAATTCCGATCGCCAATATCTTCCATCAGTAGGTTCCCCAATTTCAAAATCTTCATCAAATATCTTCCGGCGACCACTACCCTTTTTGCGCCCTCTTTTCTTGCCTGTACCAACAACTTTTTTCTCTTCACCCCCAGATTCTTCATAATCACTGTCACTATCAATATCAGAAACCTTGAATAAATCTTGATTTCCATAACGTGCTGTTTGCCGACGTTGACGAGGTTCTTCAATAATGAGATTTTTCTATTTAAAAAGAAAAAAAATATTTCAGATTAAAAAGTGGGTAAAAAGAATTAGAATAAGTAAGATATTTGCATTAGAAAATTCAAGAAATGACAAATCTTATTTTAATATTCTTATTGTTTTGTTTAAAACATTTTTATTTGACTTTTTTTTTTTTAATGTTCAATTGCAAAGTCAAAATTTAATTTCTTTAATAAGAAAAACCTATCAATCATTTTCACATTTCATTTACTTATTCAAACTGAGCTATAATGAAATTGCAAGGAAACTGAATCATGCATTTTACAAAAATTACAATAATTAAATCAGATAAAATTGAGAATTTTGTTTTTCTGAAACTTATTTAGTCAGAAAAACAGAAGTATTTCAAGGAGATGGAGAAAAAAAAAAACTCAAATAGAAGTAAAATTTCAAAAATATTCACTCACTTTTGATGACATTTTAGTTTGATCAATTTCTGCCTTTGTAGCCCATTTAGCCCAAAAATCAGGGTCATTCACTTCAATGTTACAATTATCCTTCATTGAAAAGCTGGCCTGTAGAAAAATATTCAAATTAAAAATATAAATACATAATATATACATAAAAAATGTATTTCTATAAGATGACATGCATGAATTTTCCTAACTAAAAGTAGTTAACTACTAGCATTTTTTTAAATTTTATTTTTCTTTCATCTTAATTTTAGTTGCTTTTTTTTTGTCATACCCAGAATATCCCTTTTTTTTTTCTTACCCCTCTGAAGGTGATACAATCAGTATATTCTAAACTCAGCTGACCGAGTGATTTTTTTGTTCTGAGAAAAAAATTTCAGATTAAAACAAATTTTACATTAGAAAAACAAATTTTAAAATGTAAAACTTGTTTTAGTGAACTTCAACATTAAATGAATATGTTGTTATAGGAAATGATAAAAAAAAAAAGAATTGTCAGTAATGCCTAACAGAATTGGCTTATTAGAAGTAAATAAAATGAAATGTAAATAAATAGAAATTGTTTTGGATAAATTTTTAGTTCAAAAACATCTCCAAGAACAAATCAATCACTTCACTTGTATGATAGATTAATTCTTACCTTTGCAAATGTTGAACCTGGGCCTACACTGTCAACTTGTACCACACTTGTACGGCCTTGTAATATTTCTTCTATGTCTTCTTCACAAAATTTATCCCCAGCTTTATCATCTGCCATCAATGAACCATAGGCACCTCGTTTAAGGAGATCTTCAATTTCTTTTTTAGTTAACGGTCCTCTTTGCTGTGGAAAGAAACAAACAATAGAATTTAAAGTTAACTTTTACTTTTTATTTTGCACAGATACAAATTTAATAAAATGACAAACTCAAAATTCTTTGACAAAAAAAAATTTAAAAAATTTTTTTTTTTTAAATGCATACCTGTGCACCAAGTTTTTTGTCAGAATTTGACTGCAATAAAGCCTTATCAAGGCCTAGTTTTAAAGAGGCTTTATCAAACATTTCTCTTTCATAAGTGTTTCTTGTAATAAGCCGATAAACCTTTACAGATTTGTTTTGGCCAATCCTATGGCATCTAGCTTGAGCCTAAAAAGAAAGAAAAAAATATGTATATTCATAAATTTCCTCAAAACTTTTATTGAAAGTGAAAATTTTTCAGACTAAAATTTTAGTGTTAAATCATTTAATAATATAAAAGTTAACATTCACATTTTCAGAAAAAAAGTTTTTAAATAAATTTGATTTTTTTTTTTTGTGTATTAATAAACTGGTGGTTGACCTACACCCACTGCCTTCTAGCACCTATATAATAAAAAGGGTTGGATATCTGCCATAAGAGCAATTTGAAGTTTATGGTCAGAACTTAATCATATAGGTGCTAGGGCTTGACATGATTAGCCAATTGGATTGGGCCTCTCTGACTAGACAGCATGTCATGTGGCCACCTAGTACTTGCACCACAGACTGCACAGCCATTATGGTTGCCACCCACATCCAACAGGTGGTCCCATTGAAGGGGTCTTACCTTTCGACAGAGGTGTGTTTGACATTCTACAGCCCCAGTCGATAGGGTGAATCTATTTTATAATAATTGCAAATAAATAAGTGAAAGTATTCTATAATTAGTATTTCATATTTCTCTTCCTCGAAAAATCATAAAAATCATGGAAAGTACAATTAAATTACTTTTAAGTTGCAAATATGTGCAATTTTAGCTGTGCTACAGAAACACGAGATTCATTATAATGCGGATATTTAAAACAGAGAAAAGAAATGAGAATTTTTACCTGTAAATCATTTTGAGGGTTCCAGTCAGAATCATAAATAATGACAGTATCAGCTGCTGTGAGGTTAATGCCCAAACCACCAGCACGGGTACATAAAAGGAAAATGAAGCGGTCAGATTCTACAAAGAGAAAAACATTAGAAAAATATCAATAAATAAACAAGACAAAAAAAAAATCCTATAAAATTACTATAGTGAGTCAAAAATTTTGCAATATTTTGATAACATATCTGCTTTATTTTTCAAGTTAGAACAAAAGCCGTCTTGATTCTAAGTCTGGACTATATGCTGGGCATGACATCAGTTCAATTCCGTCAAGTTGTTGGAGTTCCAGAAACTAGGAAATATTGCATAACATTTGACTCACTCTAGTAAAACAATAAGTGATTGAAATGTATTGTTCAAAAGACAAAAGTTACAAGAAAAAGAAAATTCTATACATTATTTTAATTTATTCATACTTGAAAGAAAAAAAAAAAAAAAAAACTGGTTTGTAAATGGAAATTGAAAAAGTCATAAATGTGAAGAAAGACAACTTACCAGGTTTTGAAAAACGATCAATTGCTTCTTGCCGCAAGTTGCCACGAATTCTACCATCAAGACGTTCATAAGTATATCTTAAAGAAAAATTTAAAAGAAAAAATTTAATTAATTAAAAAAAAAAAAAAAGTTAAAATAATTTTGTTATATTTTATGACAGTGTGGACAGATAGAGAGAATCTCCAAAGAAGGATTGACAGCCATTAATATTAATACGTGTGTTCCTTAATCTTTCGACCATTATCATCTTGCAACACACTTTGGTTAAAAATGAGACAGAGACGCTGATAGGCATGCATCCTGTGTCCCTGATGCACAAAAATAAAAAAGGATGCATTAAAATTGTATCCATGCATCCTAGTGTTTTTCTTTTTTCTTCCCCCACCATTTCCAGCTAACTGTAAATACATTTCAATATTTTCTTGGAAACAAATTACACTGTATGGGGTACATGGCTTTAGTTGTTTATCGATAAAAACTAAAAGTTATTAAGAAACTTTAGTTGGGACCCATCAAATTTCCAGGGGACTCATTCAAATCAAATACATGCATCCCAGGATACACTAAATTAAAAATCTATGAGCATCACTGATGAAGCTGTTCAAAACACCCAAGATGAAAAGTAAAAATGTAAATCTTGATTATCTGATGTAGTTTATCGGCCAAATTCTTATTTCTTATGAGCGTTGTCATCTCAGCTAAATAAATGGACCATTCTGTTTTTATTATAAAGAAAGGAAAAAAAAAAAAAAAAAAAGATAGGCTACACAGAAAAATATAAGAAAAAGATAGAGTAGGGAAAAGAGAGTGGAAGTGATAATGCTAATATGTTTCAATTGAACATAATGAAAAGGAAAGAAAGAAAAAAAAAAAAGTTAAATCAAGATTATATCTTTTACATACTGAACAATTTGCAATAGCTCTTAGTAAAAGAATTAAAATTAAATCATCACACCGTGATATATCCACAGGTCCTGCTAGTTAATATTAATGAGTTAACAAGACAATTTTATTAAATCAGAAGGGTGGTTTTGTATGAGTGTATTAAAAAGCTACAACCGGGTTAGATCAGTCGGTAGAGCGTTCGACTAGAAACCACAAGGTTCCTAGTTCGATACCGACCCTCGCCAACTCAACGTATGAGTAGCACAGGGATCATCAGATGCAGTTTAGGGTCATACCCAGGATACCCCCACTTTAGGAGGAGGATGTCTTACTTTTTTGTCAGGGATACAGTGTAAAGAAGCCTTTGAAAAAACAAAGTGACTTGAACTGCAAAAGTCGTATTAAGAGCAAAAAAGTTTGTAGACCGAATCAACGTGAACAATAAATTCCATATATTATTACTACTGATGAGACAACATTATTAAACATTAGAAATTAGACAATCACAGTATCCAATGTCAAAGTAATAAAAATCAAACATTTTATGACCAAGTCATTCCTATACAATATTCATAATTCATTAAATGTTAAAAAAAAGATTCAGAAGTGTTGGATTAATAATAATAATAATAATGAAACTCACTTTTTGATCAATAGATAATCTTCAATAATATCCAAAACTTTGATCATCTGTGAAAATATGAGGACTTTGTGTCCTCCTTGTTTGAGTTTTGGGAGAAGTTTGTCCAATAACACAAGTTTCCCAGAAGATTTTACCAAAGATTCAAATGGAGTAGTCATGATAGGCTCTTTTCCATTTTCCTCTAAAATTTTTTCTTCAGCACCTGAAAAAGAAAAGAATTTTAAATATATATGTATCCTAAACAACAAAAAATAAAATCAATCTATTGAAAATTCAAAGCATTAATGATTATTTCATAAAACTTTATTTTTCTTTGAAAACATTTTAGCAAACATAAAAAATTATTATTTGAAAACTTCAAGCAAAAAAGTTTAAGGATTTTTAAAAAATAAGTTTTGGAGTTTCAAATACTTCAAAACATAAGTATATTAAATTGCAAATACACAAAGTTAATCATTATTTAGAAAAGTGAAGATTTTACTAAAAATTAAGTTACATATGTTAAGACATCTAAATGTTATTCAAAAGATTTGGCTAATGTTTAGGAAAGCTAATTATACTAAGACGAGTCAAAATTTTGGCAATATTTTGGAACCTGCTAATTTGTGGTACATACTTCACATGACCAAAGCAGTTCAAGCCTTGGAAATGTACCCGTTGTGGTTGGTAGTGTCATGGTAGTTGGTGCGCTAACATGTTATGCATGGCTTGACTTCTTGTGTGATTTAAAAGCCATGCAGGTGAATGAGCAACATAGTCTAATATAGGAACTTATGCTTTACAAGTTTGAACTAGGTCATATGTGGAAGCAAGAAAAAAAACATTTATTGCATGAAAAGTGAGGGCACAGTTGATCACAGTAATTATAGGGTTCAAGAAATTTAGCTTGGATTGCAAGAATGTCGACAATCAGTCAAGGTCAGGTAGGCCTAAAAAAGTAGATTCCAAGGTCATGCTCCAAGTCAGAGGCAAATTCAGAGAGTACCAGGTGAGTTCGGCATCTCACAGTTCAGTGTCGTTCAACACCTTCATGATTTCAGCAAAATCATCCAAAGTTGCCCAATTGTGTCTCATGTTACCAAAATATTGCAAAACTTTGGACTCATCCTAATACCTTTATAAAAATAAAACATTTAACAAAAATCTTGAAAGTGCATAGTTTTGTTAACATCTGAGGAGAAAAGGAATTCATAATGATAAACTTGCTTTCAAAAAAAATAAATAAAATAAAAATAAAAAAAATAAGAAAATAAAATAAAATAAAATATTCTTACCTTTAATCAAGTATAAATGATTGCAACATTTTCTTAATTCCATCATAGTATTCATAAGATTTGGGAAATTAGAGTTTGTACTTCCCCTACTGAGAAACTCAAAGTTATTTTCCAATATAGCACGATAATATTTCTTCTGGATGTTGGTCAATTCAACCTGATTAAAAAACAAAAAACAAGTTTAAAATATCAGGATTACAGATTAAAAATTAAAATGACTAAATATTTTTTTCAAACAGAACAATATCTTATATTTGACTGCTCTATTATCCAAGTTTAAAATTAGAAGGAAAAACTGAGTCTCTTGCTTACCTCAACAATTGTTTCCTCTTTGGGAGCTAAATTCTTCTCAACATCTTCTTTCAAACGCCGTAACATCACAGGTTTTAACAGCTTGAAAAAAAAGAAGAAAAAAATAGTAGTAAAAAGTTAAATATTTTAAATAAGATTATTATAAATGTGAAAGAACCAAAATTTTAACTCCAATTTCATTAAAAGATTAAAGCAAATTATTTGACAACTTCAGATATTAATAAAATCTAAATGTTTCTTAAGAAAAATAAATAAAATAATAAGAGGCACATGGAGCATTTTCAGCTACAAGGTTCAACAGAATATTTTCAAAGACACACACACACACACACACAATATACTTACCGATTTTAGTTGGTCAACTTGCTCTTCAGTTTTTAAGTCTCCAAAATCATTCATGAAAGCTGAGAAGGAGTCAAATTTTCTGGGATTCAGAAAATTCAGAAGACTGAAGAGTTCCTCGATATTATTTTGCAATGGAGTACCAGTCAACAAAAATATATGGTCCTGAAGAGCAAAGAGGGTGAAAAAAATAAATAAATAAATTTATGAAAAGAAAAAAAAAAAAAAAAAAAAAAAAGCAA
This sequence comes from Doryteuthis pealeii, assembly GCA_023376005.1. Taxonomy (NCBI): domain Eukaryota; kingdom Metazoa; phylum Mollusca; class Cephalopoda; order Myopsida; family Loliginidae; genus Doryteuthis; species Doryteuthis pealeii. Next base: position 1,978,218 of record CM042143.1, on the reverse strand, counting down.
TGCTGACAGCAACCTAAAACTGCAGACATTTACATTTTAAGTATTTCCATCTGAAAAATGCTTATGAAATCATGTCAAACTATTTATCAAATAAAAGGAAATTGATTTATCTACAAGTTTATTTATACATTTTTAAAAATAATTATTTTATCAATAAAACAGATTTTTTTCTGTATAGAATTCATTTGCAAAAGATTAGTATTTGTATTTAAAAAAAAAAAAAACAACGAATCTGTCAAATTTGTCAGGAAAATACAATGAAAAATGTCATTCAATATAATCTATTAGCATTTTTAGATTAGTCAGTTACTTTGTAAGCCATTCTCAAAATTCAATTTCTGTGACATAGTAGCTTTTCATTGTAAAAATTCTGCTCAATCACAAATTGGTGAAACAGACTAATTTTTCATGGATATTTTTTTTGTCCAGTTGTTTGTTCATCATTTATAGATTTACCATAAAAATAAGTAAACTTGTGATTCTCCCAAGTTACTACCTGCTTTAATGTAAGATTTTCATTGGCACAAGGGAGAGATTTCCAACTTATAATTAGAAGTTGAATTCTTAATTTTGGTACATGCTCGTTTGTGACTCATTTATCATGTGAATGAAGAAGTTCAAACTGTAGAAAGGGACCCACTATGCATTACTTCACTCCATGGATGATTTGAAAACTGCACAGATGAATATGCAACATGGTCTAATTTGGGAATTAATGATTTATGAGTTTAAACTGGGTCATAACACTGGAATCAACCAAAAATATTTATTGTACATTACATGAAAATATTGCATCAAATGAAAGAATATTATCCAGCAATACCATTCGCAATCTTCTTTCATATCTGCGTGTCAAAAAGACTATTAACAATGTAAGATAAACTGGAGTAACAATATTTTATGTTAAAAACCAAAAGATTTTATACCAATAGATTATTTTAGGAACATTAAACTTTTCAAAATAACATGCAGTGAAACAAAGTTGTCTCTTATACACAAAGAAGTGAAAGAAAACTGTACAAACCACATCAAATTTCTTTAGATATTCAATAAGGCGACAATTGCGATTTTTCAATCGATGGGCTTCATCAATGGCAAGACATCTCCATTCAATGCTGCTCAGGACATCACAATCAGAAATTATCATTTCAAATGTTGTGATTAAAGCATTGAATTTGTACATGCCTGGGATGATTTCATTTTTCTAAAGTGGAGGAAGAAAAAAAATTAAAAGATTAAAGGAAAATGATTTACAAACAATTTAATTCATTTTAAAATTATTACTTTTTTCTAACAATAATCAAATAAAGACTCCACACTTAAGTATAAGTAATTTTAGGGAGATAAAATTACAGAATATTAGATATATATATATATATATATATATATATATATATTTTTTTTTTTTTTTTTTTTTTTTTTTAATCATAAGCTTTTTGTTTCTATTAATGTATTTTCCAATTGCCATATTTTATGCCCAGATGTTAAGGAATCATGTTCATATTTACTTTTTTTGTGAAGTCCTTAAGATTTTTTTTTTGGTTATCAAATACAAATACGTTTTAAACAGATCTATTTGACCCATAAATGATACTCTAACGGGTACTACCACTTTGGGTTAGAGTGGACCTGGGAGTAATGGCAATGAGGATGTATTGGAGCCTCACCATTAGATGCAGTTTAGGGTTATACCCAAGACAGCCCCTTCTCAAGAGGGTCTTACCAGCTGGCAGGGGATATTTATATTATGTAAATCATATTTCATGACTTATGGGTTGGGTGTGTTGGTTTTACAACATACCAACCCTTGTTGGGTTATTTCCTGCCAAAGTCTTTTTCAAGCAACCATATGGTTTCAAGTATCTAATAATATTAATAATTTGGAAAAAATATACTATCAATTAACTATTCTTTATATATACTGTTATATAATTTGAAATATTTTTATTTAATATGAATTGTTCAATATATATCTATTTGGTCTATATACAAGACCTTAACAGATACTACCACCCCAGGTAAGAATGGACCTGAGAATAATGACAATGAAGGGTTAATTCTACACTTCCCAGAACTGAAGCTTCACCACTGGATGCAATTTAGTGTCATATCCAGGACACTCCCAAGAGTGAGAATCATATCCCCACCCCTCTCCATTGGAGATAAAGTCAGTTTTCTCAGCCCTGCTAATATAACTTGACAATAAATTAGAGAGGGTTAGTAGGGGGTGAGAAACATGAAAACAAAGAAAAAAGAAAAACTTACTTCATTTCTATAGTAAAACTCTGTTTCTCTTATTATATGCCGACTAGCATTCCTAATAAAAAGAAAAGAAAACGGTTACAACAACAATTTAAAGAAAAACAAAATAAAGAAAAAAGTCAATAAAGGTAGCAGACTAAAAGAAAGAAAAAAAAAAAACTTTATCTTACATAAAAGATAACAGAATTTAGTGATAATGAAGACTAATATTGAACATACAATTAAGTTTATAATTATCAGGTTTAAACAGTAATTCAAAATTTTCATAAACAATAAGAAAAGACGAATAATTAAATTGATGAGAATGTGTAGTATAATTATTTGTGTGCAAGACAAACTATTTTTCCAGCAGCCCAAAAATTAAGGGTGCATATTATTCACGAGAACTATATACTTTTTTTTCCAGACACATGATTCACCATATTTGGGACAGGATGACTGAAAGTTCAAACAAACATGTTTTATACCCTAACAAAGAAATATCCACTGGAATCTGCTTTTTTTTTTTTTTTTTTTTTTAGAATTTTCTTTCTCCTAATAATAGATCTGTGTGTTTGCTCTAAATATTGTATAAATGTTGTGTTATAAGACAAAATATAAACTATATACATTTTTATCTTTAGTACAAACTGCTAAAAAGTTGAACAAATCCTAAATTTAGGTGAAATTTAGCTGGTACAAATTCTAAAAAGTCAATGCGTATTATACAGCAGAATTTTTTCATCCAAAGTTAGAGTGCATGTTATACACACAGAATTACTTCTAATTTAGAAAATTGTATTCATATTTACTTAAAATTTTATTATCTATTTTTTAATTAGATGTACCCCAGATCTTTTACTATATTTAGGGGTGGGGTTCTGGGGGTGCAAATGAGAACAAAACTGTACAGATATTAAAAAAAAAAAATTAAAAAAAACTTTTCTAAGGGAGAATTTTTAAGATGGTATTTATATTTACCCCTAAATTCATTTGGAGTCACTAAGAACCAAATTACCGGGCATAGTAGGATAAAATCCACTTGCATTAATGATAACTGTTGATATTCCCTCTCATTCTCTTTCAAAAAGTAATATTATTGTATTATTGGTAAATGAGGGTTAACATCAAAAAGTTTTTTAGTAACATTTTCACAATAAGCATATCGAGCTATTAGATACTTCTATTCAATGGTAAGTAAATGAGATTTAAAGTGTACACTTAATTTTAGTCAGATATTACCATATTTGATGGCATATAAGACGCACACCCATTTCAGCAGGTCTGATTCAGGAAAAAAAGTTTTTAGTGTATTTAAGCATATATTGTTGAAAACAGTCTAGCTGTGCATTACACAATACACTCCTGTTAACCTTGATTATAACAACAGCAATAAAATAAGGATGCATGGAGTTTAGGGTTGAATCTGCTTGTTCGAGTTGTTCTTTGTCCACATTTTTCCCCTCTATTCTTTACCACATATATATATATATATATATATATATATATATATATATATATATAAAAAAAAAAAAAAAAAAAAAACCCACTCACCCTCCATGATAAATTATTGCATTCATATCAGTCCAGTTTTCAAACTCCCTTTGCCAATTGCAAACAGTTGAGAGAGGAGCAATCACAAGGAAAGGTCCACGGATACCATGTAGTTTTATTTCATTCAAATAAGTTATACTTTGTATCGTTTTTCCCAATCCCATTTCGTCAGCAAGAATACAATTTCGTCTAGAAAAAAAAGAGAAAAATTCAACTGTTAAGACAAGAATATTTGCATGTAATATAACTATAATTTCAACTATTCAAAACAGAAAATATTTCAGTTACAAATTCATTATTTTAAATCTAAAAATTAATCATTTGTATGGACAAGAGCCATTCAATAAATAAGATGAATTTGGCCCAAGGAGATGACAATTACAGTTGTACCTTTTTCAAAGAAATACTGATGGTCTTTTTCAGGACTCAGATTATCACTATGACCATTACTGAATGGTTTTTCTTTACCAAAGGAGCTTGTGTGTTTCCACTTAACGAACTGCCTTAGTGGCAAATCCATGTTTAGCCAATTCGTAAACAATTTTTCACTAAGACATGCTTCTCTATATACATTACACGTTCTTCAGATAGATTAAACAAAACTTAGTAAATAACAAAAAGTTTTTAAATACATACCCATTGTACCAGCTAAATGTTAGCCAATTAACTCCTTCCAATTGATATTCTCTGAGTACATTATTATTCCTATATTCCCTTGACGATTTTAATTTTTTCCATTCTGATGGTTGAGGACGTTCCTTGAAATAAATAAATAAAAAAAATTAAATTTATACTAAATTCATTATTTTCAATTTAGTCCAGGATTTTTTTTATTACCTTCTTTTTAACTCTTAACATCCTGAGCCTCATTCCTATAAGGATTTATCAAAAAATGGCCTTTTCATTTAAAGTTACCAGAGTTATTTTGCCTTAAATCAAAGACTTCTAAATATGTTTAATATTACATTTAAACAAAGGCTATTGTTTGGGGCAGATTAGGAAAACAAAAGTGGCTTCTGGTTGGGTGGAATGAGGCAGTATAGGACATTAAGTGTTAATATAAAAAAAATATAAAAATATAAATATTAAAATGGAGATCCTAAAGTTATGATCTTTAAATTTATATCCAACAGGGTCTGGAATTTTAGACAATTGATTTTTCTTAGAAATATAAGTATCAACAGCAACAAAACTTAGAAACTGGTGATTTCAACCTCAGAGCAGTACCTTCCCATTGCATTATAAGGGGAGAATCAGTCTAATACCTTTGTGATAGAGGTCAGAGACAGCTTGCTTCAAAGCTTAAAACTTTGAAAATCATCAAAATTTAATTAGATTTCTTCATGATGATTACATATTGAATACACAAGCAGATACTATATATCTTATTATAATGGAGATTGTGTTTTTTATGTCTGTAATCGAAACTATATTACTACTCAAGTCACAATTCACTTAATTATTTACATCACATTCACCATGATTTGATTTTATTTAGACCTCAATTATTAATAAAATTGTTTTACATTATTAATTCTGTTGACCATATATACGTACTAATAACATCAAATTGTTTATATATACAACAAAATAGCGGTTTACAGTATGAACGGGACGGCTAATTTGCATATTGATATTAAGAATTTGATTTTAATAAATATGTGCTTAGTATTATTGATTTCTAATTGTTTGGTTTTAACTTAATGAATATGAGCCAAAATCGCTAGGGTAAATCTTAAAACATATCCATTAATAAGGAAAAATAACTAATTTTATTCTTTACTCCCCATTTTAACTAAATAGTTAAATTAGGAAAATTTAGCAATGAAAGACAGGAGTGAAGGAAGAGTAAGTTTCAGTTCTATTTTTTGATTATACCACCCTCTGTTTCAAATCTTTTCATCTACATTCTTATTTAGTTTCATTAGCCTTTCTAATTTAATATAATATTTTATAACATTAAAACTTGAATACTTGCTCCCAGAGGGTGCATATATTTGCTAGTACTATATATATTTATTATAACCAGTAAAAACTTCACACGACAAAACATTTATGGATTGCTATATAAAAAAATTGATTTTTTTCATACCTTTGGTTCTTCAGTTGGTACTTTTCTAAATCTTTCGAATTCTTCTAATTTTTCTTCAGAAACATCACTTGGAAGTTCCCATGTGCTTTCCTCATAAGATAAGGAACACCATTTTACAAAATAATGGGTAACATTTCCATCAGCATCAAGAGCTGCATCAAGTACTCTGTCTACTTCAATATAGGCAGGGTTAAACAGAACACCATCATCAGGCTAGAAAATAAATAAAATTTATATAAAAGAAACAGAATTAAAAAGAAAATTTTAAAATTGTAACAAGATACTGATAATCAATAATACAAAGGTTTTTTTTTCTAAATTCTAATACTTACCAGGAGATATTGATTTAAGTTATATTTTGATTTAAAACGTTTCACTTTCCCTTGTATTCTTATATCTGACGCCAAATTCTCCACAGACTTCCATTCACAGTGAAGATAGGATCTAAAAAAATATAAAATAAAATTTTTTTTTTTTTTTAAAATTCAGAGTCAAAAATATAAGTGAAGATTTCAAATGATCATTACATGAATAAAAGATAAAAGCATTTTCAGTCACAAAAGGATTTTACTAGTTAAAATCTATACTATTAATCCAGGTTTAACGTGCATTAAATAAGCCATGCTTTGACCCTGTTTACCAAAAACTTTTCTCATTCCCCAAGGATACCTGCATCAGAAAAATAAGGTCTAAAAAAGTTAGGTTTCAGAATACCTATACAGTGCTTTTGATTTGGACTATATGCAATAAGTTCATAGCATCAGAAATTGAACTTTCCAATGTTTTAACATTGAAGAATAATTTCTTAATTTAAAGAGTTAAAGTTTAAGATCAACCACCTAAGATACAAATGGTCTTTAATTATGTCAAATCAAGGTTTCCATATGAAAACAATGGTTACTGCTAAAGAAAGGATATAAATACATAGAACAGAGTTGATGTAAAAATTTACAAGACAATATAAAGCAAAATTCAGCCATGAACTGGATTCAGCTTTCAATTTAGAAGGTCTAAGAGAAAATCTTTTCTCACTAATAAAGACATTTTTATTTATCAGGTTGGTTGGCTTTTATGATATGTCAACCATTATTTTATGCCAAAGACATTTTTGTTTTATTCATTCTTGTTGGGTATTCATAAAAAGAACATGTTTTTGGTCTATTTAACCAATAGATGGGACCCTAACAGGTACTACCATTCAGGGTCAGAGAAGACCTGGGAGTAATGGCAATGAAGTGGTATTCCACACTCCCTAGAGCTCCAGAACTGGAACCTCACCAACAGAGGTAGTTTTAGGATCGGCACAATCATATAGATGTGACCAACCAATTGATTGAAGTGCGCCTTTTCAAACGCCCATCTAGCCTAAGTAAGGGCCAAAGTGGGGTGCTGCAGGACATGGACTACTCAGCTACCAGGATTCCGTCCTTAAGCATCACAGGTTGTCACTTATGGCTAACAGGTGGCCCTACTGGAAGGGTCTTATTCTTCTACAGAGGTTCAGTTGGCATATTCTACAGCCCCATATATTTTTTTTTATCAAGATTATCAAGTATATCTTTAAATTTTAAATCCAAGTGTAGATGTTTAACAATTGATAAGAGAGGAATTTAAGATAAAATGATTGTTTTTTTTTTTTATGTTTAGCAACACTTCAAAAATCTACTTTTATAAAAGCAACTAGAATAATGAGAGTTTATTTTGTCATAACAATGTGATGATCAAACCTTTTACACAAGATAATTGGTCTAAGAGGTAACCAATTGCAAAAGGTAAAAAATTTTACACAAAGATACTTACAAATATTTGTATTTAACGTAGAACTGTTCTTCGAGTTTCGTTTCCTCAGAATTCTGAAAATAAAATATAAAAATAAATATAACAAAAATGACAAAGATTTGTTTTTTCAAAACAAAGTAAAAATAAAAGCAAAAAATATTTCTTATTTGTGCATATGTACAGAACTTGATGTCAAATAAGGAATGTATCTAATGTATCTAAGGTAGGTCTCTCTAAAGCTAAACACATAGTCCAGGTTAAACATCCAATAAGGGTAAGCCAAACTTTTTAGACCTTATATTTCCAATGAAGGTATCATTGGAGAACAAGAAATGGTTTGACAAAAAAGAACCAAAGTCTGGACCATCTAAAAAGAATGCAATGTTGATTTTACTATTGTCTATATTTTTTCTTTTATAAAATTTCATTTGAGTCATAATCTCTCAATTTTTTTCTTTACTGGTCCCATAAACCTGGAATGGTTGTGGGGGGTTGTACTCATATAGGAAACAGTGGGAGGCCAAAATAAAAGTGATCAATGGAGACTACATTAAAGAAGAAGTGATACTATTTATTTGTGTTATGTGCAAACCAGATCAAAGAGAGAAAGAGCAACATTCACCTAAGACAAAGCTTGCAATCTATAGACTCTTATTTTCACCTCAGTATTCACTTCATGTTTTTTTAAATAATGTTTCTGTCTCAGTTAACACAAAAATTAAATGAGATTTTTCTATAAATTGTTTGCCTCATTTCAGTTAGATATAAAAAGGATTTTTTATTTTTATCTATAGTCCTTTTTTTCTTAACTTTAATTCTTTGAAAGACACTGTGCAATCTGACCAATTTCAAAACTTGGTTAAATTGGCAAAAGATCCATTGTTGTCAAACAAGCTGAATAACTGGCTAAGAATCAGTCACTTTCAGAAAGTTTCTTTTTTTACCTATTGAAATTTCCAAGTGTTCAAGACCTTCAAACAGTTTTTCTACACCAGCAGATTGGTTCCAAGGGTTGACCATAGGAACAAGCCCCAATGAGACTGAATTAATATTTCCAAGAAATGCATTCTCTATTTCTTTGGCTGGGATTGTAAATTAGAAATGACTACATTTCTTTATAAAATGAAAAATAATAATAACTCTACAAAAAAAGATTTTAAAAAGGAAATGGGAACAGATTTGTACTGAAAGCAAAACAATAACAAATGTACTTTATGAAATTATGTAAACATAGAATTTTTAAATTCTAGAATTTTAAAAATTATTTGAAGATAATTTTGATTCAAAGTAATGTATATCTTCAACATGATTAATTTTACTCAGTTGTAAATGTTTTTGTGTGTCAAATAAGTTTACAAATATTCACTAAAGAAACAAAAACATTCTCATTAGACATATTTCTTAGGGAGAATATGTACAAAATATTTTTTTTTAAATTTAAAAAAGAGAGAGAAAAAGAAAAAAGAAAAAAGAAAAAAGAAAAAAAAGAAAATTTACAGGCACAGGCACTGATTCCATTCTGCTGCCCATGATTTTTTCAACAGTTAAAATTTCTTCGCCTGGTGGTGCATCCGGCTGAAAAAGATGGGAAATAAAATTAAGAATAAAAATAAGACAAAAGTTAAATGAGAAGAAAATTAAATAGAAGAAACCTTGTCTATGAGAAAGCTTTACAAATTTAAAGTATAACATGGAAGAAGAAAATGAGCTGAAATTGGTTTCAATTTGAATGTGAATTCTTGCAGAGCTTTCCAAAGAATTTAATACACTTCTAGATTATCAGTGGCAAACAGTTTGGAAAGATTTGCTGAAAGTTGCAAAGGAAGATTCAATATTCATCAGCAAAGAAAATCAATAAACCCAACTAACTTTATACTAATACCTTTGAAAAAGGCATGACACCATCTATCCTGGGCTCTGCTGCACCATGTGAATAGCATTACAAAATAGCTTTGATAGTTTTACAAAAAAGGTCTCAATACTGGTATGCCATAATGACAGAAGAGAGGTTATGCCCAATCAGATATTCTTCGCCGATACTCTGTAATCTAGTAGGACCAGTGATATAATAAATTAGTAACACTCTTTGTCCTGAGGTGCTAACACAAACAAAGCCAGTATGGCATAAAAATGATCTCTAGTTTGAGAACAACCAAATCATATATATCTCAAGTTATTAGTTAATAAAAGAAAAAATAACAATGTGAATTTGTTTTGTTTTTTGAAATCAAGTGGACTGGTCACAAAAAATATGCAAATATGAATGAAACTGGTAATAATTGTATGTATTTACCCAACGCCTTCCATCACAGGTATTTGTCTCATACCCCACTTGTATGGGCTGGGCACAAGGCCTCATTTTAACGTGGACCTAAAAGCCTTCTATCACAGACAGAATATGGCACAAGATGAATCTTTTTAAGTGAAGTAAAGCTGGTTTGAATTTAGAGTTTTCCTTCTCCAAGATTGGTTGCCCAAAGATAAAGAATCCAAGAATCTTGTATACTTAACCAGTAAGTGAATTTGCTCCCAGTGGGATTATCTAAAATTTTGTATTTAAGAAATTAGTTCTTGAAATGATCACACTTCATAAGGTTTCTGTGAAAATCATACACTTTACAAAGGTGATGTGGGATATATGAATATTTATTTTTACCATAAAGATAAAGCAACTCACCAGTCTATACATTGGAGCATCAATACTCTCTACATCAACTTCCTCATCAGAAAAGTTAAGGTCAACATCATCACAATATTTCTTCCTTTTAGTGTTGCGGGCTGACCGACGTTTCTATAAAAGATAAAATTAAACAGGATTCAAATAAAGTTTAAAAAATGATATACAGATAAAAATTAAAACCACTAAAAAAAATTTCCAATTTAAAAATAATAAAATTAAGTGAAACCCAATGGAATATAAGGAGCATCTTTGTGTCCCCCAGAAAAACTGGCCCCATCCCTTTTAGAAAGAAAAGATGTAGGGTGGACAGAAAAGAAAAGGGCATTTGTGGAGATTTGTACAGTGAGAAAATTTTGGACAATTCCCAATACGATAATTGTGGAAAAGTATATAACTAATCATGAAAAGGTTTAAAGTAGATTTGCTGAATGTTTTGGGGGCCAATAACAGTAGGAGAGAAAAATGTGTGATGCTAATCAGTTAAGCATAGTCATATTTCAATCTTTCTTTCCACCATTGCAGATGATGACCCTTCACCATTGACATCAAAGTAAGCCGATATAGGGGTGGGGGGGGAATGCTCAAAAATTATTTCCAGATAAATTAATGGTAAATGCTTTTTTCCTTTAATGTAGTTTTGTATAATGGGTCAGGGGTATACCTACCAATGTACCATATATACTTGTATATCATGTAACTTTTTGAGACCTAAATTTTAGCCTAATATTAGGGCTCATACTACACACGAGATACAAACTTTATGAGTAAACAATTGGCTAAGGCTCGCATATAGTGTGACCCCCTAATACTAGGCTAAAATTTAGATCACAAAAAGTTGTACGATATGCAAGTATATTCAGTAGATCTTTTGTATAAACAAAATGGCATAAAGTAAACTTTTTTAAAAAGTGGAGGATATTTGAACTTAACCATTCTTAGGCCAAACTGATAATAAATTCTTAAGCACCAAATTTAAAAGCTGGGTGTACACAATTACATTAGAGGGGGGTGACACAGGCAGGTTTTATAATACATACACAAAGTTTATATAAAAATATGTACACTTGGAAAAATATTTTCAACATATTACATAAAAATGTATACCCATATTTAGTATAATTAGATTAGACGTGTATTGAATTAATTCTTAATAAAAAATAAATTCTTTTGAATTTATCCCAATATGAAAAAAAAAAAAAAAAAAAAAAAAAAAAAAAAATTACTGTACAAAAAGCAAAATAATATTTTTTATAACTTACCTGAACCGAGTCATCATCTGGAGTTGATTGTGGAGGCGTCAATTCCACATCGGAATTATCAGAATCCCCTCCCCGTTTCTTGGTCTTTTTTATTATAATTGGTTTGCTAAAAACAAAATAAATAAAATGTAATATTTATGATTTTGATTATCAATGCCAATAAGCAATTAATTACAAAATAATTGGGCAAGTTAAATGTTTTGCAATATTTTGGTATGCTAGTTTGTGGTAAGTATATCACATGAGCAAAACAGTACCAGCCGTGGTTGGTAGTATTGTGGTAGTTGGTGTGCTAGCACATATGCATTGCTTCACTGTGTGATTTGAAAGCTGCTGCACACATGCAGTGTAGTCTAATTTGTAAACTTATGGTCAAACTGTGCAATAATGCCATGAAAGCAACCAAAATCATTTTTTGTGCAGAAGGCGATGGCTTAATTCATCAAAGTTCAGTAACCAGATGGTTCAAGATATTTTGTTTGGGTTGCAAGAACCTTAACAATCAGATAAGGTAGGCCTAAAACCATGGATTTTGAAGCCATGCTCCAAGCCAGGGACAAATCCAGCAAGTAACATTTGGAGAGTATCAGGAAAGCTCAGCATTTCACAATCCAGTATGATTTATCATCTTTACAACCTCAGAAAAAGCATCCAGAGCTGCCAAATTCTGCGTCACATTACCAAAATATGGCAAAACATTGAACTCACCTTAGTTATACAATATTAAACATGTTAAAAAAGTAATCAAAAACTAAAAATACTTACACATCTTTTTTAACAGGTCTTGACCTCCTGGAAGGTTTTGGTTTTGTTTCTTTTTGATCTTTAATTATTTTGGGCTCTTTTGGTTTCCGAATCCTTTTTGGTTTTTCCACAGTCGCTTTTTCCGTATTTTCCGGAGTTATTCCTGATGTTGATGGAACAACTCGAGGAATCTCTTTGATTCCTTTCTGTTTAGCATCGTCTAAAGCTTGAGCAATAATTTCATCAGCCTTATCTTGAGGAGTTTTGTAAACCTTCTTCTTTTTAGGTGTGCTTTTCTTTTTTTTATCACTTTTGTCAGTTTTAACTACAATAGTGGGATTCGCAGGAACTGTTTTGCATGGAGGTTTTATTGTAAGGCTTACTACTTTTGCCTGACTTTTTGGTTTTGGAGTTTTTGTCACTTGGCCAACCTGAACAGTTCCACCACTGGTAGATGTGGTTATCATGAACTTTTTAGGGGTTTGTAAGTCCATTGAAGATGACAAAGTTGTTGGAGGCTGGGCAACAGTGATTTCTGTGCCAGGCTTCAAGGAAGAAGGCACTAATTTATCCCCACTCACTCGGATAGTCTAAGAAAATAAAAATGAGATTTTTTTTTAATTATCAAGACAAATGAAAAAAAAAAAATTAATTCAGGTTATTCATCCATGACATTTAAATATTAGTCATTATTAGACAGATTACATTTTCTAAATATTTGATAAACTCACTTCACAACTGTTTTAACTTTTCTTATCTGCTAAAATCAAATCATTAATGCTACTCTCTCACTTAATTTTTTAATTCTTGTATATATATATACTGATATTGAAGTGGAAAGTTATCTTCTCAGTGCCCACCAAATTCATCCTTTCCATTAAAAAATAGTTCAGGTGAATGTATATTTCACTGAGCATTTTCTCATGTAAATTGCATTAAACAGTAAATTAGTTATGTTCTGTAATTTAATATTCAATTAGATATAAATTTTAAGTAATTTTTCATTCTTGTGTACACACACACACATATATATATATATATATATATATATATATATATATATATGTATGTTGAGTGAAGTCTATGTACACATTTAAACGAATTTGATATTAGTGAACAAAAAACAACAGCAAAATATTGCAAGCTTTGTACAACTGTTGAGCCTATTTGATTAGCTTTTTAAAGTTTGAATTTGGTGGAATATGAGTTTAGCCATCTCTATAAAGCAAACAGAGAAGCACTTTGAACATAGAACGTGATGATTTGTGGTTCAAACTCACAAACCTGCAACCTAATATTTGTGATCTTAGTTCCCACTAAACAAATCCTAACCATTAAAAAATAAATGCTGGAATAATGATTTTACAAACAATCTATAATTCTGCACATCATTTGAATCGGACAATCTTGGAGAGAAATGATGTTCTGAAATATGGTGAAAAAGCTGTACAAGCAAAAACAAATTTGAATTACCATCATTAACATAGGTAATGCTAATTGATATTCACTAAGCTTAACATTTCACAAGTGGAAAGCCACCTTACAGCAATAATATATGAGAGTAGTTTCTTAACTGGTGCTTCAGAGAAAAGTACTTAGTTATTAAGTTTAACTTAATCTGGCAAAAAAAACTACTGTAATAGGGCACCAAGAAAGACTCAAACTCAATACATTAATGAGCTAATCTGCAAGACAAGCTTGTTAATCTAACTATAAAATTCCAAAATATGATTTTAAGCTACAATTATTATAAGCTCACAGTTAAAATAGAAGAAAAGTTTATCTGCTTTGTATAAGATTTGAGAAATAGTATTTATAGAATAACTATTTCCCTATATCATACAAACGATCAAGGCGACAATTTCATCACCCCCCACTTTATGAATGGAGAAAATGCAAAGGCTACTAGGAAATCAGACTTGGAATTCATGTACAGCCAACATCTTTAGTGTGTGTCAATGGAACCATGAACGGTTGGATATTGCAAGAGCTAATGCTGCCAATTGTCAAGCATGCGGCAATCAGATGTCATCAATTCAATATGTGGAGCTGACTTATATCACACTGGGTTGAATGCCATCGCATGAATAATGGTAACAAAAATTGTTTAATGGAGGGTGAAGTTTTAGTCACCAAAACTTAAATCACATGATATAATGATGACTAAATTATATAGATAAATCTATATAGATACCTAGATTAGCAATTATTGGGGCTGAATTATTGAATTCAGAATTAATCTCTAATAATTTATAAGATCTTTCAATTTAAGACAAAACTAATCTACCCATAAAAGTTATGAAACATGTCGGCGAATAACTTTATGGTTAAGTATTACATTTTTTTTTTTTAAGACCAAAGTTACAGTTAAAAATAGCACAAAAAATGAATAGAATTTACTAAGATTTGCTGAGTTTGACAACGTTATCTATGTTACCTGTTTTTAATAGTTCTTTATTAAAGTTAATGAGAAGGATCATTGATACATAACTTTAGTAATTTAGCAAAAACTGGTGTTTTACGTAGAGATTGACTGTAAGTTGGAGGGGTATCAATCTATATGCAACACTTAGCATTAAATATGAAACATAATTTCTAACAATTATTGTAGACTCAAAATCTGCACCATTTAGTAATGGAAAATTGTGGATTGCTTTTGAGAGAAAACTCATCAACATTGTTTAACTGATGCTTAGTGACTGACCAGATGTTCAATGCTAGTATTGTGTCCGCAAAAGATGTGATTCATTATAGCAAGCTTAAAAGGGGTCAATTGTATATCGATTGATTTTAATGGCATGTCAAGCCATTTAAGGTTATTTTATGCAAAGAGGCTAGGGAATTCCATTCATTGTACATTTATATTTACATTTTTTGGGTAGTTTATTTCTTAAGAGGTTTTTGCAGTTATATATCAAGTATTCCTATCTAGTACAAATAAATTGCAGTTATATGGTTTCAAGTATTCCTATCTAATACTAATAATTATATTGTTTCAATTAATTATTTCTATTTAAAAGTCATCTGTCACTAATAATAATCGTTGGTAAACAATTATAGTTTCAAGTAACTATTCTTAATACAAATCATTTAGTTATAAATGGCAGCAAGTACTCCTATTGAATATGAATTTTTAAACATTTGAGCCACAAATGAGATCCCCATAGGTACTACCACACTCCGGGTTAGAGTGAACCAGGGAGTAATGGCAATGAACGGGGGCACTCCACTACCTAGATCTCTAGAATCAGAACATCACCATTCGATGCAGTTTAGTGTCACACATCCTGGTGGCAGGGCAGAGTAAATATCAAGATGATTGAAAAGTTACTTTTCTCTGTGAAATGACAATGTATGATGAATATTTTAAGGAATCCAAATGATGTATAAAAAAAAATCAAGTTATGAATGAAATTATTAATTTGAGCAAAAAGTAAAAATGTCACTAAGAGCAATAGAGAACAAAAACTATAATAATATCTTTATTGCTTTTTCAGGAATCGTTGATAAAACTGCATTTTGAATATTTCATCATTTACTGGGACCCCTTATTTAAAGAATGCATAATCAAAATTCTTCAGACTTCTTCGCTACTTAAATGTATATTCAAATCTTTATTGAAAATATTTAACCCCCACCACCACCACCAAGTCGTATAACCAGATCCCAATATCAACTGATATGACAACATAGATATAAAATTACAATTTATTAATAGAAATTTTATAACCAAGGAAACTAATTTCCTCCAACACACCCGGCACATTTACTTGAAAGATTTTAAAAGCCATAAAATATAATGTCTTGAGAATATGAGAAATTATTTTCATTACAAATATTTGAATTATTAATTAAACAGCCAAAGAATGAATCGGGTAAAAGTGTTGCAAAAAGCAACAAAAATATAAAGATGAAAAAATTAGTCTACAATAATAATAATAATAATAATAATAAATTAAAAAAAGGCTGTAATAGAAAATGTTTTTGTTAGTCTAATCTGTTGTTGCATCATCTTTGAAAACAAAACATAAACCAAAATTGACTTATTACACACAAAACTTAAGAAAATTATATTTTAAATTTTTTCAAAACATTATTAACCAATAAGCCTATTTAAATAGTTGAAAGCAATAAACAAAAACATTTTATGTACATAATTATTAAAATTTAAAAAAATAAAATAACTTACCCTAGTTGATGTGAAGATAGCAGGGCTGGCAGAAGTAATTACTTTTGTAAGTGGTTGAGTTCCTGAAGATTGTTGCTTTGGTGATACAGTTGTCAAATGTATCTGCTGGGTTACTTGCTTTGCAGCAGTGGTTATTTGGCAAGAAGAATTGTTAAAATTTTGTTGAGTAGTTGATTGAGGAATAAGACGAGTGATATTACCAGATGATAATAACTGAGACAGAGGTACTGTTGTAGTTGTCTGAGATTGATTCCCTTGAGGAATCTGTAGATCTGCATGTATTAAGTGGAAAGATTGGCTTTTTCCAAAAAGTATGCGGAGGCTGGAGTTTGACAACATTATTATACGTAGTTGTTGATGGGGTTGTCACACAGAGCTGAGCACCAGTGTCCTGGTATTAGAGATTGTTGTTGCTGTAATTGGGTAGTGCTCTGAGTAGTAGGACACTGAACAAGGAGACATTTGGACTGGTTTGGTCCCAGAGTATTGCAAACAGTGTTCAATATAAAGCTGACTGCTTGAGGTAACTCGGGAGCATTTGCCGTCACAACAGGACTTTCAGCAACAGTTGCTGAAGCAGTAACCTTCAAAACCATTTGAAACAAAATTTGTTAATGTTCGACACTGGTGTAGTTTGGACTGGGTTACTAATTTGATTGTTAATTACAGAAGCTTGGATAACCATGCGGTTATCCGATTTGGAATTCATGGTAGAAGTTACCAATTCTCAGTGCCCACCAAATTCATCCTTTCCATTAAAAAATAGTTCAGGTGAATGTATATTTCACTGAGCATTTTCTCATGTAAATTGCATTAAACAGTAAATTAGTTATGTTCTGTAATTTAATATTCAATTAGATATAAATTTTAAGTAATTTTTCATTCTTGTGTACACACACCACATATATATATATTATATATATATATATATATATATATATGTATGTTGAGTGAAGTCTATGTACACATTTAAACGAATTTGATATTAGTGAACAAAAAACAACAGCAAAATATTGCAAGCTTTGTACAACTGTTGAGCCTATTTGATTAGCTTTTTAAAGTTTGAATTTGGTGGAATATGAGTTTAGCCATCTCTATAAAGCAAACAGAGAAGCACTTTGAACATAGAACGTGATGATTTGTGGTTCAAACTCACAAACCTGCAACCTAATATTTGTGATCTTAGTTCCCACTAAACAAATCCTAACCATTAAAAAATAAATGCTGGAATAATGATTTTACAAACAATCTATAATTCTGCACATCATTTGAATCGGACAATCTTGGAGAGAAATGATGTTCTGAAATATGGTGAAAAAGCTGTACAGCAAAAACAAATTTGAATTACCATCATTAACATAGGTAATGCTAATTGATATTCACTAAGCTTAACATTTCACAAGTGGAAAGCCACCTTACAGCAATAATATATGAGAGTAGTTTCTTAACTGGTGCTTCAGAGAAAAGTACTTAGTTATTAAGTTTAACTTAATCTGGCAAAAAAACTACTGTAATAGGGCACCAAGAAAGACCAAACTCAATACATTAATGAGCTAATCTGCAAGACAAGCTTGTTAATCTAACTATAAAATTCCAAAATATGATTTTAAGCTACAATTATTATAAGCTCACAGTTAAAATAGAAGAAAAGTTTATCTGCTTTGTATAAGATTTGAGAAATAG
This sequence comes from Doryteuthis pealeii, assembly GCA_023376005.1. Classification (NCBI taxonomy): domain Eukaryota; kingdom Metazoa; phylum Mollusca; class Cephalopoda; order Myopsida; family Loliginidae; genus Doryteuthis; species Doryteuthis pealeii. Next base: position 1,959,997 of record CM042143.1, on the reverse strand, counting down.
TATTTATAGAATAACTATTTCCATATCATACAAACGATCAAGGCGACAATTTCATCACCCCCACTTTATGAATGGAGAAAATGCAAAGGCTACTAGGAAATCAGACTTGGAATTCATGTACAGCCAACATCTTTAGTGTGTGTCAATGGAACCATGAACGGTTGGATATTGCAAGAGCTAATGCTGCCAATTGTCAAGCATGCGGCAATCAGATGTCATCAATTCATAATGTGGAGCTGACTTATATCACACTGGGTTGAATGCCATCGCATGAATAATGGTAACAAAAATTGTTTAATGGAGGGTGAAGTTTTAGTCACCAAAACTTAAATCACATGATATAATGATGACTAATTATATAGATAAATCTATATAGATACCTAGATTAGCAATTATTGGGGCTGAATTATTGAATTCAGAATTAATCTCTAATAATTTATAAGATCTTTCAATTTAAGACAAAACTAATCTACCCATAAAAGTTATGAAACATGTCGGCGAATAACTTTATGGTTAAGTATTACATTTTTTTTTTTTTAAGACCAAAGTTACAGTTAAAATAGCAAAAAAAATGAATAGAATTTACTAAGATTTGCTGAGTTTGAACGTTATTATGATTGTTTTTTGGACAATTCCCAATACGATAATTGTGGAAAAGTATATAACTAATCATGAAAAGGTTTAAAGTAGATTTGCTGAATGTTTTGGGGGCCAATAACAGTAGGAGAGAAAAATGTGTGATGCTAATCAGTTAAGCATAGTCATATTTCAATCTTTCTTTCCATCATTGCAGATGATGACCCCTTCACCATTGACATCAAAGTAAGCCGATATAGGGGGGGGGGGGAATGCTCAAAATTATTTCCAGATAAATTAATGGTAAATGCTTTTTTTTAATGTAGTTTGTATAATGGGTCAGGGGTATACCTACCAATGTACCATATATACTTGTATATCATGTAACTTTTGAGACCTAAATTTTAGCCTAATATTAGGGCTCATACTACACACGAGATACAAACTTTATGAGTAAACAATTGGCTAAGGCTCGCATATAGTGTGACCCCCTAATACTAGGCTAAAATTTAGATCACAAAAAGTTTACGATATGCAAGTATATTCAGTAGATCTTTTGTATAAACAAAATGGCATAGTAAACTTTTTTAAAAAGTGGAGGATATTTGAACTTAACCATTCTTAGGCCAAACTGATAATAAATTCTTAAGCACCAAATTTAAAAGCTGGTGTACACAATTACATTAGAGGGGGGTGACACAGGCAGGTTTATAATACATACACAAAGTTTATATAAAAATATGTACACTTGGAAAAATATTTTCAACATATTACATAAAAATGTATATACCCATATTTAGTATAATTAGATTAGACGTGTATTGAATTAATTCTTAATAAAAAAATAAATTCTTTTGAATTTATCCCAATATGAAAAAAAAAAAAAAAAAAAAAAAAAAAAAAATTACTGTACAAAAAGCAAAATAATATTTTTTATAACTTACCTGAACCGAGTCATCATCTGGAGTTGATTGTGGAGGCGTCAATTCCACATCGGAATTATCAGAATCCCCTCCCCGTTTCTTGGTCTTTTTTATTATAATTGGTTTGCTAAAAACAAATAAAATAAATGTAATATTTATGATTTTGATTATCAATGCCAATAAGCAATTAATTACAAAATAATTGGGCAAGTTAAATGTTTTGCAATATTTTGGTATGCTAGTTTGTGGTGGTAAGTATATCACATGAGCAAAACAGTACCAGCCGTGGTTGGTAGTATTGTGGTAGTTGGTGTGCTAGCACATATGCATTGCTTCACTGTGTGATTTGAAAGCTGCTGCACACATGCAGTGTAGTCTAATTTGTAAACTTATGGTCAAACTGTGCAATAATGCCATGAAAGCAACCAAAATCATTTTTGTGCAGAAGCGATGGCTTAATTCATCAAAGTTCAGTAACCAGATGGTTCAAGATATTTTGTTTGGGTTGCAAGAACCTTTAACAATCAGATAAGGTAGGCCTAAAACCATGGATTTTGAAGCCATGCTCCAAGCCAGGGACAAATCCAGCAAGTAACATTTGGAGAGTAGTATCAGGAAAAGCTCAGCATTTCACAATCCAGTATGATTTATCATCTTTACAACCTCAGAAAAAGCATCCAGAGCTGCCAAATTCTGCGTCACATTACCAAAATATGGCAAAACATTGAACTCACCTTAGTTATACAATATTAAACATGTTAAAAAAGTAATCAAAAACTAAAAATACTTACACATCTTTTTTAACAGGTCTTGACCTCCTGGAAGGTTTTGGTTTTGTTTCTTTTTGATCTTTAATTATTTTGGGCTCTTTTGGTTTCCGAATCCTTTTTGGTTTTTCCACAGTCGCTTTTTCCGTATTTTCCGGAGTTATTCCTGATGTTGATGGAACAACTCGAGGAATCTCTTTGATTCCTTTCTGTTTAGCATCGTCTAAAGCTTGAGCAATAATTTCATCAGCCTTATCTTGAGGAGTTTTGTAAACCTTCTTCTTTTTAGGTGTGCTTTTCTTTTTTTTATCACTTTTGTCAGTTTTTAACTACAATAGTGGGATTCGCAGGAACTGTTTTGCATGGAGGTTTATTGTAAGGCTTACTACTTTTGCCTGACTTTTGGTTTTTGGAGTTTTTGTCACTTGGCCAACCTGAACAGTTTCCACCACTGGTAGATGTGGTTATCATGAACTTTTTAGGGGTTTGTAAGTCCATTGAAGATGACAAAGTTGTGGAGCTGGGCAACAGTGATTTCTGTGCCAGGCTTCAAGGAAGAAGGCACTAATTTATCCCCACTCACTCGGATAGTCTAAGAAAATAAAATGAGATTTTTTTTTAATTATCAAGACAAATGAAAAAAAAAAAAATTAATTCAGGTTATTCATCCATGACATTTAAATATTAGTCATTATTAGACAGATTACATTTTCTAAATATTTGATAAACTCACTTCACAACTGTTTTAACTTTTCTTATCTGCTAAAATCAAATCATTAATGCTACTCTCTCACTTAATTTTTAAATTCTTGTATATATATATAACTGATATTGAAGTGGAAAGTTATCTTCTCAGTGCCCACCAAATTCATCCTTTCCATTAAAAAATAGTTCAGGTGAATGTATATTTCACTGAGCATTTTCTCATGTAAATTGCATTAAACAGTAAATTAGTTATGTTCTGTAATTTAATATTCAATTAGATATAAATTTTAAGTAATTTTTCATTCTTGTGTACACACACACACACACATATATATATATATATATATATATATATATATATATATGTATGTTGAGTGAAGTCTATGTACACATTTAAACGAATTTGATATTAGTGAACAAAAAACAACAGCAAAATATTGCAAGCTTTGTACAACTGTTGAGCCTATTTGATTAGCTTTTTAAAGTTTGAATTTGGTGGAATATGAGTTTAGCCATCTCTATAAAGCAAACAGAGAAGCACTTTGAACATAGAACGTGATGATTTGTGGTTCAAACTCACAAACCTGCAACCTAATATTTGTGATCTTAGTTCCCACTAAACAAATCCTAACCATTAAAAAATAAATGCTGGAATAATGATTTTACAACAATCTATAATTCTGCACATCATTTGAATCGGACAATCTTGGAGAGAAATGATGTTCTGAAATATGGTGAAAAAGCTGTACAAGCAAAAACAAATTTGAATTTACCATCATTAACATAGGTAATGCTAATTGATATTCACTAAGCTTAACATTTCACAAGTGGAAAGCCACCTTACAGCAATAATATATGAGAGTAGTTTCTTAACTGGTGCTTCAGAGAAAAGTACTTAGTTATTAAGTTTAACTTAATCTGGCAAAAAAACTACTGTAATAGGGCACCAAGAAAGACTCAAACTCAATACATTAATGAGCTAATCTGCAAGACAAGCTTGTTAATCTAACTATAAAATTCCAAAATATGATTTTAAGCTACAATTATTATAAGCTCACAGTTAAAATAGAAGAAAAGTTTATCTGCTTTGTATAAGATTTGAGAAATAGTATTTATAGAATAACTATTTCCCTATATCATACAAACGATCAAGGCGACAATTTCATCACCCCCCACTTTATGAATGGAGAAAATGCAAAGGCTACTAGGAAATCAGACTTGGAATTCATGTACAGCCAACATCTTTAGTGTGTGTCAATGGAACCATGAACGGTTGGATATTGCAAGAGCTAATGCTGCCAATTGTCAAGCATGCGGCAATCAGATGTCATCAATTCAATATGTGGAGCTGACTTATATCACACTGGGTTGAATGCCATCGCATGAATAATGGTAACAAAAATTGTTTAATGGAGGGTGAAGTTTTAGTCACCAAAAACTTAAATCACATGATATAATGATGACTAAATTATATATAGATAAATCTATATAGATACCTAGATTAGCAATTATTGGGCTGAATTATTGAATTCAGAATTAATCTCTAATAATTTATAAGATCTTTCAATTTAAGACAAAACTAATCTACCATAAAAGTTATGAAACATGTCGGCGAATAACTTTATGGTTAAGTATTACATTTTTTTTTTTTTAAGACCAAAGTTACAGTTAAAAATAGCACAAAAAATGAATAGAATTTACTAAGATTTGCTGAGTTTGACAACGTTATCTATGTTACCTGTTTTTAATAGTTCTTTATTAAAGTTAATGAGAAGGATCATTGATACACATAACTTTAGTAATTTAGCAAAAACTGGTGTTTTACGTAGAGATTGACTGTAAGTTGGAGGGGTATCAATCTATATGCAACACTTAGCATTAAATATGAAACATAATTTCTAACAATAATAGACTCAAAATCTGCACCATTTAGTAATGGAAAATTGTGGATTGCTTTTGAGAGAAAACTCATCAACATTGTTTAACTGATGCTTAGTGACTGACCAGATGTTCAATGCTAGTATTGTGTCCGCAAAAGATGTGATTCATTATAGCAAGCTTAAAAGGGGTCAATTGTATATCGATTGATTTTAATGGCATGTCAAGCCATTTAAGGTTATTTTATGCAAAGAGGCTAGGGAATTCCATTCATTGTACATTTATATTTACATTTTTTGGGTAGTTATTTCTTAAGAGGTTTTTGCAGTTATATATCAAGTATTCCTATCTAGTACAAATAAATTGCAGTTATATGGTTTCAAGTATTCCTATCTAATACTAATAATTATATTGTTTCAATTAATTATTTCTATTTAAAAGTCATCTGTCACTAATAATAATCGTTGGTAAACAATTATAGTTTCAAGTAACTATTCTTAATACAAATCATTTAGTTATAAATGGCAGCAAAGTACTCCTATTGAATATGAATTTTTAAAACATTTGAGCCACAAATGAGATCCCCATAGGTACTACCACACTCCGGGTTAGAGTGAACCAGGGAGTAATGGCAATGAACGGGGGCACTCCACTACCTAGATCTCTAGAATCAGAACATCACCATTCGATGCAGTTTAGTGTCACACATCCTGGTGGCAGGGCAGAGTAAATATCAAGATGATTGAAAAGTTACTTTTCTCTGTGAAATGACAATGTATGATGAATATTTTAAGGAATCCAAATGATGTTAAAAAAAAAAATCAAGTTATGAATGAAATTATTAATTTGAGCAAAAAGTAAAAATGTCACTAAGAGCAATAGAGAACAAAACTATAATAATATCTTTATTGCTTTTTCAGGAATCGTTGATAAAAACTGCATTTTGAATATTTCATCATTTACTGGGACCCCTTATTTAAAGAATGCATAATCAAAATTCTTCAGACTTCTTCGCTACTTAAATGTATATTCAAATCTTTATTGAAAATATTTAACCCCCCCACCACCAAGTCGTATAACCAGATCCCAATATCAACTGATATGACAACATAGATATAAAATTACAATTTATTAATAGAAATTTTATAACCAAGGAAACTAATTTCCTCCAACACACCCGGCACATTTACTTGAAAGATTTTAAAAGCCATAAAATATAATGTCTTGAGAATATGAGAAATTATTTTCATTACAAATATTTGAATTATTAATTAAACAGCCAAAGAATGAATCGGGTAAAAAGTGTTGCAAAAAGCAACAAAAATATAAAGATGAAAAAATTAGTCTACAATAATAATAATAATAATAATAATTAAAAAAAAGCTGTAATAGAAAATGTTTTGTTAGTCTAATCTGTTGTTGCATCATCTTTGAAAACAAAACATAAAAAATTGACTTATTACACACAAAACTTAAGAAAAATTATATTTTAAATTTTTTCAAAACATTAATTAACCAATAAGCCTATTTAAATAGTTGAAAGCAATAAACAAAAACATTTTATGTACATAATTATTAAAAAAAAAAAAAAAAAAAATAACTTACCCTAGTTGATGTGAAGATAGCAGGGCTGGCAGAAGTAATTACTTTTGTAAGTGGTTGAGTTCCTGAAGATTGTTGCTTTGGTGATACAGTTGTCAAATGTATCTGCTGGGTTACTTGCTTTGCAGCAGTGGTTATTTGGCAAGAAGAATTGTTAAAATTTTGTTGAGTAGTTGATTGAGGAATAAGACGAGTGATATTACCAGATGATAATAACTGAGACAGAGGTACTGTTGTAGTTGTCTGAGATTGATTCCCTTGAGGAATCTGTAGATCTGCATGTATTAAGTGGAAAGATTGGCTTTTTCCAAAAGTATGCGGAGGCTGGAGTTTGACAACATTATTATACGTAGTTGTTGATGGGGTTGTCACACAGAGCTGAGCACCAGTGTCTGGTATTAGAGATTGTTGTTGCTGTAATTGGGTAGTGCTCTGAGTAGTAGGACACTGAACAAGGAGACATTTGGACTGGTTTGGTCCCAGAGTATTGCAAACAGTGTTCAATATAAAGCTGACTGCTTGAGGTAACTCGGGAGCATTTGCCGTCACAACAGGACTTTCAGCAACAGTTGCTGAAGCAGTACCTTCAAAACCATTTGAAACAAAATTTGTTATGTTCGACACTGGTGTAGTTTGGACTGGGTTACTAATTTGATTGTTAATTACAGAAGCTTGGATAACCATGCGGTTATCCGATTTGGAATTCATGGTAGAAGTTACCAATTGTTCTAGTGGGTGGAAGTTTTGTTTAAATGTAGCAGTTGATTCTGTAAGACGTCCAAGGTCTGCTTGGGCTATTTGTGGTGCTGGCTGTTGTTGGGGTGGAGGAGCAGTCTTTGGAGATGAAGCTAAAATATTTGCATTAACATTGTATGCAGCTTGGTACTGAGGTACTGTATGTCCTGTGTGGTAACTGACAGGTTGAGATCCAGAAACAGGCTGTGACTGTTGGAGTTGAAGCTGGGGCGTATCGGCGGTTGGAGCAGCTTGGAAAGTGTACTGCTGCACGATATTGACAGCGGCTTCATTAGCTCCAACAGTTGGCTGCTGATTGGTCCCGGCGTTCAATATCGTAGACCCATTACAAACTTGCTGCTGCACTTGCTGTAATACCTGTTGAGGAGTATGGGTTTCAAGATAGTCACTTGCTTGGAAGTTTTGCAATGCCTGTGAAGAATTAAAGGTATTAACAGTTACGTCTGGAGCAGCTATAGGTACCTGAGTGGTTGAAGTGAACAGAGTTGCTTGTTGCTGCTGTTGTGGTTGCTGTGGTGGCTGCTGCTGCTGCTGGGGTTGTTGAATGTGACCAAGAGAATCTACTCCACTGGTATTGGCAATAGGCACATTTAGAATTTGGGTTGCTTCAGTCTGACCAATAGATCCCTGAAGTATGGAGGCTTGACTGGTTTCTGAATTCTCTGGAAAATGAGATAAGCGGGCCAAAGGTTGTTGAGCTGCTGGTAATGCATAGTCATGATGGGTCAGGTAGGAAGACATATTTAAGTCAACTGTACCTGCCACATTTTGTTGCACTTCTGTAGGTTGCGTTTGTATTTGTGTTGGTAAAAAACAGGTGTTAGTTTGAGGTGGATTCCAAACAGGATTTGTTACTAAATCCTGTTGTTGCTGCTGCTGCTGCTGTTGTTGCTGCTGCTGCTGCTGTTGCTGTTGTTGTTGTTGTGAGGAGACTGTTATAGTCTGGCCTGTGGAAATATTATATGTACTAAACTGATTGGCTGATTGAAGTAAGGAGTCATTATTGCTCAATGATGGGTGCGGTGGTGGAGTTTGACCAAGTAAGTTCTGGCTGCCGCCCAAAGAGGGGTCACTGATGTGATGAAATTTGGGGGTGACAAATTGACTGAAGTCATATTGGGCACTAGCCGCTATGCCAGGCATTTGATTGAAGGGGGACTGTTGCAAGGGGTCATCCTGGGTTAGTGCAGAAGGCAGCTCCAAACCAGTGCTGTCATCTGACAACCCACCCAGAAGACCCCCGGGAGGACCCACATCAACGTCGTCAAGGTAAAGATCCAGCACATCTGTATCAGTCATTGCTCTGATGAATAATGCGGCGGACTAGACAAAATAATTGTTAAGTCAAACAGCACCAAATGAGATCATGGTCAGGGTTCAATAATAAGTAGAGAGAGCAGTCAAGTTATTCCAAATTCCTGACCTGCAAAAATAAAGATATAGGATTTCTACAAAGAATCAAATGTAAATTGCATTATTTTGATTCTCCCATTTTATATGCCAAATCAGATTTACAAATTCCACAACAGAAAATAAACAGTTATCACTTGCAATAGATGCTAAATAAATTATCACTGATAAAATAACAGCTTTAACTTATTTTTATATCTTAAGTATTCTGTATACACTAGTATTTTCAAGTTAAAATGTAGAGGGGGCTATACTCATTATGCAAAGTGAGTCTCCTACCAGAAAATTTAAGGTTAGTTATGTTTTTTGGTTTATCAAGAAATAATTTTTTTTAAAGTAGGGAATACTTTTAATTAACTACCACAATATTTGCAAAGTGTGTACTGTGTTTTCAGTAGGCTACACAAGTAGAGTTAACCTAGAGAATGTTAGTAACAAAGTGAGAGCTCACAACTATATGTAACTATTTACTAAACTATATTTACCCAACCCCTCCTGCCATAGGCAAGATGAGAGAGGATTTTTAAATAGAGTAAAGCTGGTTGGAATTTAGAGTTTTCCTTCTCTTAGTTGCCTTGCCAAGATTAAGGAACAGTCATATTAACCCATAGCTGGGGAAGAAAATGCATTTATGCCTTTCCCAAGGGCATTAGTGCAATGAAAACAGCCTCATCCAGGATTTGAACCGTTTGCCAATTCTATTTCCTACAATGATAACTCTTATGCTAAATGTGCCTCCATGTATCATATCTTGAATGCACCTATTACAAGCAGCAATTTCATTAACAATATGTCTGCTCAGTTTTTGCAAATGGTGACATAAGTTATGAATTTTTATCTTTACAAAAGCACTTTTTAATTTTTTTTTTTTTTTTTTGCTATTGTTCAATCATACTAGATTATATGAAAGATGAAAGTACTTTACTATAATAATGTGAATTGTTTCAATAAAAGATATTTGTGTTAATAGTTATCAAGGTAGAACTATCAGCCAAATCCTATGCTAACAACTTGAACCACAGAATTTCACAGTTCACATTTTAAAACCAGAATATCAGATGACCCACAATTTCGAATCTTTTTTTTATAAAAGATCAAAAGATCACCTTGTAAGTTGACAAATATAGGAATCTTTTTTCACATTTATAATCTGATCATTTCATATCAAACTTAATGCAATTAAGATATAATAAAACAAATAAAAATTCACATATTCATCTTTATACAAATCTAAAATTCTTAAATTATTTTTAAATGTTCTGAGAAAAATTATTTTGTAAAGAAGTTTTTTTTTTCTGAGAAACAACTAATGTTTTAACTAAGTTTTGGACTAAGTTTTTTTATACCTTAGAATTTAATTGAATCAATACTTAATTCCAATAAACTATTTAAATACTTTACTATTTTCATTCTAATTTGGTCCATAAAATTATTTTTTATATAAAATGATTACAAAACATTATATATAAAATATAATAGCAACCAAGTTTGATTATTTTACAAATATTAAACAAATTATAGCAATGCAAACAATTTCTAATAAAACTTCACTGAATTTTAATTAAGAATAATGAAAAAAAATCTTTTTTTAAATAGAATATCATATTAATACAATACCATTGTAATCTTTCATCCCAATATTTAAAAAAATATACTCAATATATTTGTTAAAAGAAAGCTTCATTCAATCACCTCCAAAACTAGAACTTATGATTTTTACTATATCTACCATACGCAAAAAAAAAAAAAAAAAAAAAAAAACAGCTTCCAATTAGTGAAGCACAAAAGCAGAAAGAGGTATTTTAGATCATGTCAAATTTACTTTATAATATTCAAAATACTTAGACAAAACAGTAATGAATACAAAAAAAAACAAGCAAATGAAAATAGATTTGCTAAAGAAATATCAAAATCTCGGAGGGGAAAAAAGCATTATCCATAAATTAAGTTAATGAGAAGCAAACATTCTTAAAACTGAAAGAGTTTGAATAAAGTGAAAAACAAAACAATTCAGGGTTGTTAAATAAGCCAAAATTAATTTATAATATTGAATGAAAGAGCTGCTGTTTTAAATTGTTGCCTAAGAAATAAACTTGTTGGTTATCACAAGTAAAATTGAGAGGATTATAAAGTTAATTTTTCACAAGTCATTTGAGAAACCAAATAAAACAAATTTCATACCGTCTCAATTAGAAGGAAAAATCTATGTATGTTTTAATATTTTATACAAAGAAATTATTATAATTATAAAACTAATGGTTGGAAAGTGATAGATTTTTGGTCAAATGTCTTTTGTGTACATGAAATATCATAAAATATTAGGTGGTAGCATGAAATAGAATAGGTTCATAGATTAATTTTAATGGCATATCAACATGTTTTGGGTTATTTCATGTTAATAGGTTAGAGAATCACATTCACAATATGTTCATATTTACATTTTTTGCATAGTTGTTTAAGGGTATTTTTTTTCTTTCACAATATCCTATCAAGTAGGAATAATTTTGAAACAGTTAACCCATAAATGGGACCCAAACATTGCAGATCAGAGTTGACCAAGGAATAATGCCAATGACTGGGTACTCCACACTCCCCAGATTTGGAGCAAACTTTTCAAATGTTTTTGATATGTAGAATAAGCCAGTTAAAATAATAATGAAATTTATGGTGTACAGTGCTCAGGTGCACCACAAATCATCAAAGTCTCATGTCGAGTACACAGAATAATGTATTAGCGTCAGGAACATGAACAGCATACAGTAATAATATACATGTATGTGTGCGTGCATGGGAGTATCAGATATAGTGTTGGCAGACTACAGGAAGCATGGAGGCTTTGAAAGATGCAGTGTTTTAGCAGCCCACAACGGACGCAGGCAGCTTATTCCATGCCTTGGCAATTGAGCGTGAAAAAATGTTTCCTTAAGTCATGTGAGCTATGCTGTTTTCTGACTTTGTAGGCATGCCCATGTGTGTTAGAAACATTGAGATGTTTAATTTACCAAAGTATTAAACAGTGGCACTAGCAAGATGAAAATGTTTGAATGTCCTCTTCTTCAGCCAATGTCTGAGAGTTGAACTTTAAGAATTTAGACAGAAGAGGTTATTTCAACACCATTGTCCACTTTGCTATGACCAAGCAACTAATTACCAATGATTTCCACCCAAAACAATCTCTCTCTCCACCACCCATTTTCACCAATGGGTCATAAATAGTACTTTCTGGAAATTCAGTTTTATGCACTTTTTTTTTTTAGCTCATTTGACACAATGAATTGATTTGACTTCAAAAGGAAAGGAAACATTCCTAAATGCTTTAGAAAATGGAACTGAAATATTTTAGACACATTTTCAATGGCTTTCAATAACTTTTTACTACTCTCAAATGGTTGCTTTCCCATTTTGACTGGATTCATTTTCCATTCATCAAGTGAAGGTCAAAGATTTGTGTGCCACCTTTTTTTCAGGTTATCTATAAGAACTTATACCAGGCATGGGCAAACTTTTTTGAGAAGCGGGCCACATGACTCCTCATCAGGTGGACTGCACTACTAAAAAAATTCAAGGTAATTTTTTTTTATTGAAGGTACCTTAACAATTTTCACTACAGAATCTGCTTAACGAAATAGGAAAAGATTGTGTTTCTCTTTGATGAAAAGATTCTTTTCTGTAAGAAATCTTTGTATATCATCATTGATAACAATGTGATTAACATACATTGCAACTATGATACATTAAAGAATAATTAAAAGAAGAAAAAGAAAAAATGAATAATCAATTCATAATATGAATAGGATCCATGTATTGAAAAAATTAAATATTTTCATAATCAGTGAATCAACATTTTTATTAAAACTTTTTTTTAAATTACAGGTGCATATTTTAATAAATGTTATTTTCCTGAAATTAGGCAGGTAATTCAAAAAGCATCGTGGGTTGTAATTTGCCCATGACTGATTTATATAATGGTCGCTTGCAAGGAATTTTGTAATTTCTCATTTTTTTATTATCATAAAGCATTTAAACAATTTTTGTCTCATTATTATTGTTCAAACATGCTTTACCAGTCCATGTTGTATAAAAATTGGAATAGTCGCAAGAAAGTAATATCATTAAAATGGCGGCTATTTGTTTAATTCTTAACATCCTGTTGAGAATTTTCTAAGTCCAGAGCCCAATTCCTATAACCATTTATCAAAAATGGGTAGAAATGGCTGTTTTATTAAAAGTCACCTGTTTTTTTTTTCCTTAAATTAAAGACTTCGAAATATATTTAATATTACATTTAAACAAAGGCTATCATTTGGGGTAGATTAGGAAAATTAATGACTTCCTGCCAGGTGGAATGAGGTGGTATAGGATGTTAAGAGTTAATATTGTAGAGAATTATATTATGATTGCACATGTCATTGTTGCCAGACTTTTGGCTGAATTAAGTTCAAATGCATTGCAATCAATAAGATATTTTAAAAAATGTGACTTGCATAAAATGGTGGAACACACTGAATAGTTGGACTGTTTTGAAATTTAATTCAGAGCTCTATATTTTGATTGTTTCAACTTTATGTGTTAGAAGCATTAAATTTTAAACTAAATATCTTCTTGATAGATATACTAATTTGTTTACAAAACCATTGGGAAAAAAATTCTAGTTTCCAGAAAAGGAAGATGTTAAAAATATGCAATAAGTTATACAATGCAAGATAAAGAAATGTAACAAAAACAGTCAAGATGCTTATGGAAACACTGAATGTATTTATCAATTTTTTTATTATCTATAAATCAATTATAAAAATTGCAAGGCAGGGTAAAAATTCACGACTAATGAGTTACATAGCCAGGATTGTCAGGTGAGCTGGTAATCCTTACAACTGATTTATATTTTTTTTATAAAATTGTTAACATATTGTAATTTTGTTCTACATTTTTGTGTATTGAGCACTGTAAAGATTTTATGATTTAGAGGCACTATTAGCAACAATATGTGTGTGCATGTAACTTTTGTTGTGGAGATTAAATTTCTACGTGAATCAAATCCTAACTTCATATGCATTTAGACCTGTAGTTAAAAACTAATTTGATTTTAAGCACAAAAAAACATGACATCCAGAAAATAAAATAAAATGAACCTTTAATTTTGGACATAAAAATTCACAGCAAAAAAGAAAGCTTCACAATGATTATAGCGAGAGAAGAAAAATGAAAGAGCAAAAAAACAGACAAAGAACGGTTCAGTAGTGTAGTCTATTTAGTTATTACCATGGAAAAAAATAACAAATATATTTAAATTTCTATAAGATTATCATACTCTACATAAAACCAGAAGAATTACTATATATATATAAGTAATTCTTCTGGTTTTATGTAGAGTATTTCATTTTCCAGACCTCACACAGAGTCAAATTAATATAAAGTCTTTTTTACACGGGGAACCATGCACAAACCAAAACATGTGTGGGTTATGCAGAGTAAATAATTTTATCATATATCATGAAAAAATAAATAAATAAAAAATACTGTTCACAATATCATTAATATTTTTGTTCTCATAATTAATGCAGGCTAATGGGGTGGGGTGGGGTGTAATGGTTTAACATTGTCAAACAATTTACTTATAACAGTTGTTACATTCCATAAACAAAATAGCAACTATTATGGGACTGAGGTAGTCATTTTTTGGTTACGTAAAATACATTATTATATTATGAAAAAGTTTTGTAAAAGCATTGACAATATCACTAACATTTTTGTATTTTTAAGATTAATATGAATAAAACATGTTAACTTATCACTTAGTATTAAAGATAAGAGAAACCCAAAAAGTACAAAGATAGTAAAAGTAAATCTTTGTACTTTGTAATACAATATGCTTACTACACAAATAAACATGATGCATATGCTACCAGCACTACTATGCTACTTTTTTTATATAATTGCATCGCAACAATACACTTATTCCATTAGTGCACAAGCATTATATATATATATATATATATAATATATATATATAAACCTTATTTGAAGAACATGGTGTACCTCTGCAGCAAAAGCATATAAAGGTTGTTTGAATGTCCTAAACACGAAGCAGTGGGTATAAAATATCCCAACTATATCACTGGATCTACTCTTTCATCTGCTATTGTTAATGAATGTGGATATCCTACACCCCTATACGAACACACTAGACTAGTCCAATACCTGTTACTTGCTTATCATATGTTTGTCAAACAAGTTCACAAAAAAATTCTGTTAGATTTTTACCTTTGCTACAGCTTTGTACCTCTAGGTTTCTTGACTGTTTTAGAATGGTAGTTATTATCTTTGTTATATTATAAATATTTGTTCAATATTAAGTCTGTTCTGGTTGTTATAAGTATACCTCCTGTTTTGTGTTTACAGTTTTCACAATGTTTTAATTCTGGTTGATTTATGCCTATCTGTAACTTACTTTTTTTTTTAATATCCCTCATCCTGCATTAATGTATAGATTATACCAAACTCAAAATTCATATAATTACCACAAGTTTTTAAAAAAACTAAAACAGAAGTTACACAAGCAGTATGAAGAGTTCAAATTAATTTCCTGTACAACTACCTGCTTTAAGGTTTGTTTTTACATTCATCACAGCCATTAAAAATAGAACTTGTTCAAATCAAATATATGCAAAAAAAAAAATTTTTTAATCTTTAAAACATTAAAATGTTTAGTTTTTTAAAAATCCATTTACATAAGAATTGAATAGAAATTGCTAAATCACAATTAAGTAAATTTCAAATCATCAATCATTTTAATGTAAATAGTCAAAGTTGTCAATTTATCCCACTACCAGATACTTATAGAAAGATAGATAAGTATTAAAAAAACAAATGCATGAAACAAATTATAACTACAAAATGTTTTGAGATTGGATGTTATAAAAACTTTGTGCAAAAATAGCCTCATGCAGAAAAGATTGAGATAAAATAGAAGAGATGCTAATGTAGCAAATAAAGTATTTTTATTTTGTTCTATCCAATTCTAAGTTTAGATTACAGGGATAAACAAAATGTTTTTTGATTGTTTTTAACAGTTCATAAGCAATGGATACAAAACTACTTGTGTATGTTATTAGCTTACAAAAGTAAACAAAATCGAATACTGATACACTAAGAATCTTTAAGAAAATAAACAAATAAAGCAATGTTTATTTTTCAAAATAAACATAACTCATTTATTGATCATTCCAATCTTCTTTTTTAGTGATTCTAATACATAACAAGAATTAGAAATAGTTTATCACACATCCATCTTTAAAAATGGATGATTACAAAAACACAATCTCTTGTCAAAGTTTAGGTCATTAAGAGAATATATGATTATAAAAAGTGATAATTTTGTTGCTTCTTTATTGCAATTAAAATATCAGTCGCAAATTCCTTTAATAAAGTATACAAAACAATACAATGTACTTTCCTATTAGATTAAACTCAACTCAGATCTGGTAAAATTTTCCAATTAATAAATCCAATTGTTTTTCCAACAAAAACTCACCAACCTAAATTCAAGGTCAAATCTATTCAACCCAAAATTGATTCATCTTAAAAGATTTTCACAATACATTGATATGCATTATATAATGGTAACTTAATATCTAAATCAGGAGTGTATAAAGTTGATTACTCCCACTCCTTAAAGGCAAAATTAAAGGGGGGAAAATCTAAAAAGGAAAGAGAAAAAGAGTAGGAGGGATAGAGATTACTATAAAGCAAAGTAAAACTGAAAAATGAAATATGACAGATGGAAATATGTGTAACCCAAAAGAGAGTCCCCTCCTAAACAAAAATATCAGTGTCAAGTGTATGAACCTAGGTTCCTTACTAAAGATATTTAGAAGTTAAAAGTGTTAATGTTTGGTTTAGATTTTAATCAAAACTTTTAGAATAAGCAGATTTATGTAGGGATACCATAGTTTAACAGATTAGAGGTATTAATTGGGAGAAAAGAAATCTGATCCTACTACTTAAAAGGTATATCATTTTTTAGGAAAAAAATGAAAGACGGAACTGCTAAGCTCAAACTAGTTATATAGAAATGAATATTTCTATAAGAGTTTGTAGGTAAGGATAACATTTCTTAAATTATTTTTTTTAAATCGTGAGGGGGTGGTCGAAAGGTTCAGAGGAATCAATAACAATATAATTTACTTACATAGGGACCAATTTAGCGGTAGAGCACCTGCCTAGGGACCACAAGGTTCCTGGTTCGATACCAGTCCCCACCAACTCAGCATATGAGTAGCACAGATTGGGTAATCTGATCTGTGCAGTAAAGTGTGTTGGGGGGGGGTAGGTGTGGCACTCCACCTCAGCAAAAACAATATCCCTGGTTTAGTGCTAGCAAAAGGGGGATAGACTCACTCACTGTCCAGCTGATACCGACAATAGGCCACTCTACCAACTTCACCTTTTTTTACATTTATATGCAGGTGTGTAACATAATTTAATCTAATATGAAAGATCTTTTAAATAGATGTAATTTGATTAGAAATTTATTTTTTATTTAAATTCATTAGGAAAATACAAATTAACATTAACATAATTTTTCCAATGATATGCAAGCATTTCTTATAAAAATAAACAAATTACATTTATTTTGTATCGTTGGGGAATGTGCAACAAAATTAAAATCATCTGAGTGTTCTGTCAAATTATTTTCTCCACATGAATTCATCCAAGGGAGAAAGAAAACTACATTTCTTTTGAGTAAGAAAAATTAATGTTTAAATATAAAAAAGTTACTATGATATAACATGTGTCATTAAACAGGGTATTATGAAAATGGGTGCATTTCAGAGCAATCAATTTCAGATTCAATGGAATCTGACTTTAAATTCACATAAAACTGTCAAGGAATAAATTAATCAAAGTGATTTACTTTCAATTTCAGATAAGAGAATCGAAAAACACTTCTTAGTCTATTTAATTGTTTAACCTTAAAATCACACTTTAACATTCAAATATTTAAATAAAGATATTCTATAGTACTTACATATTCAACAACTGAACCCACATCGAAAACATTTGTAAGTCTTTCATAAAGACTTAAAGAGATTATATATATATATATATATATATATATGCACAAGGTGGTGTAATGATTAATGTTATAGGAAATGGACATGAGAAGAGTTCAAATCCTGGACGAGGCTGTTTGTATTTCACATACCACTAATACCCTTGGGAAAGGTATGAATACAACTTTTCTCCTTCCAGCTATGGGTATATAGTAGGGCAGACTGGGCTCTTTAACCTTGGTTAGGTAACCAGTCTAGGAGAAGGAAAACTGAATTCAAACCTATTAAACTCCACTTAAGAAATTGATCTTGTGTCACATCCTGCTTGTGCAGAGAGGTTGGTAAATATATATCTATATCTAACTTAAAATATTAAAAAAGGACAATATCAAGAGCTACTCATTACAGTCCACATAGTGGATTATCTAATATTCAAAATCTGGTCTGGAAAAAATAATTATCTAGGGCATTTACTTTCCCAAAACTTTTATTAATAAAACTAGCAAATATATGCACCCTCCGGGTGCAAGTATTTAAGTTTTAATATAATAAAATATGTTAAATTAGAAAGGCTAATGAAACTGAATAAGAATGCAAATAAAATGATTTGGAACAGAGGGGGTAGAATCAAAAAATAGAACAATTTTGAAACTAACTCTTCCATCAATTTCCATTACTCCCGTCTTTCATTGGTAAATTTTCCTAATTCAACTATTTAGTTAAAATAGGAAGTAAAGAATAATATTAGTTATTTCTTCTTGTTAATGGATTTCTTTTAAGATTTATATCCGAGATTTTTGCTCATATTCAATAAGATAAAACCAAACCATTAGAAATCAATAATACTAAGCATATATTTATTAAAATCAGATTTTTAGGTCAATATGCAAATTACCCTTCCCATTCACACTGTAAACCGCTATTTTGTTGTATATATAAATACAATTGCATGTTTTTAATATGTAGATATGGTCAACAGTCTTAATGATGTAAAACAATTTTATTAATAATTGAGGTTTAAATAAAAATAAAATCATGGAGAATTCAATGTAAATAACAAAGGGAATTGTGACTTGAGTAGTGATATAGTTTCGGTTACAGACAAATAAACACAATCTCCATTATAATAAGATATATACATATACACACACACACATATATATATATATATATATATATATATATATACACACACACACACAGCTTATCCTTAAAGTAAGGTCTCCAAAGCACTGGGGACACATGGAAACTATTTGTGTGGGTATTTGACAACATCATTGAGGTTATTATGCATGTACCTGTCTTACTACCACAATTCAATCTTGGCAGTCATTTCTGATGAAGATCCCAATTGACAAGTGTGAAGTTCACATAGTTATTCATTTTTTTTAAACACAAAAAGCACTAAACCGATTGAAATTCATGCCAAAATGTATGGAGTCGTTAAAGATGTTAGCAAGTGGTGTTGGGAGTTTGCAATGATGACTAGATTCAACGCTTCCTCGACATTGCGTTGAGCAGGTATGACATGGCATACAAAAACTGCCACAGTGCCTACAAAAATGCATCAATCAAAATAGCAATTATGTAGAAAAATAGATACACCTTTAAATTTTAAAAATGTAAACATCATTGATAATAAATGTTTCCAAATATTTTAAAGATTTGGTATTACCCATGTGTGTGTATCATTAGTATGTATAAAGGTCATAGTATCTCCAGTGAGTGCTTGATATCCGAGGCAGAGTTATATATATATATATAATATATATATATCTTGAAAGGGAAATGCTTCGTTGTGATATATTGTTTTCAGTGTTATAATACCTAATATATATATATATATATAATATATATATATATATATATATATATATATATAATATATATATATAAATATAGGTAGTATAACACTAAAAACAATATATCACAACGAAGCATTTCCCTTTCAAGATTATCTGAAGAATTATAAGTATACCGAGAGGACGGTACATGGAAAACATAGAAACAAAAATGGATTTACATTCCAAGATCTGAGAAGTCTATAGAACAATAGACATAAAAAGATCTTTGAAAAAAAAAAATTCTAATGTTGGTTATAATATAGTAAAAAGATTAGAATTCCTTAAATTTTTAAGGTCAATTCATAGTGCTTTTCCCCTTTTTTTCACTACTTGTAAGTGTAAATGAAATTCTATCAATTATATGCTATAATACAAAATATTAATATGATTAAAAAGTTTAATGATCAAAGCTACAGAATTTTATCAATACATTGATAAAAAGGTGAGATTAAGAATATTCCCTCTTTAAAAAATAAAATGAGGTATAAACAAGAAATCATATTAGCCATTTTCTACCATAGCCTCCACCAATCCAACCAGTTTATTGAAGAATAAGTGTAAAAGCAACAAAGAAAAAAAAAAAAAAAAAAAAAAATGCTTAATGAACCAAATGGTCAGAGAAAAAAAATTACCAAAAAATTATGGTAAAAAAAAGGAAGAGGAGTAGGATGAAAAAAAAAAAAATTGATAAGGTCAATAGAGATAAAAAAAAAAATTTTAAAAACGAAAAAAAAAAAAAAATGTTTTTTATCAGTCAGTAAAGATTCAAACATGAAAGAACAAAGCAGCAGTAGCAGCAATAGAAGATAAGGGCAATGGCAGTTGTATTAATGATTATAATATCCAGGCATCATCAACAGCAGCAGCAGCAGCAACAACAAGAGGGGGGTAAAGGATCCAGAGACATACCAAAAACAAAAGGTTGGTGCAATAACAAGAATTGGTGCTTCTAAACAAGCAATAATTAAACATAAGATGAAGCAAGCACACAACAGATTTAGAAGAAGAAAAAAAAGGAAAAGGGAGAGAGAGACAGAGACAGAGAAAGACAAGGGGAGAGAGAGAGAAAAAAAAAGCAAATTCATAGCATTAGCAAATTGCATTTAAATACAAATTTTAATAATCTAAAATATTTGAACATTTATTTATAACCTCCTAGCCACAGACACACTACAGTGCACATTCAAATAATATATCAGTGATGCTGATAGCTTTTTAATTTAGTGCATCCTGGTTGCACGGATTTGATTTGAATGAGTCCCTGGGAAATTTGATGGGTCCCAACTAAAGATTCTTAATAAATTGTAGAGTTTTTTTTTCTATAAAACAACTAAAGCCATCTAACCCCTAACTTGTACCCCATACAGGGTAATTCATTTACAAGAAAATATTGAAATGCATTTACAGTCAGCTGGAAATGGTGGGGGAAGAACAAAAAAACAAAAAAAAAAACACTGAGATGCATGGATACGATTTTATAGCATCCTTTTAGATTTTTGCATGTCAGAGGCGCAGGACACATACCTATCAGCATCTCTGATATATATATATATATATTTACTAGTAGCTGGAATCACCATAGCCACTTATTTCATTTACTAGTGTATTGCAGCAATTTTCATATAAATGGTACAATAATCTGACCTAAAGAAATTTTTAAAGCCTTAAAAAATGAATAAGTAAATAAATGAATGAAATATTTTAACCGTTTTGCTGACAGATGAAACAACAAAAATGTCACTGCCTGCAAAGGGTTAAAGTTGGGAACACGGATTTCCAGTCAGATATGCAGAGGTCCAGTGATGCTGATAGCTTTTTAATTTAGTGCATCTTGGGATGCACGGATTAGATTTGAAGGAGTCCCCTGGGAATTTGATGGGTCCCAATGAAAGTTTAATAAATTGTAGAGTTTTTATCTATGAACAACTAAAGCCGTCTAACCCCTACCTTGTATCCATACAGTGTAATTCGTTTCCAAGAAAATACTTAAATGTATTTACAGTTAGCTGGAAATGGTGGGGAAGAGAGAGGAAAAAAAAAAAAAAAAAAAAAAGACACTGGGATGCATACATTTTTCTGAATCCTTTTAGATTTTTAAACGTCAGTGACGCAGGATGTGTACCTATCAGCATCTCTGGAGGTCTTATTTACTTATCTTTGGATCTAATTTCCATAATTTGGGGGGGGGTAGTTCCTGCAAGCATTTAAAAACAATTCATTGCTAAGATTCAATTTAGAGCTTATTTAACACATTCAATGCAATACAATCCACTGATGGATCAAGCAATATTTTTTAAGTGCAAACCAATCCATTGGTTGGTCATATAAACAAACATGACACAATCCACTGATAGGTGAAAATAGTATTGAAAATGTTAAACAAAAATAGTTGAACTTTGTTTCAAGGAATTCAGTGGCAAGGAGGTTGCAAAAGTAAATTATTTTTTTCAAATTACAAAAGATCAAAACATTTAAACAAACTATGGTTAAAAGATTTAATTTGTCTCGTGTGAATGTGTTATACAAGAGGCATGCAAGTTCAAGTCAGAAATAAAGCAATAAAAAATTTGTCATGTTCTAACATAACATTAACAAAATTTAATAAGCTCAATTAAATAAGTTTGACTTCAAATAAGATCCATTTTTAAATCTAGTGTTATAGAATTTTATCATATATATAATTTAAATATTGAAATCTTTTGTTTTCTGAAATGAGGCATTTATTATTATTCTCCACATGTTGCAGACTGCTTTTGGTCGCAGTATGAAAGGCACCTGATGAAGACCAGAGAGTATAATGGCTGAAACGTTGTGAATACTCACGTTTCAAGCAACCAAGACAAGTATAGCCATTTGCAACTTGTAAAAAATGAATATTTTCTAGTATGACTTTACTATTTTCTCTGATGTCTGCTTAAAACATTTAACCTAAAATTCTCTTGGAAAAAACAAATTTACATTACAATTTCTAACTTAATAATAATGTGGAGATTGTCATATCTACTCAAGGGAGATAATTATTAAATGATAATTGTAGAGAACTTCCATAATTTACAATTACAATTTAAATTCTTAACAAATAAAATAATTTGATATCAAGCTTAATGAACACCAAAGGCAGCCTTTAAGCAAGAAATTGTAAATTTTCTTCATTATAGACTTGTGTATTCTGACCAGTATCTTCATCTTAATTCTTATAGTCACAACACTCTGGCCATGGTAACTTACATTCTTCTTTAAGTGTTTAATGTCAATAACTTTTTATTCAATCCACAGATTGTTCTCATTCTACTGTTCATACTTAGACGATATATCACCAGTTAATTCTTAATTCATCCTTAAGATGATACTTGTCTTTTTTTACTGAATTGAGAAATATGACTTATGCACTACCTGATCTAGGGGTTGAAATCATAACTACCAGATAACTAAATACACTTTAACCAACACTTATCCACAAGACCAGTATTTAATATATTAAGAAACAAATGTATATGTTATAGATAATGCACAACCTTCATATAAGGAAATTAATTCAAGTTTTGAAACACATTAGATACAACAGGTTAACTAAAATAGCAAGTGTTTTAGGGATTAGTTAAGTGAGTTTAAATAAAGAGAAAATAAAAAGAACCAAAAGGATTACAGCAGTAATTTTAACCAATGTAATGTGTGCCTCAAATTATCTTTAGAAATCTTAAAAGGGTTGATCCTCTCACTAACAAGGATTGGAGAAACAGTGCTTGCAGTATAAGGTTTTAATAAATTTATATATTCACTTTGCAATCAGTAAAATAGGAAAATGTTAATTTTTTATTTTATTTATTGGAATTTTTCAATTTTCATCTGATTATCAAAAATATGATTGGCTGATTATATATATCCACACCACACACACACCACACAGTGTATAACGGTTATCATAGAAAATAAATTGGTGATCAAAGTTCTAATCCTAGACAAGGCTGCTTGTGTTTTACTTCATGCTAGTGCCCTTGAGAAAGTCATGCATCTATCTCTTTTCCCCCCAGCTATGGTAAATAGGTCAGACTGGTATTTTTAGCTTTGGTAAGAAAACTCTGAATTTAATTTTTTTAAATTTTTTTTTAAAAGAGAAAACGAACTTGTGTCGCATCTTGTTTGTGGCTAAGGCGGGTGGTTGGATAAATACATACACACATGCATGTTTAATGGAATAGGAGAAAAGGTTTTGAAGTGAGGTACTTGGAGAGAGAGAGAGAGAGAAAAAAAAAAAATTATCAGACACTTTGCAAAATATCAGCAAGAGATTATAAGGATTTTTTAAAATTATTTTGCAAAGTGATGCTTATTTTCTGTTGTGGCATGATCTTCGATAGAAGGAAAGTCAAATACATCTTTTTTCACAAAAAAACAGATATTTTGATTATTCAATGAGACTTAAAGAAAAAAAAAAAAAAAATAATTCCAATAAATGAGGAGAAAAATACAAAAAAAAACATTTCCATGTTTACCAAACAAACTTGAAATTAATTTAGTGCATATAACAATTAAGTAATCAAAATCCAAATGAACACTTGATTTTTTTAAAGCAAGTTTTAACTTTACATAAATCTTATTTTGTAATGGTTTTGAAATTGGTGTATTGCTTTTTATAACTGCATCTTTTTCAAAGTGCAGCAATAAAAACATGCTAAATTTGTATTTACAATATATATTTAAAAGTTAAATATTTGATGTGATGGGGTACTACATCGATTTAAGTGTCAGGTTTATCCATGTTTCAAGATGAATAAACAAAAGACACTAGATTTACAATGAACATAATTTTAAAAACTTAAAAAAATTATACAAATAAATTATTATACCTCCACAAAATTAAGTTTTTAAATAAAATAATATCAAATTATTAATTCAAAAAGCAGTAAGTTATTAAAAAACACAATTATATGTCATTTATAATAAAAAGTAAATAAAATATTTGTTTAAAAAAAAAAATATCAACAGATGTCAGTGATAAACAAAAAAACTTTTAGCATTAGGGTATTATCAAAAATATATACCTTAATCTGTTTGGTAGTCACATACTGCCATCAATTAGGGAGTTTGGATTGCATCGTTATCATTGATCCTTAAATAAAAAGAATTAGTTTAACAAAAAGTTTTAATAAAAAGTTTGGATATGCAAAATCATGCTTTGGGTAAAATGTTTAAAGGGTTAAAATGAAAATAAAATTCAATTTCCAAGTGGAAGTGAAAGGATTAAAATAAAAGTTTTATATTAAAAATTACATCAACATCAACGTCTTTGGATTATAAGTGAGGCCAAACAATGTAAATATCTTTCTGTATCTTTTATAAATTTCACATTCATTTATGAATCAAACACCAAATCACTTAATATCAACGTGATATTTTGATCCATAAAACAAACTTTCATGAATAACCATATTCCCTATTAGTTAATACTAAAAAATAGCTGTTCTGTAAATTTCAGTATTTTATTAATCTTTTTTAAACTTTAAAAAAGAAATTAAATAAAATAAGTAATAGACAATGTGCGACACATATAGCGCTACAGATCTACAAATCAGTGAACAGTTAGTAGCAGGTGATGGCATGCAGGAGTTTAATTGTTGATGTTGCAAACAAAAAAATATTTATGTCAGTTTCTTTCTGGCAATCAGATTTAACTGGAGGCTATAACAAAACTAAAATCTGCTTCCTCTTCCATTTGTGAGCAGCAGCAGTAGCAGCTGCTATTACTGCTCTTCTTTATTACTTTAATCTCTCTCTCTATCCTCATGTATTGCACAAAAAGATAGGTGGTGGGTGATATATATATTATATATAATATATATATATAGGGCTCTTCATCTTTTGAGGGTAATCCTTCCTCAAAGACTTTTTTTTAGTTTGTAGGTAAGGATAACATTTCTTAAATTATTTTTTTTTAAATCGTGAGGGGTGGTCGAAAGGTTCAGAGGAATCAATAACAATATAATTTACTTACATAGGAACCAATTTAGCGTAGAGCACCTGCCTAGGGACACAAGGTTCCTGGTTCGATACCAGTCCCCACCAACTCAGCATATGAGTAGCACAGATTGGGTAATCTGATCTGTGCAGTAAAGTGTGTTGGGGGGGGTAGGTGTGGCACTCCACCTCAGCAAAAACAATACTCCTGGTTTAGTGCTAGCAAAAAGGGGGATAGACTCACTCACTGTCCAGCTGATACGACAATAGGCCACTCTACCAACTTCACCTTTTTTTACATTATATGCAGGTGTGTAACATAATTTAATCTAATATGAAAGATCTTTTAAATAGATGTAATTTGATTAGAAATTTATTTTTTATTTAAATTCATTAGGAAAATACAAATTAACATTAACATAATTTTTCCAATGATATGCAAGCATTTCTATAAAAAATAAACAAATTACATTTATTTTGTATCGTTGGGGAATGTGCAACAATTAAAATCATCTGAGTGTTCTGTCAAATTATTTTCTCCACATGAATTCATCCAAGGGAGAAAGAAAACTACATTTCTTTTGAGTAAGAAAAATTAATGTTTAAATATAAAAAGTTACTATGATATAACATGTGTCATTAAACAGGGTATTATGAAAATGGGTGCATTTCAGAGCAATCAATTCAGATTCAATGGAATCTGACTTTAAATTCACATAAAACTGTCAAGGAATAAATTAATCAAAGTGATTTACTTCATATTTCAGATAAGAGAATCGAAAAACACTTCTTAGTCTATTTAATTGTTTAACCTTAAAATCACACTTTAACATTCAAATATTTAAATAAGATATTCTATAGTACTTACATATTCAACAACTGAACCCACATCGAAAACATTTGTAAGTCTTTCATAAAGACTTAAAGAGATTATATATATATATATATATATATATATGCACAAGGTGGTGTAATGATTAATGTTATAGGAAATGGACATGAGAAGAGTTCAAATCCTGGACGAGGCTGTTTGTATTTCACATACCACTAATACCCTTGGGAAAGGTATGAATACAACTTTTCTCCTTCCAGCTATGGGTATATAGTAGGGCAGACTGGGCTCTTTAACCTTGGTTAGGTAACCAGTCTAGGAGAAGGAAACTGAATTCAAACCTATTAAACTCCACTTAAGAAATTGATCTTGTGTCACATCCTGCTTGTGCAGAGAGGTTGGTAAATATATATCTATATCTAACTTAAAATATTAAAAAAGGACAATATCAAGAGCTACTCATTACAGTCCACATAGTGGATTATCTAATATTCAAAATCTGGTCTGGAAAAAATAATTATCTAGGGCATTTACTTTCCCAAAACTTTATTAATAAAACTAGCAAATATATGCACCCTCCGGGTGCAAGTATTTAAGTTTTAATATAATAAAATATGTTAAATTAGAAAGGCTAATGAAACTGAATAAGAATGCAAATAAAATGATTTGGAACAGAGGGGTAGAATCAAAAAATAGAACAATTTTGAAACTAACTCTTCCATCAATTTCCATTACTCCCGTCTTTCATTGGTAAATTTTCCTAATTCAACTATTTAGTTAAATAGGAAGTAAAGAATAATATTAGTTATTTCTCTTGTTAATGGATTTCTTTTAAGATTTATATCCGAGATTTTTGCTCATATTCAATAAGATAAAACCAAACCATTAGAAATCAATAATACTAAGCATATATTTATTAAAATCAGATTTTTAGGGTCAATATGCAAATTACCCTTCCCATTCACACTGTAAACCGCTATTTTGTTGTATATATAAATACAATTGCATGTTTTTAATATGTAGATATGGTCAACAGTCTTAATGATGTAAAACAATTTTATTAATAATTGAGGTTTAATAAAAATAAAATCATGGAGAATTCAATGTAAATAACAAAGGGAATTGTGACTTGAGTAGTGATATAGTTCGGTTACAGACAAATAAACACAATCTCCATTATAATAAGATATATACATATACACACACACACATATATATATAATATATATATATATATATATACACACACACACACAGCTTATCCTTAAAGTAAGGTCTCCAAAGCACTGGGACACATGGAAACTATTTGTGTGGGTATTTGACAACATCATTGAGGTTATTATGCATGTACCTGTCTTACTACCACAATTCAATCTTGGCAGTCATTTCTGATGAAGATCCAATTGACAAGTGTGAAGTTCACATAGTTATTTTATTTTTTAAACACAAAAAGCACTAAACCGATTGAAATTCATGCCAAAATGTATGGAGTCGTTAAAGATGTTAGCAAGTGGTGTTGGGAGTTTGCAATGATGACTAGATTCAACGCTTCCTCGACATTGCGTTGAGCAGGTATGACATGGCATACAAAAACTGCCACAGTGCCTACAAAAATGCATCAATCAAAATAGCAATTATGTAGAAAAATAGATACACCTTTAAATTTTAAAATGTAAACATCATTGATAATAAATGTTTCCAAATATTTTAAAGATTTGGTATTACCCATGTGTGTGTATCATTAGTAGTATAAAGGTCATAGTATCTCCAGTGAGTGCTTGATATCCGAGGCAGAGTATATATATATATATATATATATATATATCTTGAAAGGGAAATGCTTCGTTGTGATATATTGTTTTCAGTGTTATAATACCTAATATATATATATATATATAATATATATTATATATTATATATATATATATATATATATATATATATATATATAATATAGGTAGTATAACACTAAAAACAATATATCACAACGAAGCATTTCCTTTCAAGATTATCTGAAGAATTATAAGTATACCGAGAGGACGGTACATGGAAAACATAGAAACAAAAATGGATTTACATTCCAAGATCTGAGAAGTCTATAGAACAATAGACATAAAAGATCTTTGAAAAAAAAAAATTCTAATGTTGGTTATAATATAGTAAAAAGATTAGAATTCCTTAAATTTTTAAGGTCAATTCATAGTGCTTTTCCCCTTTTTTTCACTACTTGTAAGTGTAAATGAAATTCTATCAATTATATGCTATAATACAAATATTTAATATGATTAAAAAGTTTAATGATCAAAGCTACAGAATTTTTATCAATACATTGATAAAAAGGTGAGATTAAGAATATTCCCTCTTTAAAAATAAAATAAAAATGAGGTATAAACAAGAAATCATATTAGCCATTTTCTACCATAGCCTCCACCAATCCAACCAGTTTATTGAAGAATAAGTGTAAAAGCAACAAAGAAAAAAAAAAAAAAAAAAAAAAGGTGCTTAATGAACCAAATGGTCAGAGAAAAAAAAAATTACCAAAAAATTATGGTAAAAAAAAGGAAGAGGAGTAGGATGAAAAAAAAAAAAAGTTGATAAGGTCAATAGAGATAAAAAAAAATTTTAAAACGAAAAAAAAAAAAAAATGTTTTTTTTATCAGTCAGTAAAGATTCAAATGAAAGAAAAACAGCAGTAGCAGCAATAGAAGTAAGGGCAATGGCAGTTGTATTATGATTATAATATCCAGGCATCATCACAGCAGCAGCAGCACAACAACAAGAGGGGGTAAAGGATCCAGAGACATACCAAAACAAAAGGTTGGTGCAATAACAAGAATTGGTGCTTCTAAACAAGCAATAATTAAACATAAGATGAAGCAAGCACACAAGATTTAGAAGAAGAAAAAAAAGGAAAAGGGAGAGAGAGACAGAGACAGAGAAAGACAAGGGGAGAGAGAGAGAAAAAAAGCAAATTCATAGCATTAGCAAATTGCATTACAAAATTTTAATAATCTAAAATATTTGAACATTTATTTATAACCTCCTAGCCACAGACACACTACAGTGCACATTCAAATAATATATCAGTGATGCTGATAGCTTTTTAATTTAGTGCATCCTGGTTGCAGGATTTGATTTGAATGAGTCCCTGGGAAATTTGATGGGTCCCAACTAAAGATTCTTAATAAATTGTAGAGTTTTTTTTATCTATAAACAACTAAAGCCATCTAACCCCTAACTTGTACCCCATACAGGGTAATTCATTTACAAGAAATATTGAAATGCATTTACAGTCAGCTGGAAATGGTGGGGGAAGAACAAAAAAAACAAAAAAAAACACTGAGATGCATGGATACGATTTTATGCATCCTTTTAGATTTTTGCATGTCAGAGCGCAGGACACATACCTATCAGCATCTCTGATATAATATATTATTATTTACTAGTAGCTGGAATCACCATAGCCACTTATTTCATTTACTAGTGTATTGGCAGCAATTTTCATATAAATGGTACATAATCTGACCTAAAGAAATTTTTGATAAGCCTTAAAAATGAATAAGTAAATAAATGAATGAATATTTTTAACCGTTTGCTGACAGATGAAACAACAAAAATGTCACTGCCTGCAAAAGGGTTAAAGTTGGGAACACGGATTTCCAGTCAGATATGCAGAGGTCCAGTGATGCTGATAGCTTTTTAATTTATGCATCTTGGGATGCACGGATTAGATTTGAAGGAGTCCCCTGGGAAATTTGATGGGTCCCAATGAAAGTTTAATAAATTGTAGAGTTTTTTATCTATGAACAACTAAAGCCGTCTAACCCCTACCTTGTACTCCATACAGTGTAATTCGTTTCCAGAAAATACTTAAATGTATTTACAGTTAGCTGGAAATGGTGGGGAAGAGAGAGAAAAAAAAAAAAAAAAAGACACTGGGATGCATACATTTTTCTGAATCCTTTAGATTTTTAAACGTCAGTGACGCAGGATGTGTACCTATCAGCATCTCTGGAGGTCTTATTTACTTATCTTTGGATTAATTTCCATAATTGGGGGGGGGGGTAGTTCCTGCAAGCATTTAAAAACAATTCATTGCTAAGATTCAATTTAGAGCTTATTTAACACATTCAATGCAAAATCCACTGATGGATCAGCAATATTTTTTAAGTGCAAACCCAATCCATTGGTTGGTCATATAACAAACATGAAACAATCCACTGATAGTTGAAAATAGTATTGAAAATGTTAAACAAAAATAGTTGAACTTTGTTTCAAGGAATTCAGTGGCAAGGAGGTTGCAAAAGTAAATTATTTTTTTCAAATTACAAAAGATCAAAACATTTAAACAAACTATGGTTAAAAGATTTAATTTGTCTCGTGTGAATGTGTTATACAAGAGGCATGCAAGTTCAAGTCAGAAATAAAGCAATAAAAAATTTGTCATGTTCTAACATAACATTACAAAATTTAATAAGCTCAATTAAATAAGTTTGACTTCAAATAAGATCCATTTTTAATCTAGTGTTATAGAATTTTATCATATATATAATTTAAATATTGAAATCTTTTGTTTTCTGAAATGAGGCATTTATATTATTCTCCACATGTTGCAGACTGCTTTTGGTCGCAGTATGAAAGGCACCTGATGAAGACCAGAGAGTATAATGGCTGAAACGTTGTGAATACTCACGTTTCAAGCAACCAAGACAAGTATAGCCATTTGCACTTGTAAAAAATGAATATTTTCTAGTATGACTTTACTATTTTCTCTGATGTCTGCTTAAAACATTTAACCTAAAATTCTCTTGGAAAAAACAAATTTACATTACAATTTCTAACTTAATAATAATGTGGAGATTGTCATATCTACTCAAGGGAGATAATTATTAAAATGATAATTGTAGAGAACTTCCAATAATTTACAATTACAATTTAAATTCTTAACAAATAAAATAATTTGATATCAAGCTTAATGAACACCAAAGGCAGCCTTTAAGCAAGATATTGTAAATTTTCTTCATTATAGACTTGTGTATTCTGACCAGTATCTTCATCTTAATTCTTATAGTCACAACACTCTGGCCATGGTAACTTCATTCTTCTTTAAGTGTTTAATGTCAATAACTTTTTATTCAATCCACAGATTGTTCTCATTCTACTGTTCATACTTAGACGATATATCACCAGTTAATTCTTAATTCATCCTTAAGATGATACTTGTCTTTTTTTACTGAATTGAGAATATGACTTATGCACTACCTGATCTAGGGTGTAATGGTTTAACATTGTCAAACAATTTACTTATAACAGTTGTTACATTCCATAAACAAAATAGCAACTATTATGGGACTGAGGTAGTCATTTTTTGGTTACGTAAAATACATTATTATATTATGAAAAAGTTTTGTAAAAGCATTGACAATATCACTAACATTTTTGTATTTTTTAAGATTAATTAATAAAACATGTTAACTTATCACTTAGTATTAAAGATAGAGAAACCCAAAAAGTACAAAGATAGTAAAAGTAAATCTTTGTACTTTGTAATACAATATGCTACTACACAAATAAACATGATGCATATGCTACCAGCACTACTATGCTACTTTTTTTTTTATATAAATTGCATCGCAAACAATACACTTATTCCATTAGTGCACAAGCATTATATATATATATATATATATATATATTAATATATACCTTTATTTGAAGAACATGGTGTACCTCTGCAGCAAAAGCATATAAAGGTTTGTTTGAATGTCCTAAACACGAAGCAGTGGGTATAAAATATCCCAACTATATCACTGGATCTACTCTTTCATCTGCTATTGTTAATGAATGTGGATATCCTACACCCCTATACGAACACACTAGACTAGTCCAATACCTGTTACTTGCTTATCATATGTTTGTCAAACAAGTTCACAAAAAATTCTGTTAGATTTTACCTTTGCTAACAGCTTTGGTACCTCTAGGTTTCTTGACTGTTTTAGAATGGTAGTTATTATCTTTGTTATATTATAAATATTTGTTTCAATATTAAGTCTGTTTGGTTTGTTATAAGTATACCCTCCTGTTTTGTGTTTACAGTTTTTCACAATGTTTAATTCTGGTGATTTATGCCTATCTGTAACTTACTTTTTTTTTTAATATCCCTCATCCTGCATTAATGTATAGATTATACCAAACTCAAAATTCATATAATTACCACAAGTTTTTAAAAAAAACTAAAACAGAAGTTACACAAGCAGTATGAAGAGTTCAAATTAATTTCCTGTACAACTACCTGCTTTAAGGTTTGTTTTACATTCATCACAGCCATTAAAATAGAACTTGTTCAAATCAAATATATGCAAAAAAAAAAATTTTTAATCTTTAAAACATTAAAATGTTTAGTTTTTTTTAAAATCCATTTACATAAGAATTGAATAGAAATTGCTAAATCACAATTAAGTAAATTTCAAATCATCAATCATTTTAATGTAAAATAGTCAAAGTTGTCAATTTATCCCTACCAGATACTTATAGAAAGATAGATAAGTATTAAAAACAAATGCATGAAACAAATTATAACTACAAAATGTTTTTATTGGATGTTATAAAACTTTGTGCAAAAATAGCCTCATGCAGAAAAGATTGAGATAAAAATAGAAGAGATGCTAATGTTAGCAAATAAAGTATTTTTATTTGTTCTATCCAATTCTAAGTTTAGATTACAGGGATAAACAAAATGTTTTTTGATTGTTTTTAAACAGTTCATAAGCAATGGATACAAAACTACTTGTGTATGTTATTAGCTTACAAAAGTAAACAAAATCGAATACTGATACACTAAGAATCTTTAAGAAAATAAACAAATAAAGCAATGTTTATTTTTCAAAATAAACATAACTCATTTATTGATCATTCCAATCTTCTTTTTTAGTGATTCTAATACATAACAAGAATTAGAAATAGTTTATCACACATCCATCTTTAAAATGGATGATTACAAAAACACAATCTCTTGTCAAAGTTTAGGTCATTAGAGAATATATGATTATAAAAAGTGATAATTTTGTTGCTTCTTTATTGCAATTAAAATATCAGTCGCAAATTCCTTTAATAAAGTATACAAAACAATACAATGTACTTTCCTATTAGATTAAACTCAACTCAGATCTGGTAAAATTTTCCAATTAATAAATCCAATTGTTTTTCCAACAAAAACTCACCAACCTAAATTCAAGTCAAATCTATTCAACCCAAAATTGATTCATCTTAAAAGATTTTCACAATACATTGATATGCATTATATAATGGTAACTTAATATCTAAATCAGGAGTGTATAAAGTTGATTACTCCCACTCCTTAAAGGCAAATTAAAGGGGGGGGAAAATCTAAAAAGGAAAGAGAAAAGAGTAGGAGGGATAGAGATTACTATAAAGCAAAGTAAAACTGAAAATGGAAATGATGATGGAAATATGTGTAACCCAAAAGAGAGTCCCCTCCTAAACAAAAATATCAGTGTCAAGTGTATGAACCTAGGTTCCTTACTAAAGATATTTAGAAGTTAAAGTGTTAATGTTTGGTTTAGATTTTAATCAAAACTTTTAGAATAAGCAGATTTATGTAGGGATACCATAGTTTAACAGATTAGAGGTATTAATTGGAGAAAAGAAATCTGATCCTACTACTTAAAAGGTATATCATTTTTTAGGGAAAAAAATGAAAGACGGAACTGCTAAGCTCAAACTAGTTATATAGAAATGAATATTTCTATAAGAGTTTGTAGGTAAGGATAACATTTCTTAAATTATTTTTTTTAAATCGTGAGGGGTGGGTCGAAAGGTTCAGAGGAATCAATAACAATATAATTTACTTACATAGGGACCAATTTAGCGGTAGAGCACCTGCCTAGGACCACAAGGTTCCTGGTTCGATACCAGTCCCCACCAACTCAGCATATGAGTAGCACAGATTGGGTAATCTGATCTGTGCAGTAAAGTGTGTTGGGGGGGGGTAGGTGTGGCACTCCACTCTCAGCAAAAACAATATCCCTGGTTTAGTGCTAGCAAAAAGGGGGATAGACACTCACTGTCCAGCTGATACCGACAATAGGCCACTCTACCAACTTCACCTTTTTTTACATTTTATTGCAGGTGTGTAACATAATTTAATCTAATATGAAAGATCTTTTAAATAGATGTAATTTGATTAGAAATTTATTTTTTATTTAAATTCATTAGGAAAATACAAATTAACATTAACATAATTTTTTAATGCATGCATTTTATTATAAAATAAACAAATTACATTTATTTTGTATCGTTGGGGAATGTGCAACAAAATTAAAATCATCTGAGTGTTCTGTCAAATTATTTTCTCCACATGAATTCATCCAAGGGAGAAAGAAAACTACATTTCTTTTGAGTAAGAAAAATTAATGTTTAAATATAAAAAGTTACTATGATATAACATGTGTCATTAAACAGGGTATTATGAAAATGGGTGCATTTCAGAGCAATCAATTTCAGATTCAATGGAATCTGACTTTAAATTCACATAAAACTGTCAAGGAATAAATTAATCAAAGTGATTTACTTTCAATTTCAGATAAGAGAATCGAAAAACACTTCTTAGTCTATTTAATTGTTTAACCTTAAAATCACACTTTAACATTCAAATATTTAAATAAAGATATTCTATAGTACTTACATATTCAACAACTGAACCCACATCGAAAACATTTGTAAGTCTTTCATAAAGACTTAAAGAGATTATATATATATATATATATATATATATGCACAAGGTGGTGTAATGATTAATGTTATATAGAAATGGACATGAGAAGAGTTCAAATCCTGGACGAGGCTGTTTGTATTTCACATACCACTAATACCCTTGGGAAAGGTATGAATACAACTTTTCTCCTTCCAGCTATGGGTATATAGTAGGGCAGACTGGGCTCTTTAACCTTGGTTAGGTAACCAGTCTAGGAGAAGGAAAACTGAATTCAAACCTATTAAACTCCACTTAAGAAATTGATCTTGTGTCACATCCTGCTTGTGCAGAGAGGTTGGTAAATATATATCTATATCTAACTTAAAATATTAAAAAAGGACAATATCAAGAGCTACTCATTACAGTCCACATAGTGGATTATCTAATATTCAAAATCTGGTCTGGAAAAAATAATTATCTAGGGCATTTACTTCCCAAAACTTTTATTAATAAAACTAGCAAATATATGCACCCTCCGGGTGCAAGTATTTAAGTTTTAATATAATAAAATATGTTAAATTAGAAAGGCTAATGAAACTGAATAAGAATGCAAATAAAATGATTTGGAACAGAGGGGGTAGAATCAAAAAATAGAACAATTTTGAAACTAACTCTTCCATCAATTTCCATTACTCCCGTCTTTCATTGGTAAATTTTCCTAATTCAACTATTTAGTTAAAATAGGAAGTAAAGAATAATATTAGTTATTTCTTCTTGTTAATGGATTTCTTTTAAGATTTATATCCGAGATTTTTGCTCATATTCAATAAGATAAAACCAAACCATTAGAAATCAATAATACTAAGCATATATTTATTAAAATCAGATTTTTAGGGTCAATATGCAAATTACCCTTCCCATTCACACTGTAAACCGCTATTTTGTTGTATATATAAATACAATTGCATGTTTTTAATATGTAGATATGGTCAACAGTCTTAATGATGTAAAACAATTTTATTAATAATTGAGGTTTAAATAAAAATAAAATCATGGAGAATTCAATGTAAATAACAAAGGGAATTGTGACTTGAGTAGTGATATAGTTCGGTTACAGACAAATAAACACAATCTCCATTATAATAAGATATATACATATACACACACCACATATATATATTATATATATATATATATAATATACACACACACACACAGCTTATCCTTAAAGTAAGGTCTCTCAAAGCACTGGGGACACATGGAAACTATTTGTGTGGGTATTTGACAACATCATTGAGGTTATTATGCATGTACCTGTCTTACTACCACAATTCAATCTTGGCAGTCATTTCTGATGAAGATCCCAATTGACAAGTGTGAAGTTCACATAGTTATTTTTTTTTTAAACACAAAAAGCACTAAACCGATTGAAATTCATGCCAAAATGTATGGAGTCGTTAAAGATGTTAGCAAGTGGTGTTGGGAGTTTGCAATGATGACTAGATTCAACGCTTCCTCGACATTGCGTTGAGCAGGTATGACATGGCATACAAAAACTGCCACAGTGCCTACAAAAATGCATCAATCAAAATAGCAATTATGTAGAAAAATAGATACACCTTTAAATTTTAAAATGTAAACATCATTGATAATAAATGTTTCCAAATATTTTAAAGATTTGGTATTACCCATGTGTGTGTATCATTAGTATGTATAAAGGTCATAGTATCTCCAGTGAGTGCTTGATATCCGAGGCAGAGTATATATATATATATATATATATATATATCTTGAAAGGGAAATGCTTCGTTGTGATATATTGTTTTCAGTGTTATAATACCTAATATATATATATATATATATATATATATATATATATATATATATATATATATATATATATAATATAGGTAGTATAACACTAAAACAATATATCACAACGAAGCATTTCCTTTTCAAGATTATCTGAAGAATTATAAGTATACCGAGAGGACGGTACATGGAAAACATAGAAACAAAAATGGATTTACATTCCAAGATCTGAGAAGTCTATAGAACAATAGACATAAAAAGATCTTTGAAAAAAAAAAATTCTAATGTTGGTTATAATATAGTAAAAAGATTAGAATTCCTTAAATTTTTAAGGTCAATTCATAGTGCTTTTCCCCTTTTTTTCACTACTTGTAAGTGTAAATGAAATTCTATCAATTATATGCTATAATACAAAATATTTAATATGATTAAAAAGTTTAATGATCAAAGCTACAGAATTTTTATCAATACATTGATAAAAAGGTGAGATTAAGAATATTCCCTCTTTAAAAAATAAAATAAAAATGAGGTATAAACAAGAAATCATATTAGCCATTTTCTACCATAGCCTCCACCAATCCAACCAGTTTATTGAAGAATAAGTGTAAAAGCAACAAAGAAAAAAAAAAAAAAAAAAAAAAAGGTGCTTAATGAACCAAATGGTCAGAGAAAAAAAAATTACCAAAAAATTATGGTAAAAAAAGGAAGAGGAGTAGGATGAAAAAAAAAAAAAGTTGATAAGGTCAATAGAGATAAAAAAAAATTTTTAAAAACGAAAAAAAAAAAAAAAATGTTTTTTTATCAGTCAGTAAAGATTCAAACATGAAAGAACAAAGCAGCAGTAGCAGCAATAGAAGATAAGGGCAATGGCAGTTTGTATTAATGATTATAATATCCAGGCATCATCAACAGCAGCAGCAGCAGCAACAACAAGAGGGGGTAAAGGATCCAGAGACATACCAAAACAAAAGGTTGGTGCAATAACAAGAATTGGTGCTTCTAAACAAGCAATAATTAAACATAAGATGAAGCAAGCACACAACAGATTTAGAAGAAGAAAAAAAAGGAAAAGGGAGAGAGAGACAGAGACAGAGAAAGACAAGGGGAGAGAGAGAGAAAAAAAAAGCAAATTCATAGCATTAGCAAATTGCATTTAAATACAAATTTTAATAATCTAAAATATTTGAACATTTATTTATAACCTCCTAGCCACAGACACACTACAG
Source organism: Doryteuthis pealeii (assembly GCA_023376005.1). Taxonomy (NCBI): domain Eukaryota; kingdom Metazoa; phylum Mollusca; class Cephalopoda; order Myopsida; family Loliginidae; genus Doryteuthis; species Doryteuthis pealeii. The sequence goes on along the minus strand of CM042143.1, from coordinate 1,921,945 downwards.
TGCACATTCAAATAATATATCAGTGATGCTGATAGCTTTTTAATTTAGTGCATCCTGGGTTGCACGGATTTGATTTGAATGAGTCCCTGGGAAATTTGATGGGTCCCAACTAAAGATTCTTAATAAATTGTAGAGTTTTTTTTATCTATAAACAACTAAAGCCATCTAACCCCTAACTTGTACCCCATACAGGGTAATTCATTTACAAGAAAATATTGAAATGCATTTACAGTCAGCTGGAAATGGTGGGGGAAGAACAAAAAAAAAAAAAAAAAACACTGAGATGCATGGATACGATTTTATAGCATCCTTTAGATTTTTGCATGTCAGAGGCGCAGGACACATACCTATCAGCATCTCTGATATATATATATATATTTTACTAGTAGCTGGAATCACCATAGCCACTTATTTCATTTACTAGTGTATTGCAGCAATTTTCATATAAATGGTACAATAATCTGACCTAAAGAAATTTTTGTAAAGCCTTAAAAAATGAATAAGTAAATAAATGAATGAAATATTTTAACCGTTTTGCTGACAGATGAAACAACAAAAATGTCACTGCCTGCAAAAGGGTTAAAGTTGGGAACACGGATTTCCAGTCAGATATGCAGAGGTCCAGTGATGCTGATAGCTTTTTAATTTAGTGCATCTTGGGATGCACGGATTAGATTTGAAGGAGTCCCCTGGGAAATTTGATGGGTCCCAATGAAAGTTTAATAAATTGTAGAGTTTTTATCTATGAACAACTAAAGCCGTCTAACCCCTACCTTGTACTCCATACAGTGTAATTCGTTTCCAAGAAAATACTTAAATGTATTTACAGTTAGCTGGAAATGGTGGGGAAGAGAGAGGAAAAAAAAAAAAAAAAAAAAAAAGACACTGGGATGCATACATTTTTCTGAATCCTTTTAGATTTTTAAACGTCAGTGACGCAGGATGTGTACCTATCAGCATCTCTGGAGGTCTTATTTACTTATCTTTGGATCTAATTTCCATAATTTGGGGGGGGGGGGTAGTTCCTGCAAGCATTTAAAAACAATTCATTGCTAAGATTCAATTTAGAGCTTATTTAACACATTCAATGCAATACAATCCACTGATGGATCAAGCAATATTTTTTAAGTGCAAACCAATCCATTGGTTGGTCATATAACAAACATGACACAATCCACTGATAGGTGAAAATAGTATTGAAAATGTTAAACAAAAATAGTTGAACTTTGTTTCAAGGAATTCAGTGGCAAGGAGGTTGCAAAAGTAAATTATTTTTTTCAAATTACAAAAGATCAAAACATTTAAACAAACTATGGTTAAAAGATTTAATTTGTCTCGTGTGAATGTGTTATACAAGAGGCATGCAAGTTCAAGTCAGAAATAAAGCAATAAAAATTTGTCATGTTCTAACATAACATTAACAAAATTTAATAAGCTCAATTAAATAAGTTTGACTTCAAATAAGATCCATTTTTAAATCTAGTGTTATAGAATTTTATCATATATATAATTTAAATATTGAAATCTTTTGTTTTCTGAAATGAGGCATTTATTATTATTCTCCACATGTTGCAGACTGCTTTTGGTCGCAGTATGAAAGGCACCTGATGAAGACCAGAGAGTATAATGGCTGAAACGTTGTGAATACTCACGTTTCAAGCAACCAAGACAAGTATAGCCATTTGCAACTTGTAAAAAATGAATATTTTCTAGTATGACTTTACTATTTTCTCTGATGTCTGCTTAAAACATTTAACCTAAAATTCTCTTTGGAAAAAACAAATTTACATTACAATTTCTAACTTAATAATAATGTGGAGATTGTCATATCTACTCAAGGGAGATAATTATTAAAATGATAATTGTAGAGAACTTCCATAATTTACAATTACAATTTAAATTCTTAACAAATAAAATAATTTGATATCAAGCTTAATGAACACCAAAGGCAGCCTTTAAGCAAGAATATGTAAATTTTCTTCATTATAGACTTGTGTATTCTGACCAGTATCTTCATCTTAATTCTTATAGTCACAACACTCTGGCCATGGTAACTTACATTCTTCTTTAAGTGTTTAATGTCAATAACTTTTTATTCAATCCACAGATTGTTCTCATTCTACTGTTCATACTTAGACGATATATCACCAGTTAATTCTTAATTCATCCTTAAGATGATACTTGTCTTTTTTTACTGAATTGAGAAATATGACTTATGCACTACCTGATCTAGGGGAAATCATATAGATAACTAAATATTTAACCAACACTTATCCACAAGACCAGTATTTAATATATTAAGAAACAAATGTATATGTTATAGATAATGCACAACCTTCATATAAGGAAATTAATTCAAGTTTTGAAACACATTAGATACAACAGGTTAACTAAAATAGCAAGTGTTTTAGGGATTAGTTAAGTGAGTTTAAATAAAGAGAAAATAAAAAGAACCAAAAGGATTACAGCAGTAATTTTTAACCAATGTAATGTGTGCCTCAAATTATCTTTAGAAATCTTAAAAAGGGTTGATCCTCTCACTAACAAGGATTGGAGAACAGTGCTTGCAGTATAAGGTTTTAATAAATTTATATATTCACTTTGCAATCAGTAAAATAGGGAAAATGTTAATTTTTTATTTTATTTATTGGAATTTTTCAATTTTCATCTGATTATCAAAAGATATGATTGGCTGATTATATATATCCACACACACACACACACACAGTGTATAACGGTTATCATAGAAAATAAAATTGGTGATCAAAGTTCTAATCCTAGACAAGGCTGCTTGTGTTTTACTTCATGCTAGTGCCCTTGAGAAAGTCATGCATCTATCTCTTTTCCCCCCAGCTATGGGTAAATAGGTCAGACTGGGTATTTTTAGCTTTGGTAAGGAAAACTCTGAATTTAATTTTTTAAATTTTTTTTTAAAAGAGAAAACGAACTTGTGTCGCATCTTGTTTGTGGCTAAGGCGGGTGGTTGGATAAATACATACACACATGCATGTTTAATGGAATAGGAGAAAAGGTTTTGAAGTGAGGTACTTGGAGAGAGAGAAGAGAAGAAAAAAAAAAAGTTATCAGACACTTTGCAAAATATCAGCAAGAGATTTATAAGGATTTTTTAAAATTATTTTTGCAAAGTGATGCTTATTTTCTGTTGTGGCATGATCTTCTAGATAGAAGGAAAGTCAAATACATCTTTTTTCACAAAAACAAGATATTTTGATTATTCAATGAGACTTAAGAAAAAAAAAAAAAATAATTCCAATAAATGAGGAGAAAAATACAAAAAAAAAACAACATTTCCATGTTTTACCAAACAAACTTGAAATTAATTTAGTGCATATAACAATTAAGTAATCAAAATCCAAATGAACACTTGATTTTTTTTTAAAGCAAGTTTTAACTTTACATAAATCTTATTTTGTAATGGTTTTGAAATTGGTGTATTGCTTTTTTATAACTGGCATCTTTTTCAAAGTGCAGCAATAAAAACATGCTAAATTTGTATTTACAATATATATTTAAAAGTTAAATATTTGATGTGATGGGGTACTACATCGATTTAAGTGTCAGGTTTATCCATGTTTCAAGATGAATAAACAAAAGACACTAGATTACAATGAACAATAATTTTAAAAACTTTAAAAATTATACAAATAAATTATATACCTCCACAAAATTAAGTTTTTAAATAAAATAATATCAATATTATTAATTCAAAAAAGCAGTAAGTTATTAAAAACACAATTATATGATCATTTATAATAAAAAGTAAATAAAATATTTGTTTAAAAAGAAAAAAATATCAACAGATGTCAGTGGATAAACAAAAAAACTTTTAGCATTTAGGGTATTATCAAAAATATATACCTTAATCTGTTTGGTAGGTCACATACTGCCATCAATTAGGGAGTTTGGATTGCATCGTTATCATTGAATCCTTAAATGATAAAAAGAAGTTAGAGTTTAACAAAAAATGTTTTTAATAAAAAGTTTTGGATATGCAAAATCATGCTTTGGGTAAAATGTTTAAAGGGTTAAAATGAAAATAAAATTCAATTTCCAAGTGGAAGTGAAAGGATTAAAATAAAAAGTTTTATATTAAAAATTACATCAACATCAACGTCTTTGGATTATAAAGTTGAGGCCAACAATGTAAATATCTTTCTGTATCTTTTATAAATTTCACATTCATTTATGAATCAAACACCAAATCCACTTAATATCAACGTGATATTTTGATCCATAAACAAACTTTCATGAATAACCATATTCCCTATTAGTTAAATACTAAAAATAGGTCTGTTCTGTAAATTTCAGTATTTTATTAATTCTTTTTGAAACTTTAAAAAAGAAATTAAAATAAAATAAGTAAATAGACAATGTGCGTACACATATAGCGCTACAGATCTACAAATCAGTGAACAGTTAGTAGCAGGTGATGGCATGCAGGAGTTTAATTGTTGATGTTGCAAACAAAAAAAATATTATTGTCAGTTTCTTTCTGGCAATCAGATTTAACTGGAGGCTATAACAAAACTAAATCTGCTGTCCTCTTCCATTTGTGAGCAGCAGCAGTAGCAGCTGCTATTACTGCTCTTCTTTATTACTTTTAATCTCTCTCTCTATCCTCATAGTATTGACAAAAGATAGGGTGGTGGTGTATATATATATATATATATAGGGGCTCTTCATCTGTTTGAGGGTAATCCTTCCTCAAAGACTTTTTTTTAACAATTTGTGCATATAACCATAACTTAATCTTATTTTCTTTAAAAAGGAATTAAATAAAGTAAAACTTAAACCTTTTTTATAAAGTAAAAAATTTCTTGGCAATTGAATAAATTAAAAATGACAAGAAAAATATTCTTGAAAAAAAAAAATGAATAACTAAAAATAACTATAGAATTATTACATAAAGAAATTGCTAATTACTAAAAAAAAAAAAAAAAAAAAAATAAAGGGAAAAAAATTTTTTTTTAAATGGTTATTCAACAAAATTATTTAATTCCACATTTATCTCAGAGTTTGATGACAAATTAATTGAAGGAATAAGTGGAGGTGAGATTCACTGATCTAGTAATGTGAGAAATAAATAAATTTTCTACTATAGAGATAGTTACAGGAATGAATACCAATTAGATATTGAAAATTAAGGAATCATCACTTATAGTAGTTAAAGTCCCATCAGTAAACTAACTGTATAGGCTACCATTATTCAACAATATAATGACCTGAAGAGTTAAAGCCAAAATAAACAGACTAATAGTAAGCATTCAAATGTTTTTTCATGTTACATAGACAATGAAAACTGAATTTTATGTATTGAGTTGTAGCCAATTGTCCAGGGAGTTTCCACAAATAAAACAAAACCTGTTTAAAAAATAAATAAATAAAATTAGATTTTAACTGTTGATATGGATAAAAAGCATATGTAGTCATTGGCACAACATTAAAGATTATACCAATAATGTCAGGTAATTAATTTTTAAGATATTAATTGTTGAAATAATGATTATAAATTTGAAAAAAAAAAAAAAAAAAAAAAAAAAAACAAACCTTTCAAGAAAATTTTTTACTGATGGCTCATTTCAACATATCAGAAATCTTGTAGAAAATGTGTTTATTCACTGCATACCTTTCAAGAACAAGAAAACTGATTATTCTAATATGAGAGAAAATAAATTTAAGAAAGCTCTTCAAGTTATACCTTCTCTTCCAAAATTAAATTCTTTTTCTATTATAGAAATCAAGAGATTCTCCTCAAGTCAATCAATTAGTTGTTTTGAGGTACACATCACATAAACAGAGCCTCTCAATGAAACAATGATTTTTATAAGGGAAGAATAAATAAAACTATGTTACACAAATAAATTTGGTAAGACTTACAAAATCACAATGTACAACTTGTCTTATAAACAATGATATCTAAGACAACAGCAGGGAAAAAATAATTCTATTTCTTTTTAAATGGTATATCAACCCAGCTAGGGTTATTTTATACCCAGTGGTTACGGAATTGTGTACATTGTACATTTATGTTGACATTTGTATATTTATTTCTAAAGAGTATTGCACATAATTATATGATACCAAGTATTTTTATCTAATACAAATAATTTGCACACAGTTGTATTGTGTCAAATATTCCTATCTAACACCAATAATGTACAAGCAATTATATAGTTTTAAGTCACTAATAATAATCCTTAGGTTTCAAATCTTACTAACGTTAATAATTCTATTTAATAATAATAATAATAATAATAATAATAATAATTGATAGAAAACTTTTTAATCAATTTTTTTTTTTAAATAAAAAACTATTCATTATAAAATCTTGTAAATAAATGAAGTGCTCAAAATTATTAAAATTGGACAATTCCCTGATTCTTGTTAATTGTTTTTTTTTTAAACAATTACCAAAATTTAAAAAAGATTTACCTCCCTTGACAAAAAAAATTGAGCATACCTAGTCGGAATTGACCGATAATACAAGATTAGATTGATTTTCAAATAAATCAAACTAAATTGATCTTTAGGTACCTCCAATTTGCCCGCCTATATTTAACACAATATAAACTTGCATAAAGGTTAATATTATCTTGAAAATTTTTTGTCCATTCAAAATGAGAATCATTTTTAAAAAACTCCTGATGATTTTTTTTCAGCTTACGGAAATAATGAAAATTAAGAACATAAACAATGTTTACATTTTCGCACCGTTAAATCAATTGAAATTTAATGTAGCCAAAAACAAGTTACTACCAGAGGCTTTTTTTTTTTTAAACTCTATGAAAAATCAATTAATGGTCCGATTTAAGAAAATTTCCATAATTACTTACCTTTTGATGAAAATAGGTTTGAAATAGGTTTTTCCTAAAATATATTAGGGGAAATATTTTTTTACGAGGTCTATCCTCCCCTATTTTATTTTATGAAAAAAAATGAACTCACAATGAACGATTTTTACTTTTTTTCGATAAAAGATAAGAGTCTGAATAATTATATTAGAAGATTTTTTATAAGTTATACGGGAATTTTTTTAGTAAGAACCATGAATACAGAATTCTGCTTAAAAAAAATCAATAAAGAAACTACCCCTGTTGTAATAAAAACATAACAGCGAGTAATTTTTCCCCAATCGGATAATTTGATCTTTGAATTAACTGTTTTTCTTTGAAACAACTCTTTATGTTCGGAATTTTTTTTTTTTTTTGCGAGATCTTAAAAAAAAGAAGAAAAGTTAAACAAATATTTACGTTTCTTCCCTCAATATGGCCTAAATTGACCACGTGCGGTATTTTGGTGGTACCTAGTAAATAAATATACCTTATTGTGAGCTAGAAAATATTTTCATGGCATCGCCAATGTAATTTTTGAAAAACCTGAGTATTTTTAAAATTATTAAATTAGACTCGGACATTTATAGACGAGAGAAACACTATTAGAGGCATTCGTTGTGTACCATACGTTTATCTGCAAGAGGAAATATCAATACTTATCGGAAAGCATATTCCTTCCATCAAATGTAACACTTCCATGAATATCTGATTGCTATGCGATGGTTAATTTTTTTTTTTTTAGCCATTGTATTAGCCAACATGGGGAATAATAATGTAAAGCAATTTGACCACATGGTCAAACTTACTATTCATCATGCAATGGATTTTTATATTTGGCAAGGTCATAAAATAGTCCACAACAACCAATAAAGCATGTTTAATTACATATTTTAAAATATATATATATGGGTTAAGAATAAAACATACATTTTCCAGAATTTAATCGTTTTTATTTCTAATCAAAAATCAACAAGAGTAATAAAAAAAATACGAGAAAAAATGAATTTCCGGTTTGTCAAATCTTACGCTTCCGGCACGTGGTTAAAAAAAAAAGAAAATTAGTTTAGTTTTAAACTGAAAAAGAAATTATTAAAAGGAAGGTACTATAAAATTAAAATTGCTAATAAGCTCGAAAAAAGAAAAGAAAGATTTATTTCTATATTTACTAAACGAATGAATAATCAAAAACTGGCTAAAACGAACCAAGATTCGTAGTTTTTTGATGAAACTGGTGGAACGTTCATTGTTTTGTAAAAAGGACCTACAAACAATTAAATAGTTTTCTCACTTTCTCGATACTTATATCCCAGTCAAAGTATTAATTTAAACAATCACGAAAGAGACTAAAAATACGTTTCTTTCTTCTAGTAATAATACAAATAAAGGAAATTACATTAAAATAGTTATCTTCTTTTTATCGTGGTGGAGTTTAGTAAAAACCTTCAAAAGGAAAACCGACAAGTAATAAATTTAAAACTAAAGACACATACAACTCATAAAAGACAATCAAATACCTCAAGTAATATAGAAAAAAATCCAAAAAGTAAATTAAAATCAGTAATCGCCATTAAGTTTCCACTGTTGAATTAATGTCACCCGACTACAGTGTATAGGATTGTCAATAATGATTTAAAATTCCCTAATGTCACCACGTAAAGAACATGTTAAGATAATCAGAATTAAATAAAAATGAAGAAAGAAAACCTCTAAAGTGTTACTCTTTCTTTTCATTCTTCTAATTTACTAATTGATATTTCATCGTCATGATAAATAACCAAAATCGAAAAATCAGTCAGATTAAAAACAGAAAATAATAGGTAGTCGTTAGTTTCGGTTTCATGGGGATTCGAAGATAAATAACCATATAAAAGAAAAAACTAATCGATAAAAAAAGTAAAATGAGCTTTTAAATAAATCTATCTTTAAATTAGAGAATGATCATTTAATAAATCAAATTTAAATAAGTTGAATTCTTTTTTGTTTTAATCGAAGACCTCATCCACATTATCAAATATATATTTTTTTTTAAATCAGATCTTAAAACTAAAGTTTTCTTTATATAATTTTTCATTTATTCTTTAATGGGATGTTTCAACATTAATGTAGGATTTTTCTTCGTTTTATATGAAGGAAAAAAAAAGAAGCGGTTCATTTTTTCCCCTAGGAAACAAAAAGAAATATAAAATGAATCAATTTCAATGTCCTAAAATGTGTGTACAAATTGGATTGTTACCTGGATCGGGACATTTTTTAAAAGACATATTTTAAGGTTTATATACGCACGTGCTACAAATTAAAAAAATAAAAAGACACGAGGGTTATAGAAATATAACTATCCAAAGGGGAAATATGTATATATATATAATTTCAGAAAATACCGCGAAAATTTCTTCGTAAAAAAAGAAAGAAAGAAATAATTTACAATAAACGAAGAGGGAAAATAGAACAATGGGAGAAAAGGCAGTTTTAACGCCATTAATGTTAACATCTTCACATTAAAGACAAATAATTTCTTTCATTTGACATCTTTAAAATATGTAAAAGTTTTTTCCCCCCTTTGTGTGCGTAACTAAGGATAAAATATTGAGAGTTAGATTTCAACAATGACAGGGGGACAATCGAATGCAATAAAATGATGAGGGGGAGAAGAAAAGAAGCACAAGTAGACCATTTAAAATGAAATGGGGGAAAAAGTTGTTTTGTTTTTTCCGGATATACTAAGAAAAGAGAAAGAAGGAAACAAAAAAGTTGCTCACGGTTTCACAAAGGAGGACAGACATTAAAGTTTATGGAAATAAAAACTGAATTTTCTAGAAACGATGTCGAAGAAGAATAAAAAGCTGCTTTTAAGGAAGAGATGAGAATGAAAATAGAGAAATAATAAAAACGATATGTTTATGTAGGTAAGAGACTAAATGATCTTAACACGAATAGTAAAGGTTTAAAAAATTATTTATTGTCTAATAAGATTAAAAAAGATAATGAGGACGAAAGTTTAATTTTTTTTAAAATAAAAACACACGTCTTTACCTTTTCAAACTTGAAACAGACAATAAAGAAAAAGGTGGGATTTAAAATAACACCACGATGGCTGCTAAAATTAAAATCTTTATTTTTTCATTCTTACAATTTCTTTGATATAGCAATGATATATCAAAAACTAATTCCTAATATTGTATGATTTTAGTATAGGATTCTGGCAACACTTTAAAAAAAGTTTTAAATTTTATAGAAAAAATAGTAAACAAAAAATTCATAAGACCAAGAAATGAGTGACCAGTTTGAGGTTTCCTAAGACTAGAAACTGAACCCTCATTTTATGATCAGTCACTTGAGAACAACGAGAAAAAAAACATATTTTATAAATAAATACGATCTCCCGGTTTTCAGAAAACAAAATCAAATGTAACATGAAATGCTATATTATAAAAACTTTTTCTTTTTTTTACTTACTTATTGTCCAGGTTAATAGTTAATAGCAAATAGAACGGAGTAATTATTTTTTTACACTTGCCGTTCAATAATCATACATAATGTGTATGGTGTTTCATATCTGTTAGATACCTTTTGTAACAACCGATGTGATTGGTCCATTTACTTTTTTCCCTGTAAAGAACTGGTTATATTCACTAATTTTGGACATCAAGATTCTAAATAAGCGAAAGATATACAAATTCTTTTCGCCAAAAACAAAATGAGAATTTCATTTCCAGACATAAAAATGTATGCTCACTTCTTTGCTCAAGTGAGATGTTCTCATCTAATTGAAAGATATTACGATTTAAACGATCCTAACAACGTCACACACAAGCTGCAAAATCAGCCAATCAGAACAGACGTAGTAAAATTCCCCGGATGTAGTTTTTAGAATTATGGTACAGGTAAACCTGTACAATAATTGTGAAACTAATCAAAAGGAAACTACAATGAGAAGGAAAGAAATTAAAAATAATTAAAATAAAATAAAATATTATTAATTATTTACTTTAGAAAATTTTTTTTTAAATTTTAATCCCTAAAAAAGGAATATGATTTTGATATATCAACTGTACATAAAACCAGCATCAATTTTATATTTTTAATTGAATTATGAGTGATATTGAGACTGGAGATGCTTAACTATATATATATATATATACATATTAGCAAGTTCCTTAGACTACTGTTGTGACTTTCATCATTACTATACTCTGTGTATGCAGGCTTTTTTCCAAACTAAACTAAGTCATATATATATATATATATATATATATATATGTGTGTGTGTGTGTGTGTGTGTGTGTGTGTGTGTGTGTGTGTGTATGTGTGTATTTAATATGTGTCTAATATATACATTTAAATATGTTCTATACAGTAAATTACATTACTTATTATCTTATATTGCAATATATATATATATATATATATATATATATATATATATATATATATATATATATATGATGAAAACAAAAAACAGTCTGGAAAGTCAGATTGCCATAATTCAGTAGAAGTATAGAGTCATTAAAATGCATTCTAACAATGTAATTAGATGTCAATCTAATTTTTCCACTGTGTTTTTTTCTTTTTCATTCTAAACTTTTCACACACACACACACACACACACACATATACATATATATATATATATATATATATATATATATATATATATGCTTTGTAGCTGAAGCATACTTCTTACCAACACTAGTGATTGATGATTCATATAATCTAATGCTGACTTTCAAGAAATGCAGATACTACTCAGCCTCCCATTTAAAAGATTGACAAACTGTTTAACCTCACCTCACCTCACCTCACCTCACCCCCTCTCTCTCTCTCTCTCTCTCTCTCTCTCTCTCTCTCACACACACACACACACACCCACACACACACATGCACACACACATACTATCTATCTATCTATTTATTTATTCATCTATCTCTACACACATACACATACACATGCATACAAATATAGATCTGAAAAATGTCCACAGCCTATCATGTAGGTATTAGGCAAATTTTCTCTGTATAATGTGTTGCATATATAAGCTACCCATAACTTATGTCCCTTATTATGCCCCATACTGTGTGGCTCTCCAATTAAGGAAAGAGGCACTACTTACTGTTGACCCAGCAATAAAAATGCTTTATACACAACTCTGTTGCCTGTCCTTATTTATACTAAAACTTTACTAATGAAACAATGTTCAATCTATGTGATTAATATTCACTACTGAATTAAGTGCATTGACAAAAAAAAATGAATCTGTGTATTTACTTTTACACATACAAACACAAACACACACACACACACACACACACACACACACACACACACACACACACATTATCTAAATCAATAATAATAATATTTTAACAGATTGTTTTATATATAGTCTGGGTGCTTAATCAAAATAAATAACATTGTTGCTTTGTGATAGGTGTTTCAAAATAGCCAATCCCACTACATAACAGGTCCTATTAATGATGGGTTTTGGCCTTGATGAAGAATTGTCTCCAGAATTTCTAATCTTTTCTTGTAAGCAGATCTACTTAAGATCTTTGTATTTTCTATGATAATTTTACAGATATTTGATAGAGGGCAATTATGTTGTTAGAGGTTTTGGCAGATAAAACTTTGGTATGTGTTGTGTCTGGGATTTATAAAATATTCATCATCATAATAAGAGGTAATCTGAACATTAGCTACATAAATGAGAGTAAACTCCCCTTGTTTATTTCACTTTCAGGAAACCATATGTTTTGGTCGGCCATTTTCATTTCACCATAAATCAATACAACTGCATGTTTGAACATGAAAATATCATAAAATGTGTTCTTAATAACAATTAAGTTAATTTCAAATAATGCGCAAGCACAATAAAGAACACATTTTATGATATTTCGTGTTAAAACATGCAGTTGTATTGATTCGAACAAATTCATATTTTCAGTGTAGATTTATGGTGAAATGAAAATGACCGACCAAAACATATGGCTTCCTCAAAGTGAAATAAACAAGAGGAGTTTACTCTCATTTATGTAGCTAATGTTCAGATTACCTAATAAACACTGCTACTGGAATTTACTTATTTAGAAATATAGGATTTAAAAATTTTATAAAATGAAATAGAATTTGAAAGTAGACATTTGGGCAACCTTAAAACAGGATACAAGTGAACTTGTGGGTGGGGGCAGTGATAACCAAGGATAGAGTATTCTTTTAATCCCCCCCCCTTTCTTGTTACTTCAATTATCAAAATTGCTGTTTGTAATTTTGTTTGTTAATTTTGAAATGTTTACAAATATATTAAGAGACATACATCAAAGAGTAAGAAAATTGAGGGCTCTTAATTTTGATATTAATTTTAAATATGTTCCTTTTGCTGATAATCCAGAAGACTTAGTTACTAGAGCAATACCTTTCCCAAGGGTATTAGTGCTATGTGAACTATGGCTTCGTCCACGACCTGAGTTCAAATCCAGAATGAAGCCACAGTTCACATAGCACTAATACCCTTGGGAAAAGTATTAAAGGCTCTTTAATCTTGGTTAGGCAACCAGTCTAGGAAAAGGAAAACTGAATTCAAACCTCTTAAATCTCCACTTGGGATGGTCACTACTAGAATAGGCTCAGTCCTACTTAGTGATCTATTTCAATTTTTTTTTTAAATTAAATAAAAAAAAACTCTCTTGAAGTTGAAGATCCATTTGTAGTTTTGGTTATCTAACCCTGAGTGATTATCTGGTAAGGTCTACCAGTGATTTGAATTGTCTTAGTACTGACAATCAATTTTTAGTGTTAACTAATGCATCTTCTAAGACAGTTGTTTTATTAGATGTTAGTCAGAAGAATGGACAAAGGCCGGATCCCCAAAGACCTACTGTATGGCGAATTAGTAGAGGCCACCTGACCAGTAGGGAGACCATGTCTATGCTTTAAAGATGTCAGCAAGAGAAACCTGAAGACATGCCACATTAACACCAACACATGGGAGGCTTGTGCAGAAGACCATGCGACCTGGTGACTCTTCGTCAGACAAGGAACGAAAAGGAGTGAAAAAGAGAGGAAAGAAGCCGCCACGGAAAAGAGAGACAAAAGGAAGGAGAGACAACAGCAACTCCAGCAAGCATCACTGTTTGTTTGCCGTCACTGCTCAAGAGACTGTCATTCAAAGATTGGTCTGTTCAGCCACTCACACAGATGCAGATAAAAAATTTAAAAAAAAAAAATGGACACTATGCCATTGTCTTTAGTAGACAGAAGGATGCCAACAACAATAATAGTTCTGTATTGGATTTTGAGAAATTCTGCTCTTTGTCAAAATTGTTGAGGATTTTAATAATGTTATTAAAGTTGACAATGTGGTGCTCATCAAGAATTCAGCCAAAACTCACCCTTGGTGGTCTTTACTTTAAATATACACTCTTACATTTGGGGCGCTGGTGGTTGTCGTCAGTGATGTAATCTGCAGGGTTCATTAGGAAGTTTCAGGTCTTCCAACATCAGACTTCCCTCACCCTGCTGACCCTATCAGAGGTGATCAAACTCTGGTACAACCACCAACAATAGATGCTAAAAGACATTTGACATTTTTTTTTTTTTTTTACGGTTGTAGAACTCTATCCCATTTAAATACAAGGCACCACACATCTGATTGGTTGTTAGTAACAGCCAATCAGATGAGCAGTACCCTGTATTTAAATGGGATACGTGGCCAGAAACACTTTTCTCCATACAGATTACGAGGTTAAGTTGAGTAGTTGATGTTGTTTCAGGTTAAGATAATTGTGTTTGATCTGCGTTGATTAAGAGACCCAATCGTAACACCCAGTTAGATACTCTTGTAGTATGATGTATGTTATATATATTTTATATATATGTTGTACACATCTTACTAACTTCAAACATGATTCAACACAATGGAAAAATAACGAAGTCGTATTAAAATAAACAATCTGTATTAAATAAAGTTACAGAAATGTAGAACAGCATACCAGGTAAAGTCCTTTCTTTTATATGTTCTTGTTTTAACAGTTCATATTTTATCTTCTTTCATTTTCCGATAATGGAGCTGACTGGTTTGCATAACGACTACTTGTTTGTCATCCTCAAAAACTTCTGAATTCCCGCTTCTTCTTTTTGGCACTCAATTTTTGAATTCAGCATCTGTCGATTTCGTTACTGCATTTTTGGAATTCTTACTCCCCCCTTTTTAAAACAATCGGCAACCACCATTTTATTAATCATTACACTCTCAAACATCTTTAGAGTTATCTACTACTCATTTTCATCAGACCTTTGTCCTCTCTCAAGAAATTTCAGATTTTGAAGATACATCTGATATTGATATATACCCATGTTGTGGGTATATAAACAATGAGTTCTTTTGTGTCACAGAGAGAGAGAGAGAGAGAGAGAGAGAGAGAAAGAGAGAGATATTAGACAGATACATATAACTTACATTCCGTCTAGTGGCCATGTTGAATTCTACCTTGTCTAGTTTTCTCTCCGGCCATGATGTCTACATCTAGTCTGGTTTCTCTTGTTAGTTCTTCATTACTTATAAAGGCTTCTTCTGGGCTAACTCTTTTTGTCATGCAATTAATTAACGACAAAACGTATTTTCTTGCCCAAGATTTCTTTGCCCATAACTGGAGCTGAGTCAGAGCCAAAGTAGGACGTGTCTATCCTACCTCACATCTCGGCTACAACTGAGGACCTAACTAGTTCTCACATGACTTGCGGGTTTCCCACCTCTGGGGTCAAAGTTTCCCAATGGTCTGTAACTTTCCATTTGGGCTCTTTGTATTCTCGCTATACGGTGTTGTCAATGATCTATGCTACCACAGATTATGCAACAATATTGCTTCTCCACCAATTACTGATGTTTCTGTTCCTAATTCTAATGAATTGACTCTGTAAAAACATTATAAATTGTGTGAAAGAAAAAAAGACTTTATTTGGTTTATTAAATTTTCAAATTCAATTTTTGGACCAAGTCTCCAATAGGCACCCCAAATCATCAAGTTGATGAAAGGTTCATATTTTAACTTGTCACTGTAAAATCCGATTCTAATGATATCTCTTGCTCACTATTCTGCATTTGTTCCCAAAACTACTAGAATATGAAAACGTGTATTTTGTATGTTATTATATTATAAACTATTTATTTAATTTATTGTAACTTCTGATTAAAATCGTTAGTTTGTTTACAAAATTCGGAAACGGAAGTTATTGGTGACAAGTTAAAATGTGAACCTTTTATTAAGTTGATGATTTGGGGTACCTACTGTCCCAATTTTTATAAAGCATATATTATCAAAGTATCTATAAGATGTATAGTTTGGTTTGTTTGGTTTGTTTTGTTTTATGGCATATCAACCTTTAATGCAGACAAAGTTTTGAAATAAATTCATTCTTAATGAATATTCAAGTTTTATAAACTCATGTTTTTCTATTTAACCCAAAGATGGGACCCTAACAGGTACTACCACTCCGGGTCAGAGTGGACCAGGGAGCATAAACTCATGTTTTTCTATTTAACCCATTTAGATGGTGATGTATAGTTTGTTCAAAATAATCATCAGTTAAGTAAAGCTTTTGGTGAAATTTTTCTTTTTTGACGGAGAGTTTGAAAATTTAATAAAATGAAATATATGATGAAAGTAGATCAATATCTTATTTTAATGTTTTGTAAATGGTGTTACTTTTAGAAAGAAAATAAGAATTTATTTTTTTGTAAAAATTCTGTTTTCTTAGCAATGGTTATAATTTTTGAATTTGAAGTCATGGCAATCAACCATTGGCTGAATTTAGGGTTCTCAGCCATTTTGAAAATAAAAAAAGGCGCTTCTTGGGATTTAAAAAAATTATATTGTGATTATCAGTGATTATCAGTGAGAAGAGGAATTGCATTTGCTGAAGCTGGTCAAAAAATATTTTCTCTCTCCGTTGACTTTTTAAGCAATTCATTTTGTGCATTTGGGAATTGGTATGGGTTTTTAAATTATTTTTGAACAAGAAAAGTTTGTAAGTTAAACCTTTCCCAATTGTATTATTTTGATAAGTAATTTTAATGAATTTATTTGAGATTCTAAAATATTTAGAGGAACTAAATATTGATTGACCACCACATATAAATGGTCTTTTTCTCCAGAGGAGATTAGAAAAGTTTTGAAGAAAAAAAATTTACATTATCTGTTAAGGTGGTATAAATGCTGACTTTATTTAAATCCAGTCAATTTTCATTTTAATGTGTTTGTTGTTTAACATATATTTATTGTACATACCTTCTCCAAAATAGAAAAGGTCGGTTGAATAAGTAGGCACATAGCTAGTTGGTATGATGTGGTTTAGTCGACTCATAGTGTTAGTAAAAATGAGAACACAAGACGTATTTTAATGAAGGTACTGAACACACGTGTTTACACATTGGTTTACTTCACTGAACAGAATGATAAAAGGAACAAAGACAAAGGGAAACAAATTACACGCCAATTCTTGGTGGTGCTGACAGGGGTCACATAGTAATTTATCATGTAGTTCTGGAAACATGACATAAGCAGTAGCCTCATATGCTAAAGGGACTATTTTAGTGGGTAAAATTCAACATCCCCTCTCCAACTAAAATTTCCTTTAAAATTAAAATATCATTTAAAACAGGGTTTGGTCCCTTCCATTGTCAGACAACTTGACTTTATTTTTTTTTACAAGTGTGTACAAAAATCTTTTACACTTTTCACATTTAAAATTTACATTATTTAAAGTTCCTATTTTTCACAATACAAAGTTTATCACATTATTATAACATAGAGTCAATAGTTTTCAAAAGTTTCTTTTTTTTCTTCCATTTTGGGTATTTGACTTGTTGTCACATGATCCTCTATTTTCTTTCATTTTAGGGTACTGTGCTTGTTGTCACATGATCCCTTGATATTATTTTTCTTCTTTCCACTATTTTTGGGTATTGGGCTTACTGTCACATGATCTTTTTCTCTTACAAATAAATTCAGTTCAAAGTCCTATCAATAGATATCTAAATTTTTCATATTTAATTTTTCTTTTTCTTTTTTCTTTTTTCTTTTTTCATGTGTTCATTGTTTTTTGTGAATATATCTGCTATTTCTTCACTATGTGAAATAGTCTGAGTTTCCTTCTTTAATTCATTTCTTATGAAATGGAATCTTCTGTGTTTCGTTAACAATAACATTATATGTTTCTCACATGGTTCACTTATAAATTGTGACAATTTCATTACTATACAATAGGTACCACCAAAAAAGGTCACGTGATCAGTTTAGGCCATATTGAAGGAAGAAACGTAAATATTTTTTTAACTTTATTTTAAAAAATCCACACAAAAGAAATAACAAACATAAAGAGTTGTTACAAAGAAAAACAATTAATTCAAAGTTCAAATTATCCGATTGGGGAAAAATTACTCCCCCGTTATCTTGAAAAATAAGTAAAACAGTGCATTTTTTTACAACACAGTCAGTTTCTTTATTGATATTTTTTTAGCAGAATTCTGTATTCATGGTTCTTTTACTAAAAAAAAACCCTGGCATTGAAACTTATAAAAATCTTCTGATGTAATTATTCAGACTCTTATCTTTATAGAAAAAAAGTAAAAATCGTTTTTTGTCAGTTCATTTTGTCATATTTCATAAAATAAAATGGGGGCAGGTATACCTCGTAAAAAAAATATTTCCCGTAATATATTTTAGGAAAACACTATTTTCATCAAAATTAATGTTTTTCATATAATAATATGGACACAAATCTCAAGACTGCAGAATTTGTTCATGTGTTGTTGTCTTGTGAAGAAAAAACTGTGGGTTGTCTGGTAGGTTTTCTTTCATTCACGCTCATTACGGCACTTGGATTTGTATCTTCAATTTTCCTGGTTTCCTCGAAATTACTCAGGGCTGTTTTAAAATTTTGAAACGTCATGGGGGTGTCCTTCTGGGTTACAACTGTTGTGAATGTCTTATACTCACTTGTCAAGCCTTTTAAAATCATTGCTATCAGCAATCTGTCGCTTATTATTTCACCAACATTTTTTAGAAAGGTAGCTGCATTTTCTGCCTGGGTAACATAGTCTGTTATATCTTCATCAAAGCCTTTTTGGAGCAAAGTCACTTTTGGTTTTCCACGTGGTAGAAAATGGTCCCTTAAAATGTTTAACAACTTTCTTCCATCATTGTAAGCATCTCTAATTACCAATGACAATCTTCTGTCATCAAGATATTGGACTAATTCCCCAAATGCTTTGGCATTTTTATTGGGATTTACTTCTATTGGAAATTCGATAGTAAATTATCTTCCCCTGCCGCTAGAGGGCAAATAGCCAACATCATATATTGGCGCCAAAACCAAATTTCTTTACTTATCAGGGAGCCATTACCATAGAGAGACGTAAAAGTAAACACTCTCATTACATAGCCCAGAAACAGGGCCCACTTATCTACTGACCGTCGACTTGGACGGAGGCATTTTTTCACAGCAGACTTTCAAAGGCATTGTGTCCGCATACTACAAGGCGGTCACAATAGCACACTACAGAAGGCTGAAGACCAAATAGTCTACTTGAAAAGGGCCCATTCACCATCATTTTAAGGAACTGTTACCCAGGCGAGAAGCTTCTAAAATAGCATCCCCCATCACTTATCACAGAACCGGTTACCAGGAAGAACAAAAAACATGAAAACAATTTGCCTACAACTACGGAGAAATAAGAGCTCCTTCAAACCCCGTAAATACTCTTACTTCATCATCAATGTCTGCAGTGATGGTATTATAAAGTTTTTGAGCTCTCATATATCCCAAAAATTTTACTTCCCATTATTCGTACTTTCTTTCATCTCTGTTAAACATTAACATATAAGTTACATTGAATTCTGCGTTTCTTCTGGGCCCATAACCTGTTGAATAAGTAGGCACATAGCTAGTTGATATGGTGTGGTTTAGTCGACTCATAGTGTTAGTGTAAATGCAAGATAATTATTTCCCTTGTTTTGTTCGGCCATCCTATTGCGTGGGTACAGGCACCGTTTGACACCGGTAAAAGTCACGTGTTTGCGTGACGCGGGATTTCGAATTCATTTAGCAGCAGGATTTGAAGACGACAAGAAGGTAATTACAAGCTTGGAACTTTTCCTCCTCTTTTTCGATTTTAGTAGTTGTATTAGAGAAACTACATAGTCTATTTGTATTCTATTGTAGTTTCACATTGAAGACATTCGTTGAAGACCGTTGTGAAACAGGAGGATAGTGACAGCCTCCCGTATTTACCCAAATAAAAGTGTCTTCATCAGTCGGACTCTGTTTATTCATTTCTTTGCTGGGTTACAGTTAGTAAAAATGAGAATACCAAACGTATTCTAACG
Source organism: Doryteuthis pealeii (assembly GCA_023376005.1). NCBI lineage: Eukaryota > Metazoa > Mollusca > Cephalopoda > Myopsida > Loliginidae > Doryteuthis > Doryteuthis pealeii. The sequence goes on along the minus strand of CM042143.1, from coordinate 1,901,714 downwards.
GAGGTACTGGACATTCATGCTTACACATTGGTTTACTTCACTTAACAGAATGATACAAGGAACAAAGACAAAAGGAAACGAATTATGCACCAATTTCTGGTGGCGCCAACAGGGTTCGCTTAGTAATTTACTATGTAGTTCTGTAAACATGACATAGGCAGTAGCCTCATATGCTGAAGGGACGATTTTAGTTGATAAAGCTCAACAGGGACAAACTGATATTTCCTAAGAAACACTAAGGAAATATTTGAAGTAATTGTTAACAAAGAAAAAGTTTTGTAATCATAAATTTTATGATATATATATATTTGTACAAACATGATATTGTTGGTAATCTTCAACTTGTTCCTCGTAAATTCCTACTATAAAATAGACTGAACCCTCATTTTATGTCTGTGTTTTTGCAATAAATGTTTTAAATAATTTTGCAATAAATGTTTTTAAATAAAGAAAATATATTCAGTATTGTAAAATAACAGGTGCAAGAAAAATAAAACATTTATTGCAAAAACACGGACATAAAAGGAGGGTTCAGTTTATTTTATGGTAGGAATTTACGAGGAACAAGTTAAGGATTACCATATTGTTTCCATGAGAAGATTGTGTTCCAGCTAGAAACATTAAAGAACCGATCCGTGGATCAGAAAAGAGTTTTGTTTGAAAAGGATGAAAAACTTCAAAGAGAAGAAAGCCTTTTTTCAGGCAATTTTGTAATTCTACTCACCCAAAGATTTTTATATCTTATCGGAAAAATTATAGATAAATTATCTGCCCCTGGCACCAGAGTGCGAATCACCTATATACAATATTGGCGCCTAAATTAAATTCTATGACAAAAGTCACTTATAGTGTTGAGCAGTCCACGAGCAAAACGTCTATACCTTCCGATACCCTCAGCAAGATAAGTCTGGCCACAAGCGCCATTAAGTTTGCAACCTTTTTTTACCTTTTTAAATATATTTTTTTTGTGTTCAATTGTTGTTGTTGTCTTCATCCGAATTTACTTGCTTATAACTTGGGAATTATATGAGACCCACGAAACATCATATTTTGCAAACTTACTTTGATATTTGTATAATTTCTTAGTAAAGAACCTTTTGAAAATTCTTGATTTGAAATGATAGGATGAATACAGCAAATGAATGGAAACTTTGCTGCTAACTTGTAATCATTTGTTCACTAAATAAACATGCAGTTTAGTTTTATCTTGATAGGATATTACACTCTTTCTCATTTTCTAATTTCAGATAAATGCTTTTTATTGATTGTTGACTGCAGCTAGTTTAATTGAGAACAGAATTTGTTCAAGTTAATCATATGGTTTTCTGGAAGGAGCTCATAGTAGAGGACTCCCTTCAAATCTCACAATACACACATGATTATCTGCCCTTGCCTTTGGAATTCTTCTAGCAAACTTTTTGAAAAGACACATAACAAAAAAATTCACTCTCTTTCTCCTCAGTGGTGGAATGTAACTGTTGTACATTTATTAACTAAATTAATATTTCCTTTGCCCCACCCTGTTGATAAGGTTTAGAATACACTGACTGTAGTGGGGTAAGAACCCCCCCCCCCTCAAAGAGGTGTTTTGGGTATGGCACTAAACTGCATATAATGGTGAAGCTCAAGTCCTGAAGACCTGGGAAGTATGGAGTACCCCTTCATTGACATTACTCCCAGGTCCACTCTGACCTGGAGTGGTAATAATTGTTAGGATCCCATCTATGGGTCAAATGGATCTGTTTAAAAATTATTCTTATTTGATAGGAATATGCCATACAATCGTAAATTCTTTCTAGTAAAAATAGTTACTTGAAGTTATAATTGTTTACTAAGGATTATCATTATTAGTTACTCAAAACCATATAACTGTGTGCAAGCAAATGACTATTATTAAATAGAAATAATTACTTGAAACCATATAATTATTAGTATTAGATGTCACAACTTGAAACCATACAACTATGTGAAAATTATTTGTATTAGATAGGAATAAGTTGTCGGGGCGGCCTAAAGTCGGTATTAGCCAGTTAGCGAGGGAGTCTATCCCCTTTTCAATAGCGCTAGATCAAGGAGATTTTTTTGGCGTCTGAGGTGGAGTGCCACACCTACCATCAGCTCTTTACTTTACCGCACAGATCCCTGTGCTACTCATACGCTGAGTTGGCGAAGACCAGAGTCGAACTAGGAACCTTGTGGTTTCTAGCCGAACGCTCTACCGACTGAGCTAACCTATATCAATAAGCTCTGTTCAGATTCTGGATGCCACTCAGAAGACCTGCTAGGAACGATTATTGATAGGGATGGGTGGTGAGAGAGAGTTATAGCAATCCATGCTGTCACCACAAGGCCAACCCAGAACCAATCCCCAAAAAACGTATCCATACTTCTTCCTTACTGGTATGTTTTTTAAAACCACTTCATTTATACTCTTCACACCTTTGGTTAAAGACGAGTCTTTTCTACGACTAGTGATGCTTCATTTTATTTGTTCACAATCTTTTCTATTTCCAAATTTTATAAATTATCCATTTTTCATCACCCATAAAAAACCCAGAAAGTTTAAGTATATTTCAGTAGATTTTTATTTTAACTAATGTGTAAGTTGAATATCTAAATTACTAAAATAATCACGATGATAAAAATGATTTTCAGCTCATTTTTGAGTATTTCGAATGTGTTTCTCATATCATAGAATTCTGATTATTCTCAAGTAATATTTTCACTTGATTGCTCGCAATCACAATTGATCTACTTAAACATAAAACTCTGTTCTATGAGAAACTTTCATAACTTAATTTTGATATATCTTATCATTTACAGTACTTTCTTTACAAATATGTTTTTAAAAAACACATCATATGTTAAAAATGTTGCTTATTTTCTTTTATCTTCAATGAATCTTACCAAGAGCAGTGGCCGATAGGGATGGGGGAGAGAGTCAAAGGAATCGGTGCGGCCATAACACCTTGATGCTGCTGCTGCTGCTGCTGATGATGATGATGATGACGACTTTTGCAGATCAGTATTATCAACATTGACATGCATCTATCTGCAATCTGAACGTGAACTTAGCATAAACATTTTGTACTTACCAACTTGGTAAGTACAAAAACTGGAGATTTACCGCACAATCTTGTTATGTTTCATCATTTACAGTACCTTCTTCACAAATACGTTAAAAAAAAAAAAAAATGATATTTTAAAAATATTGCTTATTTTCTTCAACCCTCAATGAATCAATAAACAATTGTCAATTCTGAAAAGTTTTTTTTTAAAAAAGCACATTGACATAACAGCTGTCACAGTGAAAAGTAATATTTTTTTAATAAAGTTAAAACTAAATTCTCCTAATGTCATTTAAGGACAAATATTGACAAATATTGAACAACCCAAATATCAGGATATCATTTTGTTAACAATAAGCAAAGATTTAATAAACAATCTATATGTAAAATATCACTTTTGTTAGTGTTTAGAATATGCTGATTGTATCACCTGCAGAGAGATAAGACCCCCCCCTCTGCCTCAATGTAAAATGAATGTGACTCCCTAATTCTAAGAATAAAATAACCCTGATGGGTTGACATGCCATTAAAATCAATCAATCAATCAATTTGTCCTGGGTATGAGTTAAACTCTATCTGATGGTGAAGTTTCAGTTCTGGAGGTTTGGGGAATGTGGAGCACCCCTTCTTCACCATTGCTCTCTGGACCGCTATGACCCAGAGTGGTAGTACCTGTTAGGGTCCCATCTATGGGTTAAATAGAAAAACATGAGTTTATAAACAAAATTGTATTATGCATTAAGTTCACAACTTTGTCGGCATTAAATGACCCACCGAGGTTGATATGCCGTAAAACAAAAACAAACCAAACCAAACCAATCAATTTATAAGTAAAATATCACCCTGTTGATGGGACATAGAATATGCTGACTGTATCCCCTGCAGAGCAGTAAGACTCCACTCCAATGTATAATGAGTGCGACTTCTTAAGCTCTAGGCATAAAATAACCCGAGATCGGTTGACGTGTTATTAAAACCAATCAATCAATCATAGAAATAGAATATGTCAGCACAATTGTCTTCTAACAGAGTTGCTAGTAAATGTATATAAATTTAATAAATTGAACAGAATATACAAGTTAGTAGGAAGTTAATGTTTTTGGAGCAATCAACTCAAGGTAATGAAAAAGCAAAATTAACCTGAATCAAATAATAAAGGTAATATGTTAATAGATAGATGAGATGCTGCAAAAAATGAAAATGAAAATGAAAAGAAAAAGAAAGAAAAAAATCTCTTTACTTACATGATAAGACTTGATTAGGTTTTTCAGACCTACACAACTCAAATCCTGGATGGAAATGATAAAGATCTTTTTTCAACTCTAAGATGTTGACTATGCGTTGCTGTCTAGTCTGGCAAGATATATATAAAGCAAGATTTCTTCTTTCTATTACTTTCTTTTGGGGAAACATCCGTGGTTATGTCTCTCAAATATTTAAGTCTTTATCTTACTTACTTGTCTTTCGGAGTGGCTTGAGTAGCTGGCTGGTACATTATTTCTGTGGACTGTTTCTTAATTTCTTCTAACTGGTCTGGTTCTGTAGTCTGTAAGATGTTGGTCTGACTTTAAGATGATTTGCCAAGGCTGCCATTAGCTCACTCAGAGACAACACAAGACTTATATTATCGGAAATCCGATAGTGAATTATCTCCCCCTGCCGCTAGGGGGCGAATCACCAATACGATGTTGGCACCAAAACCAAACACCTTCACTTATCAGAGAGCAGTTACCGAGGAGAGACACTAAAATAAGTGCTCCCATCACCTTGCCCTTAACCAGAATACTTTCTGAAGGCCATTTTGACAGCATACTTATCAGAAGGCTGAGGACCTAAATAGTCAACTTAAAAAGGGCCCCATCCACCGTCATTTAAAAGAAGTTACCCAGGCAAGAAGCTTCTAAAATAGCATCCCCTACTTTTACTTATCGGATGAGAACCGACCAGACGAAGCGTTTAACAGCATTCCAAAACCAGCAAGTAGAATCACCTTTTCTAGTGCACTTCATCAAGAACTTTTTATTGCACCTCTCAGATAAGTCTGTAGCAAATGCCATTAAAATTTGCAACAATTTCTGTACTTTTGATAATACATGTGTCTGTAATTTATATTCGTGTTTGTTTCCTTATTTCGTCTGAATAATAACCACTACTACCGGAGGATAAGAGCTCCATCAAAACCCCATAAATACTCATAATATTTTATGTGAACACATTTTTATTTAGAACCAGACTTTCTCAACTGCAGACAGAGTTGAATCCGGTATGTCCTTACATCATGACGTATCCAGCCTAACTATCTGACTAAGTTCTGGGCCTTAGTTCCCAAAGTCTGTGTGTAACTTGAATGAAGGTTACCTAAAGGTTATTTTCAATCAATCATCTAACTCTATGGACTTTGAATTTCAACAACTTTTAATTCAAAATCTAACTCTGCACTCACAATGGTTTATCAATATATAACATGTGAATTAAGCAAATACCTGAGAAAAATTCAACAACTTGGTTTAAACTAATAACAAGCAATGTTGTTTATCTAGAAATTCTTTCATAATAAAACTATTTTTGATATTTGTTATAGGTGATATAACCTATTTAAATAATGGAATGATCCTACTACTACTATAAGTAGCAAAGACAATTGTAGCTTGAGGAATAAGCGACACAATTCAGTTCTAGACTGTATTGTCGGATGTAACTTCACTTTCTTTCTGTAAATTCTACTTTCTTTGTTCAATACAATTGTATCAATTTTCACCAGTCGTTTGTCTTTATTTGTGACCCTTAATAACCCCACAATAATATCATATGTTGAAAATGTGATATATGGTTGGTTGGTTGGTTTTACAGCATGTCAACCCTTGGGTTATTTTATGTTGATGATGTCTTGTTTTATTCATTCTTGTTGGGTATATTTTTTTAAAACTCATTTTTTGCTCTATTTAATCCATAGATGAGACACTTACAGGTACTACCTCACTGGGTCAGAGTGGGCCTGGGAGTAATGGCAATGAATGGGTACTCCACACTCTCCAGAGCCCCAGAATTTGAACTTCAACACTAGATGCTGTTTAACATTATATTCAGGACACTAAGACTCTCAGCCACCACCTTCAAGCACATGATATAATAAAAAGGGTTGGGGGGGTTGCCATAAGGACAATCATATAGGTGCTAGGGCTTGGTGTGACCAGCCAATTGATTGGAAGGGCCTCACCAACTGCCCATCAAGCCCAAGTAAGGGCCAAAGTGGAGTGTTTAATGTCATGGACCGCTCAGCCACCAGAATTCTGTCCTTACGCATCATGGGTTGCCACCCACAGCCAACAGTGGGCCCCATTGGAGGGATTTTACCCTTCTGCAGAGGTGCAGTCAGCGTATTCTACTGCCCCAGCTGACAGGATGGATGAGATGTATGTGAAGTGTAGATAAATAAAAGATTTTAACACAAAGTACTTTATAAACATTGGTGACCGTCTTAAACCAATTCTGCTAGTTAATAATAATTGTCAATGTTTCATCTAATTATAAAATTCAAGATAATATTATTATGTTGTACTATAAATCTGTTCCTGTACTTATTCACAATGTAACTAACAATATTGCTCAACCTAATATAAGTAATTCATTTACTCCTACCAGAACAAATTCATTCCTATATCACAAGATCCTTCTGCACCTCTGCAGAGGGGTAAGACTCCTCCAATGGGGACACCTGTTGACCGTGGGTGGCGACCCATGATGCTTAAGGATAGAACCCAGGTGGTTGAGCAGTCCATGACTTGCAATACTCCACTTTGGTCCTTTCTTGGGCTAGACGGTCGGTCGGAGAGGTTCCCTCCGATCAATCGGCTGGTCACATCAAGTCCTAGCACCTATATGATTGCCCCAACCCTATTGCCCTTATGGCGACCCCCAATCCTTCTTATCATATGGATGGTAGAAGATGGTCACTGAGGGTCTACATGTCCTGAGAATGACGTTAAACTCTATCTGATGGTGAGGTTCTAGTTTTGGAGGTTTGGGGAATGTGGAGCACCCCTTCATCACCATTGGTCCCTGGTCCACTCTGACCCGGAGTGGTAGTACCTGTTAGGGTCCCATCTATGGGTTAAAAAATTGTGTATCCATTAAGAATGACTTTATTTCAAAACTTTATCAGCATTAAATGACCCATTGAGCTTGATATGCCGTAAAACAAAACAAACCAAACCAAACCAAGATCCTCTTCCAGACGGAACTATCAAATGAAATACAAATAGAAACTTTTTCAAGAATAGATGTAAAAATCTGAAACAATATACCTATTAATATAAGAAAATTGTAAATATAGAATTTTAAGAAAAAACGTTAGATATTGTCCACTAACTCTACTTTTGGATACTAACCAGTGCCCTGAAATATTAACTTTAATAGATAAAATACAAAATGCTACTTAACTATTTCCTTCCTACAAATCCCTGTCAGCCTCAACAAACTTTTGTTATCTGTGCAGAACCTAAATTTAACCTCATACTCATAACTAGTAATATGACAGGAAAGCATTTTACTCTGTTATCTTATTTGTAAAGTTTACTGTACTTAAATGTCAAAAGTTCTATTAAGCCAAAAGTTTACAATAAATGACAGATAAGTAGATAAATATATATTGGCATACTTTTGTCTGTGAAAGACGATGGAGTAGTGTCCCATTTTTTTTTTTTTGGAACTAGTTAGCCTGGGTGGGTTGTTTTGGAGGATGTTCTGTTGCCCAAGCAGCAGATCTCCCCTCTCTACACTGCCACTATGGTCCAAAGGAAAGGTCATACCCCAATGCAGTTTGGCAATGGCAGTGTCGCAGGAGTTGCTGTGTAGCAATGAAATTCAGCATTACTCCACCTTAAGACTCCAGCTCCGGATTTGTTTTCAGGGTTTACTCCTCTGCCCTTCCTCAGGATTATCTAAGCTGCTCAGCGGTGATAGTTTTATAACAGTTTCTTCCTGGCCCTAGGTGGGTTGATGACAAGGGTCAGTTTGGGTGTTTATGTGTGTAGTAAGTACCCCAATCTTACTACTGTCAGTTTGGGTGGTCGTTGGCTAAATATAAATTGAGGTCATTTTGCACGGTGTAATGGTTAACAAGCTAGATTAAAAGACCATTACCACTGGGTGCCCCATACCTCTGGCCTTGTGCCACAACTAAGCTTAGTAAATAACTAGCCTAAATATAGATATTTATATTCAGTAAATAGTAGAATTTGATCTGCATATTCTTTTCTTTGCCAAAACATATCACTTCAAAGGTAATATAATTACTGATATAAGTATTTTCAAAGATATTTGTACCTAACTTTTATCCTTGCACATAAATTGGATCAGTTGAATGCATAAAAAAATGTATCAGGATTCAAAATTTCATCATTGACAAATATAGATGTGCAGTGAGTGTCCATTTATGAGAATTTTAAACCTTTCTCCTCCGCATATCCTTCTCGTAACAGCCTGTTTTCCATGGTTAGTTGAACTTGATTATCACAACTGTTTTTTTTTTCTTTCTCTTAACCCTTTCACTTCCATTCCAATTAAACTTTGCTTGGAAATTTGTTAGTAGAAGCCATTTATTAATATGGAATGTGAATCTTTTTTTAAGTCCGTAAAATCCAGTAATGGCTAACCTTTCTAGGGTAATGGGTAATCTGAACATTAGCTACATAAACGAGAGTAACCTCACCTTGTTTATCTCACTTTGAAGAAGCTATATGTTTTGGTCGGCCATTTTCATTTCATCGTAAATCTTCACTGAAAATACGAATTTGTTCAAATCAATACAACTGCATGTCATCATGTCATATCATAAAATGTGTTCTTAATTGTGCTTCACATTATTTGAAATGAACTCAATTGTTATTGAGGACACATTTTATGATATTTTCATGTTAAAACATGCAGTTGTATTGATTACGGTGAAATGAAAATGGCTGACCAAAACATATGGCTTCCTCAAAGTGAAATAAACAAAGGGAGGGTACTCATATTTATGTAGCTAATGTTCAGATTACCAGGTAATGTCCATGTAATGTTTCATTTTCACACCCGTGTATCTATTTGACATTTTTTTTTATTGTTCTGCCCTGTCAGCTGGGGCATTAGAATGCACCGACTGTACCTCTGGAGAGGGGTAAAGACTCCCTCAATGGGGCCCACTGTTGTTAGCTGTGGGTGGCGACCCATGATGCTTAAGGGTGGAACCCAGATGGCTGAGCAGTACATGACATGCAACACTCCACTTAGACCCATAGACTGCTAGATGAGCAGTTGGAGAGGCCCCTCCGGTCAATCGGCTGGTCATATCAAACCCTAGCACCTATATGATTGCCCCAATCCTATTACCCTTATGGCAAGCTCCAACCCCTTTTTATCATATGGTGCTAGAAGGTGGTGGCTGAGGGTCTTCATGTCCTAGGAATGATGTTAAATTCTATCTGATGGTGAGGTTCCAGTTTTGGAGATTTGGGGAATGTGGAGCACCCCTTCATCACCATTGCTCCCTGGTCCACTCTGACCCGGAGTGGTAGTACCTGTTAGGGTTACATCTATGGGTTAAATAGAAAAACATGAGTTTATAAAAAAAATTGAGTATCCATTAAGAAACTTAACAAAACTTAGTTGGCATTAAATGACTCACTGAGGTTGATATGCCATAAAACAAACCAAACCAAACTTTTTATTGTTTCCTTTTTACAGTATCTTTTAACAAGAGTGGACCAATAAATCTTTAGCTTGGCATGTATGTTAAGAGTTGTTCAGGTAAATCAACAAGTCTGTAGCCTATGAAGAAGGCAGTTATTTCATGCAGCAAATATTTATTTTTTAACATAATCTCCTTCCTTTTCAATGCACTTAATTCAGTGGTGAATAATAATCAAATATACTGAAACATCAAAAAAGTTAAATTTTCTCATTAAAATTCACTTACTATTTGCATGTCAACTTAGACTTATTGATCTGCCATTGTACATACCAATCATCATCATCATCATCAGATTGCACTGACAACACAAATTCCCATGACTCTCTCTTTCCACCAGTCCCTATTGGTCATTGTTCCTGGCAAGTCTTCTGCATACAGAATCCTCACAGAGCTGATTGATGTAGATTTTTGTTGGTTAGTCCACAGGAGAACATCACTTATGAGTTTGTCCTTATTTCTCCATTATCAGTTGCTTTTCAATTCAAAATCTGACAACACTTTTATCTTCTTCCTCATAATAACCAACGGATTCTCCACAATTTTTCAATTCTTTCATTCAATATATTAATGATTATGAAGAACTACTATGAACTTTTCAAAGTCTACATTTGTCTTCTGAAAAATAAGTTCTCGTATTTTTTAATTTAAAAAAATTATTATTTCTTTCATTTTTGATTTATAAAAATGTTCACTTGAAACTGAAGTGAACTTGTTGCTTAACTGAAATAAAATGATCGTACTTATTTTAGTTGTAAGTTTAAATTAACAACCAAATCAATGAAATAAGAAAAGAAATGTACAATATTAACCCTTTTGCAGGCAGAACAACATTTTTGTGGTTTTTGCCCAAAGTATTTACCAACCCTACTGCATGAGAAAGATGTGAGCAAAGGTCAAATTTTAAGTGGAGTTTAACAGATTTAAATTCAGAATTTTCCTTCTCCTAGACTGGTTGCCATATCAAGGTTAAAGAGCTCTGTTCACCCTACTATTTACCCATAGCTGAAGGCATACCTTTCTCAAGGGTATTAGCACTATGTGAAAAATGCAACTTGCTCATCCAGGATTTGAACTCATGTCCAGTTCCTATAATGATAACCATTACACCATGGTGCAATAACCAAATGACATGGCATTTTTCTATTGGTTGATTGTTGACCAATCAAATGTTAATGAATTGCTAAGTGTAGAATTATGTAAAGATTATTTTGAAAAATATCAAATAAAAGTGAATATTTTGTTGTTTTCATGCTATCAAGTTATCATATTTATTTTTTATCTATTTTAAAAATATTTTTTAATTGACTTGTTTGAACATTTTGAAAATTTTCTGAAAATAATTTGTCTACTCTATAAAGATTTAAAAAACAAAACATTATCTGCTTGCAAAAGGGTTAACTGTAACATTATCTGATAATGCTTGTTACAAAACAATTTTAATTTTAACAAATGATATATTAATAGTTTTGGGGTTAATTTGTCATCTATCTATATTTATATAAAGGGTAGTTGTGTGTATGTATGTCCGGAGGAAACTATGAAAATAAAACAATTAATGACAAAGTAAATATATATGCACATTCACTATCACCAGAACTTCCTTTTTCTGCAAAAATAATGAAGACTTTATTTATATTTGGAAAGATATTTAAAAATTAGGATTTGAATAGTAAGAAAGAGAAAGTCATTGATTGCATTTGTGATTAAAACATAAATCAATTATGTAAGACCAAAACAATAAATTGATCTGTGAGACTAACTTTTTATTATCTCCCCTTCTATACCCAGGCAATGCCGGGTAGCCAATTCTAGTGATGATATATAACTTAAAATGAAAACAATTCTAAATTTAATCAAAAATATCCCAATAATTAAGACAATATGAATTTAACTTGTGATGTAGTGTCCGCTTTTCATCATCGGTGACCCTGGTGCCCAGTTATATGATGACAGCAAAATGTCAATCATGTGATAGATGGTCACACACAAGCTGGAGATTTTTGAAAAGGGAAGGTTAGTTACCAGGTGAGTAACAAGTAACAACCTAAATTTTAGGGTTAGTGAAACTGTCCCCCCACCCCCACCTCAATTGGAGGAGGGATACAATTTGTCAAAGAATAGATCTTTTCTTTATCAAGCTGAAAATAACATTTCATATCTTCCTATTTTGAGATTGGTCCAGATGAAAATTGTAACAGCAATAATAAATCGTTTGTTTTTTTCTGTAACCATGTGTCTGACTTTTCGTTTCCAATCTCATCTTGTCATCATCCGTTCATCTCACCTTTGTCTCGGCCAATTTTGCATTGTTCCACTTGATTAAATTATTGGTATTAGGTTGTTACAAAAATAATGGCCGATTTCAAATACATATATTTATTGAAACATTAACAGTAGAAATGTTAAAATTAGTCAAAATACGAGCATTGGGCAGCTATGCATCTCTGCCATCGATCTACGAGGTCATTTATTTGAGTTTTGAAAGCATTGTGCCCAAGTTTGAACTCATGCAATATAAGAAGGCAAAGGTCATGTTTAGGCATGTTCATCTTTGAAGGCACCTATTTTTCAAAAATACTACCTGAAAATAAATTAAATTTTATTTTTGAGCACACATTAATTATTATATATGCAAAAATTAATATGAAATAAACAACAAATTCTATGTTAAAATGACATTTCAAAACCGAGCACTTCAATCGGCCATTATTTTTGTAACAACCCAATACAAATAACATCATGATATACTTTTCTGACCACCAGAAATCATCATTTTAATAAAGGGGAGGTAAACAATTTTTGTTTCTATTCATATGAGGATTCTCCCAATAAATTCAATTTTGTGCCACATTCCACAAACAGATAGATACCTAACACCCTATTGACAGTGGCTAGAATATAATTACATCCTCCTGTAGAGGGGATAAGATCCCTCTGCTGCACAAAAAAACAAAATCTGCATCTGGTTGTGATGAAAAAATAAAAAACAAAATAAAAACAAAGCCATGTAACTAATTTACATTTTATTTATTTATTTTTTTCTTTTGAGAAAAACAAAAACAACAAAACAACTTGCCGTGACAAAGAAATAAAAAGAAAAAAATCCCTTCTGGAGTTACTTAACGAAAAAGAAAAAAAAAGAAGAAATTATAGAATTAAAGGGTTTATCTTTCTGATTGAGATAAAGATTAAATTTCTACCTCAAAGGATGATTCATAAAATCTTTACATCTGATACAGAGTAAAAAAAAAAAAAAAAAAAGAAAAAAAAAAAAAGAATTTCTTAAAACTGCTTTCCCAATATTTTTTGATTGTAACTTCCCATAGAATTATGAAAAGTATCAAAAGTGTTAGCAGTTGAATTTACAATTTGAATACAAAAAGTTTTTTTTATAAAGTTTGCCATTTGGAAGCCTTGAATTTCTTTATTATCAAGTGACAATAATGTTGATATCTATGTCATTCTGAACAGAGGGTTACTCACAGTGAGGATTGAAATAACAACACTAGTGGAGGGTCAGTTTAATAACCACTGCTCAACAAGCTTCTTTTGAGATTGGTTAATATATACAAATAACCAGTCTTTTGGTAGGCATTAATTGATTTTAAATGGCAGGTAAACCTGTGTAGGGTTATTTTATGCTTAGAGGTTAAGGAATTGCATACATTGGATGCTTATATTTACATCTTTTTTTTGCACACAGTTGTATGAATTCAAGTAGTCCTATCTAATACTAATATTTTATACACAATTTTATGGCTTCAAGTAATTATTCTGATAATAATAATTCATTTGTTTTCAAACAGTTATATAGTTTCAAGTAACTAATAATAATAATAATCCTTAGTAAACAATTATAGCTTCAGGAATCTATTCTTAATACAAATAATTTGCACACAGTTATATGGTATCAAGTATTGCAATCTAATGATTTGACCCATAGATGGAACCTGAACGGATACGACCATTCAAGGTTAGATTGGACGAGAGTAATGGCAATGAAGAGGGCAGGCATAAAGTGGGCTTTATTGAATCAGAGATTTGCTAAAATTTGTACCTCAAATAATTAGAACTTAACTTTTTCTCCTCATAATCCTATAAATTACAAAAGAAAACAATCATTATTAGGTGAGAGCAGTAGGTGTTTTACTAACATTGAAAATAGCAAATAAAATAAAATAAATAACAGGCCACAATTTTAACAGAAAGCATGTTTCAAGGAATATAGAAAAGTAAACCTGTACAAACCAAAATAGATCCATACATACATGTATACTGAGACATGTATGTATGCATATAGATATTTATACCTCCTCTGATATTGTGTATTTAATATTAATATCTGTGTATGGATCATGCAAACAAGCATTGGAGTTATTTGTGTTTATATTTTGTGTATGTATATACATTTTGAAGAAAATTCTGATTAATTAAAGGATTTTGATATCATGTAACAAACCATTGGTTTTTATACCAATGACAATTTTGTTGTTGTTTTTCTCACTTGTAAATGAGTGTATATTCATGAAATATCTTGAGGTATTCTGTAATAAGAGCCATAGTATTTTATTTGCAGAAGTAACCAATTTCATTACATTGGTAAGTTGCAACAAAAGTTTTATGCTCAGTATACAATTGCCGACTGACTGTAGTTTGAAGGCAATTGAATAATCGTTCCATTAGAATTGTGGCTGGATAAATTTCAATGAAAACTTAGTAAAATAATTCCTGCTGTTTAGGGAAAATTCCGAAGATATTCCTTACCTACCTGCTACATTGTAAAAGCTATCAATCAATAGTTTTAATAACATTGACTAACATATTAAAACAGGTAGTATTATTATCAGAAACCAATATACAAGTCATGATATGCATTTATTGAAGATTTTTCATTAATAATTTCAAATGCTGGTATTGAGAATTCATTTGTTAATATCATTAAAATATAAACAGAAATTCTTTGTGATGACCTGGGAAAATTATAAATTTCTACAATTACAGACTAATTAAGAACTATTCTAGTTATTTAGTATCTCAAAAATTATGAATGATTTTAATTGAAATTCAGAAATTTGTAAAATAAAAAGTGAACAGAAAAATGAGGCAAAACAAAATAAAAACATTTTTTCTTTTAAAATTAGCTAATGTGAAAGTTGTTTCCTGTGCCAGTGACCAACATGAAGGTAGCAGTCAAAAAAACACTTTCTGCTGCCTATTCAGCAGTAATAAGGCAAGAAATGACACCAGGAATTAAATATTTTAAAGAGAGAAGAAATAAACAATTAATTTCACTGCTTCTATCAATCAAAAAAAAAAAAAAAAAAAAAAATTAACACAAGACCTATGATAATTTCAAAGTCTGTATACATTCAAATTAAAACACTACAATAAAAAAATAAAAATAAAATAAAATAAATAAAAACAAATATAAATTTTCTTCAGTAAATAAAATCCGATTACAAAATGTTTCCAGAGAATTTGAACATTTAAATGTTTTCCTCAGTTTTTCCTTTTTAAGTCAACCCATTTTTACATAGATATTTTCTTTTTGTCAAATTTGAATAAATAAAACTATCCTATTCTTCTTGCAAAATAATCCAGACTGTAGCTCATCTGTTTCTTTAATGCCTTTATTTGCAATATTTTTGACTTTATGTGTATATTCCTTAATCAATCATCAGCTGATATCATAGAGACAGTTTTTCTTACCAAAAATATAAACAGTTGGATAAAAATCCTCTATATTAAACTGCTTATTGATAAAAATGAAAATATAGCACAAAGGATATTTTCAAATGCCAAATCCAATCATAATTTCACAAAATAAATTCAGTTTCAGTTACGTCAATTTGAAATTTTAGTGAACTAAAAAAAATCTTTTAATTTTAAGGCATAAAAATATGGTCTGATTAAAAAAAAATAAGATAGAACACTGCAAAACTTTTCTAGAAAAGAATTAATGGAAACTTTAAACCCCCTAGGACATTTTGGCACCTATTGTTTGATGCCAGACATTTTAACATTCACAATTTGGCACTAAAAATATTTAAGTAACAGCATTAACCATAAATGCTAACATATTTCTTATTAAAATCACAAATGAGTAATTAAATGAAATATTTATTTGAATTACTAAATTTTCATAATCAATACGGTTCATTTTGAAAAATTGAAATTTTTATCTTAAAACAAAAATTGCAATTTCTCCACAATGTATAATGCCAAAATGTTTAATGCCTACAGAAAAAAAAAGTCTTTTATCCTTCCTGACACAAAAATGTTTGGTTCCAAACTTCAAATCACCAAAAAACAAACAAAAAACCCCCCACAAATCTTTTATCAAAATTAAACTGAAACATGGATGCTAAATGTCCATAAAACCATTAAAACAGGAACTGACAAAAAAGATTTTGGTGTAAATGCTGATTAAAACAAACTATTCATTAATGAAAGGTTGTTTTTTTCTCTAATAAAATTAATGCCAGAAAATACATAGAAAAAAAAAACCTCATTAAATAATTCTGGTCATAAAACTAATGATTACTATTTTATAATAATTATTAATCACTAATTATCAGTGAAGAAAATATTTCTTATTGTTCAATGCATTTACAACAATTAAATCAGTATTTTTCTATTCTTAATCCAGCATTCAACTTTTCTAGAGAAGTCAAATTCAAATCTCTTGATATAAATAGTTCTAAGACTATTTTTGGCACTAGACAAACCTCAAGTACAACTAATCACTCGGACTGCAACAAATGAACTCTCCTCGAGCAAATAACTTTACACAGCCTTTAATCATCAGATCTATAGCTGCTTTTTATTCCTCATATCTGTTTGATTAAGTAGGCTGTAACTTTTGGAGTCTTTGTGAACCCTCTCATCTTTCTTATTCTTGCCTCAATTGTACTGTATGTGTAAAACAGTCAAACTCAAAAATGTCAACTTTCAAGCTTTTAGGGTTTTCTTTTTGAAATATGTCTCTTCAATGTTATCACAGAAATCAACCAAGTTATCATATTTTTGAATGACTTCAGCAAATTTTGTTACTGGCAGGTCAGTTGTGATCAATGTAAAAAGGTGACCAAATACTAAAGCATCAAGTTCTGTCGGCCTGGAAAGAAAACAGAAAACAAAAGTCAGTTATTCAGTGAGAGAGAGAGAGAGAGAGAGAGAGAAACATTGTATTATCATTCAAAAATTCTAAATATTAATAGAATATTAATTCAATTTCTGAGTGCATTAAAGTAAAAAATAGAAATAAAATCAATTGATGGTTTAAAGATATTTTAACTCTGCTGAAAAGATTGATTATTGAGTTAATGGAATCAAACTTTTTATATAAATTAATAGTATTGTTAATAAGTTATCAAAGTAAACCATCATGGCTCACTTTATTATAAATCTGCCACTTACATGAAAGAAAGGGAAGTGAAAATCATCAAAGTGTTTTTCCTGTCTTTTTCAGATCTAAAAATCAACTTTTATGTCAATTTTAGAGTCTATCAACCACTGTACTTACTTGACCTCTAGCGATATGCAACTTTTTCTTGTTTTCTAAACTAAAACATTCATATCAAAAGGTTTTTGAGAACCTGGAGGATATTAAAAGAAATGCAACTTCAAATCAGATTAAAAGGAGTTTCACAGGTGATTTGACTAAGTGAAAAATTGCAGCAATAAGCATACAGAATGACAAGGGGACTATTTTGAAAAAAAAAAAAAATGAATGTTTCATTCATTGTTCATTTCTGCCTTGGTAAATACAGCTTCAGTATTGATATTGAACACACTGTTTATTTATCTACAAAAGTAAGGTACTTCACAAAACCAAATCTTCAATTTTTTTTTTGTTTGCTTTTGTTATATTTAATTTATTTTTGTTAGTTGTGTTGTTATTAATTAATCAAATTTTCCAATAGAAACTTTTATCTCAGAATGTTATTTATAGTTTAAATTTTTGCAATCTGTATATACATATTCCTTAGAATTTCTATGAGTATAAAATGTATGATATAAATATATACATACACATAATGGTATCTTTAAAAAATACTTACTTTTCACCAAAGAAGTAAGTTTGGGTACCAAGTCTTTCAGAGAGCGCCTGACAGCATGTATTAATCTCTTCACAAACCTGTAAAGAGAAGATATACAAACATATAATAGAGAAGACACATTGGGGGTTCCAGTTTTAGACTTAAAATACAAATTATTCTAGCACTTCATATTATTAATAACAAAACTTTTCTTTTTTCCAATGTAACAAAATTATATTGACATTAATAAACTCAAAAGTTCTTAAAGAAAAAAATTAAAAGGTACCAAAAATAATAAAGATTGAAACTATTACACTAGAAATTAAATTATTTTTTAATTTTCTTTTTACAATTAAAAAGCTGATTTTTATGTTTAACAATCAATTCATTTTTGACATATTTTTTTGTTGCTTTATTTTAGAAGAAACAGTGGTTTACTTGGTTTATCAAGGTTTCTCTTTTGAATCAGCCATTCTTTGTTTTGTTGTAATTAATTATATAAATTTGCAATTTTAGCAAAAATAATAATTATCACATTATAAAGGTTGTTGAAAAAATTATTCTTATAAAAAACAAAACAAAAAAAATTCAGATTTCTGTCACAATATCTGTGCGGCAGGAGGTGTACAACAAATTTTAAAATGGACAAAAAAATAAGCCTGAGCAGTGATAAAGTATCTGGGTAAGGCTTTTAACTTTTATAATGACCTTTGTACATTGATGACTATTTGGAAAGGATTCAACATATTATTTGGATGGCAATAGTTAAATAGAGAGAGACATCAAATATATTATGACTAAGATTTAAATGGAGATATGTGTGTGCTTGTCAATGAACTGGGCAAAAAACAAAAACTTACATCTTCAAATGACTTGTTGTACCAACCAATACTGTTCAGCCTGTTTTTAATTTCTTCAAACTTTTTTAAAGGTAAAATCAAGTTGATTGGCCATGGATAACATGAACTATATCGAGGTTTTGTGATCTAAAGAAAACGAAAGAAAAAAGAAAAAAGAAAATCAGGACATGAAAACTTTAAGTATACACTAGATATATTCATTTATTCATGCATTTAAAATCAAGCTGTTTTTAATGGTTTATCATTAAAACAGAAAAGCTAAACAAAAAACGGTTTATAATAAACATTAAACAAAAACCTGATATGTAATGAAAGAGAAAGTGAATATATAAAATTTTTCAAAAGTTGATAGTTTGTAACAAAATCTCATTGGATCACTTTGGGGCAATATCTGTTGTGTATCAGTATGATTTTAATATTTTTAATTCAGGTATTTTTGTGACTGAGAGACTTTTTACAGAAAAATTGTAGAGGATCCATATAAACGTGAGATTGGAGGGATTATATCCTAGTTAGAATCATTCTAAAATAACTTAGTGGCCAAAATAAGAATTGGGTCCACTATACAGACATTATTTTTCATTATGATTAAATAATTATCAATAATCTCGATATCTTAACATATCATAGGAGCTTAAAAATAAGTTCAACTTGTAAACAATTTCTCTATTAAAATATTTGTACCTATAGTTACATACAAAAAGATGTATAAAAATGAATAATAAAAATCCTTTAAATGTAAAAAAAAAAAAAACCCAAAAAACAAACTAGTTAACCTATACATAAGATAAATAAAGATAAGTGTTTACATGATAATTTAAGAAAATTAGTTAAATGAAAAGCCAAAAGTTTACTAACCTCATAATATACTTCTTCATGACACCATGATAAATGAAGCTGAAAGAAAAACAAAGCAAAAATTAAATTACAAACATAACAAAATTTTTTAATTTAATTTCTTGTAAACAATCTAATTTCTTGCTTGTACATTAAAAACAATCTATTTAAAAAAAAACAAACAACAGATACAAGGATTATTCAAATGTCAAGTTTTAGATATAAAATTTGTGAAGAATGTTTTCATTGACAACTAAATTATTTATATATCAATGTTATATGTATGATATCTTTATATTTTTAATGATATGATCCAACAATTCTAATTGTGTATTCTTATAAATTGATGAAACAGAAACTTACCTCGGCATTGACAAGTACATTTTCAACAAGGGCCATGTAAGCTCTCATCTCAGATTGTTGGGTGTCAGATAGATGTTTGCTAATATGAAAACCCTGGGAGAGGAAAAGAAAAAGAAAAACACAGATTTTATCATTCATAAATTCATTTCTATCTCAATTAAAATTCAGTAGTTAAAAAAAAAAAAAAAAATTATTTTGATGCCATTTTTCTCACATTAAAGTTGGTTTATTCTTAAATAGATTTTTTTTTTTGGCTTATAACTTTTGGGAGTTAGAGTAGATTTGTTCAACCCTTTTCAGTACTGGTTTCTATGTATGTATTTACCCAACTCTTCTGTCATGGGCAGGATGTGACACAAGGTCAATTTTTAAGAGGAGGTTTCAATGTAGTATTTCTATCTCAAATCTACTATTAAGACTCATTAACGATAACCATTAGTGCTGATACTTTTTCAGTTTGCATTTTTCTTCATCTTATTCTGATATTAATTATTTAGAACTTTCTTTTAGAAGGATTCAAATTTGTTGTCTTTCTCTGTGTATA
Organism: Doryteuthis pealeii; assembly: GCA_023376005.1. Lineage (NCBI taxonomy): Eukaryota > Metazoa > Mollusca > Cephalopoda > Myopsida > Loliginidae > Doryteuthis > Doryteuthis pealeii. The sequence goes on along the minus strand of CM042143.1, from coordinate 1,881,270 downwards.
AAACTTCTTCACTTTTGGGGTAAAAACTGAATTATTGGATAGATTTTCAACTCGCCATTTTAACTTTTATTTATCTCCTCTTGCTTTAGCCGTTCCTTGTGGTTTCACTCCAACAATTGGGATGGTGATGATGATCTTCTTGATTACTTATTTCCACAAATTGTGCCTTTGTGTCTATCGTATATATATATATATTTACTAATCCCTCCGCACGAGCAGGATTCGACACAAGGTCAATTTATTAAGGGGAGTTTAACAGGTTTGAATACAAAGTTTTCCTTCTCCTAGACTGGTTACCTTGCCATTGGTTAAAAAGTCCTGTTTGCCTTGCTATTTACCCACAGCTGGAGGGAGAATTGGATTCACACCTTTCCCAAGGGCATTAGTGCCATGTGAAATGCCAGCAGCTTTGCCCAAGAATTGAAATCTGGTTGACGAGTCCATTTCCTATGACTCTAAACATTAGACCACGCCCCTCCATGTGTCTATCATATAGAGATAGAAAAAAAAATTCCTACTGGAAGAAAACAAGTTTTTTGAATCTGCTACATTTTTAAATAAATTCTGATCTTTCAGAATGTTATTCTTTCTTTATTAGTACTTTGAATGAATTAAGAAATTTGTTAAGTGTGCTTTTGAATTAAGATAATTCTGATTTAATAATCAATATTTATCTTTTCAAATTAAATAAATCCCAGGATAAAGATATAATAAAATGTAAACTGAAGTAGACAACATATAAATTCCATCAAGGAATTTGATCAACAGATTCATCATTGTGTTACATGAAAGCCAGTAATTAAAAAGGTTGGGGCAATTATTTTAAATTCTAAGTATTTTCATTAATCCATATATTATTTTTACTTTTATCTTCATCTTTGTTGTTATTATCACATTTGCATTTTATAATTCAACTGATACTTCTCTTCTTTTTTTATCAAAAAAAATATTTCAATCCAACAAAAAGTAAAATAACTGAAATATTGTGACTGTAATATCCACCAAGACAAGAAATCTGAATAGATCAATAAATAACAATGATATTTCCTCATTTTAGAGAATTCAGACAGAAAACCATTAGTCTGTCCCAAAATAGTGAGATGCTTTCATGAAAGTATAGAGAAGAAAAGATGTCCACTCTTGCTTTATGGTTGGCTTCTGTCAAATCATGGAGAACCTATAATCCAAGATTAAGTACCTTTCTAAGTTGTTGCAAATAATGATGACCTATTAATTCTTCAACAGTAACAATACTATTTCTATAGAGTTCACATAAAACAGTTAATTCTTAAACTCCACAGGATAACATATCGCACACCTTGTAAGCTGAAGTGATCTTTTCTAAACTATTCAAACCATATTAGGTAGTTTCTTTCATTTAAAGAATCTATTCAATAATCACAATGAATATTTTAGGTTGATTAAAAGTTTGATAAGATCATAAACAAAATGAACAATACAAGATTTTAGGAAATTCTAGAAAATTAAAGTCATTTCATTTTGTAAAAAATATTTTTGTTTTTTGGTAAATCAAGGGGAAGTAAGTTCGAACTGCATCAAGCTCATTGTGCAATTGATTTAGGACTTAAAAAAAATATTTGATAGTTATTTTGAGTATAAAGACAAGAAAAAAAGTTTATAGAAGGAATATTTATTGCATAATAGATAAGTTTAAAAAAAGATTAATATATACTCACTTTGGTGTTCACAAAGGCAATGATAGGATCTAATTCAGAGATAAGGAATGCACCAACTTTAATGAAAGGAACTTTACCTAAAAAAAAAAAAAAAGTTAAAGAAATTTATCAAAGTTTTATCATACAATATGGAATGTCAAATTCTTAGCAAAATAGAATAATATCAAAAGAAAAAAACAACTTTTTGAACAATGAATGATAAATAACTTAAAAATATTCTGATCTTTTTGCAGATGTGAGAAAAATCAATAATAATTCATTACCAGATGGGGACATTTCCTCTGCATTGACTCGGAGTTCTAAATTAAAATTTAGGCCACACATGTGCAGAAAAGTTTTCACACTGAGACAATTTGCAGAATCAGGAAGAAGGATCTGCTCCACTGCATTAAAAAAAAAAAAAAAAAATACAGTTCAGTAAAAGATTTAAACCTATAACATATATATTTAAAGATCTTTTTAGGGGTACAGAATTTTAAGATAGCAATGAAAAGACTATAATTCAGAAGAAAAAACAAGGCAAAACTTAATTTATTACAGTCAGCAACAAATGAAATTGATTTATTGATATTAACTTTTTAAATCAATTTACTAAAGATATAACAGACATTTTTACAAAATATAAGAAAATGTTTACAAACATTTGAATTAAAATTAAAAATGTCTAATTTGTCTTGAAGATTCAGATGAACTAATGTTATTGTGTCATTTGTAATCACATTTTTGTCAATCCATTCTACACGAAAAAGAAGGATCTTATTTTTTTGTTTCAGCACAAATTGATGAATAGAAATGGTAGCTAAAAAAAAAAAAAAAAAAAAAAAAAAAAAAAAATATCAACTATGTTCATCTCAATAATTTCAGAGTATTTAAAACAAATGATAAAAGTGAAAAAGCTTATTGAATGGTTTCTATATGAAGTCAGTGAAGATGAGAAAAATTGTTGGTAAATATATCATCAGTGATGCTTTGACAGACAAAAAAATGATTCATTCTTAAATTGATAAATTAATTGAAACCTACAATGACTTGACTGAATGAAATTTCATATCAATCTTCTAAAATGTCAGATCATCTGCTTTCTTATTTTATAATTTGTTTACAGTTAAAAT